>OY992531.1:156834790-157544790 GCA_963921185.1 Dasysyrphus tricinctus | reverse complement strand
GACATAACAATATAGATTTGGTTTTATTTCAATTATTTTGTTGGTGTTATTTCCATCGGGCATAAGAAATAAAACCAAATTGGCGTTATTTCGCTTTTGAGATGGAAATAAGGCCAAATTCAAAATTTGGCTATATTTCGTTTGGCGTTATTTCACGTCACCGAAATAAGTTGAAAACGAAATGAAGCCAAATTGGCCTTATTTCGTTTTCATAACTGAAATAAAACCAAATTTAAAATTTGGTCTTATTTCGTTTTTGAAAACGTAATAAGACCAAATTTTTTTATTTCGGCTTTTTTTCGTTTGGCGTTATTTCACGTCACCTATTTGAAAATATGAAATAAGTTGAAAACGAAAAAAAGCCAAATTGGTCTTATTTCGGTTTCATGTATGAAATAAAAACCAAATTTAAAATTTGGTATTATTTCGTTTTTTAAAACGTAATAAGACCAAATTTTTGAATTTCGGCTTTATTTCGTTTGGCGTTATTTCACGTCACCACGCGAGAACACATTAATTGAGTGATAAGTACCTACAGTGAGTGTCAAAAGCGAGTAAACAATCATATGATCCCTGGAGTAATAAGATTTAAACTAAAAAATAGAAAACAAAAATTGGGTTCCAATAATTCAAAGCAAATGCTTTATTCAATAGCAATAAATTAAAACAAAAAATAAAAATTCGAAATAAAACTTATAGACTAAGAGCCCACAGCAGAATTTGGGTGTGAATGATAGCAAAAAAAGAAGTATAGGCGTCGAAAGCTTCATTAAAGGCTATTCAAAAAATCAAAGTCTTGCAGTCCACAACTGAGGCTTTTTCGAGAAACAGTGTATTGAAAAAAAAAAATATGAATATAATTCGAGAATAATCGTGTTAACCGAAATTGGTTTTCACCCCTCCCTAGATAAGCTCCGCGGATCCCATATCACGGAATCTGAGATTATTTTAGTGTTTAATTCGCCCTGCCAGAGTGTTAAAACCCTCTGCGACTGACGTGACTTTTTTGTTGCAATTCTACTGGCGTGGTAGTCCACCAGGCACCATTTGAATAGCTTGTATTTCAAAAACTTGTCTCGTATTAATATTTTTAACTATTCTATTTTAAAGCTTAGAATGTCCATTACTATTTTTAATTACTCATATATTGAATAAAAAAACACATATAAAGTTTAACAATTTTTATTAATACAGCATAATATGCTCTTCAAAAACTAACACTTATAAAAAAAATCAAAAAAAATCAACATAAATATTTTTTTCATTAAAATTATTAATTTATCAAGATTAACACTTATAGTAATTAAAAAAAAAAAGAGATCAATTCATCGGTTGAAAATAAATAAAATTAAAAATTAAAATCACAAATTTTTTTGGCAGTCTTCACATAGTGGTTTTGAGCATTGAAGACAGATTGGCTTCAAGCAATCACAGCAACAATATCCAGTTTTCCTTTTAATTTTAGAAGGACAAATCGAGCATAATTTTCTTCCAGTATGTGATATGGGTTGAGATCTTGGGGGTGGAGGGGGAAGATCATTTCCCAAAACTCTAGTGATCGTCATCCGTAGTTCTCTGGGCAATCTTTCGTTGTACACGCGGCTTTTCATGTGATCTAGTACTAATGCTCTTGCCATATTCAGAATAAAAGTTGCTCTCCTCATCTTGTTATCACTGTCAGCACACATTTGATACAATACAAAGCTATTAATACCTGCCATATCTAAAATCCTTTGGAAAATGGCCATAGGCCAACGACGAGTTTTGCGGCTGCAAGAATATATCGAACACTTCTTGTCGACTTCGTCAACTCCTCCTTTAGTTGCATTATAATCTGCAATCATTACTGGTTTTCCTACATCAGTATCAATACCTTCATTGTGGTGGGAAGAAGAGATCAGGAGGACAGCTTTATTTTTTTTCGGTACATACGATAACAAGGTATAGTCCTTTGTGAATCCATATAGAGAACTCTCCAATTCTCTATTTTTATTCGGCAAGAAGCATGGTGGTATCTCAGATTTGTTCTTTTTCAATGTGCCTAGGTATGTCAGTCCCTTTTTCAGCAATATTTCCATAAGTGGAATGGAACTGAACCAATTGTCAGCTGTTACGTTGCGGTTTGAGTTTTCGACGGGTTTCACAAGTCTTAGAACTGATTGAGTTGGTATTGCCAGTTTTCTTTCTTCTTCAGTCAATCCTATTCCATCCGAATTTTTGCCAAGGTAAACGTAAGCATTGTAGACATAGTATGTGCGGACATCGACTAACAACATTATTTTTATGCCATACTTTGCTGGTTTTTGGGGCATGTAAATAATGAACTTGCAACGACCCCTAAATGGCAACAGCATTTCATCAATACAAAGGTATGCTCCAGGAGTGTATTGGGACTGGCTATTCGAAATAAACTTATTGAACATACCTGATATTGGGCCAGGTCTATCTTCTATGAGGCGTTCCTTTCTGGTGGTGGAATCATCAAATCGGAGGCAGTTGATTAAACAAGAAAAACGCCATTTGGACATAACACCGGAATACTTCGTGGCCAGTTCCATCGGTGGCAAATATCATACGAAGATCAGCGTCGTTACACTTGAATACTGATGAATAGTACATTAAACCAATAAATGCTTTCATTTCAGTGATATTTGTGTCCATCAATTCTATTTTAGTTGTTTGTTTGAACCGCGTTCGGAAGCTATTGAGCTTTTGGTTCGTAAATTTGACCAAATTTTCCAACATTGAGTGATCAAAAAGCTTGGACCAAAGCTCAAAATAGCCTTCGAAACTAGGAGTATGCAAACGGCCAGGTAATCTTATTATGTTGTGATTTGCAGTTCGAGATGTCCTAGGGCATTCTTGTCTATTCCAAGTAAATCCTTTCTTTCCTTTGTACAAGTTTGACGTTTCTTGATGCACATTATGTGTGAAGGGTGCTTCAGATGACACTTCTTCATGTTGTTCTGTTTCCTCCTGCTCATCTGAAACGTCATCAGCTTCCAGGAATTCGGTTTCTGGTTGAAAATTTGGGTCATCACCTTCATCGTCCAAATCGCTAAACTCATGCTCGGTTTCTTCGTCCAACCACTGTTCCATAAGCAGGTCGTGACTTGCAAAGTTTCCAGTCGATGTTCGTTTTAATCTTTGCGACTCTTTTTTGTTATTTGAGTGAGCCATCTAAAAAAACAACAAATTATACTTAACCAAATAATTTTACTGACGTGTGGCCTAGGAGACACTATGAACATAAACAATAACACCGAGGTGGTTGTCTCACAGACACTATGAAAATAAAACAATCACACTGAGGTGGTGGTCTCACAGACACATACCTTAATCCTGACGTGGTGGTCTCATAGACACCCTCCTACACACAACAAACGATGCGCACGCCACGACAGCTCACTATACACTAACGCACGCTTGAACATACGACTGAAAGGTACTGAGAACGCGCAGATCAAATTTTAAAAAATAACGGCGAGATACCAGATTTTACATTTTGTGGTGTCTGTCAGACTACCACGTCAGTCGCAGGGGGAAGAAAAACTGTTTTTTACTTAGAATTTTGAATTTTTTAAACGGTCCGGTAGAGCGAACTATACCCCAACGCGGCATTGTAATGGCTGATTTACAATGCCGCGTTGGGCGTTGCGTTGAAAGATTTGCCTGTCAACGCAAAAGTTCAGGCATAGGAATATCTGTTTAGTGTTTACAATGACGCGTTGAGCATTATGTTACGATTTTGCATCCATTAGTAAGTACACAAACCAACGTAACGTAAGCGGCTGCAACGCGAAAGTAGAGATTATTCAACTTTTGCGTGCGTTTTGACATTTCGATTTCAATTTAGGTATGTGGCCATCTTGTGTTGAAAAAAGTTTGAATTTTTTTGCTCGATTTATCTTGACGCCGCCGTAGCGCTTGTTAAATGTAACGTACGCATCGCGAACGCGTCATTGTAAATCAGCCATAATGGTTGTTTTACAATGACGCGTTCGCATTCGCGATGCGTACGTTACATTTAACAAGCGTTACGACCGCGTCGAGATAAATCGAGCAAAAAAATTCAAACTTTTTTCAACACAAGATGGCCACATACCTAAATTGAATTCGAAATGTCAAAACGCACGCAAAAGTTGAATAATCTCTACTTTCGCGTTGCAGCCGCTTACGTTACGTTGGTTTGTATACCTACTAATGGATGCAAAATCGTAACATAATGCTCAACGCGTCATTGTAAACACTAAACAGAAATTCCTATGCCTGAACTTTTGCGTTGACAGGCAAATCTTTCAACGCGACACCCAACGCGGCATTGTAAAACAGCCATAAAACAGCCATTAAGCAGGAACTATAATGCTCGGAGGGGCACTTAAGTGGTCGGAAGAAAACAAGCGAATACACGTAAAGCATATGACGGTGACTATAATTGCGGAGTGGAGCGTTTCGTCAAGTTTCGTTGAACTTTGGTTACGGAAGTGAGGTGCGCTCCGGAGCGCACCTCACTTAAGTAAAACTGACATTTGGTGAAATAGGAGTGCCAAAAAGAGATATATAATAATTACATTATGGGTGTGTTCCCCTTTTTTCTGTACGGAAAGCTACTTTTCGTTGGTTTTTGACATTAGCTTCAGTGCCTTTCCGACTATTATAGTTCTACCTTTACGGGTAGTTTCCGGCGAGTCGATTTGCTGGATTTGGAGATTGTTTGTGGGTAGTAAAAGTCTTTCTAAAAGCAGGGCTTACTATAGAGGAAGTCGATGGTGAGCTCTGAATCACAACATTTTTTTCTGGACATTAATATTCTGCAGCAGTTCGTCTACCATTGTAAAGGATAAACGTCCTGTCATCGCACGCATCAGCTAATAAAATTAAATTGAAATTAAATAAAATAAAATAAATTAAATTTCTGTCAAGGTCTACCACTGGTTGTTGGTTTGTCAATTGTAGATAAGAATTCATCTGCTTCCTTTAAAAGATCAGTTTTAGAATTCTCTTCCTCGTTTCTTATATTTTGGTGAGCTTGTGATGGCGTTGGCACGGAAACTGTCTCAGAATTTTTTTTTTGCTCTCCTGTATCATCTATAATTTAAGTTCCAGTTAACGTCTCATCAAGTGGTTTAACTGGGGGAATTTGATCTTCCATGTTGGTTTCATCTAATAATTCTTGACGTTCGCCTGTTCCATCTTCAATACAAGTAGGTAATCAGTTCATTTAGCTGATACGCATTCTGAATCTCCCTGCGTCTCAAAATCATACTTTGCCAAAGCTGTGACTGCTTCCGATGGAGTTTCTCAATAGTATTAAGAATACATTTAGTACAATCGACAGCATCTGCATTGAATGAAAATATTCCACACTTTCGAAAAGCGTTTTTAATGCGTTCCGTCCTGTCTGAGCTATCTAGCAGCGCTTTAAGAAGTTCGCAGAAATTGGCCTTCGTCACAGTCTTATTTGCATTGTCAGGAATACCCTGCCTTTTTGTTAACTGTTTTTTTACTTCTCATTCCCTTGAATCCACCCACATTGGCTGGCTGAGTATTGTGTTCAATTTGAAAAAACACATACAATGTTATCCTATTATTTCTACAGAAGTCGCTCAATTCCATGGTAAGTTGGGATTTATGATCATCGACCAGAAATAATACTGGCCGCTTAACATTTTTTTCCGTAAGACAGTCAACGCAACTGTTGGTTAAGTATTCTATGAAGCTTTCAGATCGCATCCAGTCAGTATCCGATCTAATACCCATTTGTCTCCCATGCTTTTTACCAAAGCTGGTGGAAAGCGCACATAAGGGAACACCAACACGGCCAAAAGCGGCCATCAGCGCCAGTGTTGCCGCTGAGGAATTTGAAAAGGTCGCATAAAAAAGGTTTACGAGGTAAAAAAAAGTCGCACTAAGAAATTTTTTGATAAAAAAACAAAACAAAAAAAATAAATAGCAAAGAAAGTATCTAAACAGTTCTTTTTTTTAAGTTTTCTTTTTTAAATAATTGATCATAACAAAAATCAGTTCTTATATTCATTCAAATTCTATTCAACTTCACAAACACATTTAAATCTGTATTTCGTATAAATATATTAAGTCCAAAAATCAATTTTCCTCTTCACATCCACGGTTCACTTTACATCGAGTTAGATCCTAAAACCGTAAACCTATTTTCTTCAAACCCTATATTTTTTTAAGAACATGTTCACAAATATTTTAATTTTGAAGTAAATCGGATAACTCGTTTAGGCTCTAGCTTTATGTAAAATGGACGTGAGATATAGGCAAATATAATAAAATGTGGGGAATATTTCAAGACTCTGTTATTGGACTGTTACTACGTTTATATGCAGAAAATAGAAAATTCGAATTGGATTTTCAAGTTAGAGGTAGCAAGGTTTGACTCAATTCCTGCCGATCTGAGAAGACTTAACAACTACAAAACTTTTGAGAATTCTTTGAAAAATATATACATACGTAAACTGAAACTATTTCTTTCTTTCTTTTAATCATTTAATTATTTGGTAATAGCAAAGACCGTATAATACCAAGATATTGCATCTAGTGTAAAAATTCTCAGTCAAAGCGCTAGTACTGTGACGACCCCAGTGGTGACCCCATAGGTGTGTGAGTGAGAACCCCGTCTATGTATAAGTTTTACAATCGTCGGTGGCGCGGTCGCTGAGTCGTGGGTCTGCGGCGAATTAAGGCTTGCATGTCTGTATGTGTTATGTGAGTTCGAATGTGAATGAGGATGTGATACAATACGTGGGAATATTTCCCTTCCCCCGACCTACCGCATCTAGAGCTGATTTTTGGTGGTTGGTTGAGATGCGATATCTTGGTATTATACGGTCTTTGGTAATAGGTTACTTTTTCTTTAATAAAGGTATCAATTATTTATAAAATTGTAAATAGTACTTTATTTTTTTTTTTCCTTAATAATCCTTAAATGTTTTGCTTTGATTACACTGTGTAACAAAATTTCAAAAAATGTTTGTTTATCTACATTTTTTCATTGTTTATGGTTGGTACATGTTAGCTGATTTAAAAAATACCAAAAGTTTTTCTGAAGTGTTAGCTTTTGCTTCAGAATTTGAGCAAATAGAGTGCTTTTTTGAGTATTTTTGCCTTTTTCAATAAAAGAAAAAATATATAAAATTAAAATTGATTCAAAATTTGTCTTCAGTTTTCATTAACCTATAATTATGTCAACAAAAAAAAATATAAAAACGTCAATATGTATTTAGAAGTGAAGAGATTTTCTTGTTTTTCTCTTATGAACTTCTGAATTATCACGTATTAGGCCCCATACGTAGTCGCATTTGCCTTGGTACCGGCTCTCCATTATAGCGATGTCTTGATGAAACCTCTCACCATGTTCTTCGCTAATATTCCCCATGTTTTCAATAAACAATTCTAAATGGGAGTGAAGAACATGTAGCTTTAGCGACATCCTGCATCCTAAAATTTCAAAAGTTTTATTTTTTCGGTTTTTTCGACTTGCATCACGCTAAACACGTTTGGCGAGGCCATTACCGTAAAGCTAACAGTTAGAACGAATGAGTAATCAAAGTGTGCTTGACTAATCATAAGAAAGCTGAAACTAACAAAAAACTAACATAAACAAATTTTTGTTACACAGTGTTATCAATTAAGTTTCTTAACCTCACATGTCACATTAACAAAGTGTCATCAAGCCTCATAAAAAACCTCCATAATACGATAGTTTAGCATAAAGTGGCAACTTATCAAACCTTTACAATATGTAACTTCCTGTAATTGGAAAAATACTTACGTCTCTTTTCACTAAGAAGAGTACCTATATACGTTTAAGTATTAGATTAAACATAACCTATAAAAGCTGATCCCACGTTTTTATTTGCCTTCTTGCAAATTCATCCTGTGAGTGAAGACCTTGTATTTCAAAAATATTTAAAGATTAAAGCTAAAATTAAGTTAAATTCAAATAAATTGTTTCTCCAAGTTTTGTCAAGAAAATACCAATTGTAAGTTATATAACCATTATATACCTATATCCATAATGATTGTATTGACATTTTAGGAAATAAAATCGAACGTTTACCAGTTTTATATCTGGGTCGATATTTATTATTTGGAAAATTAACTTGAAGCGGAGCAACATTATTTTATTTCAATTGTGAATAAATTTTGTTAAGATGCCGGAATACAATTGCTCATCGAAAACATGCAACGTGGCAGATACGGACGAGATGGTGGCGTGCGAAAAGTGCAAGCGATGGTGGCATTTTACTTGTGCCAACTTTAATCCGGACTTATACGCTACCTCAGATCCGTGGTATTGCGAGACAAGCGATTGCGAAGCGAGAGAAGAAGACCCTAAGGACACAGGAGAAGACCCTAAGGAAGTAGGTTCTGATAAGGGAACTAAAGGAGATCCAACATCAGGTAAAGGTTTAGATGTAGTTGCCACTGTAGATTTGCTATTAGAAGCTGCTGCAGCTGCTCAAGCAGCTGCTGCAGAAAAAGATGTTGAATTAACTTCTCTACGAAGTGAATTAAGGGAAGTGAGGCAGAAGTTAGCTAGCGTTTCTATTTCAAGCCATCCACAAGCAAAGATATCTTCCATTTCCGATCCGGCTGCTTTAAAGACATTTTCTGATAAAAGGTTAGACATGATTAAGACAATTCAGGCAAATCATCAATCACTATTAAGGAATTTGAGTCAACATCAGTCCACTCCAATTCGTGCTGGGGCTACAAATCAAGAAAGTTTTCAAGACTCTTCATCTATCCATCATTCCGACATGGCCAGTCTCCTCACAATTCTGAATAGAGGCAATGTACAGGAATTGCCGAGCTTTTCAGGTAGTAATAAGCGGGAGTGGCCTTATTTCGAAGAGGTGTTTAAATCCACAACAGTAGAAGGGAAGTATAATGGTAAGGAAAACGTGGCTCGTCTTCGAAAGGCTCTTAAAGGGGAAGCATATCAGTTAGTTAGTGACCGTCTGAAGTATTCAACCGATGACGGAGCGATAATGGATTCTTTGCGCTCTATATTTGGTCGTCCTGATGTTCTAGTTCACGGCTTGACAGCAGATCTTCTTAAGCTTCCGTCTCTGAAGTCAAAGTGCGATCCTAATCTACATTCATGGGCCGTTAAGTTGAAGGGATTTGTAGCTGATTTAAAGTCAATTAATAGAGAGGATGATCTTTCGAATGGATACGTCTTGACCGACCTGTCGTGCAAGTTAGGACCTGGGCTTTACCAAGATTGGAGAAAGAAGCAAATGTCAACTCCTCAAGCTTCGATAGAAGACTTTGCAAATTTCCTAACGCAAAAGGTTATCGACCTACCTCCCGAGTTAGTTAAGCCTTTAGAAACTACTTTCCCCAGAAAAACACAGAAAATTACAAATCGAGTGCTCACCCATCAGCCATTGCCTACAACAGTTTCAAACGCGTCTTGTGTTAAATGTGGTCAGAAGCAACATATACTCAGTGAATGTGACGAGTTTAAAACACTGCTTCCAGAGACAAGGTTATCTTTTGCACGAGAGCAAAAGATATGTTTTCGCTGTCTAGACCCAGTTGAACATGACTGGAGATCTTGTTCAAAGAAGAAGACTTGTGGATTATCTGGATGCGCTGGACGTCATCATCCACTTTTGCATCAAACACCTGTGCCTCAAAACAAGCAGCTCAATGTGTCAGCTGTTCCCTATGTTCCGCATCCAAACTTTAATTCATCTCACATAGGTTCTAAAATTCCTGTGATGTTTAAGATAGTTCCTATAAGAATCTATGGAAAGGAAATGTTCATTGACACCTTTGCATTTTTAGACGACGGTTCGTCGTTGACTATGGTGGAAAAAGATTTATTTGATGAACTAGGACTCGATGGTCAGGAGGAAATGCTTACCCTTCAATGGACGAAGGGTGTTTCTAGAAGTGAAGAGTCCATAAGAACTAATATAACTGTTTCTGGTGTGCAAAATCAGAAACGTCACATGTTGAAAAATGTTTACACGGTGAAGGGTTTGGAGCTTCCAGTTCAATCAATCGATACTTCCAAATTGCGAGAAAAGTACCCTCATCTTCGAGGACTCCCACTTACAGATCTAGTGGACGCAAAGCCGAAGATTCTAGTTGGTTTGGATCAAGCCAAGTTTCTATTAGGACATGGACAAAGACACGGTAAAGATGATGAGCCTTGTGCTGTTAAAACGCTCCTAGGATGGATAGTTTATGGAAAGTCTGCTCCTATGATTAGAGCAACTTGTGCTCAGGGGGTTGCCAAACCAACAATGCGATTTCTATTCCATGACGCCATCAAATCTGAAGATGAACTTCACGAATTAGTCAAGCGCCATTTTACTACGGAAGAATTTGGTGTTATGCCGCCGAAAGGAGACTTGGTTAGCAAAGAAGAATCTCGAGCTCTGAACATCATGGAGAGCACGATAAAATACGTGAACAACCGTTACGAAATTGGGTTGTTATGGAGTGCTGACAATATTAAGTTACCTGATAGCTACTCCATGGCTCTAAATCGACTTATAACTTTGGAAAAGTCTTTAAAGAAAAAGCCACAGCAGTTAGAATGGAAGAACAATCATATGCTAGATCTTTTATCCAAGGGGTACGCAAGAATTGCTACTGAAGAAGAGCTTAAGAAGGATTGGCCACGAGTATGGTATGCGCCTACATTCGTAATTGAAAATCCAAACAAGATCCCGCGAAAGCCTAGAGATGTGGCCGACTTTGCCGCAAAGGTACGTGGTGTAGCGCTAAATACCTATCTATTGAAAGGTCCTGACAATCTAGTTTCTCTTCATGCTGGCATTTTCAAGCTTCGAGAACGCAAGATAGCTGTGAACGCTGACGTGAAGGAAATGTTTCACCAGATAAGAATCAAGGCGGAAGATCAACAATGTCAGCGCGTTCTTTGGAGAAATGGAGATGTCACTAAAAGGCCTACAGTTTACATCATGGAGGTAATGATGTTTGGCCCAAGGTGTTCCCCTACATGTGCCCAATTCGTAAAGAAATTTCATGCGAATAAGTTCAAAGATGAATCCCCAGAGGCTGCAGATGGTTTAGTTAATCGGACTTATGTTGATGACTACTTCAACAGTCATGACACCGTAGAACAAGCTTTATCAGTTACAAAAGATGCTATTCAAATATGCAAATCGATGAGTTTTGACTTAATTGGTGTTCAATCAAATAGCCTTGAATTTTTGAAGCAACTTCCGCAGAATAACGTTAATGCCAGGCTGATCAGCATAGACCCAAACGAATCGGAAAGTCATGTTACAAAGATTCTAGGTTTGTATTGGCTCCCTTCCTCCGATATTCTTACGTATAGAGTTTCAGATGATGGATTATTCGAGAAGATGACAAATATAGGGAGTTCAATATCAAAACGAGAAATACTGAGAACCATCATGCGAATTTTTGATCCTCTAGGCCTCATCTCACTTTATATTATCAGAGGTCGAATTATTCTCCAAGATATCTGGCGGGAAGGATCCGACTGGGATGAACCTGTCTCAAAGCATTTAAAGGAACAGTGGCTCATATTCATTAAGGAACTAATGGGTATTGAAAAACTGAAAATTCCACGTTTATACGTTTCATGGTCCCCAAGCTGTTCGGAGGCTAGTCTTATAGTTTTTGTAGACGCTTCCGAAAAGGCGTTTGCTGCAGTTTCATACTTCCGTTTTGAAAATGATGATGCTGTTGAAGTAGCTCTTGTTATGGCAAAAGCTAAGGTAGCGCCTGTGAAGAAGTTGTCTGTACCGCGCTTGGAACTGCAAGCTGCGGTTCTCGGTGTACGTTTAGCATCAACCGTCAAAGCTTCTCATTCTATTTCGATTCGTGAAGTTATCTTCCTCTCGGATTCAAAAACAGTTTTATCATGGATCAACTCGACCGAATTCAAATTTCCTTCATTTGTTGCAGTCAGGATCGGAGAGATTTTAGACTCAACTACACCTCGACAGTGGTTTCACGTGAGCTCGGCAGACAATGTTGCTGATGAAGCGACAAAATGGAGTGATTCTAGTATGGGAAATTATGATGCGCGGTGGTTCAAAGGACCTAATTTTCTGAAGGATCCATTTCGATTGTGGCCGGTTAAACCAAGTAAGAACGTAGAACCTATCCTTTACGAAGCCGATGCTAATATTATGGTCCACAATAGCCCAAGTAAGATTTCTTTTCGAGTTTACGATGAATTAAGAAGCAGATTCAAATCTAATTGGGGTTCCTCCGTGAGAACGATTGCCTTTATACTTCGTTTTATAGACTGTTACTTTAAAAAAGAAACTGAAAAGAAACATTTCGTCACTCCATCTGAATACTACCGAGCAGAAGATTGGCTTTTTAGAAAAATTCAGCAGGACGCCTACTATGAGGAATATAAGTCTCTCCAAAAGACCAAGACCGTGGCAAACTCCAGTCCCATTTACCCCTTATCTCCGTTCCTAGATGCCGAAGGTACCATTCGTATGAGCTCAAGAGCACAAAAGGCGTTGATTTCTTACGCTTCTCGAAACCCGGCTATTCTACCTAAAAATCATCCTTTAGTCGAAATATTTATTAAATATCATCATGATCGTAATTTTCATACTGGAACTGCCGGAATCATTTCTGACATTCGTGAACGGGCTTGGATCATTAACATAAGAGAAGCCGTTCAAAGATTTAAGTCCAAATGCTATACGTGCAAACGCATTAGAGCCAAGCCAATAATGCCTTTGATGGGCCAGCTTCCAATTGCTCGCGTATCGTTTGATTCCAAGCCATTTACTCACGTAGGAGTAGATTGTTTCGGTCCGTTGCTAGTCAAATTCGGAAGGGGAACAGCTAAGAGGTACGGTATGATATTTACCTGCCTTACGTTTAGAGCTGTTCAGATCGAACTTAAGGAGATGGAAGAAGCTCTAAGTGAATATTCGGCAACATATGAAAAGATACTTTGGCAATTCATTCCTGCGTATTCACCATGGATGGGTGGAGCATGGGAGAGACTGATTCGATCAATAAAAATCACTGTCGAATTCATCTTGAAAGGGGTCGTTCCAAGAGAAGATGTCCTACGAAATGCGCTCATTGAAGCACAGGGGCAAATTAACCGACGTCCCCTAACACACATGCCGGTCGACCCCGAAGATCCAAGGCCTCTTACACCTAATTCTATGCTTTTCGGAGACGATGATAAAAATATTACCGCTCCTGGAGTTTTTTATGAAAGTGATATTAACAGCAGGCTGTATAGTCGAAGGTCGCAGCATTTAATGACGGAGTTTACAAAAAGGTGGTATACGGAATATCTGCCCGAAATAACGAGACGCTCTAAGTGGCATAAAGACGTCAAGCCAGTGGTTGAAGGTAGCATCGTAATATTGGTAGAGCCAAATGATGTTCGTGGATCTTGGAAAATGGGTAGAGTGACTAAGGTTTATCCCGGGCCTGACGGAGTAGTAAGAATTTGCAATGTGCGATTACCAAATGGAACTATAAGACTCAAGAGATCAGTTGGGCGGCTTGCTGTGCTTGATGTTTTGTCTTCATCCTAGTCTTCAGACGGGCCCCGGAATGTCATCAAGCCTCATAAAAAACCTCCATAATACGATAGTTTAGCATAAAGTGGCAACTTATCAAACCTTTACAATATGTAACTTCCTGTAATTGGAAAAATACTTACGTCTCTTTTCACTAAGAAGAGTACCTATATACGTTTAAGTATTAGATTAAACATAACCTATAAAAGCTGATCCCACGTTTTTATTTGCCTTCTTGCAAATTCATCCTGTGAGTGAAGACCTTGTATTTCAAAAATATTTAAAGATCAAAGCTAAAATTAAGTTAAATTCAAATAAATTGTTTCTCCAAGTTTTGTCAAGAAAATACCAATTGTAAGTTATATAACCATTATATACCTATATCCATAATGATTGTATTGACATTTTAGGAAATAAAATCGAACGTTTACCAGTTTTATATCTGGGTCGATATTTATTATTTGGAAAATTAACTTGAAGCGGAGCAACACAAAGTATAAACATTATTTATTGAAATGTGTTACTGAGTGGACGTGTACGGCTGTGTGGCAATAAGTAGTGAAGTTTAAAGCATTAAATTGACATGCCAAGTTTGTAAACACAGTGAGAATTGAAGTTAACACCAAATCGAAAGACTTAGACTAAAAACTTTCTAATTATATACGTTTCTGTATCTATTTATTAAAGTTTTAAAATTTTCAATTTCTATTGGAAAAAAAATATAATTGCGCGCTTTGTCATTGCCTCTCTCTCAAAATAAACCAATATTAACACATCTTTACCCTGAGGCCACACGAGCAAGTACTTGAAAGCAAGTTGGCTGCATACACTGCCTGTCAAATTCGTAATTTGCATTCCACTTGCCTCCCACTTGCTTTCCACTTGCATTCCACTTGCTTGTCTCCCAACTTGCTTCTCAACTTGCTTCACTACTGGCTTCAAAAGTTGCAAGCCAGTAGTTGATAAGAAAGTTGCTTGGGTTTGTTTGTGTTTGTAAACAAATTTGTATGTATTGCAACTTGCTTGCAAGTACTTGCTCGTGTGGCTCGGGGTTACAGTATTTCATATTTCCACTCATTTTACACCGACATAAACACAATACTCAATATGTCTGCAAAACGCAATAGACCCCAACTCTCACCGCCTTCGAAGAAATAACTTATGTCACCATCATCCAAAATTTCGAAAAAAAACTCTCCTTTCCCGAAGGGGACAAACGAACAGGTGAATCTCTTTCTAAAGAAAGTGCATCTATCATCTTACTCCTTACCATGAAAATTGAAGAATCCGAAAAACGTAACAAAAATTGACACTGAAATAGCAGCCTTACGATCTTCGACTGACACTAGGTCTGTTCCTTGCCGACTTTCAAACAGTTTGAAACCGCCAGATTTAGTCCGAAGTCGTTCCACACTTGAAAAATTGTACTGGTCCGCACCAAATCTGGCGGTCTGAAACTGTTTGAAACTGTTTGGGACTAAACCATGGAACAGGGTTACTATAAACACTCGTCTATTATTGCTAGAATCTGGATTGAATGACATAAATGTCTTAAAAACCGAAAACTCCGAACTTAAACAACAACTACAACAGCACAATGAAGCAATAAACAACATAAAAACTCACATGGAACTGAAAGAAGAACAACAACAACTGAAGGAAACAATAAGTGATGCGGTTCTACACGAAGTTCCTCTGCTACCGGGTGAAAATCTTAAGACTTTGTTCTGTTTGTATGCTTTGTATGTGCTTTGTATTAAACGTTAAACCACCGATACTGAAAGGCATATTTCGTTTAAAATCAAAAAACACCACATGTGCACCACCGATTATAATTAAATTTTTCTCGCCGCACGAAAAGAGCCTACTCTTACGATCGATTGCCGAATACCGAAAAACAAATAAACAGCAGCTTCATGATATTGGTTTAACTGAGTGCAATAAAAATGCGATTTATATGCATGAGTCTTTAACTATGAAAAATAGATCTCTCTTACAACATGCATTGAAAATGAAACGTGATAAGAAACTATCATCAGTATTTACTTTGCCCCCGCAAAAAAAACTGGTGAAGAGGGAGCAAAACTTATTGGGAATGCTGAAGACTTGACTGCTCTTGCCACTACGTAAACAACAACAAATAGCAACAACTTTTAAAAGATGTCAACAAAATTGAAAAATATAAGAAAACCGACTCAACTGATGTCAACACAAATGATGGACCCAGCTTTTGCTGAAATCTATATACTTTACAAATTACTCTTTCATTACTTTTTTTATATTTATAATTTTAAACACTTAATAATCTTATTTATTTCTATTTTTAAAGATTTGTTTGAACATTTACATAAATATTCATCTATCCTAATGTGTGTGTCCGGGTTAGTAAGATATTATTTGAAATGGTTTTTGCAGCTTATTGTAGCTGGCAGACTGTGTGCACATTTTGGGCACTTTCTATTATTATTTAATATTAATGGTTGGTCCTAACATGGGTACAAACAGGGATTTCACTGACGCGAATAAAAAAGATAACACGCGTTCAATGTTAAATATAATATGCAATCAGCAAAAAGGCTTACAAGTTTGCCATATAAAAGCACAAAGTTTATGCAATAAGTTAGATGAATTCAGGTACTTGGTTGTGGGTTCGAGGGTAGATGTGATCTGTGTCAGAAACTTGGTTTAGATCTGAAGAGAAGAAGAAAAGAAATTATGGTGATGCGATGTATGGTTTGGATGGCTATAAGCTTTTTCGATCTGATAGGGTTGGTCGTGTTGGGGGTGGCGTTGCCATATATGTTCGAAGAATTTTGGACTGTAGAGTGATTGTTGAGTCTGGCTCCGATAGTGAAATTGATTACTTGTTTGTAAATATAACTTGTAAGGAAAACTACATTCTCTTAGGAACAGTATATAGACCGAATCGGAACACTGACACGGGCCCACTTATAGCTGTGTTAGAGGAGCTCTCATACGTTTCGCCACTAGTAAATAGTCGCTAGAGACTTTAACAGTAACCTCCTCGTAGATTCGAACCTTGTTGACAGTATGCAAATGCTTAATCTTTACCCAGTTAATACATCGATACCTACTCACTTTACGAAAGATAGTTGTACCTAGGGTTTCCAGAACATCTCTTTTAAAGAGAACATGTTCTCTTTTTTGACTCTGATCTTTCTTATTCTTTCTTTTTTCATCAAATTCTTTTTTTTTACTCTTTTTTATTTTGTACTCTTTTTTATCTCTCTTTTTTTTCCTAAGTGACCAAAATATTAATTTAACACACTTTTCATTAATGTACTTTTGTATTGTCCCCTAAAATATAAAATAAAGCATTGATACCAGAGAATATCAAATGAAGAAGCCAATCCTTCATACGTTTCACCCTTCAAAACCCATTTGTTTACATCGTTGTAATTTCAATTTCGTGTCGTAGAATAGATGTGAATTGCAACAACAATAAGACCTGTGCTGAATGATGTGCTGAATGAGGAGTTGATTCTATAGGTTTGTTCCTTGCCGACTTTCAAACAGTTTGAAACCGCCAGATTTAGTCCGAAATCGTTCCCTACTTGAAAAATTGTACTGGTCCGCACCAAATCTGGCGGTCTGAAACTGTTTGGGACTAACCAAGGAACAGGGTTTATGTGTGCGTTTTGTCACTGTTTTTCACTTCCTTTGCAAATCTAATCGCTTCAGCTTGTAGGCAAATCAAATTGACAGCTGAGGATTGGCTTCTTTAGGTGTGTTTAATGAATCTGTTCCAAATAGAAAATTACAGAAAAGATCAGAAAAGTACAGGATTGTGTGTTCCATGAGTAAAAACCTTACCCCAAACTGTTTTACATTCTGTCACTTTGTGTTCCATGACGTTTTTCCGAACAGTTAAAAACAATACTTCCTGCAGCTACTTTTGAGGTGGAGCAAGTGAGTGAGAATTGTCAAAGTATCAGCTAATTTGTTTGTTTCGGATAATAATAAGCTCAAATTTATCACAGATATACTCTTCTTATATTTGTGGGCTTAACATTAAAAAAAAGATATAAAAGAATATAAGAAGTGTGAATTGATAGTAAATTTGAATTGAAAACTAATGCAAAAAAATTACAATTGAAACATTTTTAAATTTGAAATTGCACAGCTGATAGGCAACGGTCTGTACCTTTGCTGCACTTTTCTGTTCTATCTTGTTCTGATAGTTTTTACATACTTGTGCTGTTCTGCTCTGTTCTGATTTAGTTTCTCTTCATTAAACACAGTTTTTATTTGATATTATCTGATTAATACACCGAAGTAAAAACCTTCCTACTCAGAATCGATGGATGAATTTAGAAAAGAAATATGGAAATACTAAGACAAAAGTATCGACTACCGAATTTCTTAGGAAGTTTTACTGGATTACTCAAAGTTGTTTGACCAATTTTGTTATTTAAACAAGTTTCTTTGTAAGGACATTGAAAATTTTAAAAACAAAATATCTGTTCAAAAGTGGACCAGTTATTTTAAGTTTGTCTACAAATCTAGAGTTTTATTCAGAGCTCTTAAAATGTGTCAGTCCTTTTATGTTTTCCTGCGCAAAATGTGAACGTGGAATAATGTCCTCTTTTTTTTCGAACGCGTTATGGACACCCTAGTTGTACCCTACTTGATGTATTTTTTGTAAGTCATTTATATAAAATTTTGCATTTCAGCCAGCTTTCTGCTTCATGCTTTTCTCGCCATGATCTTATTCACATTACTTTCCATTGTGAGCCAATAGTAAAAAGTTTGAACTATAGCTATCGTGATTTCAAAAATATAAATTTAACTCAGCTTGAAGAAGATTTGAGAGTAGTTCAATGGTTCAGAGTATATGGAATGACCTCAGTAGATGATCAAACCGCTTTTATACAAGACAGTAAAGTTGATCTTTTTAATACTCATGTCAAAATTAAAACAAAGACTTCTCAATCAAAGGGTCAACCTTGGTTTACGAACTACATACAAACATTAATCATCAAGAGGAATAAGGCATATAAGGGTTGGAAACGTTTTCGATCGAATCTGATATTAAATGTTTACAGGGCTTTGAGGAATAAGGTTATTTATGAAATAAGAGAATCCAAAAAGCGGTTTTATGCTCCACGGCTTGATCCATCTATTGCCCGACACAAACTTTGGAAAAACCTAAAATAAATTGGAGTGGGCAAGCAAACAAACATCATAACTGCAAACATTGACTGCAATGAGTTAAACAAGAACTTCATATCAGCACCTGATATTCATTCAAACTCTGAAAATGCTCTCAATGAACTAACAAATACTCGTATTCCTTGTTCACAAGCAATAAGAGATTTCAACTTTGAAAGTGTAGAAGATTCCGATGTATTAGAAAGCTTTCTATCGATTAAATCAAATTCTGTTGGATTCGATAATATTCATCAGGTTTTTGTAAAGGCTATTCTTCCTTATGTTCTTAGGTATATAACGCACTTGTTTAATACCATTCTTATGGGTGGTGTTTTTCCTACAGCTTGGAAGTATGCAAAAATTGTTCCTGTTCCCAAGAACAAAGATGAATTCAGGCCTATTGCTATTTTACCGTTCTTATCAAAAGTATTTGAAAAAATCATGAATGGACAGATACGAAAATTTCTTCATACAAATCGGTTACTTTGTTTAAGCCAGTCTGGCTATCGTCCAAGGCATAGCTGTACAACAGCCCTAATATATGTAGTATAAGATATTAGACAATCGGTAGATTGTGACAATGTTACTTTTCTCACATTATTAGATTTTCCTAAGGCATTTGATACTGTGAACCATAGTATATTATGCAAAAAAACTTAAAGAGCAGTTCAAGTTCTCATCAATGTCAGAAATGCTGATTAGCTCATACCTTCAAGGTAGATCTCAAGCAGTTGCAGTTGGTGATTGTATTTCTGACTACTTGCCTTTAAGCAGGGGTGTCCCACAGGGATCAATTATGGGACCCCTACTTTTCGTTATGTACATTAATGAACTTCCCTCATGTCTTGTAAACTGTTCCATTGATATGTATGCTGATGATGTCCAGTTGCGGAAAAGTTGTCCTTTAGGTCTTGTAGAGAATGGAATAAGTGAACTAAATGATGATCTCAATCGAATTTTACACTGGTCAGAAATAAATGGGCTCTGCTTAAACCCAAAATAATCGAAATGTCTAGTAATATCCCGTAGGCCCATTGATATATCAAGCTTTTCTCAAATTGCTCTAAATGATAATCCTATTTAAATAGTCGACACGGCAACAAATCTTGGAATTATATTTAACAGGCAGCTTAATGGGGACAATCACATAAAATCAATTCTGGGTAAAACATATGGAGGTCTCCGAATGCTTTACGTCACACAGAAGATAACACCAGTTAGAACTAGGATGATTCTCGCAAAAACATTACTAATTCCGATATTGCTGTTTGGCTGTGAACTATTTTCGAATTGTTGTTATGAGCAAAAACGAAAACTCAATGTCGCCTATAACTGTATTGCACGATATATCTATGGACTGAAAAGAAGACAACATGTTTCATCTTTCGCTAAATCAATATGTGGCCTCACTTTAGAAAATCTTTTCAAGTTTAGGACTTTAATTCTTCTTCATAATATCATGCAAACACATCAACCCTCCTACCTTTACAATAGAATCCGTTTTCCACACTCTACGAGATCCTGTGATCTCATACCCGAACGATATACCTTCTTAATGGGTCATATGCAAAAAGATGAGTTCAAGCTGTTTTCTCACTTTTTTGAGAACTTTCTTAGCTTCGTATGCAAAAAAAAAGTTACTGACCGAGTTAGATCTCACGTGGTGAGTTCAATCTCACAGTGATGAGTTCGATCTCATTTTGAAAGCTCTTATGAGATAGAACTCGGTATGCTATGCAAAAAGGTGAGAAAACAGTTGATTCCGTGAGATCGATCTCACAAATTATTGAGCATGGGTTTTCTCTTACTCAGCTCATATACAACCGTCAAGATACCAGAATTTCAGCTTAATTTTGTTACAAATTAAGTTTATAAAAATTGGAGATTGGAAATTGGAATCTACCTACTCTTGTCAAAAAAGGGAACAAGATATTTTCAATTTTGTTTAGTGATTTTTGAAGAGCTGTATTTTGGTTGTAGGTGGCCGTATTGCGATGAAAGAAAAATCATTTTGCGGTTTCATGTTTCCTGTACAGAGGATTGTTGGCAACTATTTTTTTTTAAAGTATGTAGTTACCGTTATTGCTCAAATTTTCTATTCCTTGGTTTTTTTTATATTTGATCACTAATATTTCAGCAAATTATGACAACATACAAAACTCAAACTCGAATGAGTGCCTCCTACGTAACTATTCTAAAAAAAAAACCTTTTGAAATTGTATAGGATTATGTTTTTACATTTTACCGTTAGAAAATAAGAGTAAAAATAAATTGAAAACCCGTTCAATAAATTAACATCAAAACTTAAAGGAATATTTAATGTATATTAATATGAAAATCTGCAACACCATCAGGTAATAATTCGATACATATTTGCAAAGAGGTAAACAAATAACCAAGAGACAATCACAAAAGTTGTTTTTTTTTGCGATTTTCTAAACGGCGAAAGAAAATCCATAAAATCCTCTAAGATTCCTTTAGAATATTCCAGCTTTTAGAGCCGCCCTTCAATTTTGTATTTTGTCACTATTTGCTTAAATATTAGTGACCAAAGACTAAGGTATCTCCTTCAGTTTAAGCCAGATATCTCAGGCAAAAGAAAATTGTACACCAACACAAAATAAAGTTAAGTGAAGCTGAAAAAACATGTTACATGACTTATACATTCAATTGACTCAAAAATTTAAATTCAAAAGAAATTCAAACCTTTAAGAAAATAAAAAATAAAAAATATTTGGCTTGCACAAAAAAATTATTTGCAAACAAAAGTAAACACTAGAAAAATTAAGCAGTAGGTTGTTTTCTGTTTCATGTCAAAATACACTAAAAATTTGTATTTAAATTTTGTTTTCTTCATTTTTTTGACTATCGCAATTTCATACTGACCACTTTTTCAATTTTTTTTTTTCCGTTTGTGTATACACCAAATCGGTTTTTATAAACATACATTTAGCATCTCATTTCATTGCTTAAACCCCTAGTACTCGCAAAAGCTTGCGAATATAATCCAACTGAATTTTAAACACCAATTTTTCGTTTCCGCGTTCAGAGAAATGTATGTTTTTTCTTCTTCTACGCACTGCACAGAAATAACAGTCACAACTATTTAAGACGAAGAGCTTTGAGATCGATCTCATATTCATCGAGTTAGAGCTGTTCAGAGCGAACTCATTTTCTTGCATATAAAATCGAGTCCGAGTTCGGCTCTGTTCGATCAATCTCACATGTGAGTTCAAGCTCGTTAACTCGGACTCAGAGATCTAGCTCATCTTTTAGCATACGACCCAATATCTGAGCGTCATTTTTTCATAAATGCTATCCGTCAATGGAATTCCTTACCTCGTTTTGTTAGATTAATAAGCTGCTCAGCCATGTTCAAACTAAGGCTTAAAGAATACTTAGGGACACTGAATTGAGATGGATGTTATATATTTTAATTAGAACCTATTAAATTAAATTAAATAACCATTTGTTAATTTTCCAAATACTATTAATTTTAAATAACTGTTTTGTTTTTAAATAATATTTAGATTAATTTCTGAGTTTCCTTTTGAATTACATATATCATTAAATAATTAACATTTCTTAAATGTTTGCTTTGTTAAATCACTCCTAAAGTAGCACACGAATTTGAATTTTTGTATAAAGCTTGCGCTATAAAAAAGATATTGTATCTTACTGTGTAATGCTATTCCTTTTAAATAAAGAACTTAACAAAAAGGACACCATGATTTAATATACTTATGTTTGAAATAAATACATACAATACAATTCCACTAACCGTGTGCGATCCCGATGAACCCAGCCTATTTCAAATCATATCATGTTTTCTTCATGGAAATGGAAAATTGGAAAGTTTTTTTTCTAAGAAAAACACCAAGAAGGTAACCTGCAATTTTCTAGAGATGGGGTAAGAAAAGTCGCAAGATTTCTAAAAAACGGTAAAAAGAGTTAGTTTTTTTAAAAAGTCGTCTCATGGTCGCATGAGGCAATAAAAGGGGTCAAATGCGACTAAAGTCGCACAGCGGCAACCGTGATCAGCGCTGATCAAAAATAGGATGGTTATTGTTATATCCTGCATTAACCTTATATAGTTTTTGGAGCCAGGCAAAATGAAGTCTCTTCTCCATTACAAATTCTAGAAGAATTTTCCAGAATATCTGCAGTATTTATCTCTTGCAGATAGTCCTACAAATTTCGAAACCATTTTCTAAGTGCTTCCCTTGTAACAATTGCTTGTACTACCCAAACGCAAAATACACTACTCAACAATATTAAAGGAACAAATTTTTTTTCAATTTTTGTTAGCGTTTTTTGAAGAGCTGTATCTTTGTGACGAGTGGTTGTATTGAGTTGAAATGAAAAGCATTTTACAGCTTTATGTTTTTTGTTTCGAGATTTGTTTGCAAACAAATTTTTTTGAAGTACCGTTATTGCGTTATTGCAAAAAATGAGACGAGACAACTAAATTATTTTTTTTTTATTTTTTTGAATGTCCTCATTTCTATGGATAATTTTTTTTGAGTCAATTAAATGTCATGATCAGATACCTTGTTTATTCAGCTTCAATTCAGTTTTTTTGTTGTTGTCGTACGATTTTTTTTTGACATGGTTTATCTGACTTTGAATGAAAAAAGATACTTTAAGCCTTGATTACCAATATCTCAGCAAATAATGACGTTATAAAAATTTCAAAGACAGTTTTGGAAATTTGAAAAAGCGTTTTACAAGATTTTTTTATGATTTTATAGAAATTATTTTTTTTTACCGTTCACCGTTAGTTTAAAAAAAGTACTAAAAACTGACGTTTTGTGGTCTTTTCGTAAATCTTTTTTTTTCGTTGCAAATATTGATTGCATGGCTTGCGTTGGTATGCAAATTTATAGACTTTTAAATCATCAATATTCTTGTAAATTTTCAAATTGATTCATCGAACCGTTTTTCCTCACCAAAACTTCAAAGTCTTACAAACCAGGTAAAGGAACAAATTGTGTTATTCCTAAACAGTGCGTAGTCGTCATCAAAATGACAAGAAAACCGTAATTCCAGTGGATTTTTTTCACAGTTTTGCATTAGTTAGATATTTTTTTTTGAATTGAATTGAAATAAAAATACATTTTTCCAAAAAAAAAATCAAGTTTTTTTGTTTGAAAATTTTTTGAAATTATTTTTTTTGGAAAAATGTACTTTTTATTTCATTTCATTCAAAAAAATATCTAACTAATGCAAAACTGTGAAAAAAATCCACTGGAATTACGGTTTTCTTGTCATTTTGATGACGACTACGCACTGTTTAGGAATAACACAATTTGTTCCTTTACCTGGTTTGTAAGACTTTGAAGTTTTGGTGAGGAAAAAACGGTTCGATGAATCAATTTGAAAATTTACAAGAATATTGATGATTTAAAAGTCTATAAATTTGCATACCAACGCAAGCCATGCAATCAATATTTGCAACGAAAAAAAAAGATTTACGAAAAGACCACAAAACGTCAGTTTTTAGTACTTTTTTTAAACTAACGGTGAACGGTAAAAAAAAATAATTTCTACAAAATCATAAAAAAATCTTGTAAAACGCTTTTTCAAATTTCCAAAACTGTCTTTGAAATTTTTATAACGTCATTATTTGCTGAGATATTGGTAATCAAGGCTAAAAGTATCTTTTTTCATTCAAAGTCAGATAAACCATGTCAAAAAAAATCGTACGACAACAACAAAAAAACTGAATTAAAGCTGAATAAACAAGGTATCTGATCATGACATTTAATTGACTCAAAAAAAATATCCATAGAAATGAGGACATTCAAAAAAAATAAAAAAAAAATAATTTAGTTGTCTCGTCTCATTTTTTGCAATAACGCAATAACGGTACTTCAAAAAAATTTGTTTCCAAACAAATCTCGAAACAAAAAACATAAAGCTGTAAAATGCTTTTTATTTCAACTCAATACGACCACTCGTCACAAAGATACAGCTCTTCAAAAAACGCTAACAAAAATTGAAAAAAAATTTGTTCCTTTAATATTGTTGAGTAGTGTAGTTGGTCTATCTTTTTTACTTGCGATATACATAGGTACTATAGGGCAAGTTTTGGATTCGTGCAAAAAAAAATTTCGAGATAACAATCAAACATGACATAACGATGATAGAGAACACGAAAAAAGTGGGTGGCAAAATTCTGTCTGTCTGTCTGTCTGTCTGTCTGTACCTCAACCTACAGCCTAAACCACTAAAGCGATTTTCTTCAAATTTTGAACTTAAGGTTTTTTTGTAACTCTCCAGAGGGGAAATTGAAATTTTTTTTAGCTCAAAAAATAACGGTACTTGCCATACAACCGTTGAGGAAAACCTTATTTATCTCAAAAACGGCTCCAACGATTTTGATGAAAAAAAATCAGTGTATTATTGTAGACATGGTGTACTTTTTGGTAAGAAAAAAAAAAAAATACCTAAAACAGTTATTAACGGTACCTGCCATATAACGGTTTTTTTGATTTTCGGTTTTCTCATTAACCGCTTATCCGATTTCAATAAATTTTTTTGTGCAAAAGCTTTGTTAAAATATAAATAATACTGTATACCAAAATTTTGGAAAAAAATAATTTTGGATTTTTAAAAATAGATTCAAATTTTTTTTTTTTTAATTCAATATTTCAAAAACGGGTTGATGAATTGTTTTGAAATTTCAGTTTTAAATGTATATTAATATATACTCAAAATTGGCATACCAAATTTTTTTTTGAAAAATGTTACAAAAATTTTATATATACAAAATTAATTTTTAAGAAAACGGCTCCAACGATTTTAAATTTTTTTTTTGCATATATTTATACTTTTTCAAGTAATCAGATGGCATACTTTTTTTTGAGCTCTAAGTTATTTAACAGACTGTTTATACAATTAAAAGAACGATTTAAATGCTTTTTATACTTTTTCTATAATAACTCGAATATTTTTTAAAGTTCTTAAGTCCCACACAACTTGAACATAAGAGCAAGTACGTGCGATCCAGTCGTGCATTTTATTTATATCGAATACATACTGTTTACAAGTTCTAAACTTGTTTTTCTTCTTGAAATTAAAAAAATTGTTAATGAAACTAAATTTTTTTATTTATTTTTTATATTTTATTTTATATTTCACGTACAAATAAAAATAAAATGCACGACTGGGTCGCACGTACTTGCTCTTATGTTCAAGACACTGCGAGTTTAAGAAAATTGTATGTATATATATACAAACATGGAAATTATGAGAGAAAAATGTAGAGAAGCATGAAATCATCATCATCGTGTCCTGTAACCCCGGCTGGGGCATAGGGCGTCAACAAAACGTCTCCATCCTTCACGGTCTGCTGCAAGGTACTTTAGCTGTGGCCACGTCCTTCTCTGGGATTCTGCTTCCGCTAAGACAGTTGATTTCCATGTTGTTCTTGGTCTTCCAACCCGCCGTGCACCCTGAGGATTCCATTCAAAGGACTGCTTTGCAATTTCATCGTTTGGTTTCCTCAGTGTGTGACCAATCCAACGCCATTTACGCTTTCTTATGTCGACGTCCAGCCGCTCTTGACTAGTCCTGCGCCACAATTCCTCATTTGATATTATTTGTGGCCAGCGAATCTTTAGTATGTGGCGAAGACAGCGATTCACAAAAGCCTGCAATTTCTTTGAAATGATAGACGTGACTTTCCAGGTTTCACAAGCATATAACAGCACGGATTTGACATTGGATTCGAAGAATCTCAACTTAGTGCGTAAGGAGATTTGACTTGATTTCCAGATTGGGGACATAGTACCGAAGGCAGCACGAGCTTTATTTATTCTACTTTTAACGTCCAGATCCGTACCACCGTTTGCAGAAACAATACTGCCAAGGTAGTTAAACTGTTTGCCCTCTAAAAGTACTTGAGAGTGCTAGGACGCCATATGGCCCTAGGCTCAATGATAGGAAAATCCCTATGCACACCTCCGCGTGGTAGAGGGCGGGTAACGCTAACGTGCAGGGGGACCGAATGGATGCCGGGATAAGCAGACAACCCAGCGTTGCTGGTCAGGGCACAAACTTGTCCTTGGGATGGTTAAAAGCCCCCTTAAGACGGATGAACTGCAGGTAGCGGTCAACGGCATGATAGTCTGGTGGCGGAGGAGCTTTTTTGGTAAAAGGCCAACGGCAGCAGCAGGTAGCGTCTGTAACCCATATTGGGCGGCTACAAAAGGCGTCTGTTTTCCCATAGTGGGCGGCTTCGAGCAGTTATGTGTTTGACCATACAAAAGGCGGGTGTGCCTGTCAAATCTGAGCTTATGTATGTTATTAATCATATCTCGGAAAACACCATGGTGGAAGGATATAAGCAAATACATGAATTATGACAACAAATGGAATTGAGTCCCCAAGAGGTAATCTTTTTATAGAAAATCCTTCTGCAGCTTCGGTTGCAGTAAACCGCACATCGGATTTGGGGGTGCGGCATCTTTCATGTACGAGCGTCAATCAAGACGCCATAATAATAAATGAATCGTTGAGAAATAGAATAAATCTTTCAAGAAGTGCAAATGTTACCTTTGGCTACCGCATACGTACAAAAATCGGAGCATGGAACGTTCGATCCTTGTACAGCGATGGTAGATACGAGCAGGTTGAGCGTGAAATGCTTCGCCTAAAGATCAGTATCCTGGGCATAAGCGAAACTAAGTGGAGAGGAAGAGCTGAATACAGATCAGACACTGGACAGACGAGAATGCTGTATTCCGGGGAAGATGAAAGAGAGGGTGGCCAAAGACTGCATGGTGTCGGAATTATGTTGAACGAAGAAGCGAGGCGTAGTTTGATCTCCTGGGCGCCCATTTCTGCGAGATTAATGACAGCAAGGTTTCGTTCAAAAATTCGTAACGTCACAATTATTCAGTGCTACGCCCCCACAAATGAAGCGACCGAGGAAGACAAAACCGCGTTCTACACTCATCTTAACTCGGTTTACAGTAGTGTTCCGAGAGCCGACATCATAGTCGTTATGGGAGACCTCAATGCCCAAGTCGGTTCAGACAATTACGGACTGGAACGCGTGATGGGAAGAAATGGCTTGGGGTCACGGAATGAAAATGGTGACTTGCTTGTCGACTTTTGTAACGCGAATCGTCTTGTGATAGGTGGGACTGTATTTAAGCATAAGACGTGCAACAAAATTACCTGGGTGCATCCGGATGGTCAAACCGAAAACCAAATTGATCATATCATGATTCAGCAGCGATGGAGGAAGTCTATGTGTGATGTCCGGAGTATAAGAAATGCCGATGTGGGAAGCGACCACCATTTGGTTCTGATGAGTCTCAAACTACGAACCGCTGCCGTACAAAAACCAGCGCAGGATGCAGCAAGGAGCTCAAAATTCATTACGAATGCTTTAAATGACCCCAACATATGTCGAAACTATGTCACCACCCTTAACGACAGAGCCTCGTCATTAAACGGAATCCAGAATTCAACAATTGATGAGATGTGGGGTGAAATTAAAAGTGTTTTTATGGAGGCTGGATCCGAAACTGTACCCAAGCGAACGAGACGTAGAGACTCTTGGATATCCCAAGACACCTGGGATAAGATCGAACTTCGCAAATCGTTGAAAATCCAAATAAATGCTGAAGCAGATGTTCAACGAAAGGCTGACTTGCGAAGAGAGTACCGCATTGCACATAAGATGGTCTATCGCTGTGTGAGACGTGACAAGAGGGTGAAGGTAGATGGACTCGCAGATAATGCGGAAATCGCTGCCAGAAGAGGAGATATCCGGGAATTGTACCAAATAGCCAAAGATGTTATCGGGAAAAAAAGCAACACCAATCATCCTGTAATGGATGTGGATGGCACACTTTTGGTATCAATTGAGGATCAGCTTCGTAGATGGAAGGACCATTTTTGTGCCCTGCTAAATGAGGATTCAGTTGAGCAGAGTGCTGAAGTGCCCCAACTAAACGAGATGCGCAGGTCCTATAGGGGTATTGACATCGAACCCCCGTCAGAATCGGAAATCCAGACATCAATAAATCTCCTCAAAAACAACAAGGCAGCTGGACTGGACGGAATTCCAGCTGAATTCCTGAAAGCCGATCCCGTAACAGCGGCTAGTATTTTACATCCGTTGATAAAAAACATTTGGGAAAACGAAAGCTATCCCAGGGATTGGAAGGATGGTGTGATTGTTAAGTTGCCAAAGAAAGGTGACTTAAAGAATTGCAACAATTGGCGTGGTATCACCGTTTTGTCCGTTTTCCCAAAACTAATGGCAACCATCATTCTCGAGCGAATAAAGGATAGAATCGAGTCTACACTCAAGAGGCATCAAGCTGGCTTCCGCAGTGGTCGATCGTGTGTCGACCATATCAACACCCTGCGTATCGTCCTCGAGCAGTCGATGGAATTTCAATCACCGCTTTACCTCATGTTCGTGGATTTTGAGAAAGCCTTTGATCGAGTTAACCGAGAATGTATATGGAGATCGTTGCTTGGTAGAGGAATTCCACCAAAAATAGTTGCCATTATTAAAGAGTCCTACAACAACGCAAGGTGTTTTGTTTTGCACAATGGGCAGCTATCCGACTCCTTTGTAGTGCAACAGGGTGTGAGACAAGGGGATGTTCTATCGCCAATTCTCTTCCTGCTGGCGATGGACGACGTATTGACGGCCAGTGTAGGTACAGCAGAGCGACAGGGCATTCAATGGAGACCGTTCGAAAGGCTCAGTCATTTAGACTATGCCGATGACATATGTCTACTGGCAAATAACATCAGTGGGCTGAACGGGATGTGCCAAACACTGCAAGTGAAGGGAGAGTCGAGTGGTCTAAGAATAAACAGCAAAAAGACAAAAATAATGCTCACAGGCCGCTCCACACAGCAGCGTATTATTCTACAGGAGACGCCAGTTGAAGTAGTGTTATTTGCCAGTAAACATATCGTCCCCCTCATGCCAGAACCATGAATGTGCAAATTTGCCGATTTTGAGTTAATGATGTGGGTTGATTAACCTTTGGATAATCTATGTTACACCAAAACTTAGAATGCCATACATACAAGGAAACCACAGTATTTAAATATGTCAATTACATGAATGTAGATTTCAGTCTCATCAAGTTGAGCCAGAAACACGAATGTGGCACATTAATGTTTCTGGCTCCCAACTGATAGGAATTATCAGCACAAAAACCATGAATGTGCCACATACTTGGATTTGGCATAACTGTATTTGCTAGAAAAGTTACTTCAGATGTAAGAAACTTAAGCTAGAACTACAATGCTCGGAGGGGCACTTAAGTGGTCGGAAGAAAACAAGCGAATACACGGAAAGCATTTGACGCGACTATAGTTGCGAAGTGGAGCGTTTCGTCAAGTTTCGTTCAACTTTGGTTACGGAAGTGAGGTGCGCTCCCGAGCGCACCTCACTTAAGTAAAACTGACATTTGATGAAATAGGAATGCCAAAAAGAGAAAGATGATAGTTACATTATGGGTGTGTTCCCCTTTTTTCGGTACGGAAAGCTACTTTTCGTTGGTTTTTGACATTAGCTTCAGTGCCCTTCCGACTATTATAGTTCTACCTTTACATTCGTGCTCATTGTTACTAAAGCGACCAATAGACACCACACTTGTGTGGTGTGCACACCTGTGTGCAAAAATTAAAATTCTGAGATTTTTTGGTGTCGGTGCATCGATCGGTATTATGTGTATGGCGAAGTGTCTCACACTAGTGATCAAAAAACAAAACTTTTATCGCAATGTCTCTGCCAAAATCATCCCACGATCAAAACAATTGATCACAAATATTTTGAAACTGGTGACACAGAGATGGAATGTGATTTCATTCATTCGAAATTTGGAAAAAAAAACTCAAAAAATGTTCCCGTGTACGTCCCTGAAGGATGGGCGCAAATTATAACAGGGGCACGTAACTCCTGAGCCTTTTGAAGTTCACACACAGCAGTATTAGCCCATTGAGTTGACCAGAAACGTGCAAGGTTTTATATTATTGAATATGTTTGTTTGGCCCATAAGCACTTTTCATTATTTTTGGTATAGCTCGCAAACCAAGCAAAATTAGATTTTTTATTGAAATGGATAGTTTAAAAAAATTTATAACACAATATAAGCAGGAAAAGTAAACAAAAACGTACCTAGCAAAAATAAAAAACATCAAAGATTTCTAACTTTTTTAATAAATTGTGCATAACTTTTTTTGAAGCCATACAAAGACTAAATAAAGAAGAGACTAAGGACTTTAATAAGACATGTTCAAAAAGTAATTTTTGTTACAAATTTTGTTACCAATTGAGAGATATGCCCATTCAAACTTAACTATTTCTTATAATTTTTCACAATTTTGGCCCGAAAACCCCTTTTTTGTATAATATGGCAAGTTTTGCATTCGTAAAAATTTTTCGAAATCAAGATTTTGATATAATATAACATTACGACTATAGAGAATATTAAAAAAGTATGTAAGTTCGCAATTTTGTTTTTCGGCAGTTTTTAAATGCTTTCTGTTATTCAGACTGAACGGCTGGTCCGATTAATATAAGATTTGGTTCTAGGTGCAAGGAATGTTTAATTTCTCATGTGGTACCAAAAAATAGGTTTTCGGGCAAAAAGTGCGAAAATTGATAAGAAATGGTAAAGTTTGAATGGCTATATCTCTGTCAGTTTTCAAATAATATGTCTCTTTTAACATGTAATTTGAAGGCCTTAAAACTCTTACTTTGTATTATGTATGTTATGTTAAAGTTATGCGCTATTTAGAAAAATAATTAAAAATCTTTGATTTTTCGATTCTGATTCTGAAAACGAGAACTAAGTGATTAGTAAATAATTATGCTTATCATTTATTGTTAAATAAACATACCTACATTTGTATATACATATGTATATTGGATTTAGTATGCTTTTTTTAATTTTTCTTTATTGGAAAGTCATTCTTATTTAAAGATGAATGAGATAATTTTTGTATTTTTGTTTGTGCCAGAAAGATGAATGTGCCAAATGTCGGGGAAGGGAAGTGGTGTCAACATAAAAAATATATCAGCTTAACAAGATAAATGAGATAGTAATTTACAAATAAATATTTTTTTCATAAACCAAACTTACTAATTTTACGAGAGCAATAAACATTCAAACATGATTTCCCAACATTTTCATTTTTGCACATTCATGTTTCTGGCATAAGGGGGACGATATGTCATCGGCATAGTCTAAATGACTGAGCCTTTCGAACGGTCTCCACTGAATGCCATTTCGCTCAGCTGTACCAACACTGGCCGTCAATACGTCGTCCATCGCCAGCAGGAAGAGAATTGGCGATAGAACATCCCCTTGTCTCACACCCTGTTGCACTACGAAGTAGTCGGATAGCTGCCCATTGTGCAAAACAAAACACCTTGCGTTGTTGTAGGACTCTTTAATAATGGCAACAATTTTTGGTGGAATTCCTCTACCAAGCAACGATCTCCATATACATTCTCGGTTGACTCGATCAAAGGCCTTCTCAAAATCCACGAACATGAGGTAAAGCGGTGATTGAAATTCCATCGACTGCTCGAGGACGATACGCAGGGTGTTGATATGGTCGACACACGATCGACCACTGCGGAAGCCAGCTTGATGCCTCTTGAGTGTAGACTCGATTCTATCCTTTATTCGCTCGAGAATGATGGTTGCCATTAGTTTTGGGAAAACGGACAAAACAGTGATACCACGCCAATTGTTGCAATTCTTTAAGTCACCTTTCTTTGGCAACTTAACAATCACACCATCTTTCCAGTCCCTGGGATAGGTTTCGTTTTCCCAAATGTTTTGTATCAGCGGATGTAAAATACTAGCCGCTGTTACGGGATCGGCTTTCAGGAATTCAGCTGGTATTCCGTCCAGTCCAGCTGCCTTGTTGTTTTTGAGGAGATTTATTGATGTAAGGATTTCCGATTCTGAAGGGGGTTCGATGTCAATACCCCTATAAGACCTGCGCATCTCGTTTAGGTGGGGCACTTCAGCACTCTGCTCAACTGAAACCTCATTTAGCAGGGCACAGAAATGGTCCTTCCATCTACGAAGCTGATCCTCAATTGATACCAAAAGTGTGCCATCCGCATCCATTACAGGATGATTGGTGTTGCTTTTTTTCCCGATAACATCTTTGGCTATTTGGTACAATTCCCGGATATCTCCTCTTCTGGCAGCGATTTCCGCATTATCTGCGAGTCCATCTACCTTCATCCTCTTGTCACGTCTCACACAGCGATAGACCATCTTATGTGGAATGCGGTACTTTCTTCGCAAGTCAGCCTTTCGTTGAATATCTGATTCGGCATTTATTTGGATTTTCAACGATTTGCGAAGTTCGATCTTATCCCAGGTGTCTTGGGATATCCAAGAGTCTCTACGTCTCGTTCGCTTGGGTACAGTTTCAGATCCAGCCTCCATAAAAACACTTTTAATTTCACCCCACATCTCATCAATTGTTGAATTCTGGATTCCGTTTAATGACGAGGCTCTGTCGTTAAGGGTGGTGACATAGTTACGACATATGTTGGGGTCATTTAAAGCATTAGTAATGAATTTTGAGCTCCTCGCTGCATCCTGCGCTGGTTTTTGTACGGCAGCGGTTCGTAGTTTGAGACTCATCAGAACCAAATGGTGGTCGCTTCCCACATCGGCATTTCTTATACTCCGGACATCACACATAGACTTCCTCCATCGCTGCTGAATCATGATATGATCAATTTGGTTTTCGGTTTGACCATCCGGATGCACCCAGGTAATTTTGTTGCACGTCTTATGCTTAAATACAGTCCCACCTATCACAAGACGATTCGCGTTACAAAAGTCGACAAGCAAGTCACCATTTTCATTCCGTGACCCCAAGCCATTTCTTCCCATCACGCGTTCCAGTCCGTAATTGTCTGAACCGACTTGGGCATTAAGGTCTCCCATAACGACTATGATGTCGGCTCTCGGAACACTACTGTAAACCGAGTTAAGATGAGTGTAGAACGCGGTTTTGTCTTCCTCGGTCGCTTCATTTGTGGGGGCGTAGGACTGAATAATTGTGACGTTACGAATTTTTGAACGAAACCTTGCTGTCATTAATCTCGCAGAAATGGGCGCCCAGGAGATCAAACTACGCCTCGCTTCTTCGTTCAACATAATTCCGACACCATGCAGTCTTTGGCCACCCTCTCTTTCATCTTCCCCGGAATACAGCATTCTCGTCTGTCCAGTGTCTGATCTGTATTCAGCTCTTCCTCTCCACTTAGTTTCGCTTATGCCCAGGATACTGATCTTTAGGCGAAGCATTTCACGCTCAACCTGCTCGTATCTACCATCGCTGTACAAGGATCGAACGTTCCATGCTCCGATTTTTGTACGTATGCGGTAGCCAAAGGTAACATTTGCACTTCTTGAAAGATTTATTCTATTTTTCAACGATTCATTTATTATTATGGCGTCTTGATTGACGCTCGTACATGAAAGATGCCGCACCCCCAAATCCGATGTGCGGTTTACTGCAACCGAAGCTGCAGAAGGATTTTCTATAAAAAGATTACCTCTTGGGGACTCAATTCCATTTGTTGTCATAATTCATGTATTTGCTTATATCCTTCCACCATGGTGTTTTCCGAGATATGATTAATAACATACATAAGCTCAGATTTGACAGGCACACCCGCCTTTTGTATGGTCAAACACATAACTGCTCGAGGCCGCCCACTATGGGAAAACAGACGCCTTTTGTAGCCGCCCAATATGGGTTACAGACGCTACCTGCTGCTGCCGTTGGCCTTTTACCAAAAAAAGCTCCTCCGCCACCAGACTATCATGCCGTTGACCGCTACCTGCAGTTCATCCGTCTTAAGGGGGCTTTTAACCATCCCAAGGACAAGTTTGTGCCCTGACCAGCAACGCTGGGTTGTCTGCTTATCCCGGCATCCATTCGGTCCCCCTGCACGTTAGCGTTACCCGCCCTCTACCACGCGGAGGTGTGCATAGGGATTTTCCTATCATTGAGCCTAGGGCCATATGGCGTCCTAGCACTCTCAAGTACTTTTAGAGAAGCATGAAATACGACATTTAAATTAGCTAAAACAACTCTTTTGACAGTTTGAGGTGAAAAAAAGTAGGCCATCTTAATTCATGATGGAATATGATTGTATGCGAAAAAAAAATTTAAAATCGGTGGAGCGATTTTTATTATATTTTTTATATATAAAATTCTTAAAATCTTTTTAAGAACAATTTTTGGTATACAGATTTAAATTTTATATTTATGTGTATATAAAAACAAAATTTGAAAAAAATTGTCAACCCGTTTTTGAGATATCGAATTTTCAAAAAAAAAAATTGAAACATTTTTTAAAAATCCAAGAACTTTTTTTTTTAAATTTTGATATGCAATATTATTTAATCTTATCTGAAATTCGTAAATAAAAAAATTCATTTTAATCCGTTAAGCTGATAACGAGAAAACTCAAAATAAAAAAATACGTTCTATGACAGGTACTACTAATAGTTGCTATCGAGTTTCAAAAAAATTTATGATGCCGTTTTCGAAATATTTGATTTTCCAAAAAAAATGTTGAAATATTTTTTAAAAATCCAAAAAATATTTTTTGGAAGCTTCTCTGTATAAAAAAAATAATTGAAATCGGTCGTACCGTTTTGTAGAAAATCAAAAATTTAAAAAATGGTTCCTTGGGAGGTACCATTAATAACCATTTTTGAAAAATGGTTTTCCTCCCAAAGAAAGCCTTTACTAAAATAAATTTATTGAATTTTTTTTAAGAAAAGTTGTCGAGCCGTTTTTGAGAAAAATAAATTTATGTAAATTTGCCAAAAAAAATGTATGGCAGGTACCGTTATTTTTGGTTCTAAAAAAAAAAATGAAAAAAACGTGTCGGCAGAATCACCAAAAACCACTATGTACCAAGTTTGAAGAAAATCGATCGAGCCGTATAGGCTGTAAACGAACAGACAGACAGACAGAACTGTGCCACCCACTTTTTTGGTGTTCTCTATCATCGTAATATCATGTTTGATTGTTATCTCAAAATTTTTTTTTTGCACGAATCCAAAACTTGCCTTATAGTACCTATAATCGCAAGTAAAAAGTTAAATGAATACATTATTGGACACTTCAAGTTATTGTTGGATAAAAATAAGCAAAATATTTGGTCTTCTTTCGTTTAAGCGCAAAATAGTTGGTCTATTTGTTGCATCACCTTTCTTCGCAATCGCTGTGGCATTGTGTCCACGAGTTTTTGGCCATCATTGATCTGCCAAATATCATTGATTGTCTGTCGTAAATCTTGAAGGGTCCTTGCTGGCTGCTGTCTTAACTTATTCTTCATTTTCTGCCATAGAGTTTCTATTGGCGACAGATCAGGGCTGCTGGATGGCCATTCCATTAATGGAATGACTTCAGCAGATAACCAGGCCTTAGTTGCCTTCGCCGTATGGCAAGATGCACCGTCTTGCTAAAATACGTCCCTCGGTTGATTGAAGATGGGTTATTGACGGAAGCAGATGCTCCTCCAAGATGCTACGATATTTCACCGAGTTCACAAGGCCATCAACAAAGCATACGCTTCCAACACCACGACCAGACATGCATCCCCATTTCATTTGTGATGCTGGAAACTTTATTGGTCGTTTCAAACATTCTTTATGAAACGCTTCTTTGGAGGTGCGAAGTACCCGTTTTCGATTATCATGGATTCATCGCTCCAAATTACTTGCCGCCATTGATTTAAGGTCCAATTTTTGTGTTCTTTAGACCATTCAAGTCGCCGTTTCTTTTGCCTTGGTGTTAGAAGGGGCTTTTTCTTTTGCCCATTAAGATGCGTTCAAAAAATAGAAATCAAAATTATGAAAAAGATTTTAAAACAAACCTTGTAAAATTTATAATTCATTTTTTGCATGTTTCGTTTGCAAGTGGCTACAGAAACTTCTTTTCTGATGCGGCTTTTCCATTCCACTGTTATCCCCGCAGCAGTTTGACGACGATTTTCTTCTAACGGTTAACTTAACCATACAATGATGTGCAGTAGACTAACTCTTTTGCATCGATAATGACGTAGACCAACTATTTCACGCTCATTAACAAATGAGAAAGCACATATTTTTAATGGTACTTTTGATGATTTTGCTTACTTGTGCAATTCATTTATTGAAGAAGGATACTTTCTATGATATTATTTTAAATTTTTACTTGCGATTATAGGTACTATAAGGCAAGTTTTGGATTCGTGAAAAAAAAAAAATTTGAGATAACAATCAAACATGATATTACGATGATAGAGAACACCAAAAAAGTGGGTGGCAAAATTCTGTCTGTCTGTCTGTCTGTCTGTCTGTCTGTCTGTCTGTCTGTTCATCTACAGCCTAAACGGCTCGATCGATTTTCTTCAAACTTGGTACTTAGTGGTTTTTGGTGATTCTGCCGACACGTTTTTTTCATTTTTTTTTTAGAACCAAAAATAACGGTACCTGTCATACATTTTTTTTTGGCAAATTTACATAATCGTATTTTTCTCAAAAACGGCTCGACAACTTTTCTTAAAAAAAATTCACTAAACTTATTTTAGTGAAGGCTTTCTTTGGGTGGAAAACCATTTTTCAAAAATGGTTATTAATGGTACCTCCCAAAGAACCATTTTTTTAATTTTTGATTTTCTTCAAAATGGTATGACCGATTTCAATTATTTTTTTCATACAGAAGCTTCCAAGAAATGTTAATAGTTTTGTGCACCAACATTTTTGAAAAAATATTTTTTGGATTTTTAAAAAATATTTCAAAATTTTTTTTGGAAAATCAAATATTTCGAAAACGGCATCATAGATTTTTTTGAAACTCGATATTTAAGACTTTTTTAGTACTCTCTAAAATATTTTTAGAAAAAATTTTACATTTATGAAAAAATAACGGTACCTTCCATACAAAAGTGAAAAAACCGCAAAGGAAAATATTTTTTTGCTTGAAAACGACTCCTACGATTTTGATTAAACTTTTTTCATATACTAAAATTAGTACGATCTACCATCAAAAATTATAAAATTTTACACATAGCAACTATAAGTAGTACCTGTCATAGAACGTATTTTTTTATTTTGAGTTTTCTCGTTATCAGCTTAACGGATTTAAATGAATTTTTTTATATACAAATTTCAGATAAGATTAAATAATATTGCATATCAAAATTTTCAAAAAAAAAGTTTTTGGATTTGTAAAAAAAGTTTCAAATTTTTTTTTTGAAAATTCGATATCTCAAAAACGGGTTGACAATTTTTTTTCAAATTTTGTTTTTATATACACATAAATATATAGTTTAAATCTGCATACCAAAATTTGTTCTTAAAAATGTTTTAAGAATTTAATATATAAAAAATTAATTTAAAAAAAAACCGCTCCAACGATTTTAAAATTTTTTTTCCCATACAATTATATTCCATCATGAACTAAGATGGCATACTTTTTTTTCACCTCAAACTGTCAAAAGAGTTGTTTTAGCTAATTTAAAAGTCGTATTTCATGCTTCTCTACATTTTTCTCTCATAATTTCCATGTTTGTATATACAATTTTCTTAAACTCGCAGTGTCTTGAACATAAGAGCAAGTACGTGCGACCCAGTCGTGCATTTTATTTTCAAATACGCATGAGAAACTTGAAATATAGAAAATTTCTTGTGCAAACAAATTGGATAGACCAACTTTTTTACGTTTGGATAGTACTCTTGACAGTCCCACTGGTGTTCTGAGAGACAATCGAGGTACAAAGTCGCATGGCTTTTCGGCGCAGGAACATAAGTCCCCGGGACATAAGTCCCGAATTTCTTTTTCGGGACTTATGTCCCACTTTACTGGGACATAAGTCCGAATTCGATTGGGGACTTATGTCCCACTATACTGAGACACAACTCCAGAAAAAAAATTTCGGGACTTATGTCCCACGAATAACTTTTTTATTTTTGCATATGTACAATTTAAAGAGAACACAGCTGTCGAAATTGTAGAACCGGTATTGTTCTCTCGATTAATTTTTTTCGGTAGTACCTACTCCAATGCATAGAACAGTTACAAGCCTTAAATGCAAAAGAAAATTTGCATATACTCACCTCGCACTCACCCCAAGTCCTATAGTGTGACCAAGCAGGATATCAAATGAAAGATTATAAAAATATCTTTAAAATTATGTTGAACATTTTTTTATATTTTATATATTTATATATTTTGAATAAACGAGCCAAAAACTTTTTTTAAGAATATTTTTTGAGTTACTTTCGAAAGTCAATATCTCGAAAAAATCAGTGATGACCTATATTTTTTTACCTCACTGTAATGCCTAATTGATAAGCTTTAATTTGATATATAATTAAGTTATCATACACTGGGTGAATGCCGTCCATTTAACACACCTTCTTCCAAATGACCATTTTATAAAAAAAAAAACATGTTTCTATGCATCTAGCTTAAACATACTGCAGCTTATGTATCAAGTCTGCGACCGTTAGGCATAGTTCATTGAAACTTATGTACTACCTTGCATAAATATAGGTATTAAGAAAGTGATACAAGAAATATCAATTTAAAAGTTCGTCCATTCATAGTTATTTACCATGGAACATAAAGGTACATATATATCTTCAAAAAAGTTCAAACTATGGTTTTCTGAAAAAACATATAGCTTGCATAAGTACCAGAATCTGGTTAAGCCCTTTATTATCACATGCTGTGATGGGTATATCCGGGACGTTACAGGGCCTTATGTCGCAACCGAATCTGATGCCAACATAATGAAAAATCTTTTTAGGGATGAAAATGGGACATTTAGGCAATTTTTTCGACAAAATGATGTGTTTATTTTGGACAGAGGGTTTAGAGATGCAATTACGTGTCTAGAATCTCAAGGATATAAGGCTTACATGCCTGAATCTGTGGATGAAGGCAACTTTCAATTGACAACAGCGCAAGCTAATAGATCCAGATGTGTTACTATTACTGTGGTAAGATGGGTCGTTGAAGACGTGAATGGACGGTTTAAGAGGGATTTTAAGCTCTTTCGACAAGATTTTTTTAATTAAACTGCTAGTCATTTGATGGATGACTTCAAAATTGCAGCTGCACTTCTTAATAAGTTTCATCCACTAATAGAAGACGCTGCCGATGCAAGCATTCTATTACCGCCATATTATTCACTCTGGATTAAAATTGGATTTAAGGAAGTTTTTAATCCAACAACTAAATCCGGATTTATTAAATCCGAAAATTTGAATACATATCCATATTATTCACTCTGAACATGCCTTAAATCCAATGGATTTCAAATGCCCTTAATCCAGATTAAAATGTATTTAAATCCAGATTAAGATCGTTTGATCAAATGTCCAAAATGTCAAATTTCTCCCGTGAAACTTTTTGTTTACTTTAATTAATTTATTTCACTATAGGTCTGTTCCTTTACTTTGAATTTCTGTGTTTTTCTGTGCATTTCTGCGCATTTCAAGTCCAAAGTTGTGTCAAAGTTCATATACAAAAAATATTTTGACACAAGTGTTTGGATTAAAAATCATAAACCCAAAGTAATCAGACCTTATACGTTGGTAAGATTCTGCGAGCGCAAACACAATCCGAAACTTGAAATGTCAAGAAAAAGTGAATTATATAAAATTGTGTTTTAGGCTAATCGCGCACATGCAACTTTCAGTTTCGCAACTGTTTGGTTGCAAAAATGAATCCTTTTGACTCATATGGGACAGCGCGAACATGCAGAAACTATTTAGTCGTCGATTCGAGCAACTTTTCAGTTTGTGTTTAGCCACAAACTGGACGATTGCCCGAAATCGGTTTTTCAATTATTTGTGTCATATAGAACAATATGTAACTGCGCGCATATGCAACCAAATAGTTGCAGATATTTAACCACATCGTTGAATTTTGTTCTTTCCAAAGTGACTTATGTTTTCTTTTGTTTGCTGAGCAAAAGAATAGGACAAAGGCGATAGTATTTTTCTTTGTGTTTATGGGGTAGAAAAAATGAATAAACATTGTCGGTGTGTTTGTACGGTTCGTTGCGATTGCTTGTGGAGTTGTTCATGTGCGCGCTCATCGGTCAACTTGTGATTAAACTGTTTTGTTGCAGTAGTAGTTGCATGTGCGCGACTAGCCTTAATCTGGATTTAAGTACTTAAACTGACCTCTGGAGGGCAGTTTAAATCCAATTGGATTAATCGATATTGGATTAAAGTTTGGATTAAACGAGTGAATAATATAGGATTGGATTTAATGTTTGGATTTAAAATACTTTTAATCTGGATTTAAGTTTTAATCTGGATTAAACGAGTGAATAATATGGGCGTTAGAATTGGCCTTTAGTCGATTAAACACTCCTAATTATTTAGGTGATTTTGTGAAAGAAAACAATCTTAACAGAACCAGAGCCTCATTTAGCCGCATCGATGGAAATATCCCGAATCTGAGTAACTTCCCTATACTCACCTTTCAAGATCTACGCAGGATATCCATAGTGAATTATCAAATTAACCAGGCTCTCTCTTAGTGTTTCTTAAACATCGATAGTCGGCACTTGCGATAGTTCACGATTATTTTTAAAAAACACCCGATAGTATCGATAGTCTATCGATAGTTTTCATATAAAAAATAAAAACAACAATTGTTCGACAATTTGTATGTCTGTTCGTGTACTGCCCAAAACTACGAACTTTATTTTTTTTTTATATGAGCTTTGACAGAACTTTGGGCTTAATTCGTAGAAATTCGTAGTTTTGGGAAGTACGCAAAGAGACATTTTATTAGCAAAATCTGTGACTAGACAATGCTTATTAGGAGACAGAAATATTTACAAAAATATTTTTTCTCAAAGATAGCACAGTTTTGCTTTAGAAAAAACAGTTCGTTTAATCCTCAGTTGTTTTTATGGTTTTTTGTTGGGGTTTCCCCAAACTTATTCCCTTGTTCAATTTTAAGTAATAAATGAAAGGGGAAATTAAGAACTTATATATATTTGTCCAGTTTATACATCTGAGAGCTCAGAGAATTTCCCCAGTTTTGCTATCAAAAACTTAGTAAACAAAATTTGGATTTAAGAAGGTTTTATAATACAAATTCTATATACTACTGAAATAAATCAGCCAAGTAGAAGACTTAGCATTAAGGATTGGACTTGTTGAATTATTGATTCAAAATAGGCAAAAAAAACTTCCAGCTTAATGATTAGGAATTCTAATCTTGTTGGATATAGTTTACAGTGGATTTTCGTTGAAAAATTCATGTAAGTTCAACTGAACTTAATATAAATTGCGTATGACAAAGCCCTCACTATGTCACTGATGAGTTCAAGTGAGTAAGCCGAACGAAACGCCAATTTATAGGACTAAAGGCCATAAAAAGCTATTTTGAATCAATAATTCAACAAGTCCAATCCTTAATGCTAAGTCTTCTACTTGGCTGATTTATTTCAGTAGTATATAGAATTTGTATTATAAAACCTTCTTATATAGAAACTATGCCTGGCCCAGGGCAAAAAAAACTTCCAGCTTAATGATTAGGAATTCTAATCTTGTTGGATATAGTTTACAGTGGATTTTCGTTGAAAAGTTCATGTAAGTTGAACTGAACTTAATATAAATTGCGTATGACAAAGCCCTCACTATGTCACTGATGAGTTCAAGTGAGTAAGCCGAACGAAACGCCAATTTATAGGACTAAAGGCCATAAAAAGCTATTTTGAATCAAAAATTTGGATTCGTCTACTCAAGTGAGCGCTCTGATCTGATATAAACAGAGCAATTATGACATATGCGAGAGTTATTAAAACCATCGATGTTTTCGATAGTCATTTACTATCGATAACTATCGATAGACTATCGATGTTTAAGGAACACTACTCTCTCTTATTGTGGGGAACATTTAAAGGTAAACGGATCCTATACCATCAAAGTCTGCGAAGACCGGATGCGAATTTCTTCTTCTGCACATCAAAGTCTTATTGGCAACAATAACTTTTTATTACGAGGGCAAATCAAATCGAGGCGTATAAGCAGAAATGTGTATCTTACTTACATCCCGGTGAATGGCGATACAAACGAAGCAAATAGTTCAAGCGCAATAAATGCTTACTGTTGCAAGTGTCTCGTTGGAATGAGGACTGTCGGTTTTTGCGCTCATGTAATGAGCATTTTATGGTATTTGGGCTATGCACGACAGCAGGAAACACTAAGCAAACCACCAGCCCTGTTTTTGGATGGTATTTTGATTGATACTTTGAACGAAGACCATTTTTTTTTTTTTCAATTTATTAACATTAATATATTTTAAATATCATATAATTTGGTAAAAAAAAAGAAACATTTAAAATGAAACATTACTTTTGTTTTTTAACATATTTTTTTATTTGAATTTTACTTTTTAAAAGAAATGTGTTAAATGGACGGTATTTACCCAGTGTATGATAACTTAATTATATATCAAATTAAAGCTTATCAATCAGACATTAAAGTGGTGTAAAAAAAATATAGGTCATCACTGATTTTTTCGAGATATTGACTTTCGAAAGTATGTAACTCAAAAAATATTTTTAAAAAAAGTTTTTGGCTCGTTTATTCAAAATATATCAGGTGTAGAAAAAAATGTTTAACATAATTTGAAAGATATTCTTATGATCTTTCATTTGATATCAAAATATTAATCCTACGTGCCATACTTTAGGATTTATAAGTAATTGTTTGCAAAAAAGCCAGATTTTTTTAATTTGCAAAGGTCAACTTCAAGCTCAATTATCTAAAAATCCCCGGAGCCGAATTCGAAAATATTTGGCAGATAGATTGGGCTAAACGTTAGCATTCATTTGGTACTAGTCTCATTAGTGTACGCCCTGGGCCCAAAAATGGGTCATCTCCTTTGGCTATGTTTTGTTTGGAGTTATTTCACGTCCGCTCTTTTATATGCACTACTGATATAATTCACGATAGTAGTTTTTGGATAATTGAAATAGATCCAGATAAAAAACAGGATTCCATGTTGTTTTTGCAATTACGTGCTTAAAATTGATCCGGATCAGATAAAGTGGATAATAAAATGCAGCTATTGTTGGCTTGCCTTTCGGATTGACAATTTTTCTTCTCAAATTTTTTTAAAAGCTTCACTTAGGGCCTCATCAAAATATTTATGAAAAACATGTTTTAAACCATCCACTTTTTTATATTTGAACCTAAAATTCTTAATAAGGATGGCCGACCATGGAAGAACTCTACAAAATGGTCAGCCCCTTCTATTTATTGAAAAATAAATATTTTTTTATATTTGTATGCAAAAAAACGACTAAACAAAATTACTTACCCTAAATATTTTATTAATTAAAACACTTTGCAGACCACTTTCCTTATTTTTCCTTAACGAAATTTAATTTACTAGTACACTTCCTGCAAGAACTTAACACAAATAACAATTTTTAACAAGAATACCAGCAGCTGTTTTGTCTCAATTTTTTGTGGGCTGTTAAAAAACCACTAAGATTAAAAAAAAAATCCTATGAATTCTGTATATGTACATAGATACAGTCGGTTCCCTCTCCCTCTAAGTCAAAATAAGTTCGAGTTAGAGGTAGTTTTGGAAAATTTCGAGTTAGAGCGAAATACCTATATATTTTTGTTAATGAGTATTTAATGACTATAAAAACGATACATACAAAAATAAATTAATAAATTAAATGAATAAAAAGAACTTCTTGCTTCTTCTGGAAGGTATTACCCACCATCCTATATAGCCCAGGAAACAAAAACATGGTTCCATACAAACTTCTAAATGTTGATAATAGCTTTCATACTTACAGTGAGTGCCATTAATATTCGGTTTTTATACTAAATATCCTTTTGGTGTAGTTTTCCTAGTAAAAACTAAAAAAGGATTTATTGATTGGTTATTTTATAAAAAAGTGTTTTATTCTCTACGTATTTCATACAAAATATATGCGTAACCACCCATCTGCACAAAATTAAACGATGTTAAACACAAAAAGTGCACATGCAAACACTCCATTAATATTCGGTCTTTTGTTTCCCTTGTCAAGTTTGACATCTGAACCACTTAACTGTTTACCGTATTCAGATTCCCGTTATTGTTTACTATTTAAAAAACTTTTGCATTCATTTTTGTAGCAGTTCAGTGTAAGATTGTTTGGTTTTTATTAAAAAAGTTAAATATGGGGCGCAAAGGAAAAAATTCAAGCCTAGAAAAAAGAAATCTTGTTATTTTTCACCATAACAAAGGTAAAACCTACAAAAAAAATTGCCGAAATGTTAGACATAAAACCAAACACTGTCGGAGATATTGTTCGTCGATCGTGATATAAAACAGAAGGAAGGATTGAACCAAAGAAGCAGATGGGTCAGCCAAAAAAGTTAACAATGAAAGAAGAGCGATTGATCGTGAGAAAAATTAAAGCAAATCCTCGTTTGAGTGCACCAAAAATTGTGCAAGAAGTGCTTACTGAATGTAATATGCAAGTATCTGCATCAACTGTACGCCGAACCATTAAAACATATGGATACAATGGCCGCGTCGCCCGCTAAAGGCCTGGTCAAACAGAGCGCGGCCCGACGATCTTAGTAAAAATGTACAAAGAAAATTTGACCGTCGCGTTCTTACTTTCCCAGTAAAGTATTGACCGTCCCGTCGGACCGCGCTCTGTTTGACCAAGCCTTAAAAGCCATTCATAAACATGCGTAACAGCATTGTATATAACAGCCCGATTCTCCCCCTTGTGAGGAGTCACAAGTCACAAGCTCTTATGACTATTCCTTGTGAGGATTGTTGTGATTCGATAAAATTTTGGTATTCTCCCCTTAATAGTCACAAGAAAACTCACAACGAAACTCCCCACAGCATGGTGAGATTTTAAGTGTCATTATTTGAACAGCTGATTATTCAAAACGAAAAATATTGAAAAACCATTCAAATTTATGTACATATTTATCTAAGACTTACAAAATGCAAGGTAACATAATTTTTAAACAAAAATATGATTAAATAAATAATACGTATAACAATTTCAGAAGAAAACAATCGCGATTGCAAGAGAACCACCGTGGAGCAACTGGAATATTTTGTTGGCTATATAAATGACCACCCGGAGCTCCTCGCCAACAAAAATGATCCCACCGACCTGGGGCCTATTTCTGCGCTACTACATCAGCTACAATGTAGTAGTATAACAGTTGTATTACATAATTTCTGTTTCAAACATACATTGGTTTTTCAGGTGTAGTACATCAATGTAGCTTTGGAGAATCGATTGGAGGTATTGGAAAAATGTATGATTCTGTTTCACAGCTTTTGCTACTACATTGTTGTAGTACAACTTGCTGTAAATTCTTGTTACATTCTCACAGTAAAAATATTTGCTGTGATTGCTGTAGCAGGATGGGAAATGGCTGGATATAAAGAAAATATACGAATGTAATTATTTTGGTTATAATTGATTGGATGTGCAATGAATGCAAGCGTTCAACCAACAATTGAATATACATTTTTGGAATCTTTCAACGAAATTAGGGCATTCCATATTAAAATTGATGCGTTATAAATATATTTTCGGTCTTCTTTCAATAAGGGTATTCATCTGTCAAATTTTCCATACAAATTGTGACAGAATTACGAAGTTTAAAATTTACAATACTAAGTACGACTTGCATGAGTAGCCTTGATTATATGTTGAATTCAAAATTATGGGCGAAAATATGTATGTCAAAATCCATTTATTTTTTATTTATTTTAAATTATTTATTTGTGTCTCTTCAAAAATTGAAAATAACTCGCTTCCAAAAAAACAAATAATATAAATGTCAAAACAACAACATCCATTTGATCAACGAGCTACATCCTACAACGAGCTGCACATCCACTACATCAATGAGCTACATCATACAACACTTCCAGTTGTAGTAATGAAACAGAAAAATGTAATTGATGTAGTTGTAGAAGAGTGCTGTAAGATGTAGTTGATGTAGCTGGTGTAGTAGCGGAGAAATAGGCCCCTGGAGAGGGTAAAACACTTGTGGTCCCAGCTCAGTGGCGATTCCTCTCAGTTGGCTAGGTTGGCTGCGCCAACCCTAAAATTCAGCTCAAATATTAGGTACGTAGGTTCTACAAACAAAAACTGGATACATAATATCATTTTATATACATTAATAATCATATTATCCCCATACGTTTAAATCATTATAAAACCAGCATTACCTATTCAAAACGAGCCATTCGGTGCAACCCCTACCTGCTATATTAATCTCATACAAAGTATCTCACTCAATATTGTTTAAGGGGGTTTACATGGCATGACAGCATCGCTTGATGGAAATGGAACAAGTATTCAAAATCTTTTAAAAACCATACAACATTGGCTGTCAAGCGGTTGTTTCTTGCGTTCAAATGATCTAATCAACTATGTTGTCAAGCAATGTTGGTCCATGTGAACCCCCCTTTTTGCTTTCAATGGGGGGGTTTACATGGCATGACAGCATCGCTTGATGGAAATGGAACAGTATTCAAAATCTTTTAAAAACCATACAACATTGCTTGTCAAGCGGTTGTTTCTTGCGTTCAAATGATCAAATCAAGCCATGTTGTCAAGCAATGTTGGTCCATGTGACCCCCCCTAATTTCGTATTAGAGTTGGCTACAACAATTTGCGCCAACAAATCTCATACAAACTACACTATCACCCCCGATGTGCTGCCTCATTCTTTCTTCAAGAACAAACCGAACAAATATTCACAAAAGTTGGCTCTACTGAAAGAGGTAGAAAAATGTGAGAAAAAAAATGTGTGGTCTTGGTCGTTTGCAGCGAGTAAGTTTTATCAAAGACCGTAGAATACCAAGATACCGCATCTCAACCAACCACCAAAAATCAGCTTTAGATGCGGTCGGTCGGGGGAAGGGAAACATTCCCACGTATTGTATCACATCCTCATTCACATTCGAACTCACATAACACATACAGACATGCAAGCCTTTATTCGCCGCAGACCCACGACTCCCCAGCGGGAAATATCGTCCTCAATGAAATTTATTGCTGAAATAATCAATGAATTCACTTGCCAAATCATAAGAGAAACGACATGCAATGATTTAGTAGGTGAAGAGTAATGCAAAGTTTCCTCAGTTCGTAGCTTTGATTCCACTTTCTGCTTTGTGTTTATGAAACGACCCTTTATTTCGGTGAATTTTAAAGGGAAAAGTATGTGATGAAAAAGTTGTGGAAAAGTAATGTACAAGATCATCAGTTCATTGTTTGAATCCACTCATCTGCTTTGTAGTGTTCATGGCGAGAACAAAAAAAAAAAAAAAACAAATGTGAGTGAAACTCATGGTGAATTTTAATCGATGATTCCAACGATGAATAGTAATGCACAAAGTAGTTTATAATTTTTTGGCAACTATAAATTCTCATTTTGTTGGATACAGTTCACAGTGACTTTCTTTAAAAAAGTCCATGTAACACGAACTGAAGTCAATAGAAATTGCGTTTGCCGTAACGCCAAATATTTTTGATTTGAAATGGAAACAACATTTTGGTTTGTTTTCATTTTAAAATAAAGGGTGCATTACCGATGGGATTTAGTAAACAATACAAATGGGAGGATTTTATTGATGAAAAAGAAACTACCACTAACCTGGTGATTTCATAACTGAATTTTCATTCGATTTTTCATCGAAATTATTGAACTGATGAATAAGCTAAATACCCGTATGTAGTGAATTCACAGATTAAGCAATCACCATGTTTTTCATCACCTGGGTCGGTGAATAAACAACTTCCATTGAAGTAGTGAATTCGTTAGTGAATTTTCATCGGAAAAGTGGCATGTGCTTCCCGCCAATGACACGCCCATGTTAAATTCATCAAAGGAATAAGCTGAAAAGTGGCAGGTACAGCTTCCATTCCTCAAGGAAAAAGCAGGTTTTTCCTCAATGAATTTTTTAATTTTTCCCGCTGGGTCAGCGACCGCACCACCGACGATTGTAAAACTTATACATAGACGGGGTTCTCACTCACACATCTATGGGGTCACCACTGGGGTCGTCACAGTACTAGCGCTTTGACTGCGAATTTTTACACTAGATGCAATATCTTGGTATTATACGGTCTTTGGTTTTATTGAGATAGGTTGCGCTCGATTGTTTGCAGCGAGACATTTTCAGTGGGATATGGGTTGTTGGAAAATAAACAAGAAGTTGGCTGGAGAAAAAAAGCCAACCTGCAAGAAAAAAATGTGTGTGCTTGCAGGTTCTTTGCAGAGAGACAGTTTCAATGGGATATGATATGTATATGTATTGTATGGGTTGTTGGAAAATAATCAAGAAGTTGGCTCTAGTAAAAGAGCCATCTGGGCACAGTACACATATTTAAGGTATTATCTTGCGCATGTTGTCCGAAATGAGAACTGTCAAAGAAAGAAAAGATGGCGGCCTTACGTGACCCCGCCCGCTGTATTACAACAACAACGAAGAAAATAAACACAAAAGGGTAATTTAAATAACACTAAAAACTAGTAAGGAATGTTGTTTGCATGACAATATAATGTTAATAAACACTAAAAAGCTTGAAATAATTGTATTTGCTAATAAATAAGTAACAAATGAGTACATAACACACAACAAATTTTGATGTTAAACTAGTAGGGGTCACGGGATTCGCCATTTTCCACTGATTTTGATGGATGCGCAGAACTGAACAAAAATGAACACGCTAATGATATTACCTATGGTAGCAAAATACGAGAGAAGAAATATGTACATATGTATGTGTGCTTGATGCTTGATGCTTAACTTGATCCACAGACAATAAAGTTCTTATCTGTGCTTGATCGTTTGTCGCGAGCATTGTACCTATATCTTGGTATGTATAATGTATAAAAATTTCATTTATCAGTGAAAGGATGTTTTGGATTGTTTTTGAATAAATAAAAGTAAACGGGAAATACATTAAATAAATTTAATTAATAGATACTCGTACACTACTTATGCGTGAGATAAATAAATAAAAACAAGACATCTACAGCCGAATTTATTAGATTTTCTTAAGATGGCTCTTAGAGGTCAATTAATTAAGTTTGCTTAAATATTTAAGTTGCCTTTAAATTACGTTACTTAAATTCTAATCTATAATCAATTTTCTATTTCTACTTAACTAAACGATTGAAATGTAACGTAACGTGAGAAAACTCACAAATACATGTACATTTCAGCTATTTTTTGACAGTTTGCAAACAAAAACGAGCGCATACTTATAAGACAGAAAGAGAAGCAACTGGATGTAGCATATTGGCATAGTCCAATGCAAAAGAAACAAAACATGACTCCAGGTTGGATTGTGATACCCTTATTTTTGTGTCCAGAAATTCTTTTATTTAATTTATTAATTCACACTTTGGTGGAAAATATGTTGATAAATCAATGAAACAATTTAGTTTTAACATAATTTACTAAAGGAAATCACAAATCTTAGAACTTCAATTAGATACCTACAACATTCAATATGGAAACTCTACCTACATACATACATACATAACAATACCTATATTTTCGTAATAAAAATAATTCTTCTCGAATGTCAAAATATGTTTAAGATGGCTTTGAGTAGCTTTTAAACGCGGTGGATGGCGTTTAAGTTGAGATGCATTTAAGTAACGTTGCTTAAATGTGAAAATTGATTATAGATACCAACTTCGCATTTAAGAGCCATTTAAAGGTATCTTAAAGTTAAGATGCCTTTAAGTTTTCTTAATAAATACGGCTGCTAGTTTTCTTTTCTGTGGCGGAATTAATGAAAAAAAACCTTTTTTGTAGTAAACCTTATCCCAAATCAAAGAATAACATTTTCGAAGTGAATAGTTATTACCATTTTAATAACAAAAAAAGTAAGTAATGAATCTGTTTAATTTTTTTTCTCAATTCGGTAGCTATTTTGATAGTTTGTTGTTTAAAAGTTATTAATAGTGTGGCAAAGTGGCAAAGTGTCATAAACAATCCAAACAAGGGAGGTAATTAAAATTAAAATTTTGTATGTGCCAGTATTTTAATTATTTTTTTTTGTTGTCAATAACTTTTTTCTTAAAATATATAAGTTTTACTGGTGTAGTTAAAACCTACATACAAACATACCTACGCTACGTGTTTTAAATCATAATCCAATTTGTTACCAAACCCATTTGATTTTGGTATTTTGGTATCTTTACCTATACCTACGTTGTATCCGAATCCGAATTCCGAATGGAAAGTGCAGTCACAAAAGTGCTTAATGTTAAGTTTTTTCTCATAAAAAAAATCAATTAGGTAGCCCAACAAAAAAGGATCCAATAATTTTTGATACGTATGTACTTACTCGTACCTAGCATAGATTTGGATGATTCTTCTTTCTTGCGATTGTACCTACAAGGAGTTTTCGTTTTGCGTAGGTATAAGATATATATCAAAAAGCTAGGTTGTAGGGGTGGGTGGGTGTATGGTGGATACATTTTTTTACAGTTGGAGTGGAGTTCATTGGGTTTCAAGAATTGCGTTCTTGGGGAGCTACAGTTCAAATTTTCTGGGTGCAAATTTTTGTTTTAAACCATTCTAATTTTAATTGTTTTCAAAATCGTAGCAGCTTTTTTAATGGTTTTTTAACATTTTTTGTATGTAAGGTAGGTACCGTTGTTTTTTCATAAAAGTTTAATACCTACATATTTTTTTAATATTGTAATAACTTTCCTTATTTGAACTATAACGACTCCGAAAAGCAAACAAACGAACACAAAAAAAAGCTTACGGTCGCAATGCAAACATACCTTTAGTAGCTATAATTATAGCAACTCTCAAACGAAGGAAGCGCCATCTGCCGGATTATAGCAGATTTACCAGCTGTCAAATAAAAGCTTTTTGAAGGGAAATTATTGGGAAATTTCCCCTATGGAAAGCCCTGGAAGCAGAGACTAGAACGTTCTCCTTAGTTCGAGAGTTTGGAAAACAAGTATAAAAGGCACATTTTTGAACGGCAGCGACACAGTTTGTTTTTAATCGTGAATTAATAAAGTTGGTTGTAATAAAAGTGAAAAGTAAAGTTTGTGAATTGATTCAGTGGTGAAGAATAAATCGTTTTGTTTGTAGTAAGAAAAGTAAAGTGTTTTATTTTGCGAAATAAATAAGTGGACGTTTTGAATAAAGTAAATAAGTTTTATTAACGAACCTGAGAAAATATTACATTGGTGTTAGAAGTGGAATAAAACTTATTTTATTTGTGCACTCAGTAAATTTATTGTGTGGAAAGTGAAAAAAAAAAAACAAAAAAAAAAAGACAATGGGTAAATCTTTGAATGATTTAAATTTAGTGGAACTAAAGGCAGAACTGAATAAACGAGATATTCCTACTGCTGGAACAAAGAATGATCTTATAATTCGTCTGCAAGAAGATTTAAGAAGATGTGGAAAAAACCCGGACACGTTTATATTCGACATTGAAATGGAAGAACAGCAAGAGCAAGTAAGTACGTTGGATATGACAAATCTTATGTCTCAGCTGCTCGCGAGCCAAAAGAACCTTCTTGAACGATTTGAAAAACAAGGCCAAGAACAACGAAATGAACAAAAGAATCTTCTCGAACGATTCGAGCAACAAAGCCAAGAGCAAAAGAATCTTCTAGAACAACAAAGCCAAGAACAAAAGAATCTTCTAGAACAACAAAGTCAAGAACAAAAAAATCTTCGAAATCTTCTCGAAGGTAAGTTAGAGGCCTTTGACAACAGAATTATTGCCCTTGATGAGCGTGCCGATAATCAATTTTCGACTATCGATAAACAATTGTCGACTGTCGACAAACAATTATCGACAATAGAAGCAAAGTTCGAAGATAAAATCGAATCCATTACAAAGGAGTTAGATAAAGTAAAGAAAATGAAGGTTCGAGAAAGTTCTGGTGACTGTCCAAAGAAAAAGGAGATGCATCCACCAACCTTCGATGGGCAAACTTCTTGGTCAATCTACAAGAAGCAGTTTGAGGCAGCCGCAGCAACAAATGGCTGGGATGAGGAAGACAAATGCATAGCTCTGACGCTTGCCCTCAGAGGAACTGCTGCTGAGCTGTTACAAAGCATACCATCAGATAAAAATGGCAGTTTCAGCGCTCTCGTTCAGGCCATTGACAAACGTTTTAGAGATGGACACATGCAAGAAGTCTTCCGCGTACAACTCAATTCCAGAGTCCAGAAAAGAGGAGAAACTCTGCAACAACTCCAAGCAGACATCGAACGGTTGGCGCATCTGGCATATCCGGCTGCAGGGGACGAAATCATCAACCAATTCGCAACAGAAGCCTTTGTTCGTGCTGTATCTGATATTAACCTTCAGCGAGCAATTCGAACTGCTGGCAAACGCACGCTTCCTGAAGCACTAGCATTCGCACTCACTATGGAAGCAGCAGAACAGGCTTCTCAAGGAGTCCATCGGGTAAGAGAACTAGAAATTGAGGAGTGTTCTTGCCAGAGAACTGCGTTCCAAAGAAGCCAGCGAGATGGACCTGCTCGATGCTGGAACTGTAACAAGACCGGACATCTTCAACGCCAGTGCAGATTGCCACCTAGAAGACCTGCATGTCAACATTGTGGAAGCAGAAATTTCAACAACAACAATGTCAAAACTCCTACTCGCCCCGTTTCTCAAACGGGAAACGAGTAAGAACCAACTTCGAGGGGCAGAAGCTGGTTTCTGGTATCGATGGCCCCAGAACCATCATCCAAGTCTCACAGACGAAACGAAACAACAAAAGTCTGACTGTGGAGGCAACACTTAACGGGAAGAAGCAAGTAGCTACGATTGACACCGGTGCCACTGCCTCCATTGTTCGAAAGGACTTAATGAAAATGACGTGGCTGCATAACACCAACGCCTACCGTCTGAAAACAGCAACAGGAGAGGCAGCCAGAGTGTACGGGGAGGTTCGTCTTACGATCCGTTTGGCAGAACTGGAGTTTTCACATCTGTTTCTGGTAGCAGATATATGTGATGAGTGCATCGTTGGAATCGACTTCATGAAAGAACATGGAGTAATTCTTGATATCGGGAAGCAAGTTCTTAAGTACCAAAATGTGGAAATTCCTATGGTTTATGGCAACGAAAACTCATCAACACTAAGAACTGTCATTAAGGAAGATATTTGCCTGCCACCTTCTTCAGAAGTGTTCGTTTGGACGAAAATAAAGGGTGATTTGGGAAGCCATCGATATCTAATGGTGGAACCAGACTCTGAGCAGTCTTCCCAAAACATCATCCTTGGGAAGACACTTGTGGAACCAAGGAACAACATGGTGCCTGTACGGATACTCAACATCAAACCGTACGAAGTCAAGCTTAGAAAAGGAGAAGTTGTTGGAAGGTGTGACTCCGTATCAGCAATAACTAAAATCATAGAAGCTGACACACACAAATCTGTGGACCCTGGGAAAGTGAACTCTATGAAGGCAAAAATTCTGAAGTCATCCAAATTAACTGAACGTGCTGGAAGCCTCCTTCACGAGTACGCTGATATACTATCGTCACCCAGTGGGCAGTATGGTCGAACACAACTGGTGCAGCATCGAATCGACACAGGAGACGCGAGACCCATTCGACAACCAGCAAGACGTCTCCCATTAGCCAAACAAGCCGAAGTTGCAGAGATGATATCGACAATGAAGAGAGATGGGCTCATCGAAAACTCTAAAAGTCCTTGGGCATCCCCAGTTGTTCTTGTCAAAAAGAAGGACGGAAGTACTCGATTTTGTGTGGACTATCGGAGGCTGAACAGTGATACCACTTTACTTCAATTGAAGTAGATCTACTTCTTTTTTTCTTATTTTTTTAAAATCTACTCCCTACTTCGCACCATCACTGAAATATAGGAATCTACTTCATTTTAAAATTCTCTGTTTTAACCTACTTCAATTTAACAAAAAAAAAGCCAAATCTACTTCCTTTTCCTTTATTTCATTGAATTCGCAATTAGTCCAGCCATATTGTGTTTGATGCAAATTGTATAATGTGACGATGCAAATTGTCGTAGTTTTGATTTTTTCCTTACTTTATGTAGATTTGCGACTAAAATTTCCTGAGGTATCATGCTTGGTAAGCACCCTTTTGAGCACAAATTGACTGGACTAAGTGGCGTTTACTGTTAGGAGCAAACAATAGATTCGTAAAAAAAATTTACACTTGAACCAGGTGTTGTCAGGTTTTGAAGTGAAACAAATAAAAATTACCGCCGAAAAAAAAACAATTTGTTTTATAATTTCAGCTATATACACATAGTATGTTGATATGAAGTCTGAGAGAATAACATTTTTAGTTTTTTTTTTTAGCTTAATTTAACTAAATTTAATCAAAATATATATACTCCAAGAGCCAGAACAATAAAGGAGGTTCTTAATGCAATTTATTACTGAACTGATTTTCTTGATGGAATATGTTCAGGGGTGTCCCCAGAATATAAATCCAAGTTGGCGGGACTGGGGAGCACGAGCGTCAGCCGCCATCTTGGAAAACGTGTTTTATCAAATATCTCGTGAACCGTGCGTCGCGACGCGTCGTACGAATATAATAGTATTTTTTAGAGTAAATACTCCATTCTTTTGTTTGATTTTACTTAAATCAAGTTGTTTTCGTGAAAAGAAATAAAAATTTAAAGTCTATATTTTTGAAAAATTGTAAATTTTTTTTTCAAGTTGACTGTTTTCAAAAATTCATTGACTTAAAAATTAAACTTCTCAAAAACTTTTCGCAACAACAACATGACTTAGAAAAACCAATAAAAGAATGGAATATTAGCTTTCAAAAAAAAATTACTATTATATTCGTACGATGCACGGTTCACGAAATATATGATAAAACAGGTTTCCCAAGATGGCGGCTGACGCTCGTGCCTCCCAGTTCCGCCAACTTGGATTTATATTCAGATGAAACCCCTGAACATATTCCATCAAGAAAATCTGTTCAGGAATAAATTGCAAGAAAAATGTACCCGGCTCTTGGCCTAATAAATGTGTGTACAAAAAAGTACATTTTGAAATCTACTTCGATTTTTCTCAATCTACTTCACATTTTTCTTCAAAACTACTTCGGCTTTTTTTTCGGAAGTGGTAACGCTGAGGCTGAACGATGTGACAAAGAAAGACAGCTACCCTCTGCCAAGAATCAGCGATACTCTGGATGCGATGGAAGGATCTGAATGGTTCTCAACATTGGACTTGAAGAGTGGCTACTGGCAGGTAGAAATCCATCCGGAAGATCGAGAAAAGACGGCTTTCTCCACAGGAAATGGTCTGTGGCAATTTAAAGTGATGCCTTTCGGACTATGCAACGCTCCGGCAACATTTGAGCGTTTGATGGAGTGCGTATTACAAGGACTTACTTGGAAATCTTGCCTGGTCTATTTGGACGATGTCATCGTTTATGGTAAAACATTTGATGAGCACTGTGGAAATCTTAAGGCCGTGTTTCAGAGACTTCGAGAAGCAAACTTAAAATTAAATCCAGACAAGTGTGCATTTTTTAAGTCTGAAGTTAAATACTTGGGACATATTATCTCTTCCCAAGGAGTGAAGATTGATCCTGAAAAAGTTGACACTGTAAAGAATTGGCCAACACCACAGGATAAACATCAACTCCGAAGCTTTCTAGGTCTAGCCACGTACTATCGACGATTTGTGAAGGATTTTGCTGGAATAGCGAAAAGTTTGCACCAGCTAACAGAGAAAGGCAAACCGTTCAAATGGTCAAGCGAGTGCGAGAAAAGCTTCCGGGAACTTAAGCAGCGCCTATGCAATACACCAGTTTTGGCCTATCCGACACCAGGGAAACCTTTCATCATTGACGCTGACGCGAGTAACGTGGGAATTGGAGCCGTACTCTCACAAGTTCACGAAGGAGAAGAGAAGGTTGTCACCTACTACAGCAAGGTACTCTCAAAGCCAGAAAGAAACTACTGTGTGACCAGAAGAGAACTTCTAGCTCTAATATCGGCTACAAAACACTTCCATAAGTACATCTATGGACAGAAGTTCCTTCTTCGAACAGACCATGGCGCACTTAATTGGCTTTTGAACTTCAAAAATCCAGAAGGTCAAGTGGCGAGGTGGATCGAGAGATTGCAGACATACGACTACCAGATCCAACATCGAAGAGGAAGGTTGCACTCAAATGCAGATGCCTTATCTCGGAGACCATGCAAACCGGACTGCAAGCACTGCACACGTCAGGAAGAGAAGGAAGTTGCTGCTATCCAGCGATTAAGAGCTGATCCCATTTACGGTTGGAGTAACGAAGAACTGAGGACTGCCCAACAAGAAGACTCGGATATTGAACCCATTCTTGCGTGGAAGGAACACCAAGAGAAACCAGAATGGGGTGACATCTCCGATAGAAGTCCAACTCTTAAAGCGTATTGGGCACAATGGGACTCACTTCATGTACAAGAAGGAGTACTAAGACGAAAGTGGGAATCCACAGACGGCAAATCTTATGTGATGCAGCTAGTCGTACCTCGTTCCAAGGTTAATGACATTCTTCAGGAGATGCATGATGGAGCTTCCGGAGGACATTTGGGTGTCAATAAGACACTGGAAAAGGTAAGGCAGCGATTCTACTGGCTACATGCAAGAGATGACGTCGAAAAATGGTGCCGAAAATGTGATACTTGTGCTGCAAGCAAGGGACCAGGCAGAAAAGTCCAGAGTAGAATGCAGCAGTATAATGTGGGCACGCCTTTTGAGAGGATTGCAATAGACGTTGCAGGCCCTTTTCCAGAAACCGAAAACGGAAACCGATACATTCTGGTAGTAATGGACTACTTCAGCAAGTGGCCTGAGGCATTTGCCATCCCAAACCAGGAAACCAAAACAGTCGCGGATCAGATTGTTTTCAACTGGGTAAGCAGGTTTGGTGTACCTATGGAACTCCATTCAGATCAAGGGAGGAACTTCGAGTCCAAAATTTTTCAGGAAGTTTGTACACTCCTTGGCATTAAAAAGACGAGGACAACACCGCTTCACCCACAATCTGATGGGATGGTTGAACGATTCAACCGGACCCTTAAAGAACACCTTTCCAAAGTTGTAAGCGACAACCAACGAGACTGGGATTGGCATATTCCATTATTCTTGATGGCCTATCGAAGTGCGGTACATAGCTCAACAGGACATACACCATCAGAAATCCTGCTCGGGAGCACAATACGACTACCAAGCGAAATCAAATTTGGATGTTATACAAGTGAGCCACAAGGAATAGACGACTACGTGGACAACCTCAAAGAAAAGCTACTTGACATTCACGAAAGAGCGAGGGCGAATATAAAGCTATCGAGTGATCGGATGAAAACAAGATACGACGCAAAAGCCACAACGACAGGATTCCAAGTGGGAGACCTTGTGTGGTTTTATAATCCCCACCGTCGGAAGGGACTTTCACCGAAGCTTCAACAAAATTGGGAAGGCCCTTATACTGTTGTAACACGAATAAACGATGTCGTCTACCGCATTCAGAGAGGATTAAGGGGCAAATTAAAAGTAGTTCACAGCGACCGTTTACATCATTATAATGGTGATGGAAGTGATGGAAGTGATGGATTTGCTCGGGACGATCAATCCTAAGAGGGGGGCAGTGTAATAACTTTCCTTATTTGAACTATACCGACTCCGAAAAGCAAACAAACGAACACAAAAAAAAGCTTACGGTCGCAGTGCAAACATACCCTTAGTAGCTATAATTATAGCAACTCTCAAACGAAGGAAGCGCCATCTGCCGGATTATAGCAGATTTACCAGCTGTCAAATAAAAGCTTTTTGAAGGGAAATTATTGGGAAATTTCCCCTATGGAAAGCCCTGGAAGCAGAGACTAGAACGTTCTCCTTAGTTCGAGAGTTTGGAAAACAAGTATAAAAGGCACATTTTTGAACGGCAGCGACACAGTTTGTTTTTAATCGTGAATTAATAAAGTTGGTTGTAATAAAAGTGAAAAGTAAAGTTTGTGAATTGATTCAGTGGTGAAGAATAAATCGTTTTGTTTGTAGTAAGAAAAGTAAAGTGTTTTATTTTGCGAAATAAATAAGTGGACGTTTTGAATAAAGTAAATAAGTTTTATTAACGAACCTGAGAAAATATTACAATATTCTAAAAAGTATATCTGTTATCTTACTTACTTACTTACTTATCCGGCTCCCGATCCATGAAGGGTCTCTGCCTGAGATATTGCGGTCTTCCATCGGTTGCGGTCCCTCGCACGCTCCCTCCAGTCGTCGTCGTCGAGACCAAGCGCTCTTGCGTCTGTGACCGCCTGGTCCCTATAGCGGAGGTTCGGTCTTCCTGGTCGTCTCGAACCTGGGGGCTGGGATTCGAAGATTTTCCTGGCTGGAGCGTTGTTGTCCATTCGCTCGATGTGGCCGAGCCAGTGTAGCCGACGTGTTTTGGCTCTTTGGACTACATCCACATCTTGGTACAGCTCGTACAGTTCACGATTGAATCTTCTCCTCCAATCGCCCTCTTCGCATATAGGACCAAATATCCGCCGTAGAATTTTTCTCTCGAAAGTGCCCAGGATCAATTAACCTTTTTTACTTATCGTCCAGCACTCGGCGCCGTAGAGTAGAACTGGTAAAATTAGAGTTTTGTATAGCGTGCACTTTGTCTTTCGAGAAAGGAGTTTTGAACCCATTTGTTTGGCCAAACCGAAGTAGCAGCGGTTCGCTAGGGTAATTCTTCGTCGGATTTCCACTAAGGTGTCGTTCGTGGGATTGATGTTTGTTCCGAGGTAGGTGAACTCCTTGACTACCTCGAAATTACTGCTACCAACAGTGACGTTTTGTCCTAGGCGATGGACAGATGAGGCTTTGTTTGTTGATAGCATATACTTTGTTTTGTCCTCATTCACTTCAAGACCAACGCGTTTCGCCTGTTCATCAATAGCTGTGAATGCTTCAAGTACAGCTCTGTTGGAACGGCCGATGATGTCGATTCGTCCGCATAACCAAGCAGTTGAGAAGACCTGTTAAAGATAGTGCCTTCCATGTTAACACCACTCTTGCGCACTATCTGCTCCATGACTACGTTGAAGAAATCACATGATAGCGCATCTCCTTGTCTGAACCCTGTACACGTCTGGAATAACTCGGATGAGCTGTTACCCATTTGCACGTTGCACCGCGTATTTTGTAACTTCATGCGGCATAGCTGGATCAGTTTTTTCGGGATCCCGAGTTCCGACATCGCCAATAGAAGCTCTTGGTGGCTTATGCTATCATATGCGGCTTTGAAGTCGATGAATAGGTGGTGGGTCTCGACTTGAAATTCGTTGGTCTTTTCCAGGATTTGCCTCAATGTGAAGATTTGGTCTATCGTTGATCTGCCTGGCCTGAAGCCACACTGGTACGTGCCGATCATAGTGTTGCAGAAAGGTTTTAGACGCTCACATAGTACGTTGGATAGGATCTTGTAGGCAACATTAAGCAGGGATATGCCTCTGTAGTTCTTGCAGGACATAGGATCGCCTTTTTTGTAGATTGGGCATATGGAGCTATTTGACCAGTCGTCGGGCATACTTTCCTCCTCCCAAACTTGGTTGATGAGCTGGTGCATGCACCCTACCAGAACATCTTCTCCATACTTGAAGAGTTCCGCTGGTAGGCCATCCGAGCCGGCGGATTTGTTGTTCTTAAGCTTGTGGATGGCTTTCTTAACCTCTTCAGTACTGGGTGCTGGGACTGGATCTTCATTGACTGGTCTAATGCTTCTTTGTTCCCCTGTCGCCTCCTCTACATAATGCCCATTAAGCAGCTGCTGGAAATGCTGCTTAAACACGTCTACAATTCCCTGTGCTTCGGTGACTAGGTTCCCTTCGCTGTTTCGAAGAGCTTGCGTGCCAGTCCTATAACCAGATGCCAGTTGCTTGGCTGTTTTGTAGAACCGGCGGGTGTTGGTGGCGGTGCTGGACTCTTCGAGATACTTGAGCTGAGAGGCTGCGGATGCTCTTTTCTTTCTACGCAGGGTTTTTTTCTCTTTCCTTCTCTTTTCACGGTACTCCTTTCTTGCTGCTCTTGTTTTCCGTTGCAGCATTTGCATTCGTGCATTTTCCGTCTCCTGCTTCAATACCGCGCATTCATCATCATACCACGGGTTCTTTTTTCTGGGTGGTTGATAGCCTATGGTGGTCTCGGCTGTCTCCTTAATAATGTCGCGATACTGGTTCCACTGGTTGTTGACGCTTGTGGCTGGGTGTACGGCAGAGAGTTTCCCGGTCAATTGCTCACTGTAGTCTCTGGCTTTCTCAGATGTGCTAAGGCATGCGATGTTGAACTTCTTTTTTCAGGCGGTCTTCGTTTTCTTTTCGTTGGACAGTCGGGCTCTGAACTTTGTCGCAACAAGAAAGTGGTCAGAGTCCACGTTTGCACCTCGGAAAGTTCGCACGTCCAAGATGTTCGATGCGTACCTTGGACCAATTAGCACGTGGTCGATTTGGTTGGCCGTTCGACCATCTGGAGATCGCCAGGTTGCTGTGTGTATCCTCCGCCTGGGGAACCTAGTGCTACTTATCACCGTATTACGAGCTGCAGCAAAGTCGATTAGTCGGAAGCCGTTGTCTGTTGTCGTTTCGTGGAGGCTGTGCTTTCCAACTAATCCGCCAAAGATGTTTTCCTTTCCGACTTTAGCATTGAAGTCTCCGAGCACGACTTTGACATCGTACTCCGGACAGGCTCCGTAGGCTCCGTCCAGGAGGTCGTAAAACTCCTCCTTGTTAGACTCCTCAGCTTCATCGGTAGGGGCGTGTGCACATATTAGGCTGATGTTTTGGAAGGTAGCTTTGATGCGGATCACAGCAAGGCGATCGCTTATCGGCTTAAAATCGATGACTTTCGATCTGAGTCGATTTCCCACGACGAATCCGCATCCTAGCATGTGCAGTCTTTGGTGACAGCTGTAATAAATGTCGCAATCTTTTCTTTTCGTTATACCTGATCCTATCCATCGTATCTCCTGGATCGCGGTAATGTCTGCCTTGTACCGCGAGAGGACAGATTCAAGTTTTTGAGTAGCACCTGGTGTGTAGAGTGTCCTTACATTCCAGGTGCATACTCGTAGATCATAGTCCATTTTCGTTCCGGGTCTGGTTGCCATTTGAGGGGGATCGTTATCCGAGGCTTCACGCGTCTCTCTCATAACAATTGGTTTTTTTTTTACTGTCGGGTCGTTAGCCCAACGCACTAACCTCCAATCTGTAGGGCCATGGGTTTAATGTTGCAATTCTTTCCTTGATCAACATTCGCACTTACAAGTTTAGCAAGTCCTGGCATAAAGCCAAGACCAGTATCCGGTGGCTACCAACTTGGAGGTATTGTAAGCACTTGATGTGTAGGAAAAGATACAGCTCGAGGCCCCCAGTTCCTACAACATCCAACCACCATATCTGTTATCTACTGAATTTAAATAATTAAATGAGCTTTCAAAACAAAAATATTAATTTTTTTTTGTAATCTATAAAATACTTTTCAGACAATTTTGGTACACAACACTACCTATTTAAATTCTTTGAGAGGTTCTGAAATGATTTAAGTTTTAAATGGTTCTTTGGGAGGTACCATTTAACCATTTTTTGAAAAATGGTTTCCCACTCAAAGGTACCCTTCACTAAAACAATTTTATTGAATTTTTAAAAGAAAAGTTGTAGAGCTGTTTTTGAAAAATACGGTTATGTAAAATTGCCGTCCCCGTAATTTAATTTCTCACAAACTATTCGCTTAAACAGCTTGATTTAGAAATCAAATAAAAGATTGAAGTATTATCCTTCAAAAAAGCTGTATCACAATTTGTATGTACTTACATACGCTGATTCGTAATATTTTTGTTTGCTTTTAATAAAGTCAATTTTTCAGAAATTGATTCCCTGCCTAGGGAAGGAGATAGAGTTATAGCCCATACGAATTTTTTCTTCGAAATAGAAAGACAACACTGGAAGTAAAAAGGCGATTAAAAGCGGGGAAACGGAAACGTACATTTTTATTTGATTAAAACTCAACAATAGAGAATCATTCAAATCAATGCAGGATACAATAATTATTGGTTATATGTAGCGTTCACCATTTTTATATAGATCAATCGACTGGACTAAATTGCTAATTTTCAATTTGAATCCTTATTTTTAAATTTTAAGTTCTTAACCTTAATTGATGCAAACCATCACCAGTGTGAATTTAATGTTTTTATATTTTGGTATAGTTTAAAAAACAATGCTGTTGATGTTTATACAAAGGAAACATTTTTAGTTTGTACCTATAACGGATTCTAAAAATTCTTTCAAAGCCACAATGTAATACAGACTATTTTTTATTTTATGAAAAATATATGCTATGTTTGAAAAAAAGAATATGCTGGAGCATATTTTTGGTTGCTTTATGTATACCTAAATATGTTTAAGCAAACACCCTTTTCCTCACACAAAGAACAATAAAACATCAAAAAAATATTTCGCCTCACACATTTATGTCCACTTGGAAGGACATTTCACATGTTTTTATTTTTATTTCTTAATCGTAGGAAGAAAATGGATTCCGCTACAACGAAACAAAATCCATAGTAGAAGATCTGCTAGAAAAATCATTTTCAATGAGAACATTTTCTGAAAAATTATTAATAATCAAAAATGGGCTCTTAGCTCTCAGGTTAAAAACTTGAACAGCCAACATAATCTTCAGGTTAAGAAAAACCGCGATGTCCTGAAGTGTTTAATTGACGTCACATGTTTTCTTGCCAACCAAGAGTTACCATTTAGAGGTCACGACGAGAGAAGCTTTTCTTTAAATCGGGGAAACTATGTTGAAATTCTCAACCTGTTGAAACGTTACGACCCTATCATATACATAGCTCAACACTTTGAAACTGCTACAGTTTTCAAGGGAACATCGATGGCGATTCAAAACGACTTAATTAAGGCGGTTGGAGAGGTACTGAGCTCAAATATTTCTAAACAATTACAGCAAGCAACGTTTGTTGCCATAATGCTCGATAAGACATCTGACATCCAAATGAAGTCACAATTATCTGTAGTTTTCCGATACTTCATTGATGGTAAAATCAATGAAGTTTTTATCGGCTTTATTGATGTCAGTGCTGGACGAACTGCAGATGATTTCTTTGTATTAGTAAAAATCCTTATCGAAAAGTATGACATCAAAAATAAGCTTGTTGCCCAGACATACGACGGAGCATCCGTAATCAGTGGACATTTAAATGGCCTTCAAGTTAAGGTCAAAGAAATTAGTCCAAGAGCTTTATTTGTCCATTGCTATGCTCACGTGCTTAATTTGGTGCTTTCACAGGGCTTGAATAACATAAGAGAATGCAGAATATTCTTTAGCACCCTAAATGGGATTGCAACTTTTGCATCGCATTCCTCAAAAAGAACATTTGCACTCAAAGAGTATTTAAAAAGGAAAATACCTTCTTTAGCCACAACCAGATGGTGTTTTAGCTCTCGGCTTGTATCTGTAGTGCATAATTATAGACAGGATATCCTGAAATATTTTCAGCATATTTATGAAGATGAAGAAAACACCTGGGAACCAAATGACAAAATGGCTGCTTTTAGATATATAAAATTCATGACAAAATTCGAAACAGTTTTTCTATTGAATGTTTTTTCGCATTCTGATTTTCTGTTTAATGTGTTGCAGAATTCGAATCTAGACATAGTTTTTTGTGCTGATCAAATCCAAAAATTCCATGAAGTGCTTAAGTTAATGAGAGAGGACGGGTTTGATCAATTTTGGCAGTCTACCATCGAAACTGTTTCATTAAACACTGAAATAAGAACAGTTCGAAACGAAGGATTACCTTCAAATGAAATGAAATTCAAGAAATTATTTTTCAAAGTTATTGACAACCTTAGTATGCAGGTTTCGGAGAGATTTTCTTCCATTTAAAAGTTGAAGTTTTTCAATCTGTTAAACGGCACAAAAATATCAGAATATCGCCAAAAACAAAACATTCCTGATGACTTAATAAAACAGCTGATTGAGTACTACCCTGAAGTATTTGAGTTCAGTCAGCTTAAAAATGAGCTAACCGTCTTTATGCCAACTCTGCTGAAATTAAGCTGCCGGAAAAAACGTCAGCAACAGCGAAAATTTTGACTCCATATGACATTCTTCTCTGGTTGGAGTCCAAAAATATTTCTGCAAGTTTTGAACAAGTCTATAAACTGTCGAAACTAATCTGCACCATCCCAGCTACAACTGCTTCAGTCGAACGTACTTTTTCTGCGTTGAAAAGAATTAAGACGTATCTTAGAAGTACGCAAGGCCAGGAAAGATTAAGTAACTTAGCTCTAATTTCCATTGAAAAAGAAATGTTGTCGGAGATAAGAAAAAGTGAATATTTTTATGAGCAAGTTCTCGCAAACTTTTTGAAATTTAACCGACGAGTTGAGTTTATGTATGAATAAATAAGTTTTTAATTAAAAAGAGGAAAAAAAATAAAAATTTGTTTTTATTACATTAAGCTTAGGGGCCGGTTATAGCGATCAGGAAAATGCAGCAGGAAAAATTTTTCAAATGGATTATTTTCTATGTTTTCAAGGGATTATAAACACAAATGCTACACGAATCAATGAAAAACACTCGAATTTTTTGGGTAGATAAAATTTTCAATTGAACAATTATTTTTTCTAAAATATTAATTTTAACTATTTTCCTGATGCAAATAAATTTTCCTGATGTGAAAACTAATTTGCTTCAGGAAAATATTCAAAATACATTTTTTAGAAAAAATAATTGTTCAATAGAAAATTTTATTTGCTCAAAAACTTCTCTGAAAGTTTTGTCATTGATTCGTGTAGCATTTTCATTTCAAATCCGTTGAAAACATACTAATAAATCCATTTGAAAAATTTTTCCTGATGCGTTTTCCTGATCGCTATAACCAGCCCCTTAAGGATATTTTGTAGCCAACCCAGAACTGAAGACCAGGAATCGCCACTGTTCCAGCTAGGAAATGCATTAAATGCTTTAAATGGGCCAATACGATCGGCCTCAAAGTGGAAAGAATTAAGTCACTGTCTCCAAAAAGTAAGTAATATAATTGACTTTTTTTATTACAGACACTCTCTCACTGGAAAAATCAACTTCGATCCCGAGCCAGAAAAGCTAAAGTTCACCGAATTACAACGGGTGGCGGACCTCCTTCAAATCTTAAATTTAAGGATTTCGAAGAGAGATTCCTTGAAGCCTTTGGGACTGTTGCTATGGATGGGCTCCCGGGTGTGCCAACGTTGGGCATGGAAACGATTGACTTGTCAATGCCTTCGCAGGTAAAAATATTAACATGTATTCCATTCCCTTGAATTTTACAAACGTAAAAAATTCTGTAGAAAGATGAGCAATCTGGATACCAGAATACAGAATTCCTGGATGATTTTATACTTTCCCAGGCACCATCTATGCTTCAAGGGTCAAGTACATTTGTCGATGCTGGAATACCTCCAAGTCTCCCGAGGAAAAACCACAAGCCCAACACATCAACATATGATCTTTTGAACCAGATATTGCAAATGACGAAAGCTAGGGATGAACGGGAACGGAAAACCCAAGAAGAGAATTTGCTGGTACAAAAATTAATGGCAGATGCCTTGAAAAGGTTTGCCGACACTTTGCAATCTTTGTCTGAGGCCATTGAAAATGGTAAAAAATATCAATAGGATTCCAATGTTCCCTTGCTATGAAATATTTGGTTCATTAACGTCTTTTGAACCGAGATATGAAGGCTGTGGGTGTGTGAGTATGCACACTTGAAATAATTACTTTTCTATTTTGACTGTGTACTATGTACCTATGAATTAATTTAATTTTTAATAACTAATAAATATAACTGAAGTTCCTAAATTCTAAAATGTGTTACGTGACCGATGGACCATAATATCAACCTACATCAATAACACCATCCCATCCTACGAGTCGAGAGATTGACTCACTGTACTCCAAAAATACATAACATACATACATACACAACAAAAAAAAAATAAACACAACACTCCAAGATTTTGTTTCAACCCTTTTATTCTTTTAATTCACTTTCAACAAAAAAAAAGAAAGAATAGGAAAAAAATCATTTAAAAAAAAGCACAGGCGGTGTTCTCATCCTGGGGTTGACGTTGCATAAATGGGGTAGTTTGTTGCGGTAGGTCAAGAAATTTGCGTCCTATTATCACAGTAGGTAATATCCCAAGTAGAAAAGAAAAGAAAAACCTGAAAAGGAAAAGAAAAGTACATGAAATGAAAAGCATAAAAATAAAGAAAACAAAACAACAAAAAAAAAAAAAGATCTTGTCTCTGAACTGCTGAAGGAAAATTCACAAAACACTTATCTTTTCCAAATAGTCCAATAAGAATGTGAAATGATGTGTTTGCTGCTAGATAAATTGAATGTTGATTGTTGACCCTGCAAAATAGGAGAAAAAAAAAATGCAATAACAAAATTATGAAACATTTAGGCAGTAAATGAAAAAGAAAAAAGAGGAGATCCCACCGGCAATCCATAATGGTGGTTGTTGTTTAGGAAGTTCCACTGGCCACTTGATGTTGCACTTCGATAGAAATTCGTTATATGCGTTTATGTTTCGGTTTTATATAACTCGTTTTTATGTTTGTTCACGTTATTATTAATTATTTTTCACAATTTAAGAAAGAAATAAAACAATTGCATAAACGAAGTCTAATCTAATAAACACAATTAATGATCTGTCACTTGTCAATCTTGACAGGCTGAATTGTCAGCACAAGTGCTGAATTGCAATAATCTGCAATGTTTACACTAAGTAGTCATTAGTAAAGCTGTGATACTAAATGTTAGGAATAGTATTTAATTAGGGAGTTAGTGCAATATTTTAGTATTAGGTATTTTATTTATGAAAAATTTTATCATTTGTCTTTATTTTATGTTTTAATTTATTTTATTTTAGTTTAATTAGATACAATTTTTTTTTGGTTAGTGCAATATTAGTAATAAGCAAAGTAGTTACACCCACACACAAATTATATACAGAAAAGTGGTTAATACAAATACATAATTGTACAGATAGGCAAAAGAGAGTCTAGCAAGTTTAATATTGCTGAAAGGGGAAACTAGATTTGAATTCCAGTCTGCACACCAATACAAACAAAAAAAGTTCTGATTTCAAAATAGGCCATAGGGCAACGACCGCAGATAGGCAATTTGATTTTGCAATTTTCTGTAAATATTCATCAGCTGTAACCGTTGCAGAGTCACCGAGAAGAGCTAGAGAAAAAAAAGTAATCAGGAAATATAAAAAGTACACTTCCATCGTAGTGCGAATTTTTTTATTGTTCAAAGAAACAATTTAAGATTTAAAAGAAATTGTTTGCTTTCGAGCAAAATACAGTGAATTCCACATAAAGGTAAATCAAAAATCTAATAGTTAATAGTTTCCTGATTATGATGTTGAAATTTCAATACAGAAAGCTAAAGAAAAAAAAAAGGAAAGACGGAAGGTCAACGGAAGGTGACACGTAGTAGTGTGGTGAAGGAAAAGAAACCTCAATAGGACTCTTTGGGACCCCGTTCTTTTTTAAAAGCAGAGGTATGGTGTTATAAACTCAAAAGCGTTAAAATTCGAATATTTATGGGTGTCTCACATTATTCTCAGGTTCGGATCATTAGGCGATAGGTACGTCTCAAGGGCATATACATATACATATATATATATATATCTAGCCCATAAGAGGAGTCTACCTACAGACTTAACAAACATTTGGTTCGAGCCTCTGCCCCCCGTTTCGGGCTTTATCTTCAACAACCATCAGGGATCAGGTTGAAAGGCGGGAAGGATTGACCGTAGATCCCAATTGGATTTGAGGGCTCGGTGAAGGATTTGCCAATGACGTCAAGAAAGTTGGCAATCCAATAGACTGGTTGAAGAAAGGATAGGGTGCTGCAGTTAGTGGAATTTAGTTGATCACAGTCCCTTCTGGACATATTTTTTTGATATAACTTTTTTTTGATTTTTTTTATTAGTCTTTAATTGAATTGTTTTTTTTTTGTTAAAGAAAAGAAAGAGGAAATTGATGGAAGTGAAATTTAGTAAAGTAATTGAGTAAAAGATAAGATTTAAATCTAAAAGAAAAAAAAAAAAAAGAAAAGAAAGCAAAAGAGAATAAAAGAGAAAAAAGTAAAGAAGAAAAGTGAACTCAAAGTGAAAAGTGTAAAGTAAAGAGTGTTTTGAGTCTCTGGACCTTAAAAATAGATCTGTTTGTGTGATATAAAAACAATTATACCTGGCTGCACAAGTAAAGCCGCTTTTTTTACACGAATCCTGAAAAGTGCTGCCGGCAGGACATCGAGGGACGTCTTGGAAAAAGTAGTAAGTCATTTTTAAAACTTTATATTTATACATATAAATACATCTATAAAAATACACTTATGTGAATAAGGGAAGGAAGTACCTACACTCCGGTGCTTCAGATTATATACACCTTTTAAGATTGAGTTTATAGTTTTCACTTTATTTTTTTTTCTCTCTACATGAATCGGAGGTAAATTTTCGTTACACTCCGGACATTTAAATAATCCACATAGTTTTTATTATTTTTTATTTTTTTTTGAAATTATTTAAAACGAATTAAAGGTAAATTCGTGAATATTTTATTAATTTCCTTATCATTTTCGTCTTAAAATTTAACGTAAGATTAGATAAAAGTAAATTTTAATGAATTTTAAAATTAAATAAATTGTAAATGAAAGTGAATCACAAGAGTTTTCAATTAAGAATTCTAGTAGGTCATAAATAGAATTAAAAATGATGTGCTAGTCACCTAAACGAGGTGTGTGGAGGCTCACTGAGCCAGCGATGAGAGAAAAAGAGAGGAAGGAAAATGCGATTGGACAATGACTAGACATAGATGTCTTTATGTCTGACTAAGACTTACTAAATACTTACCATACGGACTATACTTATTCTACATTTACTGTACACTGACTCTATACTTACCTTTTACCTACAATATACTTACCATATTGACTATACTTACTCTACATACTATATACTTACCATACTACCTATACCTACATTATATTTACTATACTCTAACGCTATACCTATAATACACTAACTGTATACTTACTTAACTGACAATACTTACTTCACACTAACTTTATACTTACCCTATTGACCAAATAGAACGATACTTACCTTACCGACTTATGAGATGGACTTCATATACATAATTTGCTTCGACAATACTTACATACGTGGACATGACTTGACCTAGACAAAAGGAGGAAATGTGACTGGAGGTTTATGATAGGGGCTATCTCCAGAATACTGGCCAAGGAGATAGCGACGGTTGTATCTTTGATACAAGGGTGGGCAGGCCAAACTTTTGCCAACAACACCAGGCAAGGCCTTTGACGACTCGATGAACCACTGTGTTGGTGCGACAGTGGGGCAGAGGCTGATTTTCCGGTGGACAAAAAAAAAAGAAAGCAAAATACTTTTCTAGTTTAGTTAGTTTTTAAGCTTTGTTTATATCTTTATAGATATAATCTTTAGATTTTAGGGGTTTAGCTTTAGGTGGGGTTAATTTTAATTTAAAATTAAATTTTTTTTTCTTTTTGATCCATTGGAAGATTCGCCAAAGCCTCACCCTTACACTAATGCAGTGGCATAGGTAGCTAAGTTTGTGCAATACCTTCATTTTTTTTTCCAGTTTCCAATTATATACCCTCTCCACTATTCCTATCCTCTTCCTTTAACACCGGCATGTTTAAAATTTGTTTGCTGAGTGAGAGGAGTTTTTGGAAAAGGGCAAGAACCGCCCCAACCCGACGAGCTTAGCCGAGCTAGAGCAAGCATGCCACAGCCCTTTTCCAACTCCTAAAGATACGTCTCTGTGACACCCTCAACTCGCAACAAATGCTTATCAATCATTGTATACTTTCTGATCCTGTATTGAATCTTTCAATAGTCTGCATTTTTGTACTTTCATTCTTGGCAATTAATATTTTGAAAATTTGCATATCAAAAGTAAATTCTTTTATAGTTTTTCCCTTTTTAAGGGAAAAAATGAAAATGGATTTACTTCCACTCATCTATTTTGTCAAATAATTTCTTGAACCAAAAACAAATAATGCAGTTTATGGTGTCAATCATTATAGAAACAGAAAATGTATAAAGCATTTCAGTTGGACAAGCCGTTTGGAAACAGCCGAAAAAAAAGTTCATATTTTCTTCCAGTCTTTCACTTTTTTTCGAAAAACTTGAAAAAGTTATGAACATTTTGTGATGCCATTTCCATATGGATCAACCTACAGAGATGCTTTGTACATTTCCTGTTTCTAAACTGAATATACCAGCGAATTGCATTAATGCATTTTTATTTAAAGCAATATTTCAAAAAAATGCTGATCAAAGTAGATTCTCTCAGTTTTCACTGTGAAAAAAGTGTAAAGTAAATAATTTGTTTAAACTTTTTTTTTTTTTAACTATACGATATTAATTAAAATATACTTTGACACAAATACTATTGATCATATTATGGCAATTTGTGGAAATGACCAAAGCCCGTATTGAAGGTTTTCTCGCTGCATTCCCGAAACTTATGACCTCCAGCAAGCAGCATACATTCGTGGAGACAGATTCTGTTATCATAAAAGTTCGAGTTTGAAAAGATTTGGACCATCTGTTGGCATAAATAACCAGTCGATTACAACACCAACAATTGACTCCAATGAAATCAAATCCGCTCGTCAAGGCCGCGATGGAGGACTAAAAACATTCGAACTCTCAGGTTTGCTGACGCTGAGAATCTCAGACGAGGATTAAAGTTATTTTGGAGAACAAAGACAAGCATGGAATTCTGTTGCAAACACATCCAAACGTCGTTAAGGAACTCTTCAAATCACGATCACAAATGGCTTTGAACTAACTTAACCCTTGAATATTTTTCTTTCAGTTAACTGTTGGCCTTCAGAAAATGGGGATGGTGGCTGCGATATCAACATTGAGTATGAACTCTAAGCACAACGCCTTGAAATGCAAGACGTTTGCATTGCTATTCCCCTGCCGTAAGTCTTAGCTCATTCCATCTGAAACGGTTCCCTTTAAAAAAAAAACTGTCTTTTCAGATTTTCTGAAGGCCAACAGTTAACTGAAAGAAAAATATTCAAGGGTTTAGTTAGTTCGAAGCTAAAACTCTAAAGTTTTTTGTCTTAAATACTTGAAAGAGGAATAGCTGATTTTTCAAAAAAAAAAAACAAGTTTAAACTGAGAGAATCTACTTTGATCAGCATTTTTTGAAATATTGCTTTAAATAAAAATGCATTAGTGCAATTCGCTGGTATATTCAGTTTAGAAACAGGAAATGTACAAAGCATCTCTCTAGGTTGAAATGGAAATGGCATCACAAAATGTTCATAACTTTTTCAAGTTTTTCGAAAAAAAGTGAAAGACTGGAAGAAAAGATGAACTTTTTTTGCGGCTGTTTCCAAACGGCTTGTCCAACTGAAATGCTTTATACATTTTCTGTTTCTATAATGATTGACACCATAAACTGCATTATTTGTTTTTGGTTTAAGGAATTATTTGAAAAAATCGATAAGTGGAAGTAAATACCTTTTCAGTTTTTCACTAAAAAATGTGAAAACTGAAAGAGAATCTACTTTGATCTGCATTTTTTGAAATATTGCTTAAAATGAAAATGCATTAATGCAACTTGCTAGTGTATTCAGTATAAAAACAGAAAATGAACAAAAGATCTCTGGAGATGGAACCATATGGAAATGGCATCACGAAATGTTCATAACTTTTTCAATATGAACGTGTTTTGCTGCTGTTTCCAAACGGTTTGTCCAACCAAGATGCTTTATAAATTTTATGTTGCATTGCATTATTTGATTTAGTTTTCAAGATTTATTTGAGGAAATTAATGAGCAGAAGTAAATCGGTTTACAGTTTTATACAATATTAATAAAAACTCTTAAATAATTGTGTCAACATGTCCTCATATTCATATCTATATATAGAGAAAAATAAAATGCATTATTATTTATAATTTTGTATAAACATGTTAAAATTTGAGTTATAAATTAATGATAGTTTATGTAGGCTTGTCGGACCCTTTTTCCTTCTCTCAAATGGTCGCTTTGATTTTCTCCTAAAACTGTTGTTTCTGTGCTTATCACATCTTGTTGGATAATCATGAAATATTCTATTTTTTGTAGAATGTTATGTAGAACAGCACATGCGTTGGTTATATAGGCAACCTTTTCATGGGCATAATGAAGCCTTCTTTCATTGGATAAGCACCGTAACCGAGATTTTAAAACACCAAAAGCCCGCTCGATGACATTCCTTAGTTTTCTTTATCTGTTGTTGGTGCGGTTATCGGCGTCAAAAGCCATGGTTCTAATGGGTATCCAGAATAACCCAATAGCCATTTTGAACACGAAGAGCTATAGTTCTACAGCTAGTTTATCTGAATGTTGGAAGTTGTCCATATACCCGAATCATGGCAAGATCCGGGGAACTTTGCGTTCACATGCAGGAACAACAAATCATGACCACAAATCTAGGATGAAAATAATAAATTAGAGATAAAAAAAAGAGAGAAAAATCCCTTACAGCTTCAACATTCACACTATAATATCCCTTTCTGTTCATGTATAACTGTGCAGGAGTTCTCTCGTCCGTAGCTTTTGGAGTAACAATAGGTATATGGGTGCAGTCAATAGCTCCAATTGTCCCTTTGATGTTGAATTTGTTAAAAAACCTGAGAGTTTACATCAAATTTAACATTTTCTATGGAAAAGTCTTATTTGCAACATACCCAATCTTTTTGGCAACACATTCTGCTTCCCTTAACTTTGACTATGAGTTTGCAAATATACGTAATATTTCTGCAAACTGTAGCTTGACTTAAGGGAATAGTGTAATTATTTCCTACGCACTTCTGGTAAGATCCATGTCCGAGGAAATACAGCACTGAAAGAAACTATTCAAACAAATTTGATAAAATTGCAATGAAACCATACAAAACTTACTCGAATAACAAAAGGCAAAGAAGTTGCCTGATTATCGTGAGGTTGCAAGCTTTGAATAATTTCCCAGCATAAAGTTTTTGGGATGCGAAAAAACTTAATAAAAGTGTTGTCTTGGAGAGCGAAAGGATCATTTGTATCTCTTAAGGTTTTTAAAAACCGTCGGCGCTGCAAACTTCCCAATAGGATTAGTTTATATAAAAAAAATGTATTCATATAAAAATTTTACTTCTCATTTTCGTGGGAAAGATCTGCAATAATATGCACAAGAATTAGATCCACTTCCATTATAATTGTCTTTACCTACTTCACAAATCTAAGAAAATTGAGTTTTTTATTACAAAATATACGGAATGTCAATCCGAAATGTCAAAACTTTAGTAATTTGTGAGTTGTCACCTGCTCTGAAGGAGATCACAGTTTCGATTGTTTTTGTGACTCTCACAAGTTGTGACTGCGCGGCAGAATTCGAAAAAGTCACAAAATCAATTTCACCTCTCCTTGTGACTTGTGAGGTATCACTGACTTTGGGGAGAATCGGGCTATAAATCTAATATTAGTATTACTTGAGGAAAAAGATATTAGCGGTAAGGACGACACTGAAGCAAGAAGTATATGATTCCCTCATCATTGCTTCACTCTTAAGCAGAGAATATGAAATAAAGAAGTCAATCCTCAGCTGTCAATTTGATTTGCCTACAAGCTGGAAGAGAACAGCTGATGTATTAGATTTGCAAAGTATTAGTGAAAAGCAGTGCAAAACGCACACATAGAATCAACTAGTCATTCAGCACATCATTCAGCACAGGTCTTGTTGTTGTTGCAATTCACATCTATTTCTTCGATACGAAATGAAATTACAAATACAACAATGTAAACAAATGGGTTTTGGGGGGTAAAACGTACGAGGGATTGGCTTCCTTATTTGATATTCTCTGCTCTTAAGTCTTAACTCACAGCAGACGAGAGATCAAAAAATATTTATTATTTCCTCACTACATGAGAGAAGGCAATAATTATCTTCTTTCTTCTCACGTCACAGCAGTGCCAGTATACGAGAGTGAGAAGGGAAAAAAAAGAGAACCAAAACAAACTGCCGAAAAAAAAATAAAGAATGAATTGGTATGTATGTATGTACATGCATACATACGTAGGTACAGACATTGAGGAGAAGAGGAAATAAAAAAAGAGGATCAAAACACGTTTTTATCGTTACTTAAAGGTTCAATACACATCGCATATTTTCTAAACAGAAACAAATTCTTTTGTCGATGACTGTTCTTTGCCAAGAAAAAGCACCGAAAATGCCTTACGTGTAGGGAGCCTTTAAAATAGATTGGAATGAAAATTAGAAACTGATGTCTGTTTGCGTAGGTATTCGTTCTTATTTTCTTGTATGTAGGTGGAAACCACAGTACACATATTAAAGGTAATATCATTAGTGTTTTCATTTTTGTTCAGTTCTGCGCATCCACAAAATCAGTGCAAAATGGCGAATCCCGTGATCCTACTCGTGAAACATCAAAATCTGTTGTGTTATGTGTTCATTTTTCACTTATTTATTTGCAAATACAATTATTGTTTCAAGCTTTTTAGTGTTTATTAACATTATTTTGACATGCAAACAACATTCCTTCGCGGTTTTTAGTGTTATTTAAATTATCTTTTTGTGCTTGTTTTCTTCGTTGTTGTTGTAATACAGCGGACGGGTCACGTAAGGCTGTCATCTTGAATTTCTTTGACAGTTCTCATTTCGGACAACATGCGCAAGATAATACCTTAGATATGTGTACTGTAGGTGGAAACAGGTTTTTTATTTTTGTATCGCTTTCTAAGTGGTTTTTTGAAATGGAGCGTCGAGCTTCTCAGATTTCAAAGCAATATCAGGCCGTGAGTGCAAAAGTGGTGTAACCCATTTTTTGGCATTGTTGATATTTTTGTCTCGTATTTTTACATTTATACATCAAAATTCATCAAAGCTAAAATTTTAATTTCTAAAATATCTAAGCTTTCCAAAAATGTGACGTATACTCCTTGAATCTCAGTTAAAATAGTATGTATTAAAAATCGATTCAAATCGAAAAATATGATTGAAAAGAAAGTGGGTTAAACCACTTTCGCACTCACATATATGATTGTATGGAAAAAAAAAACTTAAAATCGTTGGAGCCGTTTTTAAAAAATTTAATTTTTATATATCAAATTCTTACAACATTTTAAAGGAAAAATTTTGATATGCAAATCTTAAGTATTTATTTATGTGCATATAAAAATAAAATTTCAAAAAAAAAAATTGAACCCGTTTTTAAGATATCAAATTTTCAAAAAAAATAATTTGAAATTTTTTTTTAAAGTTCAAAAATTAGTTTTTTGAAAATTTTGATAAGCAATATTATTTGAACTTATTTGAAATATGTATATACAAAAATTAATCTAATTCCGTTCTGTGATAATGAGAAAATTCAAAATATAAAACCATTGTATGAGAGGTACTACTAATAGTTGATAAGATTAAAATTTTATAATTTTTGATAGTTTAAGCATACGGAAAAAATTTTAATTAAAATCGTAGGAATCATTTTTGAGAACAAAATATTTTCTTTAACCGTTTTTTAACTTTTGTATGTAAGGTACCGTTGTTTTTCCATAAAAGTAAAATGTTTTCTTAAAATATTTTAGAAAATATTAAAAAACTCTTATCAAGTTTCAAAAATATCGATCATGTCGTTTTCGAAATATTGGATTTCCAAACAAAAATGGAAACATTTTTTTAAAATCCAAAAAAAATTGTTTTGAAAATTTTGGTATACAATACTGTTTTATTTGTTGGAAGCTTCTGTACAAAATAATGATTGAAATCATAGTCATACAGTTTTGACAAAAATGTTCAGTTAAAATTAAGTTCAAGTTTGGCTGATCGGCCAGTCAATTTTAGTCGTGTTGATAGAAGCTTAAGGAACTAGAAATTATATAATTCTCGAACGTAACTTCAGAATTTTGAATAAAATAAAAATATGTAAAGGGAATAATTGTTATTTGTTACAGTTATAAAAGCTTTTTGTATTTTTCTCGGATGAAGTTGCGGGTAAAGGCTAGTAATAGATATAATTGCGATTCTTGATTCCATACTGGTTCCTTATAATCGCTCTATGCCATGAATATCGTTTCTTTTGGTTTCGTACTTCCTGCTGTTCGTTTCGTTATTCAACATGACAAAGTGCTTAGAATTTTAAGATGAAACATTTATCTTTTTTATTTATCTAATTTCTTTTTCATTCAAAAATCTTGTGGGGATGAACAGAATGCAAAAACTATCAATATGATTGCTTTACGAAGCCTATAAACTATATAAATAAAATAAAATTAAATTTAATAAAACACTTTGAACATTGGTTCGAAAGTTCTATCGAGACTCTTTGAACCGTTGTAAATAAAATTGGAATAAAGTGTGGGAAGGTCAAAATTTACAAGAAAATTAGTTTTTTGTCTTAGATTTGTGCCTACAAAAATACACATACATAGGTGTACTTAATTTTTTTTAACTTTCATAATGCAACGTTTGTATTGATATTTTGGAGTTCCCTCTTATTTCAACTTGATCCTTTTAGACGAGAAACACAGGAGTAGGTACCTACCTAACTACCTATCAAAAAACTATAACAACCTTGTAAAAAAAAAAAATAGTGGCCACGAAGATTTAAATTTGAAAATATTAAATTACTCTAAGCCCCGACAATTTTAAGATGAAATAAATTCTTGGTTCATGTTTTCAACGAAAAATAACTTTCCACCCACATCAATAGCTAAAAATTATAGTACATATTAATTGAAATCACATTTCAGCAAAGAAATCACTCAAAACTCCAATTAGGCAGGCAGATAGCTAACTCCTTTTAGAATTCAGGAAAAATGGCTAGAGATATTGAAACAAGAAAACTAAACTCAAATTTCCTAAGAATGAGTTTCTCTATCTCTATTTTAGTCTTTTTCTTATGCATTTATACTTTTTCTTACTTAAAAACAAACTACTGAGTTCAGACAAGAGAGACCGAAACAATCAAACCCGAAAGGCCGAAACCACAAACAAGTTTTTTTTCTCTGTCATTTTTTGTGTGCTCTGCTCATACTTTCAGTTTTTTTACATTGACTTATAAAAAAAAACTTATCGCTGCCGTAAGTAGATATGCCTACATGCTACATGCTACAATTGGCGTTTTTCTTTTTTAGTTCAGAGCAGGAGCAGAGCACGAAAATAACAGAGTAAACGGAGTAAAATGCTGAACACAAACAATTTGACATTTGAAAGTCGGGAAATTAAAAAAAAAACATCGTAAAAACAATAAAAATGGGGAAAGAGGCTGGTCGCTCTAGTTGAGAAGGTAAAATAATTTAGAAAAAACTAAAAGTATATATCAATTTTATAAGTCAAATTTATTTCAGGCGTCAAATGGACCAATAGTATGACTATTTATTTAATGATTTGATAAAAAAAAATTTTGAACGCCTCCAAACGGATATCAAAAAACCCATTCACCAAAATATTGCCCAACAAATAAATGCTGAATTCAACGTAAATATAACATTTGAGCAGGCCGACTCCAAATGGAAGGTCCTTACACGGTAGTATAAAAAAAATTAAAGAAAAGAACGAGTCGACTGGACAATCTAAAAAGTTTTGGGTGTACTTCGATCTTATGCACGATGTTTTATTTTGAGCGCCCGAAATCCATACGCCGCCTGTAATTTCTTCGGAGGATCCTGCTGACGTTCAAATGGCAGAACACCTGATGATAGAAGGGAACGTGGAGCCAGGTAACGTTCTTAAAGAAACTTTCACCACTAACTACAGAAAGAGGAAGAGGAAGAATAGTACAGCTGAAGACCGAATTGAGAAGCGACATCGTAAGCGAATGGAAGTCTCCAATAAATTTCTTCATTTATTTCAAACAATGATTGAAAAAATGTAGTAGTTCCATTTTTGGTCAATTTTCTCCTTTTCTCGTTATTTTTAATGTTTTTATGAAGTGTATTTTTTCTTTTTTTATCTTATGTTTTTAATCATACTCCAATGTGATAAACTTTTAAAATTAAGTTTGACTGCCTTAAGTATAAAAAATATTAATATAAATAAAGTGATATTTTTGTTCTAGATAGAAATATGATTCTTGTTTTATTTTCAATATCATATCAAAGTTGTAGTTAAACCAAGCTGCCATTTGAAAACTGCTGGATGGATTTTGATGATTGGAACGCTTTTCAGCCTAAATATAAGCCTTCTTACTTGTTTTCAAATCCATTTTCAATTCCATTGGATATTTCAGAAAAAAACCCACCCAAAACACTTCTCATCATTTCATATGGAAAATTCATACAGACTTCATAAAAGTCGTAGATAAACCAAGCTGCCATTTGAAAGCTGCTGGATGGATATTAAGGCTGAAAAGCGTTCCAATCATCAAAATCCATCCAGCAGTTTTCAAATGGCAGCTTGGTTTATCAACGACTTTTACGAAGTCTGTATGAATTTTCCATATGAAACGATGAGAAGTGTTTGTGGTGAGTTTTTTTTTCTGAAATATCCAATGGATTTGAAAACAAGTAAGAAGACTTATATTGGGGCTGAAAAGCGTTCCAAGCATTAAAATCCATCCAGCAGTTTTCAAATGGCAGCTTTGGCTTATCTACGACTTTTATGAAGTCTGTATGAATTTTCCATAGCTATTCATAATTCAATTAAAACACTAGGTGTGGACATTCTTTTTAAAACTTATTTATTTTTTGTGTAGGTATGTATGAAATTACTTTTCTAAATACTAGTTTTATTTTTATTAAGATAATGAGGTTCTAAGACTTAATTTAACTTTGAAAAATACTTTGTTGTTGATAAATAAACAGCTTCAAAATAATGCATTCATCAAACTGTCTCTTTTTGTTTGAGCTGTTTGCATATCGATAGAGTCCGCATAACGGTCATCGTCAATATTTTCGTCGTCTTCAACAATGATGAAATCTTCTGCACTATCGTTGCATGCTATCATTGAATAACTACAAATAGAAGGGACACCGGGCAAAACGTCCACTAGGTGGCCTGGTTTGGCAGCCTGTCGCTGCAATCGCTCTATCAAATACAACAACCCTATAATAAATTTGTTCCTCAAAAGTTTGTTCCTTTTGGGAAATTTCTTTTATTACCGAAGAAGAAAGGGAAGAAGTTTTTTTTATAGAGCATGAAAATGAACAACAACGACGACGACAACAACGAACAGCCGTTTAAGTTTTGCTTTTGAGGTATTTTTTTTCAATGCCATTCGAGGACTCAAGGTTAATGAAAATATGGGGTAGAGATAAAAATTATATTTTCTTTTCTGGGTTGTTTTCTTTCCAGAAAATAAAATTGTTGTTAGTGTTTTCTTGCAATTTGGGATGCTAACAAGTCAACAAAGCCATCAGGCTTTGTTTTTTTTTTATTTCTTGAGATCCATAGGCAAGGAATAAGAATTTTTTTTTCAAATTTGAAAACATAAGTATCAAGTGGTACGTAGCTACACACAACACAACCCAGCAAACATTTCCCTTCAGAAATGATTTATTAATAATTCACAGGAGTGAAAGAAACCCTCATTTATGAACTCATTTATAAACCGGTTTGGATCAAATTTACGGGGTAGCATTACCTCGAATTCGAATCGTTTTTATGTTTCATTAATAATAGAGTAATTCTTCACTTTAGTGAATGTAAATAGGACGCTTATATATTCATTTCACTGAACAAATCATGAATCTTTTTTGAATCATTTAAATGAGACAGATTTGATTCATTCATATGAATATAAATTGGGGTTTCCTCATTCAGTTTAGTGAATATAAATTGAATTATATTTAATTCATTATAATGATTCTTTAATAATCGGAATGAATACCGTGGAACTGAATGTAAATATTATTTCAGTGTGGTTATACAAAATGCTATTTTAAAATGGTAAAATTATCTGCATAAACAGTTTGATTTCCTTGGATTTATCGATTGAAACTTATGATAAATTTTGCTAAAGTATAATGGAATATTCGCGGCTATTCTGATATTCGGTCGAATTAATCCTGTACGGAAAGAAAATGTAAATCAAAAAGATATTCCAACTGAAAAAGTTAAAACAAATGGATTATTGTGCTTCCGTTCGTTTTGCTGAGCGTCTATGAATCGTAGATGTGCGACTAGGTCCCGTTATGGCTTTTCAAAACAAAATGAAAGGGACATTCAGTTTATGTGCCCCCCGCGCCGAGCCTTCCCTGGGTTTTCACTTTTTATTATTTCATTAATGTGGGCATGTGGTCACGGGCGCGCGCCCCCCCTGCACCGAGCCTTCACTGTCATTATTTTTTTATGATCTAATTAAGGAACATACATTTTTTGAAGATCTATCCTTTTTTCTTTATACTGATGGATAAAAAAGTCGGGATTGTTATACCCATTTGTTTAGTTACATATATGAAAGTATTTTCAGATTTGAGGCAAAAAGTTTTATGACGGACTATGAAGCTGGTTTTCGAAACGCATTTGCCTAATGCAATAGTTAATGGATGTTGGTTTCATTTTTGCCAAGCTTTGCGATTAAAACTGTTTGGGACCTAGTTCCTTTGAGAAATTTTATTTATGTTTTATTTCTAACGGAACTGGGAGTTTGTTCACTTGGGACTTTGTTTATAATGAACTAAGTCCCACTGCTGGGACTTAGTTCATCTTCATTTTGGGACTTAGTTCATTACACAGTTGGGATTTAGTTCTTAAAAAAAATGGGAGCTAGTACATATGAACTAAGTCCCACTTTTTTTGGGAGTTGGTTCATTGGGAGTTAAGTCATTTGGGAGTTAGTTCGTAGTGCCTCTTTTTTCACCTCAAACCGTCAAAAGAGTTGTTTTAGCTAATTTAAATGTCGTATTTCATGCTTCTCTACATTTTTCTCTCATAATTTCCATGTTTGTATATACAATTTTCTTAAACTCGCAGTGTCTTGAACATAAGAGCTAGTACGTGCGACCCAGTCGTGCATTTTATTTCTTTTACATTCGTAAAACTCGTACAGTCGTTTCACCACTTTTGTATGTTTGTACGTGTGTATCAAATACAAGTTTCTTGAGAACGGATTACACACTATTCGTTTATGAAAAATACACCTTACACTTATGTGTATGTGTAAAATGTATGTTCGATGAAACTGGTATTGATTAAAATATTAAGATCCTCTATGGGCTTTAGACATTTTAATGCATTTAATTTTGTACAAAACAAAATAGTTTGTTCTATAGTTATGGTTAAAATAGAAATTGAGGAATGTAAAGTACATATTAAAACTTCATTTGTTTTAAGTATTTATCTGATCTAAATTCCTTGATAATGGCAAAAAAATTATAAGTTTCTTAATCATATTAAGGACTGATGGAAAAAGGGTTCGTTTTGAAAATAGTACCTAGTTTATCTTTAGAAAATTTAAATTTTATACAAACAATGTACCTTGTTCCCATATGCTGAGATTGGCTTGGCTAGATAAGGTATGTTTTGAAATAAGAGTTTTAAATGGGATCGTAGCTTATAGTTAAATGTTGATAAATATACAAATATTTATAACTTTACTGAGCCACGATTCCTTAATACCTGCCATATATGTATACGCATTATATAGGGTCTATGGAAGGTTATACATTAAATACAAACAAATTAAAGAATTGCATCAAACTTCACATTTTGTTTTGTATTTTATTTTGGTCTCGTAAATTTATGTTACATGATATAAAATCATCAAACAAGTTTTGGATTCATTCAAAAAAATTGAATTTGATATATCAGACCTTACATTACAAGAATCGAGACTGCGAAAGAAGTGGGTCTCGCAATTCGATCTTTCTGTCTGTACCTTGGCCTTCACTAAGGAATTTGAAATTATACCTACCTGCTAATTCTCTTTTTACAATAATTTAGATCTGTGCCGAGATTCAGCTAATTCGAAGCCGCAGGGAGTGAGTGAGATGAGGCACTTTTCGTCGAAAATCGATTCAGTTAGCAAAAGGGAGTGAGTGAGCGAGTGAAATGAAATGTCAGATTACTCGCCAGATATTTCCGCAGTGACTTGGTGTGTGTGTTGGTAAATTTCTAGTTTTGGATAGGTATATGTGCTTTTCTCAAGAATTCCTAATTCATGGATAGGAAACGAAATAAAAACAACAACGTAGATAAAAACAACTACCCTTTTATTGATTCTTTAATTTTATTTTATTATCATATGCACATATATATATTAAATAAATTTATATTCTATTCACTTTCAACACTTTTAAACTTTATATTTCTCAAGGGTTAGACTCACATTAAACTTTAATTATGACAAAAAAAATAATTGAAATAAAAGATACTCCAAACACCATTACTAAAGATTCCAATGTTTACATTGTTGTATTTCTTGTTTCATTTCGTTTTGCGTAACGAGTGTGACAAGGAGGTAGAATTTAGCTCTTTTATATTTATTCTTTGTCTCATGTTCGAAACGAAATTCGATCTTACTCATTTCACTTAAATAGCTGAATCACTTTTGCGAGTGAAGTGAGATGAGTCGGCGAGTAAGGCGAGTCATCTCATCTCACTCGCTGAAATAGCTGAATCTCGGCACTGAACAAATTCGATTGATATTGACATTGATTTCACCAAATCAAAAAAAAAACTTTTTTCCAATGTTTCGCAATTTATCGTTAAAATTTCCTGAAATTAAACACATTTATCTTTACAAGCCCAAAAAAGCAGTTGTAGGCCTCAAGACTGAAAAATTCCTTTTATGTATAATCCAAAGATAACCGTGTTTCAACACCAGCACTTTTTTGGTTGTCTGCTTGACGTAAAATGTAATAAAAGTGATTTTATATGTAATTGTATTTATTTAGTTCCGAATCGAGTTCTGAACCTTCGACGTCATCCAGCACAATAAGAGTGGTCGCTACCAGCAGCAGTACATTAGAAGAGCCTCCAAGGAAAAAGAAGCGCCGAAATGACTCTAATTTTAGCCCAAACCGTCAAGAAGGCATTTCTCTGGCAACCGCCTATATGATATCCTCAAGTGGGCTGCCGATTTCATTTGTAGAAAGCCAGGGATTCAAATATTTTATGTCTGTAGTTGAACCGAATTACCAGATTCCCGTTGCTTTAACTGTACCTACTATCCCGCTTGCAGCTTATTTATAGTCAGGTTAGGGCCAAAATACAAAATGCCCTAGGTAAGGTAGTGTAGCGTACGTAGAGTTAACTACAGATGGTTGGTCATCGAGGGCTCAAGAATCATTTGTATCAGTAACCATGCACTACATCAATAATGAGTGGAAACTTGAAACTTATACGTTGTGTACTGAGCACATGGAAAAAAGGCATATTGCAGAAAACCTTGCACTTATGTTAGAAATGGTCATAGTAGAGTGGGAGTTACAGGGAAAAGTTCATGCAGTATTAACCGATATTGCTGCGAATGTTTTGGAAGAAGTGCAAAACAGTATCAGTATCACCTGCGCACCCCACACATTATAGATTTGTGTAAAACGTGCCTTAGAAACTGTAGAGACATATTCTACAGTATTAAAAAAAGTAAGCAACCTGGTTACGGATTTTCACCACTCAAACGTTGCAGCTTCCGCGCTCTGTACAAAATAAAGATAGCTTGGCTTGCAGGAACTCAAATTAGTTCAAAGTTTTCCCATTAGATGGAATTCAAAATACTTCATGTGTGAAAGACTTCTTGCCAATCGAAGTGCTGTTGTTGCGGTTTTGGCTGATAAGAAAATAACAGCTTCAAATTTAGCACTCAAATTAGAAATTAGTGAAAGGGAATAGGCACACATTGAAGCATTAGTAAAGATCCATAAGCCATTCCAAGTTGCCATCACAATACTGTGTGAAGAAAATATAACTATTTCAGTTTTGAGACCCATCATTTATGGCCTTATTAATAAACACCTGACAACAAGCGACGGAGATGACGAAAACGTTGTGAATTTCATGGTAACCATGAGAGAAAGTATGCGGCCGGTTCAAAATGGATAGGAATGAGTCTTATGAAGTTCTCCCAGAACAAATTTCCTCTTTCTTGCATCCAAGATACAAAATCTTAGAGTTTGAGAATGGAGATGTTGGACAAAAAATATGCAGTTTTGTTAGAAATTTAATAGACAATCCTATGCCTATCGAAAACAGGGAACGAGAAAATTTGAGAGAAAGGTGTAGTGCTATGGATTTTTTGTTGGAAGCAAAGACGTATACAGAAGTACTCAATGAGTTTGACTTGTATCTAAGAGAGACGCAGATAAACCATAACGATCAAAATCATTTAAAATGGTGGAAAGACAACGCCTTAAAATACCCAAACCTTGCGTTATTAGCAAACAAATATTTAGGCATACCAGCAAGCAGCAACGTCAGTTTCTTCTGAACGTTGTTTCTCTGTAGCTGGCAACATAGTTACACCAAAACGCTCTTCTCTTTTGCCAGAGAACATTAACTTGTTGACATTTTTGAAAATGAATAAAAAACTGATACAATCATGTTTAAATTAAGCTAATCGACAACAAAATTACTCATTTTCTGTTGCAAAATCTACTTTTTAAATTTGTCGGTTGAATTCTCACTTGACTTTGTTGTTGAGATATTTATTGTTATAAGTTCAAAGCAGTTTCATCTTAGCCTAGTGTGTACCTTATTTTTATTTTTTTAAGTTTAAGGACCTATTTAATTTAAAATTAGTTGTATGAAAAACTAAAAAAAAATATTTTTTGTGAAACATTACTTAAGTACAAAATTGTTTGAATGAAAATCTTTTTGCTTTAATTACACTGGTCTGCAAAGAAAATCGCCTTTAAACCTTAATATACTTTTATAAAGGATTCTGGCATGCCCAATCCGAATCCGAAGTCAAAATTACTCTAGCACGTCACGTTTTTGAGATATTCCAATTCCAACATGTCAAAAACCCGTTTTTTGGGTACTTTTGACATCGAATTTCTTCACCGATAGCAACTTTTTTTAAAAACTAATAACAGGACCTAAAAGAAATATATTTCATCTTTCTAAATCATTTTAAATCTTTTTAAAATTCGTTTTCCTCCCAAAGATATTGTAATTTCAAGGAAATCACCCAAGAACTACTTAGCTCTTATAAAGCTCTTAATTGCAACATGTCACTGAAAATTCATTTTTTGGACTCCCACTTAGATTTTTTCCCCCGGTTAACTTTGGTGTAGTTTCAGATAAACACGGCGAAATGTTTCATCAAGACATGATGCACATAAAACGAAGATATAACGGGAAATGGTCAGAAGCAATGCTGGCAGATTTTTGCTGGCCAATTTTTCGTCAGACAATGGAAAATATGAATAGAAAAAAAGCTGCAAAATAACATGTTTAAAGAAACAAAGTTATAGTTAATTGTTTATTTGGATTTTGGAGCTTATTTTATTTTTTAAAACTACTTTCTTAAGGTGTTGTTTGGTAGAATCGGTGTGTTTTTTTATATTTTAAAATATGTTACCAGTTTTTTATACAGAGCACTCAGTGAAATATACTAATGGGAAAAAGTGTTTGGGATCTTAAGACCCTTAGTTGTTTCTTTTTTAAAAGTCTTTGATTAAAATTTATTTAATATAGGTACTTGAGTTTATGAATATCAAATATAGGGAAATTCTATTATTTTCCAAAAAAATATGTTTTTTACAGCGTAAATCATAAAAACTGTGAAATTTCGAAATTTCTGTTGTTTTTTTTAAATAACGGTTTAAAAAATGGGTGAACATTGATGGATGATGACAAATCTGGTTTCATGTGAAAGCTAATATTATGTGGAGTTAGTCCTCCAAATTTGACCAGAATAGGCACAATAATTTTTTGTTTTTACCAGGTCAACCAAGTCTAAGAGGGCTCTCTTTTTTACAAATCAATCATATTTTTCAAAAATCAATTTAAAAAAACTGGACGTGATAGAATTTTTCTGAAACCAGATTTAGATTAAAAAAAGTCAAATCTGTCATAATTTTAAAGAATTACTTGAAGGCGAAAAAAAAAGTTGATTTTTGCAGACCAGTGTTATTATCTACATTGTATATGTATTTCATAATATGAATGGAAGTGGAAATAAATTTAAATAAAATTTATAAATTAGTTTTGTTAAATAATAATATAATAAAATAATAATAAATAATAAAATTATAATAAAAAGTTTTGTTTTCATAAGAAATATGAATATGTCAGTAAAATACCACAGTAAAATGCCTAATACACAAATTAAAAGAATTAACGCTCCACTTCGCAATTATAGTCGCGTCAAATGCTTTCCGTGTATTCGCTTGTTTTCTTCCGACCACTTAAGTGCCCCTCCGAGCATTATAGTTCTAGCTTAACAGCTATTATTATGGTATTTAAGGAATAGATGTATGAAAAATAAATCAGAGTCTGGATTACACTCAGGGGCGGACTGGGCCACCGGGCAACCGGGATTTTGCCCGGTGGGCCCCCGGGCAAGCAAAAACTTCATAAAAGTTCTCCCGTTCCTTCTATCTTTTCTTATTATAAAATTGGACTCGCACTAGAGTCTTTTTGTGGATCGAAATGGATATTTTGAGGCCCCTTGAACTCGGATGGTGGCCTCTACGGATCTTTGGAGGCCCCTGAAGTCGGCTAATGGACTCTAGGGTACGGATCTCTGGAGGCCTCTAGAGCTCGGTTGGTGGCCTCTACGGATATCTGGAGGCTCCCAGAATTCGGTTTGTGGCCTCTACGGATCTTTGAAGGCCACCTGCAGTTGGAATGTGTTCTGTACAGAACTCGGTTGGTGGCCTCTACGGATTTCTGGGAGGCCCCCAGAACTCAATTGGTGGCCTCTATAAACCTTTGTTGGCTTCCAGAACTTGGTTGGTGGCCTCTAAAGATCTATGGAGGCCCCAAGAAATCGGTTGGTGGCCTCTATGAACATCTGGAGATCTTTAGAACTTGGTTGGTTCTACGGATCTCTGGAGGCCCCCAGACCTCGGTTGGTAGTCTATATAAGCATATTAATATATTAGACCAGGAAAAATAGCACAAATCGTATGGGGAACCTTGAAAAAATTAATTCATGAAATATTAAAATTGGAATCGACGCAGAATTGCAACCTCTATAACATATCCAAAGTCCCCCAAAATCCCCGCATTGGCTTTTTGTGTAGATGCATTTGAAGAGGTGCAGACGGGGAGAATTTGGAGGTCTATCAAACTAAAATATTTGTTTGGGTAAAACCTGATCACATGATATATGCTTTAAGGGTAGTTTTTAACGCTGAATCTAATGAAACCAAATTCAAAATGATGCAACCATCGAAAAAGAAGTTATAGTCCTTTTTATGTATTACCGAAAACCCTTTGAAAATAACAGTATGTTAATGAAACTTGAAATGAATGTTTCATTTGTCATAGGAACTAAGAATCAAGAGAGTCCCTAAAAATATCCATGGTGAATGGGTGTTTTTTTTACGGGGCAGGGGCAACAAAGAATGTTAACCATAACACCCACGTAAAAACTCTTACACTCATCACTCATGAAACTCACCAAAAATATAAAATTCTTCATAGCAACCAAGAATCAAAATAGTCCATACAAATATCTTTGTTCTATTAGTGTTTTTGGTGACTGTTAACTTTTGACTTGTTCTACGGAAAATACGATTTCAGAAATTAATTTTTGCTTGAAAAGGCCCATAACTTTATTAAGGATGCTTGTATCATTTTAGTTTTGCTTTTATTAGATTCAGCGTTAAAAAATACCCTTAAATCATATACCATACTTTGTGTATATACCTCAATTACACCAAATCGGAATTTTGGCTCAAATCTTCCAACTTCTTCCCAGATTTTCCCTCTCTTTAATAAAAAACCCCAGAACAAATATATTTATGAGGACTATTTTGATTCTTGGCTGCCAGGACAAATTATATATTTTTGGCAAATTTCATGAGTGTAAGAGTTTTTTCGTGGGTGTTATGGTTAACATTCTACACTTGCCCCTCCCCCTTAAAAAAACACCCTTTCACCCTGGATATTTTATATATATATTTCTAAAATTGCTCTGGATAATACAGGTACGAAGTTCAAAAAAACCCCATAGAGCCAGTTTTGAAAAAATTGAATACATCATAACCGCTGTATTGAAGCCACCCGTCCTAGATCAACAGTTGGAACTTTTCCTCTAGGTCTCTAGAGATTGAAATAAAAATTTGGGGCAAATTGGCCCATCTGTTAAAGCTCCAGCTCGATGTAAGGTAGACGTATAGACGCACACACTGACGGATGTGACGGTATGATAAAATCATCGGGACTTCCATCAATCATCGTAATGTAAAGTTTGAATAAAATTTCGAGATCGTCTATTAACATGAAAACAATATTTGGTCTATATGACCAAGTAAACAGTTTTAGTAAACCGAAATCCAAAATCGACTTGCTTTAATAATAACAATTTTAGGTTAAGCGTCTTAGCCCAAACATGTGAATAAATAAATAAAAGCTAAAAATATTAAGCTTAAGCAAGAATTTTCTAGCTAAAGCTGTTTAGCGTAATCTTTTTTGATCCACGTAAAACAAATCTTAAGCTAGAACTGTCTAGATTTTAGCTACTAGTAATAGCTATGACTAGCTAGCTTTAGCTTCTTAAAAAAAACTTTACTTCACAAGGCTCAAAGTTTTAGAAGTACATATATTTATTTAATTCAAATTTTCAAAACTTCCCCTAAATTTTGTGTGCCATCATTATTTGGCTAGATATTTGTGATCAATGGTAAAACGCTGTCTTTTCATTCAAGATCAAATACTGCTTACCAAAAAAAATAGTGTTAAAGTAAAAAACCGTCCAAGTGAATCTGAATTATTTATTTGATCAACTCGAATAAAATTGAAGAAAATTCGACTATCCAATTCTTTTTATTTTTTAAAATATTTATTCCGTTTCTCTTAGTGCGATTGAACAGTAGCTAAACAAAATAATTTCTTACAAATTATTGAAAAATAGAAATATGAATCTTAAGAAATCTTTTCATTTCATCTGAATGCGAACACTTTTCAAGAAAATACAGCTCTTTAATAAACACTAAAACAAAATTGAAAAAAATTGTTTTCTTTATTGTTTTGACTCGTGTAATTTCGTTTCGTCTTAGCTGAAAGTCACACACCCACTTAAAGTCGTAGAATTGATGTTGTATCACTTGACTCTAGAGAAATATCTGCAATATCAACTATGATTTATAACCATTTTGAGAGTACATAATTGTATTATGTGGCCCTTTATCTAAAAGTCCCGGTAGGCCCTTTAACCCCCAGTCCGCCCCTGATTACACTCATTATAAGCAGAACTGCTTTTTGTTTTATTTTCTACCTCTCAACCCTGCGGCGGGCAATCGCTTTAACAACACAGCGTATTACGCTTTAATACCAACAATAGGACCACGGTAGCTCCACTTCACCGTTCATAAGTTATGGCGTGACAATTGACAAATGGATATAGGGTTTTTGTACACTTATATATAAAATAGCTGACCCAGCAAACGTAATTCTGCTAAGTAAATTGTCAAATAAATCGAACGTAATACTACGTTTTCATTATAAGGTAAGTTTGATGAAAATTTCCAAATTCGATACGAAATCATCTCATTTCCCATACAAATTCACAATCCAAAACTAGATAATTTCAACCAAATTTGCACGAAATTAGGTTGGAAATTAAGTCAAAACCTAAGGAACACACCCAATAAGCCACAGTTTGAAATGCTCTGAAAAGATTTTGTATGAAAATGTCAAAGCTCAATGGAAGAAGACAGAAAAAAAACAACAACAAAAAGCGATCAACAATCAGTTGAAATTCAAAAATGAAATGAGCTGTCAAACGAAATTACAAAATTACATATGAAAACACTTTTTCTGTGATTTGCGAAATTAATTCTTTTCGGCTCTAATGAAAACGTAATATATGTTAGTATAAATCGAAAGTGAAATATTAAATTTGAAACTGAAAGTGAGCTGCTGTTGCTATATTTCCCAGTTCTTTTCTAGGATTTTTGTAGGCCCGATTTCGGATACAGTTGCACAGCGCCGGTTACCTCAAATACGACGACAGTGGTGATAACTTATTCGCCGTTTAGGATAGATTTGTTAGGTTTTCAATGTTCAATTAAAGCCCGAGCACCCACCAGTTTTCGACATTTGATTGACATTCCCCATTGTTTCCTAGGGCAGGAACATCGAACAAACCTATTGACGTGAAATTGCGCGTCACTTAAACTTTTCATCCTGGATTTGTTATGTATAACCTGGCTAACGCTGTTCTGACACATATTCAAATAAATCGAACGCTTACACGGTCAACGGTCAAACCTTAACGAATTTGCTCGATATACACGTGGAACATATCCTTATCAGTGAATAAATTGTGCCCTCTGTCGTCGTCGTGAGGTAACCGGAACAGGGCTACGCGACACACAACTACAGCACACGTCCAGTTTCAAATTTAATATTTTACTTTCAATTTGTTTAATAATTTATGTAGGTGCATACATATGTATATTGCAGAACAACGTCTGATGGGTCAGCTAGTATCTTCATACAAATTCAGATGGAGATGAAGGATGGAAATTTGAAAGCTTGTATAATAACTTTTCTCTTAGCGCAACACATTCGTGATGCTTCGTTCTTAAATTTTCACGAACCGGCTACGTTATATGTTTTCCGTTCTTCGCTTGTTTGAAACTCGTAGATCTACAATAAAATTCTTATGACTTAAGCTTGATTTAGGGTTTCCAGAACATCTCTTTTAAAGAGAACATGTTCTCTTTTTTGACTCTGATCTTTCTTATTCTTTCTTTTTTTATCAAATTCTTTTTTTTACTCTTTTTTATTTTGTACTCTTTTCTATCTCTTTTTTTCCTAAGTGACCAAAATATTATTTTAACACTTTTCATTAATGTAGGTACTTTTGTATTGTCCCCTAAAATATAAAATAATGCATTAATACCAGAGAATATCAAATAAAGAAGCCAATTCTTCATACGTCACCCTTCAAAACCCATTTGTTTACTTTGTTGTATTTTTAATTTCATTTCGTGTCGAAGAATAGATGTGAATTGCAACAACAATAAGACCTGTGTTGAATGAGGAGTTTATTCTATGCGTGCGTTTTGTCACTGTTTTTCACTTCCTTTGCAAATCTAATACATCAGCTGTTCGCTTCAGCTTGTAGGCAAATCAAATTGGGCACGTTCCGATGTTAATTCTCAGTTATCCGGATAGCTTTGTGTTGTTGTAATCCCATGTTAAAAAACAGCTGATGACCGTTGATGCAACAACAACTCAAGTTATCTGAAAATGTTTGGGATAACTAGATAACATAGCGAATAAACATCGGAACGCGAGGATCGACAGCTGATGGCTGGCTTCTTTAGGTGTGTTTAATGAATCTGTTCCAAACAGAAAATTACAGAAAAGATCAGAAAGCTGCACTTTTCTGTTCTATCTTGTTCTGACAGTTTTTACATATTTGTGCTGTTATGCTCTGCTCTGTTTCTCTTCATTATACACAGCTTTTATCTGATATTCTCTGATTAATACACTGAAGCAAGAACCTTCCTACTCAGGATCGATGGTTGAAGTTAGAAAAGAAATAAGTATGAGAAGACTAAGACTTATGAAGTTTTACTGGATTACTCAAAGTTGTTTGACCAATTTTGCTATTTAAACAAGTTTCTTTGTAAAGAAAATGACAATTTTAAAAACAAAATATCTGTTCAAAAGTGGGCCAGTTTTTTTAAGTTTGTCTACAAATGTAGAGTTTTGTTAAGAGCTCTTAAAATGTGCCAGTCCTTTTCAGTTTTCCTGCGCAAAATATGAATTTTCTCGTTGAAGGGTTCGCAATGGACAAAAGAACGAAATCGTTTAAGAGTAGGATTCTCATACATGGTTGCCGACAACTTAAAAGATTTTAGCTGTCAAAATTTTTATGAAACCTTTTTATATGAAAATAAGTACCTATCTTTATCAAATTCGAAGCTCCCAAAAATATGACACTTCGGATGAGGAAGAAAATTAATGTCTATTTTGCCTAAATTTCACTAAAATTCTGCGGTATTTTGAATTCAATTAGGTGTTTATGTATGTATGTATTTTAGTTTTATTAGTTTGAACCCCAAAAAAGTGTTTATAAAACAAACTGATTTATATCACAGATATGTTTTCTTATAGAAGATGTTAAAATAAACTACCCATTAGTATTAAAACTGATGCTTCTTTTGTACCTTTATACAATACCTGTATAAATATATGTATATATTTATAAAATAGAATAAAAGCAAACTTTTGGTCATATTTATCAATTTTTTTGATGATGGTGTGGTGACCGAGGGGGGGGATTAACAGTAGAAGTTTGGAGTTTCGAAAATGTCCTCTTTTTTTTCGAACGCGTTATGGACACGGACACCCTTGCTTGATTCACACTTTTGTGCCGTTACCGATAAAGTCTCAAAACGTTCTTGCCGCTCGCCCCGATAAAAAACCCTAATGTTCACATTGTTGTTTCAATACCGAGATAGCCCCAATATTTTGTTTGTATTTGTATTTTTTATAAATTACAAATCTTGGTATTTGACTTTTGGAAAGAAGTCTAGCAATTATCTCTTGGATAAAGAATTATTAAAGAAGAATTTGGGTTCATCAAGGTTGCGATACTCTGAAGGCAAATATTATTATGTACGTCACATTGGGTTATATGCAAAAAGATGAGTTCAAGCTGTTTTCTCACTTTTTTGAGAACTTTCTTAGCTTCGTTGCAAAAAAAAAAATTACTGGCCAAGTTAGACTCATGTGGTGAGTTCAATCTCACTTTGATGAAATCGATCTCATTTTGAAAGCTCTTCTGAGATAGAACTCGGTTTGCTATGCAAAAAAGTGAGAAAACAGTTGATTCCATGAGATCGATCTCACAAATTATTGAGCATGGGTTTTCTCTTACTCAGCTCATATACAAACGTCAAGATACCAGAATTTCAGCTTAATTTTGTTACAAATTAAGTTCATAAAAAGTGGAGATTAGAAATTGGATTGTTTTGCATCTACCTACTCTTGTCAAAAAAAGGGAACAAGATATTTTTCAATTTTGTTTAGTGATTTTTAAAGAGCTGTATTTTTGTGGTAGGTGGCCGTATTACGATGAAAGAAAAATCATTTTGCGATTTCATGATTTCTGTACAGAGGATTGTAGGCAAATATTTTTTTTTAAGTATGTAGGTACCGTTATTAATAACCATATGAAATTATATGAGACAAAAATTTTCTATTTTTTGAATTTTTTTATATTTGATCACTAACATTTCAGCAAATAATGACAACATAGAAAACTCAAACTCGAATGAGTACCTTTTCTAAGAAAACCTTGTGAAATTGTATAGGATTATGTTTTTACATTTTACCGTTAGAAATTAAAAGAAAAAAAAATTAAAACTCGTTCAATAAATTAACATCAAAACTTAAAGGAATAATTGAATACATGTTTGCAAAGAAGCAAACAAATAACCAAGAGACAATCACAAAAAGTATTTTTTTTCCGATTTTCTAAACGGCGAAAGAAAATCCATAAAATCCTTAAAGATTCCTTTAGAATACATATTCCAGTTTTTAAAACCGACCTTCAATTTTGTATTTTGTCACTATTTGCTTAAATATTAGTGACCAAAGACTAAGACCTACGAGTATGCACCTGGAATGTAAGGACACTCTATACACCAGGTGCTACTCAAAAACTTGAATCTGTCCTCTCGCGGTACAAAGCAGATATTACCGCGATCCAGGAGATACGATGGATAGGATCAGGTATAACGAAAAGAAAAGATTGCGACATTTATTACAGCTGCCATCAAAGACTGCACATGTTAGGATGCGGATTCGTCGTGGGAAATCGACTCAGATCGAAAGTCATCGATTTTAAGCCGATTAGTGATCGCCTGGCTGTGATCCGCATCAAAGCTACCTTCCAAAACATCAGCCTAATATGTGCACACGCCCCTACCGATGAAGCTGAGGAGTCTAACAAGGAGGAGTTTTACGACCTCCTGGACGGAGCCTACGGAGCCTGTCCGGAGTACGATGTCAAAGTCGTGCTCGGAGACTTCAATGCTAAAGTCGGAAAGGAAAACATCTTTGGCGGATTAGTTGGAAAGCACAGCCTCCACGAAACGACAACAGATAACGGCTTCCGACTAATCGACTTTGCTGCAGCTCGTAATACGGTGATAAGTAGCACTAGGTTCCCCAGGCGAAGGATACACACAGCAACCTGGCGATCTCCAGATGGTCGAACCGCCAACCAAATCGACCACGTGCTAATTGGCGCAAGGTATGCATCGAACATCTTGGACGTGCGAACTTTCCGAGGCGCAAACGTGGACTCTGACCACTTTCTTGTTGTGACAAAGTTCAGAGCCCGACTGTCCAACGAAAAGAAAACGAAGACCGCCCAAAGGAAGAAATTCAACATTGCATGCCTTAGCACATCTGAGAAAGCCAAAGACTACAGTGAGCAATTGACCGGGAAACTCTCTGCCGTAAACCCAGCCACAAGCGTCAACAACCAGTGGAACCAATATCGCGACATCATTAAGGAGACAGCCGAGACCACCATAGGCTATCAACCACCCAGAAAAAAGAACCCGTGGTATGACGATGAATGCGCGGTATTGAAGCAGGAGACGGAAAATGCACGAATGCAAATGCTGCAACGGAAAACAAGAGCAGCAAGAGAGGAGTACCGTGAAAAGAGAAGGAAAGAGAAAAAAACCCTGCGTAGAAAGAAAAGAGCATCCGCAGCCTCTCAGCTCAAGTATCTCGAAGAGTCTAGCACCGCCACCAACACCCGCCGGTTCTACAAAACAGCCAAGCAACTGGCATCTGGTTATAGGACTGGCACGCAAGCTCTTCGAAACAGCGAAGGAAACCTAGTCACCGAAGCACAGGGAATTGTAGACGTGTTTAAGCAGCATTTCCAGCAGCTGCTTAATGGGCATAATGTAGAGGAGGCAATAGAGGAACAAAGAAGCATAAGACCAGTGAATGAAGATCCAGTCCCAGCGCCCAGTACTGAAGAGGTTAAGAAAGCCATCCACAAGCTTAAGAACAACAAATCCGCCGGCTCGGATGGCCTACCTGCGGAACTCTTTAAGTATGGAGGAGATGTCCTGGTAGGGTGCATGCACCAGCTCATCAACCAAGTTTGGGAGGAGGAAAGTATGCCCGACGACTGGTCAAATAGCTCCATATGCCCAATCTACAAAAAAGGCGATCCTATGTCCTGCAAGAACTACAGAGGCATATCCCTGCTTAATGTTGCATACAAGATCCTATCCAACGTACTATGTGAGCGTCTAAAACCTTTCTGCAACACTATGATCGGCACGTACCAGTGTGGCTTCAGGCCAGGCAGATCAACGATAGACCAAATCTTCACATTGAGGCAAATCCTGGAAAAGACCAACGAATTTCAAGTCGAGACCCACCACCTATTCATCGACTTTAAAGCCGCATATGATAGCATAAGTCGCCAAGAGCTTCTATTGGCGATGTCGGAACTCGGGATCCCGAAAAAACTGATCCAGCTATGCCGCATGACGTTACAAAATACGCGGTGCAACGTGCAAATGGGTAACAGCTCATCCGAGTTATTCCAGACGTGTACAGGTTTCAGACAAGGAGATGCGCTATCATGTGATTTCTTCAACTTAGTCCTGGAGCAGATAGTGCGCAAGAGTGGTGTTAACATGGAAGGCACTATCTTCAACAGGTCTTCTCAACTGCTTGGCTATGCGGACGACATCGACATCATCGGCCGCTCCAAAAGAGCTGTACTTGAAGCATTCACAGCTATTGATGAACAGGCGAAACGCGTTGGTCTTGAAGTGAATGAGGACAAAACAAAGTATATGCTATCAACAAACAAAGCCTCATCTGTCCATCGCCTAGGACAAAACGTCACTGTTGGTAGCAGTAATTTCGAGGTAGTCAAGGAGTTCACCTACCTCGGAACAAACATCAATTCCACGAACGACACCTTAGTGGAAATCCGACGAAGAATTACCCTAGCGAACCGCTGCTACTTCGGTTTGGCCAAACAAATGGGTTCAAAACTCCTTTCCCGAAAGACAAAGTGCACGCTATACAAAACGCTAATTTTACCAGTTCTACTCTACGGCGCCGAGTGCTGGACGATAAGTAAAAGAGGGGAATTGATACTGGGCACTTTCGAGAGAAAAATTCTTCGGCGGATATTTGGTCCTATATGCGAAGAGGGCGATTGGAGGAGAAGATTCAATCGTGAACTGTACGAGCTGTACCAAGATGTGGATGTAGTCCAAAGAGCCAAAACACGTCGACTACACTGGCTCGGCCACATTGAGCGAATGGACAACAACGCTCCAGCCAAGAAAATCTTCGAATCCCAGCCCCCAGGTTCGAGACGACCAGGAAGACCGAACCTCCGCTATAGGGACCAGGCGGTCACAGACGCAAGAGCGCTTGGTCTCGACGACTGGAGGGAGCGTGCGAGGGACCGCAACCGATGGAAGACCGCAATATCTCAGGCAGAGACCCTTCATGGATCGGGAGCCGGATAAGTAAGTAAGTAAGTAAAGACTAAGGTATCTCCTTCAGTTGAAGGGAGATATCTCAGGCAAAATAAAACTGTACAGCAACACAAAATTAAGTTAAGTGAAGCTGAAAAAACATGTTACAACATGACGTTTACATTCAATTGACTAAAAAATAGAAAATAAAAAATAGAAAATATTTGTCTTGCGCAAAAATATTATTTGCAAACAAAACTAAAAACTAGAAAAACTAAGCAGTAGGATGTTTTTTGTTTCATCTCAAAATACATTTAAAAATTTGTATTTAAAGCTTGTTTTCTTAATTTTTTTGATTATCGCATTTAGCTTTTCAAATGCAATTTCATACTGACCACTTTTTCAATATTTTTTTTTCCGATTGTGTATACACCAAATCGGTTTTTATAAACATACATGTATCATCTCATTTCATTGCTTTAAACCAGCTATACTCAACCTGCGGCCCGTGGGCCGCATGTGGCCCGTCGAGCTTTTTAAGTGGTCCACCTGGCATACTTACATAAATACACGATTTCATAGAAAAACTGACTACCTTAAATCAAAATTTACTGCCGTTTGGAAAAAGCGCCTTAATCAATTTGGAAACAGCACCCAAAAAAATACTGAACATTTTGGATGATATTTCCTTATTACGTCGCCTTCTTTTATAAAATGAAACAATGCCTGAAATACAGGGACGTGCCGTGGTGATTTCAGTTAGGTGTGCGCTAACTTATTTTGCAATGAAAATAATTTTTTTAAGCTTTGCACACAGTACCAGCGTTCCAAAGCAAGCCTGTTTTCGGACACTTAGGTGCTGCTAAATACAAGCAGATACTTCAAACAACAATGCCAAGCGGTTACAAGACTTTTTTACTATTAGTTTATTGAAAAAAGTAATCACGGTCAGCAAAAGTACTACAGTGCAACAGCGCCAATGAGAATAGGTTACTACGAAGCCAATGCTTCAACTTATAGTTTGTTTTGTAAAAAAATTAAGGACCTTGGAACTGTAATTCAATTATTAGAGGAGGAGTACTTTTTCATTTAATAAAATCAAAAAATAAGATATATACACATAGATAATATATATATATATACATATATATGAATATATATAATCTATATATCTATACAGTTCGTACACTTTACCTTTCTTCCAAATAATGTGAAACTGACTGACTGATATAGCGTTTTCGTTTGTTCATCCCGTAGCATCCGGAAGCATTTCAAATGCTTCTGAAAAAGTTCATTTGGCACTAGATGACAGTTCTTCTTCTGAAAAGAAGAGAGCAACGATTCTGAATTTGAAGAAAGAATCAAAACTTGAAGAACGCATACATGCGCACAATTGAAACGTCAAAATTGTCAAATTTTATTTGTAATTTAATTGCCATTGTGCATTTTCATTATACTAAAATTTGGAGTAAAAAAAATATGGATAGGCCAAACATTTCATGCTCTCCATATCAATATTCAGATAACAGCTCCCAGCAAACATTTTTGTGAACGTTCATAGAACATTCAGTGAAAATGAAAGATTTATATTCGAGGAACACTCACTTCAGTGAATCAAATGTGAATATACTCAAATATCCCATCACTTTTACCCCATACGCGGGGAAAGGGATTTGTGTTGATTTTTTTCATAATAAAAAAATATCGAGATTCTTATTTTCTTCACATAATATGAATGAAAGTGAAGGCGCACAAGCGATTCCAATAGAGGTTTATCTTGGTGCGTCCATTTTTATTCACGTAAACTGAATAACCCTTTCATTTTGTTTTGAAAAGCCATAACGGAACCTATTCGCGCCAAAACTGAAACAAAAGTTATGCAAAGAGGAAATTCGTCACTTTCATTCAATTTTGCGTATTGTTTTTATACGGACGGAACTATAAACATTGTGGCAGTGAAAAAAATTAAAAAAAAAGATAAATTGAATAAATTAACAAATAAACATATAAAGTGATAAAAATAAAGTGACATCTCATTTGTTGTGACAACATTTCAATTGAAGTTAAAATAAAATAATTTACTCTACCAAAATTTATCATAAGTTTCATTCGATAAATCTAGGGAAATCAAACTGCTTATGCAGATAATTTTCCCATTTTAAAATAGCATTTTGTATAATCACACTGAAATAATATTTACATTCAGTTCTATGGTATACATTCGGATTATTAAAGAATCATTATAATGAATTAAATATAATACAATTTATATTCACTAAACTGAATGAGGAAACCCTAATTTATATTCATATCAATGAATCAAATCTGTCTCATTTAAATGATTCAAAAAAGATTCATGAATTGTTCAGTGAAATGAATATATAAGCGTCCTATTTACATTCACTAAAGTGAAGAATTACTCTATTAGTAATGAAACATAAAAATGATTCGAATTCGAAGTAATGCTACCCAGTAAATTTGATCCAAACCGGCTTATAAATGAGTTCATAAATGAGGGTTTCTTTCACTTCTGTGAATTATTTATAAATCATTTCTGAAGGGAAATGTTTGCTGGGCTGTGTAATCGTTTCATCACCTAAATGCAACAACTAAATGCACAAATACAAACAAACCCAAATTTCAGAATCAAGAAAAGGGCTATAACTTGTTTGTTTGGCATTCTGGAATCTGGATCGGAGAGCTTCGACAAAGCAAATATTTTGCGAACGTGTGAAAAACACTGATTTTGCAGCTGATTAAACTCAAATCGCAAGTATATGAGAAATCTGACCTGTTTTGCTCTCAAAAGTGAAGAACTAAAAAAAGAATAAGACTGTGAAATAAGTGGCCGCAATATAAATGTTCCTCCTTCTACTTAAGGCACCCAATTGATAATGTTTGTGACAGAAAAAAAATCAGAAAATCGACGCTGGATTGAGAAATTAACATCTTGGATCTACATATGTTTGGAAATCATCGTTTTCAATTCTTAAAAAAGTGTGTAAAGAAATAAACGAAATAGGTTAGCATGCAGGAACAAGCCAGATCTTGATTAAATGTTCTAAATTTTAGTAATGAAATTAATTTTTATATTAAAATGAATAAACCATTCAATCTTAATTACTTAACACCTAAGTGCAGGGGCGTAGCGATGGGGGGTGTACCACCCCCCCACGCTTTTCAAGAGTCGGCAAATTCAGGAAGCTAGATTTAATAATTCAAGCAATTAAAAACAAAAAATAATAAAACCAGAAATTTTACAACATTTTTCGGAAAAAGTTAAAAAAAAGTAAGTTTGTATTTTCATTATATTTAGGTTTTTAAACTTTTAAGTGTACCTATGCAAATCGACATTTTTGCCGATTGCAGATTTTGGAAATATGCCGTATAATTAAAGAGCCGGCAAATCAACAAAGCTTAATTTGCAAACAATTATGAATAAAACGAGCCTAAGCATTTTTGCCGATTGCGGATGTCGGAAATTTGCCGACTAATTCAAAAGTCGGCATATCAACGAAGCTTCATTTAAAAAAAAATTTAATAAAACGAGCGTTTTTACTGATTGCGGTTTTCGCAAGTATGCCGACAAATTCCAGAGTCGGCAAATCAACGCAGCTTAATTTGAAAAAAAAAATTAATAAAACGAGCATTTTGCCGATTGCGAATTTCGCAAATATGCCGACTAATTCAAGAGTCGGCAAATCAACGAATCTTAATTTGAAAAAAAAAATTAATAAAACGAGCATTTTTGCTGATTGCGAATTCAAGAGTCGGCAAATCAACGAAGCTTAATTTGAAAAAAAAATTAATAAAACGAGAATTTTTGCTAATTGCGAATTTCGCAAATATGCCGACTAATTCTAGAGTCGGCAAATCAACGCAGCTTAATTTGAAAAAAAAGAGCATTTTTGCCGATTGCGAATTTCGCAAAATTCCGAGTATTCATTTTTGGAATTCAAGAAGAACAAGATAAAGCTTAGCATTGGAGAGTTTGCAAGTTATAATTGATGTCGCGAGAACTTTGGGGAGGCAGGGATTAGCTTTTCGTGGTCACGACGAATCACTAGAGCACAGCGATGGCAATTTTCGACAAATTGTTCATTTGATTTCATGACATTGCCCGTTAATGAAAAAATGGTTGTATGAATCATCAAAAAAACCACGTCATGTGACGTACCTTAGTCCGGATGCCCAAAATGAATTCATTGATCTGTTGGGAACTAGAACTCGAAAAGTCATTGTAAATGAAATAAATAAAGCTGGTATTTTTTCTGTAATGGTTGACACAACTCCAGGCACATCGCATAAAGATCGACTTGCTATTAATGTTCGATACGTAGTGACCCTTCAGTGAGTAGGAATTTCCATTGCTTTTCAATCTTATGACTTCGCCAAAAACATGTCCGGAAAGTACAACGGTACGCAGCAAAAACTATCGGAAAAATGTGGAAAGATAATCCCATACATTCCATGCCAAGCGCATCGTATCAATATATTCGTTGAAACAGCATGTAATTCGAGTGTGTTGATTAAAGAGTTTTTCAATGTTTTGGAAGCATTATATGTTTTCTTCTACGGCAGCACAAAACGTTTTCAATGTATGCGTGAGGAATTCAAAAGCATTGAAAATTCATTGCAACTGAAAAATTTGTCAAAAACTCGATGGACAGTTAGAGCTGAGACAGTAAAGGCTGTTTGGATATCTTTCGAAGGCATTGTACATGGTTTCGAAAAAATAAAAACCGATGTAAGTTCTTTTGATAACCTCCTCGAACCTCCGCTTCTGGTCTGCTGAAAAAAATCTTGGATTTTGATTTTATAAGCTCGTTATATTTTTGTAAAAATGTCATGTTTGAAGTAAAAAATTTGACAGAAAATTTAGAAGCTGAAGAGTTGAATGTCATTGATGCTGTATTGTTGATTCGAAACACATCAATATCATTTCAACAAATGAATGACGATGACGACCAAATCGATGCATTAGTAAAAAGTTCATCTTCATTCGCTGAGAAATTAAAAGTAAATCCAGAGAATGATTTTCTGAAACATCATAGAACACGCCGTGTACCAAGAAGAATCGATAAAAATCCAGAAACAGTTTTCGACTTCGATATCCAAACATTTTATCGAAAAGAATTTAGAACGGTTTTGCAAGTTTTTATGACGTGTATAAACGATAATTTAAAAGATAATTTTTCATCTTTCGAACCTTTTCAAAAGATTTTTGAAATTTCAGTCGACAGAGGCAATGTCACTGTAGAATCAGTTGAATCCATAATGAAATTGGAGCCCCTATTTTTTAAAGAAGATCCAGAGTGTTTACTTTCTGAGTTGCAAATTCTTCTTGATTCATCCACAAATTGTATAAATTTCGAAGACATTACCAAAGTTGTGTTCAAGTTAAAAATGGTAATTCCCTTAGCACACAAACTCATTTGCTTCATTTTAACTGCTCCTGTGACATCAGCTTCTTGTGAACGATCATTTAGTAAATTAAAATTAGTCTTAAACTATTTGCGCACGACAGTGGGTGATGATCGTTTGAATAGTTTTATGCTGCTTTATTCTTCGAAAGATAAAGTGGACAAGATTATTCTTAATGGAGGTCGTTGAAGAATGGTCTTTATTAAAACACCGCCGAATTAAAATCTAGATAGTACAATGTTAAATTTAAATATTAATTTTTCATTACAACTTATTTAGTTGCTGCAATAAAATTATAATAAATATAAATTAATAAATTTTATTATTAAAATTAATTTATTATAAATAATTAGGTATATTATTAAAAATTGTTTATTTTAAATAAATAAACTGCTGCAATATTAATAAATTAATGTATTTTATTATTATAAATGACTTAACTGCTGATTTTGATAGAATTATGCGTTACTTTAATTTTAATATAAAGATTGCTTATTACCTATGTGTACCTAAACAAAACAAATTGCTGCAACAATAATATAGATGTTCATGAGTTTAATTCGTTGTTAAAAATTATTTCTTATTTAGATTAATCGTTGCAATAACAATATCAATTTATTTATTCCATTGTTATTAATTATTTATTATAAATAAATACATAATTCCAAAAATAATTGATATATTATTTTTCTACCAAATAGTAGTTCCCAAGATTTTAAAATTGTTTCATGGAAAATCATTGCTCCTAAGTTTTTTAAATCTCTTACATCAGCTGAAGGCGGTTTCATTGAAAAATCTCGCATTTCGAAATCTCAAAAGTATATGTGGCGAAGTGAAGATTTGAACTAAAATCAATCAGCCCTATCAGGAGTTTCGCCCGAATGTCATTCCACTCGAAAAAAATCCCTTTTTTCTTTTCCCTTATTTTGAGTTTCACCCGAAAAATGCTAAATCTATACAGTCGGCAAATTTTTAAAATAAGTCGGCATATTCCTTAAATATGTCGGCATTTTAATGAAAGTCACCCCCCCACGGCTCGAACCCTCGCTACGCCGCGCCACTGCCTAAGTGCAAAAAATAATTCATGTTGCGGCCCGAGGGAAAATAGCTTAAACGTGTTTGTGGCCCTTATGAAATAAAATGCACGACTGGGTCGCACGTACTTGCTCTTATGTTCAAGACACTGCGAGTTTAAGAACATTGTATACACAAACATGGAAATTATGAGAGAAAAATAGCTAAAACAACTCTTTTGACAGTTTGAGGTGAAAAAAAGTATGCCATCTTAATTAATGATGGAGTATGATTGTATGGGAAAAAAAATTTTAAAATCGTTGGAGCGGTTTTTTTTTTAATTAATTTTTTATATATAAAATTCTTAAAACATTTTTAAGAACAATATTTTGGTATGCTGATTTAAACTATATATTTATGTGTATACAAAAACAAAATTTGAAAAAAAATTGTCAACCCGTTTTTGAGATATCGAATTTTCAAAAAAAAAATGAAACTTTTTTTAAAAATCCAAAAACTTTTTTTTTGAAAATTTTGATATGCAATATTATTTAATCTTATCTGAAATTTGTATATAAAAAAATTCATTTAAATTCGTTAAGCTGATAACGAGAAAACTCAAAATAAAAAAATACGTTCTATGACAGGTACTACTAATAGTTGCTATGTGTAAAATTTTATAATTTTTGATGGTAGATCGTACTAATTTTAGTATATGAAAAAAGTTTAATCAATTTCAAATTTCCTTTGCGGTTTTTTCACTTTTGTATGGAAGGTACCGTTATTTGTTCATAAATGTAAAATTTTTTCTAAAAATATTTTAGAGAGTACTAAAAAAGTCTTAAATATCGAGTTTCAAAAAAATCTATGGTGCCGTTTTCGAAATATTTGATTTTCCAAAAAAAAATTTTTAAATATTTTTTAAAAATCCAAAAAATATTTTTTCAAAAATATTGGTACACAAAACTATTGACATTTCTTGCAAGCTTTTGTATAAAAAAAATAATTGAAATCGGTCATAGCATTTTGAAGAAAATCAAAAATTAAAAAAATGGTTCCTTGGGAGGTACCATTAATAACCATTTTTGAAAAATGGTTTTCCACCCAAAGAAAGCCTTTACTAAAATAAATTTATTGAATTTTTTTTAAGAAAAGTTGTCGAGCCGTTTTTGAGAAAAATACGATTATGTAAATTTGCCAAAAAAAAAATGTATGACAGGTACCGTTATTTTTGGTTCTAAAAAAAAAATGAAAAAAACGTGTCGGCAGAATCACCAAAAACCACTAAGTACCAAGTTTGAAGAAAATCGATCGAGCCGTTTAGGCTGTAGACGAACAGACAGACAGACAGACAGAATTTTGCCAACCACTTTTTAAGTGCTCTCTATCATCGTAATATCATGTTTGATTGTTATCTCAAAATTTTTTTTTGCACGAATCCAAAACTTGCCTTATAGTAGTACCTATAATCGCAAGTAAAAAAGGTTGAGTATGGCTGCTTTAAACCCTAGTACTCGCAAAAGCTTACGAACATAATCCGACTGAATTTTAAACGCCAATTTTTCGTTTCCGCGTTCAGAGAAATTTATGTTTATTCGTTTCTACGCACTGCACGGAAATAACAGTCACAACTATTTAAGACGAAGAGCTTTGAGATCGATCTCATATTCATCGAACCAGAGCTGTTCAGAGCGAACTCATTTTTTGCATATAAAATCAAGTCCGAGTTCGGCTCTGCTCGATCGATCTCACATGTGAGTTCAAGCTTGTTAACTCGGACTCAGAGATCTTGCTCATCTTTTAGCATACGACCCATTGCCTTTTCTTTGACAGATAGATGTATGTATGTAAGCTAGCAACACACCCGAATCAACACCCGAATCGACACACTAATGCAACCACCCGACCGACACCAACCGAAAACAGACAAACGCGAAAGTTTATAAAAGGAGTAAAAACACACGAAACGTACATAGAAAGCTAATTAATAGCCATTCCACACTATCCCACTGAGTATTAACACTTGTCAAAAAAGTGGGAAGAAATCATGTATAATAGTGTGGAAACAAAATATGAAATTTCATCACACACAAATTGACAGCGCATCCGACACGATTTGACATGTGTTTATACCTGAAAATATTTAGGATTGGTTCTAAAACCATCACACATTCTATCCCACTTGGGCGTTTGAGGTTATGGTGAAACTGATTTGTTTTGATGCAAGTGTGGAAGCAAAATATGAAAATCATTTTCATCACACAAATTTGGCAGTCGTATGAAATTTTTTCCCACTTTATTGTGACATGTGTTAATACTTTGTGGGATAGTGTAGAGGCACTTTAAGATTTTAAAAAATGTCACTAATTACTTAATAATTGGAATAAATATAAAAATAATTGACAGATATGACATCGCGAATGTGAAATATATTCACACTTTCGATATCGATACCCTCTCGATACGATCTCGCTCCGTTAAAGCTTGATTCACACTATAGTTCTAATACTGATACAGTCTCAGTACGCTCTCACTACATTAAAATATTCTTAAACGAGAAACAATGTTTATATTCACACAATCGTTATCGCTCCAAAACCGATACGCTCTCGCTCCCATATCGATTTGTTTGAAAGAATATTTTAACGAAGTGAGAACTCATTTTCAATTTTCTATTTATTTTGATGAGACAAATCGATGACAAAAAAAAAATTATTTGAAAATAATATATGAAAAAAAGAATACAAAGAAATATGGAAGCCATATCGATATCGGTATCGTAACCGCAATGTGAATACTAGGGTTAAGTATCGGAGCGAGAACGTTTTGAGAATTTATCGATATTGGCACAGTAGTGTGAACCAAGCCTAAAGTATTCTTTCAAATGAATCGGAAGCCGAACGAGAGCGTATCGGTATGGGAGCAGTAACGATTGTGTGAATATACTCATTGTTTCTCGTTTGAGAATACTTTATTGTAGTGAGAATTTTATTTTATTTTCAATTTGTCATTTCACGTTCATATGTATGTATTATTATTTTTTTTACACACTATAGTGTTTAATTTTAAACTATGCATATTACTCGGCTGTTATTGGGTATAGAAGGGTGAAAAATACTTTACGCCCTATTCTCATACCTACCAAATATACAAACAAAATTTCATAAAAAGCCGTTTCGGAGGAGCTTTGCTAAAACAACTCTTTTGACAGTTTGAGGTGAAAAAAAGTATGCCATCTTAATTAATGATGGAATATGATTGTATGGGAAAAAAAAATTTAAAATCGTTGGAGCGGTTTTTTTTTAAATTAATTTTTTTATATATAAAATTCTTAAAACATTTTTAAGAACAATATTTTGGTATGCTGATTTAAACTATATATTTATGTGTATACAAAAACAAAATTTGAAAAAAAATTGTCAACCCGTTTTTGAGATATCGAATTTTCAAAAAAAAAATGAAACTTTTTTTAAAAATCCAAAAACTTTTTTTTTGAAAATTTTGATATGCAATATTATTTAATCTTATCTGAAATTTGTATATAAAAAAATTCATTTAAATTCGTTAAGCTGATAACGAGAAAACTCAAAATAAAAAAATACGTTCTATGACAGGTACTACTAATAGTTGCTATGTGTAAAATTTTATAATTTTTGATGGTAGATCGTACTAATTTTAGTATATGAAAAAAGTTTAATCAATTTCAAATTTCCTTTGCGGTTTTTTCACTTTTGTATGGAAGGTACCGTTATTTGTTCATAAATGTAAAATTTTTTCTAAAAATATTTTAGAGAGTACTAAAAAAGTCTTAAATATCGAGTTTCAAAAAAATCTATGGTGCCGTTTTCGAAATATTTGATTTTCCAAAAAAAAATTTTGAAATATTTTTTAAAAATCCAAATAATATTTTTTCAAAAATATTGGTACACAAAACTATTGACATTTCTTGCAAGCTTTTGTATAAAAAAAATAATTGAAATCGGTCATACCATTTTGAAGAAAATCAAAAATTAAAAAAATGGTTCCTTGGGAGGTACCATTAATAACCATTTTTGAAAAATGGTTTTCCACCCAAAGAAAGCCTTTACTAAAATAAATTTATTGAATTTTTTTTAAGAAAAGTTGTCGAGCCGTTTTTGAGAAAAATACGATTATGTAAATTTGCCAAAAAAAAAATGTATGACAGGTACCGTTATTTTTGGTTCTAAAAAAAAAATGAAAAAAACGTGTCGGCAGAATCACCAAAAACCACTAAGTACCAAGTTTGAAGAAAATCGATCGAGCCGTTTAGGCTGTAGACGAACAGACAGACAGACAGACAGAATTTTGCCAACCACTTTTTAAGTGCTCTCTATCATCGTAATATCATGTTTGATTGTTATCTCAAAATTTTTTTTTGCACGAATCCAAAACTTGCCTTATAGTACCTATAATCGCAAGTAAAAAAGGTTGAGTATGGCTGCTTTAAACCCTAGTACTCGCAAAAGCTTACGAACATAATCCGACTGAATTTTAAACGCCAATTTTTCGTTTCCGCGTTCAGAGAAATTTATGTTTATTCGTTTTTACGCACTGCACGGAAATAACAGTCACAACTATTTAAGACGAAGAGCTTTGAGATCGATCTCATATTCATCGAACCAGAGCTGTTCAGAGCGAACTCATTTTTTGCATATAAAATCAAGTCCGAGTTCGGCTCTGCTCGATCGATCTCACATGTGAGTTCAAGCTTGTTAACTCGGACTCAGAGATCTTGCTCATCTTTTAGCATACGACCCATTGCCTTTTCTTTGACAGATAGATGTATGTATGTAAGCTAGCAACACACCCGAATCAACACCCGAATCGACACACTAATGCAACCACCCGACCGACACCAACCGAAAACAGACAAACGCGAAAGTTTATAAAAGGAGTAAAAACACACGAAACGTACATAGAAAGCTAATTAAGATTTTAAAAAATGTCACTAATTACTTAATAATTGGAATAAATATAAAAATAATTGACAGATATGACATCGCGAATGTGAAATATATTCACACTTTCGATATCGATACCCTCTCGATACGATCTCGCTCCGTTAAAGCTTGATTCACACTATAGTTCTAATACTGATACAGTCTCAGTACGCTCTCACTACATTAAAATATTCTTAAACGAGAAACAATGTTTATATTCACACAATCGTTATCGCTCCAAAACCGATACGCTCTCGCTCCCATATCGATTTGTTTGAAAGAATATTTTAACGAAGTGAGAACTCATTTTCAATTTTCTATTTATTTTGATGAGACAAATCGATGACAAAAAAAAAATTATTTGAAAATAATATATGAAAAAAAGAATACAAAGAAATATGGAAGCCATATCGATATCGGTATCGTAGCCGCAATGTGAATACTAGGGTTAAGTATCGGAGCGAGAACGTTTTGAGAATTTATCGATATTGGCACAGTAGTGTGAACCAAGCCTAAAGTATTCTTTCAAATGAATCGGAAGCCGAACGAGAGCGTATCGGTATGGGAGCAGTAACGATTGTGTGAATATACTCATTGTTTCTCGTTTGAGAATACTTTATTGTAGTGAGAATTTTATTTTATTTTCAATTTGTCATTTCACGTTCATATGTATGTATTATTATTTTTTTTACACACTATAGTGTTTAATTTTAAACTATGCATATTACTCGGCTGTTATTGGGTATAGAAGGGTGAAAAATACTTTACGCCCTATTCTCATACCTACCAAATATACAAACAAAATTTCATAAAAAGCCGTTTCGGAGGAGCTTTGCAACAAACACCGTGACACGAGATTTTTATATAATATTAGATTAAAGAAGAAGATGTAAACATTATGCAAATATTTTGTAACGTAAATCGAATAATCGAACTATAAAGTAAAAACTAATAACCTTAGACTCGTGAGGTGAATCATGACCATCAAGTACACTGCCAGACAAATTAAAGTGCAAAATTAGTTTTCTCTTCTTGATATCACTGTTATTTAAGAGCAAAGATCATTTATCGCTCCATTTCATGTTTGTCGTCACATATTGCCATTTGTTGACGATCTATAAAAAGTAACCCGTTATTTGCTTTGTCTATTTGCTATGAATTCCTTGATTCTTGAAGCATATGAAGTTGACACGCGACAAAATAAAGTGCAGTTTCTGTTTTTTCTCCTATTTATTGCAAAGAATATAACAGTTTTCAAGAAAAAAAAAATAAATCGAAGAAATATTTAAAGGTAGAAGAATTTATCTAAATTTGTTATTATTTGAGTGAAAAGATTCATTTAATTTGTTTAAGACCTTAGGATGAAACCGCTGACACTTGAAGTGAAGGAATTGCATGTTTTGGACCGTCAACATGGGTTGACATTCCATAAACTGGCAGAAAAATATGGAATATCAATTTCTTGAGCAAGAAAGATTTGCCTCAACTTCGTTAAACGAGGAACAGTTGCCAGCTTTAAGAGTTCTTGTGGAAGGAAGAGGAAGACCACAGCAGCTGATGACCGCAGAATAAAAATTGAAGCTAGAAAAAACACTATCTTCAGCTAGAAATATTAAGGAAGACCTCCAGTTAAATATTATTCAAAGAACGGTTCAAAGGCGACTCCATGAAAGCGGTTTGAAAAACTTTTTTGCTAAGAAAAAACCATTGCTTCGTCCAGTCAACATTCGAAAACGACTAGCTTTTGCAAGAAAGTTTTTGACAAAGCCGCAAGCATTTTGGGAAAGTGTCATTTGGTCAGATGAGTCTAAATTTGAATTAAAAAACTCAAAAGCCAGAAAGCGTGTTTGGTGCAAACCATCTGAAAGACTCACGCAAAGGTGCATTCAGAAAACCGTAAAACAAGGAGGTGGGTCGGTGATGGTCTGGGGTTGTTTTTCCTTCAGTGGCGCTAGGAATATCGTCAAAATCGACACCAAAATGACGGGTGTTGGTTACGTCAATACTGTAAGAGAAAACTTAGCTATTTCTGCTCGTAGAATGTCTTTGGAAAATTATATTTTCCAACAAGATAACGACCCAAAACATACGAGCAGAGTAGCTAAGCAGTTTTTTACCCAACACAATATTGACGTACTAGAATGGCCACCTCAATCTCCACACCTCAACCCAATAGGACACCTTTGGTCCATTTTAGATGACAGGATTCCATTTAATGAGCGTCGTAATTTACCATCTTTTTGGGAAAGCCTTCAAAATGAATGGGGGAGAATTCCAGCTGACATTCTAAAAAATTTGGTCTGTAGTATGCCCAAACGCCTTGCGGCAGTTATTCAAAACAAAGGAGGGGCAACTAGCTATTAAGTTTTTTACATTTGCAAGGGTTTTTTTTTAATTTTTGATAATTTTTGTGTTCCTATTTTGAATTTACACTTTATTTTGTCTTCTCAATTTGTTCAAATGTTGTGATACCTTTTCTTTTCTTACCTTAATTTTGTATATAACCTTTCATGTTTTCTTATAAGGTCGTAAAATAGGCTTAAGATTAAAAATTGATTAGTTTTTTTACTTAAATTTAATTAAAACATTCCACAATAAACAGGTATGATTCTGAATTTAGCTTTGCACTTTATTTTGTCCGACAGTGTATGTACTGACTAACTTGGTCCTTCTGATGTTGAAAATGATTTATCATTATTACTACCTTCTTAGACAAACTACCTTAAAATACTTCATTTTTAAATGAACATAAAGAACAAACCACTTCCACGTCCACCAAAACAAAGACTATAGTTGTCGTTATCCATTAATCATTTTACATTCTTTTCATGTCCTTGTCCCTGCCCTGAAAGGTCCTTGTTCTTATTTTATAAATGCCACTTATCACCTTTGCTCATAGAATTTCTACTTAAGGTAAATGGAAATAAGAATAAAAAGGTAAAATATTATGTAAATGGCAAGACAAAATATCATTCTAGGAGCAACAGTCTTAAAGCAATCCTGTTAAGAAATAAGAAAATATCAACAAGATTAATTAACATTATATTGCGTACCTATCAACCATTAATAATCTTAAAGATTGGTGAATAAATCAATGACGAAAGGACACTTACATTTATCAATTAAATTTGTTGCTACATTTGTATCATAGTAACCTAAGAAAATTAATTAATAGAGGGAAAAAATTACAGGTATCTAGACTCGGAGATTAAGAAAATAATATTCATCCTTGTGAATTCTACCGTTTCCTAATTATTTGATTGTCATTTTTTGTGCACCATTTTGTCAGAATAAAACAAAAACACAATCTGAAACCATTTCAATCTGGCAGCAGTTTTAATCTTCTGCTGTTGAAATATTTTGTATTTCATACGGAAAATAAGGACAAAAAAAAAACTATATAAAGTAAAAACCAAACACATATGTATGAGAGAGGTAGTGAAAAATCATCCGATGATTCTTTTGGCCAAAAATAACAATTGCTCATTTCAGAGCGCTCACTTGAGTAAAGGAATTGGCAGCAATTCTAGGGAAATTTTGCTGAGCCCTCTGAGCCCTTAGAAATATGAACTGACCAAAAAATTAACCTTACTACCTACTTAACTATAAAATGAGTTTTTAAATTTCATAATTGCAATATTATTTCAAGTATTTACCTATACCTTCTTTGTTTCCCAAATTTTGTAATTCAACATCTCCTTTTATTAAAAGTATACTCTCTATGAAACAATGAAAAAAGATAGCTTCAGCAGATGGATTAGAGAACAGTGGAGTAGGGACACGACTTAGGAGATTTATTCCTCTCACAATTCAACTTTAATTTTATCAAAACTTAGAATGTTTCACATCAAGATCAATTTTTTTCATTGGTCCTTATCTTAGTTAAAGTGATAAACAATTTAGTTTCACGAACAATAATTGCCGTATTATTATTTGTGTAGGAACATCCTGTTGTCCTTAAAGCTCAACAACCAGTAAATATTCATATTTTTAGCCGAGGGGTTTTGGGATAGATTCTTGATTGATGACTTCAAATAAAAATAGAAAATTTTAACGTAATTTCAAAATGTAAAATCAAAATGTGTCTTACAAGTTTGGGTGTTTGATATTGTTAGGGATAAGCAGAAAAGAGACTTTTTGAAAAAATTTGTATGATATACATACATATATGTAGGTAGTTACCTAAGAAAGTAGAATATATTCACGTATATCCTATTACAATCATGCACCTTATTTCATTTCGACACATAACATTTGATATACATACATATTTATATAATATGTGCATACACATATAGATATATATTTTTTTATTCGTAGGTTTATTGAGTTTAATAAAAGGAACATTTTGATGAAATCAATGGTTCATTTGGGTTTCTTATTTCTTTTTTTCTTACTTTGCTTTGATTGATTTATGAAGATAAATTGGGTTTGTGATTTGCCATTTTTACGATGACGATGATAGGTGGTCCTACTTCAGGACGGTCATTGCATCTAACAGCAATTCAGCTTTCATTTCGAAGAGATATTAGCCCTGTTTTTTAGTGCATTTTTATCTTCGCTTAGAAAAAAGTAGCATGTTAAATACAACAACAATACGGAATTATACCAGTTTGTTGTTGTAATTAACATGCAACTTTTTTCTAAGCGAATATAAAAATGCACTAAAAAACAGGGCTATTGTGTTAGATTATATTGTGTGAATGGATACAATTTAAGAATAAGCTTAAAAGTGTTTCCACATTAATTCCGGATATTTTTCTTATCCTACATAAATAAATATTGTGTTGACGAAATGGCATTAAGGGTCTCCAATAACGTTGCTTATGCTTGAACTTTGCAAACTTATTATTATAAGCGTATTTATATAAAAAAAGTATGTTACCGAAAAGTGGCAACGCACTGACATTTTATCCAAAGGTTCGTCTACTTAACACTTCGTCGGCTTGGAGTGAAAAGCAGCAAACTTCTATTTTGCATTTTTTGTAAAAAATTATTCAAAAAAACTCCTGAACGGCGATGTCACTTGATAGCGTCCACAAGGTTTACGTTCAGTGTTGTTGATGAAATAATTTTCGCATTAAGTATCTTCGGCTTTTTGAAACGGCTTAAAGGGTATATCTTATAATTCCCAGAATTTCCGAAGTTGGCCCTAAACATCCACAGTCTGCATCAAACTTTGGATGGGTTAATTTTCACATACAGTTGGGGCCTTTCCGAACAATATCCAACACAATGTTATTGTCTTCTGCATGACCGACATCGACTTATTTGTTGGATGAATTAGATGCGGTAGCAACAGTTCGGCTAAAACATTAGGCGTTTTTCTTTTTTAGCTCTGAGCAGAGCATGGAGTAAAGCTCGAGCTATCGGAGTTAGCTCTGAGCAGAGTATGATCAGAGCTCTCCAATATAATTTTGAAACACATTCGAGCTCTGAACTGTCATGCGATTGCGATGCGTTCAACTCACCAAAATTAAGTAATGACTTAATTTTCATCAGACAGCTGGCCAATCAAAAACTCGAAAAATTTCCAAATTGTGTTTTGAAATTGATGTATCGAACGCGGCCACTTGAAGTGAGTGATAAAAAGAGTGAAGTTGGCTGCACTCAGCTATTTGCTCCATTCGCTCGGTCTTTTTATTCTGAGCTCATGGAGCGTACTCCGAGCTAGCTCCGATTTAAAAAAGAAACACAAGTTGAGCGCTCTGAGTGCTCGGAGCTAAAAAAGAAACACAGATCTTTTTTTGACAGCTCAGTGCTATGCTCGGAGCTAAAAAAGAAAAACGCCTATTATTACCAAGAAAAAGATCAGTTCTTGGATGACTTCAAGAATTCAGGATTGGCGAGTACAAAATTGTTGAGATGAGTCGAATTCTCATCCATCCAATTCTTAAGGGTCCGCGCCGGCAAATACCCTGACAGTGACTTGAAGATGAATGATTCCATTGTTGTCGCAAAAGAGGAATGCTGCGAACCAAAAGTAATGTCCACCACTTTTAGACAGGTGCCAGGTGCCACTGCTAACCCAACCCGGACACCTACGTCTATGAGTTGGTTTCCGTGATGAACGATGCTTCAGAACCAGAATTCTACAGTGATCGCAGCGCCAACCACTTCCCTAAAGAAGACTTTACTTTCACAATGGCGGTTGTGAGTAAAGGTAGAACTAGAATAGTCGGAAGCCAACTTAAGTGGTCGTACGAAACCGAGCGAAAACAAGAAATTTATATGACGCACACATAATTGCGAAGTGGAACTTTTCGTTTAGTTTTCGTTAACTTTTGCCGTCGGACGTGAGAGCGCTCAACGACCGCTCTTTCGTAAGTGGGCGAATGCAAAATCAAAATGGTGGAAGCAAACTACCAAGAACTTGGCGCTTGGTGCATAGTTTTCAACTTTTTATTTTCTGTTTGATGAATGAATGAGTGAAGTCAAATCAATTTTCTTTTAATTAATTTCTATCACATAGAATTTTAGTGGTTTCGCAAAATATATAAATAAAAGCATATCACTTTGTGCTGTGAATAAGTATGATAAAATAAATATTGAATAAACAATTATTTATTTATTTTTTTCACTTCCAACCACTGAAGTTCATTATGGGTCACTTGTGAAATTGACGTTTTGGAAAGCTACTTTTCGGTCGGTTTTGACATAAGCTTCCGACAGCTTCCGCCTATTCTAGTTCTACCTTAAATCTTCTGATTTTTTGTTCGAGAAGCTGTAATGCAAATGGTATTTTTCTGACATATGTATCTTATAGGTAAGCTTTAGAGGTGTGTCAATCGTTAATTTAAAAAGATTGAATCGTTCATATGTCTCTCAGTTCAATTATTTTGGTTGTGAAATTTCATTATTTTCCAATCGTTCATTTTGTTCAATCATTTAAGTCTCTTTTTCATTTTGGCTACGAATAAAATGGGAAAATGTAGTTCTTTTCAAACGTTCCTTGTTTTTTTTGCCATTGAAATATATATAGAAAATAAAGTAAATACCTATACCTATTGGCTCAGGCAGCAAATGAATGCTTAAACAAATTTAAATTAAAGAATTTTATTTTAATTTTTCAGCCAAATAGAAAATAGAAGTATAATTTTTTTTTTACTTTCTAAAGATAAACTTAGGTAATAATGGATCTTTCGAACAAACGCAGTCCAATTTGGATGCATTTTTCTCAGACAACTGAGAATTGCCAAAAATTTATTAGTATAAGAGGAGGTGCCACCTGAAGTTTTGGAAGGCAAGGCATTTAAAAACCAAACAAGTCGGAATAACAATTGAAAAGGCGTGATATATTCATGGGCGAAATATATCCGACAGCAACAACCCTACTTCATCTTCATCTTCTGTCAACCAACAACAACAAAATTCTCAACCACCTACGATCGCAATACCAGTTTCTCCCACAGCCACATCCACCTCAATGTCTTTACAAATAACTACTCCATCCACAATTTCAACAACAGAACGTCCTTCAACTTCAGTCTCAGCATGTACAGTAGCAACATCAACCTCTTATCAAACCCCTCGACATACACTATAGTTACGGTGACCATTTCTTCAGGGGTAAAAAAGAGGACAAATTAAAAAAAAAAAAAACGTACTAAAATTTAAGAAGGAATATTTTTTTTAAGTTTTAACTTCAAAACCAGAACTCATAGTTGATAAAATAAAACTTAAATACTGGCAATATAATTTAATAGATTTGATTCAAAGAACTTTCACCGGTATTCATAAATGCAAAAAACAAAAACACTTTGCTATTGACATTGCCTCTAGTTTGTAGGCGTCCAAACTATTTTTGAATTTGAGAACACTCTTTCGGTCAGGGCATTTCATTCAAGCTAGAAAGAACAGCGACAACTTTACTGGCTAGTATAGATTTTCATACAAAATTTTCTTATCTGGTAACCAAATGTCCATTTTAAATTTGTTCTTCATTGATGTATCGTTTGACTCAACTAACGTAGCCAAATAATTCGTCATTATTAAATTCTAGGTCCTTTCCAAATTCTTGTACATTAAAAAAGCGTTTAGATTCACACCAAAGCTGTCACAAAGTAATGTGTTTAATTGGTTAAGTAATGAAAAAAGTAGGTACCTGCTATGGTTTCAATCTAATAAAAAATGTTTGAAAAATAAAATGAAGACATTTGGAGCACAATTCAGTAAAAAGAGGACAATTTTCTGTCCTCTTTAATAAAATAAAATGTAGAGGACAGGACTCCGAAAAAGAGGACGGTCCTCTTAAAAAGAGGACGGATGGTCACCGTAACTATAGTACAACAACAAGAAAAAATTTCGAGTTATGTACATTAAAAACCCATTTCTTTAACCAATTCAATTAGACGAACAAATTATCAAAACTTTAGTTGAATAATATTACCCATTTGTATTGTTGAAGACCAAGAATTCAAGAAATTTGTTCAAATGCTTATTCCTAATTACCGGCTAACTACAAGAAAAACCGTTTCAAATTCCCAAATACGAAAGTAAAAGCTCATTACCTATTAGCTACATTTCCATCTGTAGTATCACAACAAACGCTTGGACTTCCATTATGCAACAAAGTTACATCTGAGTTACGGTGCACTTCATTCAAGAGCAGCAAGACACTTTATCCCTTGAGTCGCGTCTCGTAGGATGCATTCCTTATGACAAAAGCCACACCATAGCTAACTTGGGAAATATGCTTAGCTCAGAGTTGATGCTTAGCTCAGAGTTGAAGAAATGGAATCTCAATAAATAAGGCTGTTGTGTTGTGTCGTTGGAATTGTGAGATCTAAAAAGTGGAACCATTTCCCGTGTTTTGCACGAATCCTTAATTTGGTTGCTGGTGAAGGACTTGCCATTGTTGAGTCGAAAATAGTTAAGGAAAAATTATTGTTGCCTTTTTAAAAAAAAAAAAACTCAAAAGCAACAATCAGACTTTCAAGCATGGAAAGGGAACTCAATTTGCCAGAACTTAAGCTTTAGCATTCGCTCAACAGAATTCTAACTGTTAAATCCCCAGTGCTTGCAGTTCTGGCAATTGAAAATCCAGACCTTAAATGCATGTCGGCCCGCGACTGGACACTTTTGGAGAAGGCAACAAACATTTTGTTAAATTTTCAGGCTCTAACGGAACAGGCTGAAATAACGTACCTATTTCAAAAGCGATGCTTATGATCAAAGCAATAAGATCACATTTAAATAAAATGTCTGTGGAAAAAAATAATGAAACGAGATTGATTTCATTACTACCACTTTTTCAAATTCAATTAAAAACCGATTCAAACTAGTGGATCAATTTGTTGATGAAAGAGTAGCACAAGTTACATTTTTGGATCCGCGATTAAAAAAACATGGGTTCTTTAACCACACGGCCTATGAAAAATATTTGAAGGATTTAAAAGCTTAGAGGTTATAGTTCCCAACGCAAACACCGCTACGCCGCCGCCGGCAGATCTAGATACTTACACTAACACTGCAACAATTTCAACAAAAAATTCCGAATCATCATTGCGCAAAGAAATAGTCCAGTCGCTATGTACAAAAAATTAGCTTGAAATTGCAAAAATTTTATCGTGCATTTTTCTTTCACAATTCGTTAAAGGGGGTTATTAGGAGCCTAGGTGTAGTTTTTCGGGAAAATTGTCCTGGAGCTTCAGCCGCCATCTTGGATTTAGCAAAATATAACTTTTTCCTGAAGAACTCCTACATTTTTCACTTTTGATAGAAGAAATAAAGCCTAACTGAAAGTAAATTTGATTGTGTTCAAATTTAACATATGCGTACGCAAGTTGGGGGTAAGAGGGGCACTTGCCACCCCCTGTCTGGCTCTGGACTGCCCTTCCAGTACATTTTTAGGGGAGAGTACGATAACTAAGGCACCAAGAAATGTTAACGATTTTTTGTAGAATAGTTTAATACAAGCATTTTTTACTATGGGAGGGGGGTCTATCTCACCCCGTTTGGGCGGGAGGGGCGATTTCATAAAAAAAACAGGGGCACAGGGGGACGCTGATTCTTTCATTGTTATAGCTGCTATTCAAGAAGCAATCAATTACGAGGAAGTAACTATTATAGGCGAAGACATCGACCTGCTGGTCCTATTGACTGGCTTAGGAAGTCATTTGAGTAACGTTTTCTTCAAGGAGCCTAGCAGAGGGCGGACCCCTGAGCAACTTTACTCGCCATTAAGTTTTAAATATGATGGAGCGATAGCAAGGCATATTTTGTTTATACATGCGCTAAGTGGATGTGATACCACGTCTGCAATATATAATATCTTCAAAACCAAACTCATGAATATCCTCCAGAAAAATCCAGACCTAGGGGAAGATTTGAACTTGTTCAAAGATAAAAATGCCGATAAAAACAGCTCAGCAACTCGTGGTGAGCGCGTTTCATAGCTCTGTTTGGGGGCAGTCGAGGAGAAATATCACTCAATACACTTCTCTTCAAGAGTTTCACTAAATCTGTTGCAAAAACCAACTTCAATTAAGCAACGCTTCCACTACCTACAAGTTCAAATGTCGCTTGAAAACGATTAAGATGCTACAAATTGGGGCTGGAAGAAAACTCTTGGTGGGTTAGAGCCTATAACAACCAGTATCGATATGCTGCGCCGAAATCATTGCTCAAAACGATTTCCTGCAAATGCAAAACGAATTGTGGAAACATGTGCGGGTGTCGTAAGGCTGGACTCAAGTGATCTGTCTTATGTGCTGCGGCGAAACTTGTCAAAACGTCACTGAAATTCGAGAGCTGCTCGATAATGAGGATGCAGTCGACTTTAACAACTCTGCCGATTCAGTTTTAGTATGTGTGGACTAGGCCTACACGTCACAAAAAAAAAACGCGCCTATTACTCTACCTCTATGGTGGTGCGGAAAAGAGGTACAGTAGACGCTCGATATAGTGAAGTAATAAAAACAAGGCCTGTTCACTGTTTCGAGATTGTACACTTTTTCAAGCGGGAGTTTTCTAAGACTTTCTAAAGGCAATTTTTTCCAAAATGTACATTTCGTTCGATGTGAATGTTTTTAATTTTAACTAAGCACTAAACAAGGCTTTCACTCAGGTTTAAACAGAAAACAGAAACAATTCCTCAGAGCTCTGAAGCTATGTAAAATGCTTGCGTGATATTTTTATACAAAATACGTTTTTATATAAAATTTAGTGTGTTCACTATTGTGGATAGTTCACTATTTCGAGATTCACTAAATCGAGCATCTACTGTATATGGAAAAATGAGATTGATATCCACCTCAATGTTTCATCACAAACAAATTTAATACCAGGTTAACATATTGAATATGGAAAGAACGTACATCGGGACCTATGCCCCTGGCATAATCCGATAGAAAAATACAAGAGAATTCTTGTATTTTTCGAAATTCCTCAAAAAACAATAAAAATGTACTGCTAGAGTAGTATAGTCTACAGCCATCCAGTGGGTGATAAGTGACCCTTTTGCCCCCAACTTTCGGAGTCCTATGCATTACTTTTTTTTAACACTTCATATTCTATACAGTAAAATTAAATTAACTTTCAGTTTTACCTTAACCTTTTTTGTAAAAACTGAAAAATGTAGGAGCTATTGAGTAAAACGTTATTTTTCGTGAAATCCAAGATGGCGGCTTAAGCTCCAGGGCAATTTTCCCGAAAAACTACACATAGGCTCCTAATGACCCCCTCTTACGAATTGTGAAAGAAAAATTTACGATAAAATTTTTGCAATTTCAAATGTTTATCCCGACTGGGCTAAAAACGATTCACTTATCTGGGGTGATTTCGATTCTAATTTAGATTTAATCATTTCCAACCCATACCAATATGCAGCTAGTATCTTAGAAATTGATAAGTACATCAATTAAACACCGATTCGACGCAACGATGATGCCCTTAAATGGTGGAATGAAAGAAAAAAGATATACCCTCGACTGTACAATCTTGCTCTTAAGAGGCTTTGCATTGTCGCAACATGTGTTCCATGCGAAAGAGTTTCTTCACGAGCAGAACCTTAAGTTGGGACCATGTTCTGACCTGAATTGTGTAGCCCCTGTTTGAAGTAGAACAAAAATAGGCAGTTGCATTAAATTCAGCATACCCAAATCATTAAGTGTATCAAATTTCATTAAGTTGTATTAAGAATTGGAGTGCGAAATATTTATTGTCGCCGAAATTCCACAACCGGACCACTGTGCGCCTTCTCGATTTCGAATTTTCGATAGTGAAAATTATTAACAGTGCAATCCTGTTGTAGCACCATCTCTATTCCGATACGTGAAAGGCGTAGAAGTGTCGCACATCCATGAGCATAGATTTTTGACAACTGAAAGATAAAGTTAATCTTGAACTGAAAACTGTAACTGAGTTAACTTTACTACTTACTTACTTATCCGGCTCCCGATCCATGAAGGGTCTCTGCCTGAGATATTGCGGTCTTCCATCGGTTGCGGTCCTTCGCACGCTCCCTCCTGTCGTCGAGACCAAGCGCTCTTGCGTCTGTGACCCCCTGGTCCCTATAGCGGAGGTTCGGTCTTCCTGGTCGTCTCGAACCTGGGGGCTGGGATTCGAAGATTTTCTTGGCTGGAGCGTTGTGTTCCATTCGCTCGATGTGGCCGAGTCAGTGTAGTCGACGTGTTTTGGCTCTTTGGACTACATCCACATCTTGGAAATTACTGCTACCAACAGTGACGTTTTGTCCTAGGCGATGGACAGATGAGGCTTTGTTTGTTGATAGCATATACTTTGTTTTGTCCTCATTCACTTCAAGACCAACGCGTTTCGCCTGTTCATCAATAGCTGTGAATGCTTCAAGTACAGCTCTCTTGGAGCGGCCGATGATGTCGATGTCGTCCGCACAGCCAAGCAGTTGAGAAGACCTGTTGAAGAAAGTGCCTTCAACTCAGAGTGGTTGGGACTGGCGCATGGATGTAATTTGAGTTTGAATATCAGTATTGATGATGTAACGAGCAGTAAAAGAAATCTCTACGAAATAATAGAAAAAGTAGACGAGCAATGTAGAGCAGAACTCATAGCTGAAGCATCTGGTTCGTTGTACAGATCAATTTACTGTAGACTTAATCACAACCTGTCAGACAAAAATTACTTTCATGATTCAAACAGTGTCCAAAAGATTGCTACAATGGTCAGGCTTCGAAGTGAATTGCTGAACCTAAACTTTATTCCTCATAGACCAGATTTACCATTGGAATGCAGTATATGTAATTTATCGGAACGGGAAGATGTTGTCCACTTCGTTGGAAGATGCCCAACTCTAAGAGAAACAAGGAGAAGTGTATTTGGAAGTGATTTCTTGTCGGAGGATCAGGTTATTATGCTGCTGAATGAGATGGATGTACCACGACTTTATGAGTACTGCAAAATTTCCTTGAAATATAGGGAAAGAATACAAAATGAAGATTTTTGAAAAATTATTTCCACATTTTTAAATATTTAAACATAATATTATTATTAAAAATTGTAAAACACACAAAAAACACGTAAATCTAAAATTTAAGGAAAGCTTATTACAAATTATTTATTATATTTTTAGTGTCAATCTGGCAGACGGCATTTTGCCATGCTATAAAGATTTTTGTATAAATAATAATAGTAATTGTATGATCAAGAGAAAAATGAATAAAATCAATCAATCAATCAAATCAATCAACCAATAGTGCCTTCCATGTTAACACCACTCTTGCGCACTATCTGCTCCAGGACTAAGTTGAAGAAATCACATGAGAGCGCATCTCCTTGTCTGAACCCTGTACACGTCTGGAATAACTCGGATGAGCTGTTACCCATTTCCACGTTGCACCGCGTATTTTGTAACGTCATGCGGCATAGCTGGATCAGTTTTTTCGGGATCCCGAGTTCTGACATCGCCAATAGAAGCTCTTGGCGACTTATGCTATCATATGCGGCTTTAAAGTCGATGAATAGGTGGTGGGTCTTGACTTGAAATTCGTTGGTCTTTTCCAGGATTTGCCTCAATGTGAAGATTTGGTCTATCGTTGATCTGCCTGGCCTGAAGCCACACTGGTACGTGCCGATCATAGTGTTGCAGAAAGGTTTTAAACGCTCACATAGTATGTTGGATAGGATCTTGTAGGCAACATTAAGCAGGTATATGTTAACTTTAGATTAATTTATTTTCGGGATTAGCTAACTCTGATTTAACTCAGAGTTGACCCCGCACTTAAAAACTGGCCCTCAAGAGTGTTTCTCAAATCGTTTTTATTTTATAAATCTACGAAATTTTCGTTTGTATTGTCAAATCTTCTCTATTATCAAAAACTCTCATGACTTTATGTTTTAGACGACTTTATAAATTATAACCTTCTATTTTCACAGCGTCTTTGAAACACTTTTAGGGACGTTAAGGAGATGCACCATGCAAGTATAAACGTACCATAATAAACTGTCCTAAATTCAAGTTTCTTCGCATTCTTAGTGTTCTATTTCAACATATTTTTTTTTGCGATTATAGGTACTATAAGACAACTTTTGGATTCGTGCAAAAAAAATTTAGAGATAACAATCAAACATGATATTACGATGATAGAGAACACCAAAAAAGTGGGTGGCACAATTCTGTGTGTCTGTCTGTCTACAGCCTAAACGGCTCGATCGATTTTCTTCAAACTTGGTACATAGTGGTTTTTGGTGATTATGCCCACACGTTTTTTTCGTTTTTTTTTTAGAACCAAAAATAACGGTACCTGCCATACATTTTTCTTGGCAAATTTACATAATCGTATTTTTCTCAAAAACGGCTCAACAACTTTTCTTAGAAAAAATTCAATAAATTTTTTTAGTAAAGGCTTTCTTTCGGTAAAAAACCATTTTTCAAAAATGGTTATTAATGGTACCTCCCAAGGAACCATTTTTTTTAATTTTTGATTTTCTTCAAAATAATATGACCGATCTCAATTATTTTTTTTATACAGAAGCTTCCAACAAATGTTAATAGTTTTGTGTACCAACATTTTTGAAAAAATATTTTTTGGATTTTTAAAAAATATTTCAAAATTTTTTTTGGAAAATCAAATATTTCGAAAATGGCATCATAGATTTTTTTGAAACTCGATATTTAAGACTTTTTTAGTTCTCTCTAAAATATTTTTAGAAAAAATTTCACATTTATGAAAAAATAACGGTACCTTCCATACAAAAGTGAAAAAACCGCAAAGGAAAATATTTTGTTGCTTGAAAACGACTCCTACGATTTTGATTAAACTTTTTTCCTATACGTTGGAGCGGCTTTTTTTTAAATTAATTTTTTATATATAAAATTCTTAAAACATTTTTAAGTACAAATTTCGGTATGCAGATTTAAACTTCATATTTATGTGTACATAAAAAAAAATTTGAAAAAAAATTTTCAACCCGTTTTTGAGATATCGAATTTTCAAAAAAAAAGTTTGAAACTTTTTTTAAAAATCCAAAAACTTTTTTTTTGAAAATTTTGATATGCAATATTATTTAATCTTATCTGAAATTTGTATATAAAAAAAATCATTTAAATCCGTTAAGCTGATAACGAGAAAACTCAAAATAAAAAAATACGTTCTATGACAGGTACTACTAATAGTTGCTATGTGTAAAATTTTATAATTTTTGATGGGAGATCGTACTAATTTTAGTATATGAAAAAAGTTTGATCAAAATCGTAGGAGTTGTTTTCAAGCAAAAAAATATTTTCCTTTACGGTTTTTTCACTTTTGTATGGAAGGTACCGTTATTTTTTCTTAAATGTGAAATTTTTTCTAAAAATATTTTAGGGAGTACTAAAAAAGTCTTAAATATCGAGTTTCAAAAAAATCTATGATTCCGTTTTCGAAATATTTGATTTTCCAAAAAAAAATTTGAAATTTTTTTTAAAAATCCAAAAAATATTTTTTCAAAAATATTGGTACAGAAAACTATTAACATTTTTTGGAAGCTTCTGTATAAAAAAAATAATTGAAATCGGTCATACCATTTTGAAGAAAATCAAAAATTAAAAAAATGGTTCCTTGGGAGGTACCATTAATAACCATTTTTGAAAAATGGTTTTTTACCGAAAGAAAGCCTTTACTAAAAAAAATTTATTGAGTTTTTTCTAAGAAAAGTTGTTGAGCCGTTTTTGAGAAAAATACGATTATGTAAATTTGCCAAAAAAAAATGTATGGCAGGTACCGTTATTTTTGGTTCTAAAAAAAAAAAGAAAAAAAAAGTGTCGGCAGAGTCACCAAAAACCACTATCTACAAAGTTTGAAGAAAATCGATCGAGCCGTTTAGGCTGTAGACGAACAGACCAGACAGACAGACAGAATTGTGCCACCCACTTTTTTGGTGTTCTCTATCATCGTAATATCATGTTTGATTGTTATCTCAAAATTTTTTTTTTGCACGAATCCAAAACTTGCCTTATAGTACCTATAATCGCAAGTAAAAAAAGAATCAATCACGATTGGCACAGATCTAGTAAGCTTAACTTTATCAGTCTGAGCATGAGGGATAAACATCTGCTTTGTGAAAATTCCTCCAGGACTAATAACTGCCGCCGAAAAGGTGCAGATAATTGAATTACATCAAATCTTCTTCTAAGTTGAGATTCTTCGAATCCATTGTCAAATTCGTGCTGTTATAATGCTTGCGAATTCGGGAAAGCCACGTTTACCATTTCGAGGAAATTGGAGGCTTTTGTGAATCGCTGTACGCCACATCCTTAACATTGACTGGTAACAAATTATATCAAATGAGGAATTGTGGCGCAGAACAAGTCAAGAGTAACTGGTAATTGACATAAGAAAGCGTAGCAGCGGAGCCCGCTAAGGGATTTTGGGATTTACTCGAGCGCGTCATATTAGTATAAAGGGGGGTACCTTGCACCCTGCTGAGTACACCCACCATATATCAGTCCTCTATGTAGGGCCGGGCGCCTAGGGAAGGTTGTCAGTTTAGTAAAAAAAAAATCGATAGCTCGAAATACTCGAGCGCGTCAGATTAAGATAGGGTATAGGTTAGTTACATGCTGAAAAGTGTGTATTTCAATAATCTGACGATTTGAGTGTGACCTAAGGTAGTGAGAGGGTTACAAACTTGCAAAAAAATTGTCACCTGGACATTCTCGAGCGCGGTTAAATTTTTGTATTGTGAAGCAAATAATTCTAGGATAACGGGAAAAGTATAATCTGCCGTTTTTCTCGTCCTGTTTAGGAGGTAGAGGTGATTTTCGAAAAAAACGACTTAAATGGAAAAAAGAAATATCAAAAATCAACGACAATATTTAAAATGCAAAACAATAACAATAGTTTTCAAAATATTTGCACTTAAACTCAAAATTTGTATAGAAAAACGTAAACAAAAATGTTTGGATCAATTTTTCTCAAATTTGTGATATAAAAACAAAATTTTCTTTTTGTGGTCAACGCTCGTATCAATTTTGAATCGAACACAAAAAACCGGAAGCTTCTATGTATGTCTTCTAGTTTTTAAGAAAATTGTAAATTACTGATACTACTTTTTATGAGATTATTATATTATATTATATCTTTATGAAGCTGTTCCCATTAGTAGCTATTGACATTGGAAACAGAGAATACATTCAAAGTTATTAAATGCAAACAAAATTTGGCAAACACCAAACCTCGCACATACCCCAAATCCTATAGTGAGCGCAAGCAGGGCGGTTGCATACATATCTTGCTTTTAAAACGCAGCCGTAATGCTGGCAGTGCAAGCAAATTAAAAATATTCCAAAAAAGTAGTATCAGTAACTTGCAATTTTTTCAAAAACTAGAGACACAGAAGCTTCCGGGTTTTTGTCTTCAATTTTAAATTAATATGAGCATTTACCACAAAAAGAAAATTTAGTTTTCACTTCACAATTTTTAGAAAAATTGATCCCAACATTTTGTTTGCGTTTTTTTATAAAAAATTTGAGTTTGTATGCGAATAATTTGAAAACTATTGACATAAATAATTTAATTTAAATGTAAGATAAAAGAACAGAATTCTGGCATTCAAAACCGTTTTTGTTTTGAATTTTAAGTATTGTCGCTGATTTTTAATATTTTTTTTCCCATTTAAGTCGTTTTTCTCGAAAATTGTCTCTACCTCCTAAATGGGGCGACATAGATCCCCCCTCCCATAGTAAGAAATGCTTGTACATATTTGGCCCTTCTAAAAAAAACCGTTTTCAATTTTTGGCGCTTAAGTTATTATTCTCTCCTCAGTGATTGAAAAAAATCCTGAATACAAATGTTTCTTTCAAATCGTCAGATTAAGAAAACCCCTCCAGATAATCGTCAGATTAAGGTTCAGCACATGTAGGACATCAAGTTGAACCATATATGTATATCAAATTCTGGCTCGAGTATTTCAAAATGGCGATTTTTTTTGCATTTTCAAGAAGCTGCCGCAAGCTTGCGTCACATCCGAATCATCAGTCTTTTGAATGTGAGCATCCTTGGGGGTCACTTAACATCCCCTATTAAAATCTGACGTGCTCGAGTAAGTTTATTTGTTTTCCAATTTCTTCACTCCCATACAGCCACCCCCACCACGCAAACCGGCAGTTTAACATACCACCGTTATTCGAAAGACCCAGGCCATATACACTATCAATATCTGATGCGCTCGAATATGTCCACGTGACTGTTTTTTTTAGCATTTTTGAACACCTATAGATGCTCCCCCCACCGATAAAACGGTATAGTTTACTAGCATTTTTTTCTCTCTATCATCAAATCTTCAAAATTCATTAGGTCCCAACGACGCTGGAGTAAATCCACATTTAGCATCGCGGGCTCCCCTACTATAAATGGCACACACTGAGGAAACCAAACGATGAAATTGCAAAGCAATCATTTGAATGGAATCCTTAGGATGCACCTTGGGTTTTGCTTGATAATTGAATGAACATTTCTAAATTATAGTGAGGAAAGGTTTTTACTTAATCGGTTAAAATAGCACCATAAAAAAGAACATCGTGTTGACTGGGTTATGTGAAAACTACCATGTTGCACACAAATATAATTGCCACACTTTGAAGAAATCCCTTTGTAAAATCCCTTTTATATACTCGAATAAATAAAACTTATAAAAAAAAACACGAGGCACTTACTTCGTAAAACACTTTTTATTTTCTGGAGGTAGAAATCAGAGCGACAATAATATTGTACAATTGACAGCTGGCGTTTTTCGTAGATTTGACATTTCAAGTTTTGCAACCATCGCATGGGTGCTTTTGTCCAGTGTTCCAGGTTAGACGGCATTTGGGTACTCAAGACGCACGCAACAATACCCTTCTATCATTTTTTTTAAATCCTTAGATATCAGTAACAAAATTTTTCAATTTTGTTTTACTAATTTTGATTTCACAAACGAGTTTTTCAAAAATTGTTAACTTGATTCATAGTCTAGTCAAATTAGATTTTTTTTAATGAAACTTGGGGAAAGGAATTTTTCTTGATTTCGTTAAAGTACCATAAACAAAGCTTTAGTCCAAATTTTCGACCATTAACCTCTTTCAGGGCTGCCGCTATATTGATTTAAAGAGTGAATTCGTTTTTCTCAAATAAAATCCGTATTTTTAATTTTATCAAACAAATACAAAATCATTTCTGACAAAAAAAAATAAGTTCTACAAATTTGTTATATGGTATTTTTTCATGTTTTGTGTATTTAATGAGCTATAACCAATTATAAGCAGAAAAAAATGGGACTCACATATTTTTTATTAAATTTTTGTTCAGTGGTACGTACAAATTGTCTCCTAAAAGTTCTTTAGAAATCGTTAACTAACAGTTTTAATCTTAAAATTTTTTTAGACCCAACAGTTGGTTACTAACTGTAGCACATAAAAGGCTTCCAAACGCAGCATCACACTTAAAATATTGCTACCAAAATTGTACCTTCCTAATTTTCTAGGTTTGAATCAATAGCAAGGATCGGTTGTTAGTTGTAAAAATAGAATTTACTCTTTCACTCAAGATGGTCGAAGCTTGTAGAACAATAGTGGGGTCGCTTAGCGACAAATTTCGAGATGATGTGTTTTTGCCGGACAAAAGCACCAAATTTTTTTTAGGTAGGTCCATAGCTTGAGATTTAGGGTAGGACCCATCTCGGCGGCCAACCATCTTGGATTTTATAGCCGCCATTTTGAAATTCAGGTATATTATTAATATCTCGGCTTCTAAATCACTTAGGATCCCAAGCTTGGTGTCTAGGTATACATTTTTGGGGTCAGGGAATACAACCACATACTTTTCAAATGTTAAAGTTTGCAAATATACGAAGGGGGCATGGGAGTCATGACCCCCTTGCTCCAAGACAATCAAATATTATATTTAGGGTCGGATAATGTGTATACACAAGCTGAAAATGTATCTGACTAAACTTATCCAAGGAGGGAAATCGAGGGTCATGACACCCCCCCCCCCCCCTCAGAGCTCAGTAAAAAGTATAAATACAAAACAAACTTCATTTAAACACATAGAACTGCAAAAACTGACGCGACGTATGACTAGCCCAAATTATTTCATAACCGTAATTTTACCTTTTATGAGGCCATGGTAATATTATTCGCGAAGACTGTATGTTTTGTCGTATCGAGTTTTTCTGAAAGGAAAATGAATAAGTTAAATGTAAATACATTTAAGTTAGGTTGTATAAGTATATATTAATAACAAACTATCCAATTATTAAATCGAGTGACAAAAATATGTAATTCTAAGATATAAGGTTGAAAATGAAAAAAGATATATGTACATGTACATACATACATGTACATGCAGTACCTCGTGGCATGATGGTTAATGCGTATTACTGTCATGCCGAAGGTGTGGGTTCGATTCCCAGCCGTGCCACCTAAAAACAGAAATGTTTTATCCGAGGTTCTGCCTCTTGCGAATAGCTGACAAATCCTCCAAAAGTATACTTGTCATGAAAAAGTGTTTCTCATTTAGCCGTTCGGACTCGGCAAAAACCTGTAGGTCCCCTCTGTTCCTGTACACTGTTGAATGTGTTCACTGGTACACCATACTCCTGCCTGATATATACAGCCCGCTTTGAGTGTTGAAGTAGTGCATTTTTTGTTGGTGGAAGTTTCTCCACTGTCTTAGTCTTCTGACAAAACAGCTCCTTGCTGACATCATTCACACTGTCCGAATTACTGTATTTAACATATAATATTACCGTGAAGCCTTCTAGCCTTTTAAATGTTCACCATCAAGCTCTGTGTAGGGATGTAATGCTATGCATGTTAAGGTATGTGTCACCTCATGATAACAATTCCATGCCTCCCACGCAGATTTCTTGCCTCGTCCGAAAAATGAAGATGTTGTATCGGAACCCGTAAAACTGTGAAATACGGGGAGGCCAAGGATTTTTTTACGCTCAGTTTCTCGTTAATAGCATTGATGTCTATATAATTAAATGATTTGCCCGTACCAAAGACAACAGAAATCATTAAATTTGTGCACAAGTTCATCAGGTGATGGAACTTGCCAATGAGGATTACCACCACGTCCGGGTCAACAGTACGAATCATACACCTACTACAGCCATTCTTCATTATGTTCGAAAAGAGTCAGAGGCAAAGAATCATCGTGTAATAGGGGACTTAGAAAAATCTTGCGTGAATGGTCGCATTTAGACAACTAACCAAAACATAGATATTGCTTAAAACAGCTGACAAAGAAATTAAATTTTAAATTTGATTTATGATCATCTATATGATATTTTAAGATTTTTTCTATTTCTGTTTTCTTGTTGAACGGAGTCCAAGATGATGAAAATCTGCATTTTGTATTTGCATTTAACTTATTCATTTTCCTTTCAGAAAAACTCGATACGACAAAACATACAGTCTTCGCGAATAATATTACCATGGTCTCATAAAAGGTAACATTACGGTTATGAAATAAATTAGGCTAGCCGTACGTCGCGTCGCAACAGTTTTTGCACTTCTGTGTGTTTAAATGAAGTTTGTTTTGTATTTATACTTTTTCCTGGGCTCTGAGGGGGGGGGGGGTGTCATGACCCCCGATTTCCCTCCTTGGATAAGTTTAGTCAGATACATTTTCAACTTGTGTATACACATTATCCGACCCTAAATATAATATTTGATTTTCTTGGAGCAAGGGGGTCATGACCCCCATGCCCCCTTCCTATATTTGCAAGCTTTAACATTTGAAAAGTATGTGCTTGTATTCCCTGACCCCAAAAATGTATACCTAGACACCCCCAACTAACAATTTTCCCTCGGTAAGGTCCAATTTTTGAATTTCATGAAGTTACTACCTCTACAAGTCCTGTATTGAGGTTGTATATGGAAGTTTTGAATCTTCGAGGGTGTATTTTTGTCAACAGCTTTATTGAAACCTATTAAAGGTTTACTTCCAAATTATTTACAAGCTTATATGTGTGCAGCTTCCTTAATATTTAAATAAGGCTTCTTTAAACTTATTTGTAGAAGCACGGGAAATAAAAGCAAAGAAAAAGCTTTTTTTAAGAAGCTCCATCAAAGAGTTTGTTGATGCCTGTCCACAAAAGCCTGAAACAAGTTGTTATTTTGTTTTGAGAAGCATTTATTTCGAAGAGATTGTCTCAGCGAAGTGATGTCAACTAATTTTGATTGTATAAGTCCTCTGAATACAAACTAGATACAACCATGTTTTGATTATTTATCAGATGCCTATGCAGGAAGCATTCTTTTCGACAAGTAGGTTTGAGAGAAGTGATGTTACTAAAATTTGTTTGTTTAGGTCCTGTGAAAAACACAAGCTCGATACAAACATAATTTTGTGTACTATCAGGTACATTCAGAACGAAGCATAATTTTCGATTTGGTGGTCTCAGCGAAGAGCACAATCGTTGTGTGTCAAAACAAGTTAAAATAGCATCAAAAAAATGTACTTTATGCTATATTTCCACTTAAGATGAGTCAATGATTAAAATATTCTTCATCTGTAATTGTATTAAATTTTTTGGAATCATAGGTTAAATTTTTGAATTTTTTGAAATTATTACCTCTACAGGGTCTGTATTGAGGTTGTACATCGAAGTTTTGAATCTTTGAGGCTGTATTTTTGTCAACAGCTTCATAGAAACCTACTAGAGGTGTACTTCCAAATTATTAACAAGCTTATAGGTGTGCTGCTTAATCAAAGGGCACGGTAGTGCCCAGCCAAGTTCGTGGCACTACACCCTTTTTACAGGAACAAACTCAGGTAATTTTAAACCCCCCTCTAACTTCAGTACCAATAAAGTCAGAAACTTCAAATTCGGAGTATTTGCTGAACTGATCAAACACAGGTGGCTCACCAAATTTCAACTCTTTAGCATTAGTAGTTCCCAAGATATAGGACTTCAAAAATCGCAAAAACCGTAACTGACTGACTCACTGACTCACTGACTCACTGACTCACTGACAGATCATCAAAATTATGGAGCACTTCCCGACATCGTAGAAACTTGAAATTTCGCAAAACGGTAGGCCTTGTGATACATACAAAGGAAAAAATCGAAAATCTGCAATTTTCTATTCAGGGGGCGTGGCATCCACCCACTTTTTTTAAAACTCTTATAAATTATATGGAGCACTTTCGATTGTTGTAGAACAATGAAAATTAGTAAGTTGGTAGGGTTTGAGGTACTAAGAAAGAAAAAAAATGAAAAATTGGAATTTTCCATACAGGGGGCGTGGCATCCACCCACATTCTTAAAAATTCTTATAAATTATATGGAGCATTTCCGATTGTTGTAGAACGATGAAAATTGGTAGGTCGGTAGGGCTTAAGGTACTTGGAAAGAAAAAAATTGAAAAATTGGAATTTTGCATTCAGGGGGCGTGGTATCCACCCACATTCTTAAAAATTCTTATAAATCATATGGAGTACTTCCGATTGTTGTAGAACGATGAAAATTGGTAGGTCGGTACGCCTTGAAGTACTTAGAATAAAGAAATCGAAAAATTGGAATTTTCAGTTCAGGGGGCGTGGCATCCACCCACATTCTCAAAAATTCTTATGAATTATATGAAGCACTTCCGATTGTTGTAGAACGATGAGAATTGGTAGGTTGGTATGCCTTGAAGTATCTAGAAGAAAACACAATCGAAAAATTGGAAGTTTCAGTTCAGGGGGCGTGGCATCGACCCATGTTCTTAAAAATTCTTATAAACTATAGTAAGCACTTCCGATTGTTGTAAAACGATGAAAATTGGTAGGTCGGTAGGGCTAAAGTACTAAGAAAGAAAAAATTGAAAAATTGGAATTTTGCATTCAGGGGGCGTGGCATCCACCCACATTCTTAAAAATTCTTATAAATTATATGGAGCACTATCGATTGTTGTAGAACGATGAAAATTGGTAGGTCGGTAGGACTTGAAGTATTTAGAAAGGAAAAAATCAAAAATTTGGAATTGTCCATTCAGAGGGGGGGGGGGGGGTGCCATCCACCTTCTTTATCAGAATTGCTATTACTTTCACCTGGCGAAATAAATCTTTGCAAAAAGGAGTGAAATCACAACAAAAACATAAATGTTAAAAAAGGAGCCAAGTTCTTATGTGTACAAGAAACCTGTGCGTAAAAAGTCAGCCAAAAAAAGTAATGAGATCTAAAATATATGCCAAGTTTTAAGTTCATGAAGTTTAATATCAAATATCTTAAGAAGAGTTATATCGAAACAATTCCAAATCATGACAGAAATTTGGTAGTTAATGATTACTGATTAAAATTTGGTGGATTTACTTGGCAAGTTTTCTCTTAAATACTTACTTAATCACAAATTTAAAATGTATGAAAACTTGACCAGTGAACCCACCAAATTTTAATCAGTAATCATTAATTACCAAATTTCTGTCATGATTTGGAATTGTTTCGATATTACTCTTCTTAAGATATTTGATATTAAACTTCATGAACTTAAAACTTGGCATATATTTTAGATCTCATTACTTTTTTTGGCTGACTTTTTACGCACAGGTTTCTTGTACACATAAGAACTTGGCTCCTTTTTTAACATTTATGTTTTTGTTGTGATTAATATTTCGCCAATAAGGCTTCCACAAACTCCGTTGTAGAAGTACGCGAAATAAAAGCAAGAAAAAGCTTTCTTTAAGAAGCTCCATCAAAGAGTTTGTTGAAGCCTGCTCACAAAAGCCTGAAACAAGCTGTTATTTTTGTTTGAGAAGCATTTATTTCGATGAGATGGTTTCAGCGAAATTATGTCAACTTATTTTGTTTCTATTAATCCTGTGAACAAAAGTCCGATAAAAGCATATTTGGTTTGTTCTGACAGACGCATGCGCAGGAGGCAATGATTTCGATTAGTTTATCTTAAGCTAGCCCTAAACGATGAACATGCTCGCCGAACTTGTTCGTGCTCGCTATATATTCGTGGTGTAGGGGATGGTTCGCGAACGCTTCGCTGTTTGCGAAAAATTTCGATTTTGTCGTGTTCGTTGGCTTCAATGTTCGCCATGTAGGGCCATGTTCGCGAGCAAACCTCATTTTTGCTGTGAAATTACTACAAGCGCAACGACTTGCGCTTCTTTATCGCACATGCTTACGTTTTGAGGAATCAACACGAAATGAATGTTCGTCAAATGTGTTCGTCGTGTAGGGGATAACGCAAACGAACAAGCTCGGCGAGCATGTTCGTCGTTTAGTGCTACCTTTAGCGGAGTTATTTCAAAGTGAATCATGAAAGCTGAGATACATCTGAGGTTACCATTATATCTTTTCTATAGTTCATCCGTTAAGAATTTCCACATTATTAATTACGAATATTTTGGTAATTTATCCTAAATATTATTTTAAAAAAGAAAGATTTGTAGCTATGTCCAATGGAAGAAAATATTTTCAATATTCTACGATCATTGACAAAGTAAAAAAGCTCAGATTATAAATTATAGCTTATATATGTATATATGTAGTTGTAATTTTGACCAAACCAAACACTCAATGATCTCTTTTTATAAAATATTTAATGTATTCATGCAACAGCGTAAAGTCGTCGTAAACGTTGTAAAGTTTAAAAATTTAAGCTATCAAAGCACTATACGAAATAGTCTAACAATTATTGTCAAAATTATATTATGTCGTGAATGGCAACAGTTGAAAAAATGACTAAAGATGCAAAATAACAATTACATTATGTTCTTGAAGGTAATAATGGATAGGACTCATTGTATGGAGAATTAAATTTTGTTAACAGATACGGGTATTTCGATTCGTTGTTTCTCAAATCTAAACATTTGTTATGAATGTTATTTGATAAGGCGAAAATTATACTTTTTTGTCTAGGAAATTAAATTTTCTATGAATTCTCTCATGTTCTCATTAATGAGAAATTAGAGAAAAGAATTTATATATTTTAAGACAATTTCCAAACATAAACAAAAGTAACAACTCACTTCAAAAAAATGAGAATGGTCACCTTATGTTAAATCTTGTTCATTAATCATGAGGAAGTCACAACAAAGTTCTTGGGAAACTAATTTCGGTTTCAACTGGTTCCGATTTGATGCCCTCTTAATACATAACACTATAGCACGATGCGTAAGGTACCTGACTCCCAATCAGCATATCCATGGTTCAAATCCCAGAAAATCCATCAAGTAAGTAAAATGTTTTTTCATCACATAAATATAATTGTTAACTAAGTTTCAGATAAAACGCGCTTGCTTTGGAAAAAAAATAAGAGAAAAGGAGATTAAATTAAAAATTAATTTTTGATTTTATTTGCATAAGGCTTTCCCAAACCTTTTATAAAGTTCCGTGAGTGTTTAAAGATGTGTCAATTGCGGGCTGCATCTGCTTCCACAAAACTTCTTGATGCAAATAATAGCCTGTACTAAAAACTTGTAAATTACTTTTCTGGGAAAGTAAAAGCCTGCCGCATTTGTAATGTTTGAATATTTTTGTTTGTATAAGGCTTTCTAGAAATAAATTTGTTATCTCCAACCAACCTGTATGTGACTGTTTAAAAGCCTTTTAAGCTTCTCAAGTGGGCCAAATCCACTTTTCTAAGGACAAATTTGCTGCATAGGAAAAAGCTTCGATAGACCCTAACAGAAGTTAAATTGTTAGTTGGGCCAAGCTTGGGATCCTAAGTGATTTAGAAGCCGAGATATTAATAATATACCTGAATTTCAAAATGGCGTCTATAAAATCCAAAATGGCTGACCGCCGAGATGGGTCCTACCCTAAATCTCAAGCTATGGACCTAAGTAGTACCTAAAAAAAATTTGGTGCTTTTGTCCGGCAAAAACAGATTTTCTTGCTAAGCGACCCTACTACAAGTATAATAACCAGGGATAGGATTATGCTAACTTTGCCATTTTTTTGGTGCGTAATCGTAAGAAGCTATCGACTTTAAACAAATCCGTTTCATGTCCTCCTGATTCCAAATATATGTATTTTATTTTTCCTTGTTTTGCCTTTTTTACCTGTTAGTGCCTTTTTACCTTTTTTGCCAGTTCCTAAATCATTTAAACGGTTCTAAGTTCCTAAAGTATTGAAACGGTTATTTATTCATAGAAAAACTTTTTTTTATTTATGTTTCAATTAAATTGGGTAGCATTTCTATTATCTAATTGAAAGATAAATTGATTGAATTGAATCTTTTTTTATTATTTTAAATATATAAAGGGCGAGATACCATACAATTTAAGCATTTTATGTTATTTAAATACCAAAATTGTAAATCATTCATAAAATGAGAAAAACTATGATAAATTACATTTATTTCTGCTTTGACTAATGCATTTCTGGTTCTGTGGAGCACTACTCCACATTACCTGCGCTACGGGCCCACATTATCCTCCACTTTTGTAAAAGGTCATGTTTTGTACTATTCTGAAACTTTTGCAAATATTTAATTCAATAGAGGAAAGTTAAGTACAAGGATGCCAACGTTTTCAAAGAACGATAAAACCTTTTTACCTTTTAAAAAAAGCTTTCATTTTAGAAATATTGATGAAAACAATAAGCGTACTCCACATTACCCGAACTTACTCTACTATGATCCTTTATCAATGAAATTGTTTGGCTCTTTTTGTTTATCTACTACTGAAAACCAGATATTTGCATTTCTCAATGTATGTGCATTTCGTGCATTTCCTTGCACCCACACAAGCGCGAACATATGACATATACATATTTTGTGCACTGAAACCTTGCTTTTATGGATATACATAACATATGTACACGCAACAGGTTAACATACAATCAAAGAATATAAAGTTACTTTAAAGCAGTGTTTCCCAATGTGGGGCCCACGCCCCACAGGGGGGGCAATTCGATTTTGATGGGGGCAATTTTATGTTCTGATGCGTTCCAGAAGTTTCAGATTTCTTATTAAATGAGTGCGAAGGAGAAATGAGATCTCTTAGACAAAATTTCAAAGATCTTACTTTCGCACTCATTTAATTTTAAAAAGAGTCCGGACACAATCATGACTTGTGCAAACTTTCGCTTGTGCCAGATTGTAAATGATTATTTCAGCTTTTTTGTAAGGAACAGAGTGAAAACCATGGGGTTAGATGACTCTTGAAACTGTTTGGAAATATAAGGGAGGCTTTTTGACTCTGTTCAGCAAACCGGAAATGATAATTTGTAAACGGTCGATTTGTGAGTTATAGTCGATGTTTGCAAAAAAAAATTGATGCATTTAATAAGCATTTAATAAAACGAAGGAAAAACGATAAGACATTTGGTTTCGATATCCTCATTTATATTTCATACACATGTATATTTAGAATACAGATTTTGATAGGTATCATTGACTCCGAAAATGTTAAGTGATTGAAAACGTTGACAATATATTTGTTGGATGGTGATCAGACCAGCGTCAAATGAGTCGACTCACTTTTACGTCTCTCTTTTTTTATCTCACTCCTATTTCTTGGTAAGAAGGAGATGTCGCGGGGAGGTAGGAATTTAAAAAAAATCAAAAATCTTTGCCTCACTTGATCGTATTTTTCTTTCCCAGAAATCAGAGTGAGATAGAAATAAAAGACATCAAAGTGAGTCCCCTCACGTAAAGCTTATCTGAACACGTCTTAAACATCTGGAAAATGTATCGCCGGACTCAAAAGAAAGATTCTGAGGATTTCTTCCTAATTTTTAATCATTCAAGTTTTTTAGTGAATATTTCAATTTTTTTAACGTAAAGAATTGTATAAATATAATCTTGGGGGGCATACAAATTTTGGAAACGTTTTGGTGGGGCATATCACAAAAAAGGTTGGGAAACACTGCTTTAAAGTAACTTTATATTTTTGATACAATATATCTACCCATTCCCTTTGTTTTTTATATACACAAAGCATTTCTGACGATCGCGCGTGCTATCAAGGAAGTATTTACACAGGCTTTTGCATAATGGGATAGTTGTTTTCGTGTAACCCTTTGACACATTATACGTTTACGTAATGACGCTGGAAACTAGTTTGGTTCATGTCAGTGTGGGTGCATCCAAGATATGGTGCCTAGATTAGGTATCCATAAGAGAAACAACAATACTATGAATGCAGTTTTCTTGATGGCTTGATGTGAAGAAAAAGACTCATTAATTCGAAGCACGCCTTTTAGCATAGACGGTAGTGTTTAAATCTAGGAGTATTTTTTTTTAAATAATTGAGAAAAGTTTAAGTGCTAAAATGCCTAAAAAAAACTTGCAAGGAGGAAACAAAATTGAAACATTTTGTAATGCAATTTGGATCAGACTATTTTTTATCAGACGGAAAAGTTTTACTATGCAAATTGTGTGGTGTGAAAGTGAACCATGAACAAAAATATTATATTGAACAACATATTCAGAGAAAAAAACACCAGAAAGTATTGACATTAAAGAAAACACCAAAATCTCAGAATATAACGTCTTTCGTTGCTGGAACTTCAAAAAACGAATTTTTCTCCGATATGAAGAAAATGTTTCTGGCATGTGATATTCCGTTATACAAAGTCAACCATCCAGAGTTCAAGTCTTTTATGGAGAAATACACCCAATTGATATTGCTAGAAGAGTCAACACGTCGATTGTTGCTACCTGGAAGTGTTCCAAGAAATCCGAGCTGAAGTATGGGACGACAATATTTTTGTATCCATCGATGAAACGACAGACAAAGCTGGCCGTTATGTAACAAACGTAACTGTCGGACCTTTGCGAGAAGATGGTCGAAGATATCTTTTAATGTCTGAAGTTCTGGAGAAAGTAAATTTAACAACCATTGCTCAGGGCCCTCATCACGTAACTTTGGTGACGACTATCGTCTATGCGATTGCTGCGAATGATATCGTCATTAGTTTGCTTCACGTAACACCACTGCTATCGTATCGTCTATCGTTTTCGTTTTCCCAAGTTTGAGAGCCACTGAATGCAAAAGCGGCGTTTTGTTATCGCTCATAACCCATATGGTCCACCTCGTGAAAATAAAACGATGTGGGTTAGTGCAAAAGTAGTGCTGTATATCAGTCTCTTTTTTTCTTATGTTTATTTGTTTTTCATGTAAGCACTTGCCTCTTTTCCTCTCTATTCCTAATACGGCTGACAAATCGCTGACATCCATTCACAATGGTAAATAGCCCTCTGCCGATCAGAGTGAAAACCTCTATCTGGGTTATTGAAATTAACCTCGATAGAAACCTAGATCCCATGTTGATTTTGTAATGAATGTTAAAAGATAACCCTGACTCAGACCCAGAGATAATAAAACGCAGCTAATATCTCTGAACTGTCATTGCGAATCTTCGTCCGTTTCACCCTCCAAAACCCATTTGTTTATATTTGCATTTGTAATAATAATTTGTGTCCATGAATGGTCATGTGAAACAGAACGACAAACGTAACTAGTGCGACGAGGAGGCATAATCTTTAAAAGAGTATATGTGTGCATGTGCATATATTAAAATCCTTATATATAATCTTTGGCTTATATGTCATTTGAGGTTTCACATTTATAAATTGAGTATCTTTGTGACAAAAATATTTAGGTAAAATGTTTTGCAAAAATGAATACTTTTAGCTCATTGAATCTGTTGTCGTTCTGTAGTATCAAATAATGCTTCGAAACACTTTCTATTGTAGACACTAAAAAGTAACAAAATACAACAGTGACGATAGCTAAATTCACAGTACACATATCTAAGGTATTATCTTGCGCATGTTGTCCGAAATGAGAACTGTCAAAGAAAGAAAAGATGGCGGCCTTACGTGACCCCGTCCGCTGTATTACAACAACAACGAAGAAAATAAACACAAAAGGGTAATTTAAATAACACTAAAAACTAGGAAGGAATGTTGTTTGCATGACAATATAATGTTAATAAACACTAAAAAGCTTGAAATAATTCTATTTTCTAATAAATAAGTAACAAATGAATACATAACACACAACAAATTTTGATTTTAAACTAACGGGTGATTTTTTAAGAGGTTTAGAACTTAAAAAAAAAAAAACACACAAAAAATTCGAAAAAATGAATGAAATATTTATTTGAATCGATAGTTTGAACCTTGCAATTTAATGTTTGAAGATAATTTCATGCAAATGTTGACCGCGGCTGCGTCTCAGGTAGCCCATCCGCTGAGTCCAATTTTGGCATACTCTTTCACACATATCGGCCGGTATCTCACGAATGAATGCATGGATGTTGGCTTCCAGTGCGTCAATCGAAGCGGGCTTGTCCCTATAGACATTAGCCTTGACATACCCCCACAAAAAATAATCTAATGGTGTCAAATCGCACGATCTAGGCGGCCAATTGACCGGCCCGAAACGTGAAATTAACTATTCACCAAACTCGCCTCGCAATTGCGCCATTGTTTCGCGTGCTGTGTGGCATGTGGCACCGTCTTGTTGAAACCACATATCATGCAAGTCAAGAACTTCCATTTCGGGCAAAAAAAAGTTTGTTATCATCGCTCGGTAGCGTTCACCATTGACAGTAACGCTGCGATTCGCATCATCTTTGAAGAAATATGGCCCAATAATGCCGCCGGCCCATAAACCGCACCAAACAGTGGCTTTTTCGGGATGCATTGGTAGCTGTTGCAATGCTTCTGGCTGATCTTTACTCCAAATGCGGCAATTATGCTTATTTACGTACCCATTCAACCAAAAATGAGCCTCATCGCTGAACACAATTTTTCGATAAAAAAGCGGATCCTCGGCCAGCTTTCCAAGAGCCCATTCACCAAAAATTCGGCGTTGTGGTAGGTCGGCTGGCTTTGTTGTAAGACGATCCATGGTTAAATTGCAAACCAAACTGAAGCTGTTTGACAGTGACACAAGGTACTAAACACACGTCAGCTGTCAAAACCAGTGTTGCTGTACTGTGAGCTAAATTGGTATCGTGCATTCGCTATCGACAAGACGATAATAACTGACAGCTTTTTTACTTACGTGAAGTAAAAACCAAATCGTCAAGTCGATATCGTTTAGACGATAGAGGTTTTTTATGCTTACGTGAAGCATAGCTATCAATGTCGATATCGAAAACGATATCGTTACCCTTACGTGATGAGGGCCCAGCTCTTTTTTTTTTTTTTGTACACTTTAGAATTCTGTGTTGTAAAGAGCTTAAAGCAAGCTGCATTCTACAATCAGAGGCTCATCATGAGTGCATGTGTTAGTGGTAGTAAATTAAGCAGAGCTTACACAAGCACATAAATAAATAAAAATAAACAAAATTAGACAATATATACAATTAGACACATTTTAATAAAGTTATATACGAGGATAATCAAGACATACAAATTCACGAGAGTGGAGCACTGGTTCGCAACAATGTTTTTAATCCAACTTTACTTATGTTAAAATCAACAGAGGCAGCGTTCAAATTAAAAAGTTTGCACATACGATTAAGAGGCTCGTGAAAACCATAGTTGGCTCTATGAAAAGGAACGTGAAAAAGTTCAAATCTTCGTAGGGGGATCATGACGTTATCTCGAATGACAAAAATCTCGAATGCAAAAAATCTCGAAGTAAAAAAATTAAAATCTCGAATGCAAAAATCTCGAAAGCACAAAAATCTAGAATGAACAAAAAACACGAAAGACATAATCTCGAAAAATAAAAACGAATTCGAGATTTTTTTTTTACTTATTTCAAAAGTTAAGTCTCTGATAACACGTATTTTATGTTCAGTTTATCAAATCATTGACTTTTCTGGGTAAAAAAAAAATCTAACAATTGAAATGCAACAGATATATTTCATAACAAGACAACATGAAAAATGTATCAAAAAAATAAATAAAAATATAAGCAAGAATTCAAAACTAATAGCAGTGGTTCCAGGCATGCCAACAGTCTGACACTGTCACAGAGTGTCGAGTTTTTTCGGCTTTAAGTTTGGCAGTGGCACATTTTTGGATAAACTTTGTTTTGAGTGTGACAGTGCAAAAGTATACAGCTGTCCAAGAAAATTGTTCCCCTAGGTGCCAACCTGGCGATGGAACATAACTTAAACGGTGCAACGGGGTTTCCTGGGCGGAACAAAGGACCCAAGAAGAGAATTAAAAACCTTTGAACCCGAGAACCAGGCTTCGCGCGCGCGAATTATAACCATTGTCTCAAAAATTAATATTAATTCTAGATTTTTTGCATTCGAGATTTTTTTTTCTAGATTTTTGTAATTCGAGATTATGCTTTCTAGATTTTAGTTTTCGAGATTTTATTAGTTCTAGATTTTATTTTTCTAGATTTTTACTTTAGAGATTTTTGCTTTCTCGATTATGGTTTTCCAGATATCGTGGTAGACCCCTTCGTAGGTGGTGGGATCCCCCGCAGAAGTTAGTACCAATACAGGCTAATAGGTCAGGAGCATCAATTTCGCCACTGATAAGTTGGTTAAAAAATATTAAATCATTATTAACACGCCTTTGATATAAAGTTTGAAGTTGCAGAAGCATGATTCTATGTTTATAAGGTGTCAGGTTATACGGATCAGTCCAAGAAAGACCTTTCAAGGCAAAACGAATGAAGTTATGTTGTATTGATTCAATACGGCTTTTATGAATTTCGTAAAAGGGAGTCCATACTTGGGAGGCGTACTCAAGATGGGGCCTTACATAACAATTGTATAAAGAAAGAGTAACATACGGGTCGTTAAATTCCTTTGCCCAGCGTTTTATAAATCCAAGCATGGAACTCGCCTTATTAACAATGTAATGTAGATATATATATCTATGAAATCTAGATCAGAACTGAAGTGAACACCCAGGTCTTTGAAGCTAAAAACACGACAGAGTTTATGCCTTGAAATGGAATAGTCAAAAGCACTCACTACTCGTTTTTTAGAGAAAGTTAAAGTTTGATGATTCAATGCGGTTGTTGTGGCCAGATGAACCTAAGAGGGAAAAAGTTCTTTCGTTCGTAACAGACGCTTCACCGTACATGAAAAAGAGTGGTAAATCGCTAAAAACCTTGTATCCAAAAATGGTACATGTAACTTGCGTTACTCACGGTGTACATAGAGTCTGTGAAAATATACGAAGTCACTACCCGAAAGTTGACGCCTTGGTTTCAAACATGACAAAAATGTTTTTAAAAAGCCCTTCCCGGATTGCAGTTCTTAAGAGTGTTCCGAACGAAATTGCCATTTTTTCAAGTGGAATTGTGATTTGTGAAGCGTATATTCTTCCGACCAAAATGACTGGGGTATCATTGGAAAGATAAAAACTTTTTCAATGCTATCATTGGAAAACAAATAAATTACTTACTCCATTTCTTAGAAATAAGACTTTGAAAACCCCAAAAACTCCGAAAATAGCGATTTCTCAAAAGAGATATAGCTAAATCAAAGCCTTTCTTTCTATTTTTTTAACCTAAAATTCAACATTTTTACTATGCCACTATTGGATACAAAATTGAATTTTGGCTCAAAAATGTAAAGAAAATATTAATGAAAGTTTGTATTTTTCATTTGTAGTATTTTTTTTTATAAAGCAATGATTTATTTCGCAAAATTCTTTTAACCGTTTTAATTTGTATTTGTATGAATTTAAAAATTCAAATTTGTAACGAACTTTTTAGTTCATTGAAATTCTGACAGGAGGCCAGTTGAGAATAATCAATGACAAGTTTAAAACAAAATATCTCTGAGAACAAATTAACCGGTTTTATAAAGAGAAGAAAAAGAACAAGTTTTTTTCTGATGGTGGAACGTGGAAGGACGAAGGAGGAGATTCATCGATTATTATATGGGTTCTATTTCATTGTTGGCTTATAGAACTCAGTTTTATTTTACAAATATAGCTGCATAACGTAAGTACAGTACAAAAATGTTTTGTTTGTACGAGATTGGTTCATTTTATCATGATTTGTATATTTAGATGATATGTTATGACTTTACATAGAAAAGTAATAATAATTTAATTTCTATCGGTAGGTAGGCATGAATAGCACTTTGAAAGTAACTCAAAATTTAATAGAAAAGAGTTCTAAATTCAAGGTTTTTGTAACAAAGAAGAATCAAGCTTCACACAAGAGTTAAAATAATAATTGAAAATAAAATAATAATACAAATTTTTTTTAGAATTAACGAAGTTGGAAAGTGTTTCATTTTTAGTTCCTTAACTAGTTGGCTTCAACGCGCCAAAGGCTAAGACTAAAAAGAAGACCAGTCAAGAGGATGCTGATGATGAAATTAAAAATGCTTTAGTAATTGAGAAAGAGGGTCAGCCTGAAACAATAATTTCAATTGAAGGGCAGAAGAATAATTGATGTCCAGCAGGTATTTTTTTGACCAGATTAAAACTTTAGATAATCATAATCCTAGATATGATTGTAAATTTTCAAATCTGAATATTTCGTCAGAAAGAAATTCCGGTTTTAATAGAAAAATATTTTTAAGTTGCAATATGTGTAACGAAAGATTTACTTTGGAAACAACTAAGGCTAACAGTGGGGAAATAGATGCAAACTTTTCTGGTGCTTCAATAGCTGTTGGAATAGGATATTCACAAATTGAAGAAATTACAGCATACATGGACCTTCCATTTATGTGTGATAAGACCTTCAAAAAAATTGAGAAAAAAGTTGGAAATAGTTTACATTGAGCTTCACAAAGTGACATGGAGGAGGCAGCTAAACAAGAAAAAGAAGTTGCTGTGCAAAACGGTGATGTTGATTCCGATGGGACACCTTCAGTTACAGTTGTGGTAGATGGATGTTGGTCTCACCGTTCTTATGGGAAAAAATATAATTCACTTTCAGGAGCCGCCGCTACTATCGGTTTTAAAACTAAGAAAGTCATTTGGATGGGCGTTAGAAACAAACACTGTGTTACTTGTGTCAGGTCTAGAAACTTAGAAATTGAACCACGACCACATGAATACAATATAAATTACTGTGGTCCTTCCTCGGGAATGGAAGCTCACATATTAGTTGAAGGTTTTAAAAAAAGTGAAGATCTTTTCGGCGTTCGGTATTGGAAAGTAATTGGAGATGGAGATAGCTGCGTATAACAAAATATTAAGAGGCCTCCGGACGAATTCTTGAGAAATATGGAAAATTGGCCTAATGGATTCCAAAGGATCTGAGCCACGGAACCATGTATTGCCAAAATTTAAATTGCATATGAAAGAATAATATTTTGGGTTCAAAATGGGTGGACCTAAATTTTTGATTTTGGATTTTGATTTTGTTTTATTTCAAAAATCCAGGGAGAGGTTTTGTTTAAATCACGTAAAACTGCCAAATGGATTCCTAAGGATTTTGAAATAGGAGAGGTGTACATATATAATAAGTATATCATTGTAACGTTAATGATTAGGGCTTCAATATGGGTGGAAAAGATTTTTGAGTTTCATCCTTATTTTTTGAAATATTTGCTTTTGGAAATGGACAAATTTTCTACTTTTCAATTGCGTTTTTAAGTAATAAGAAATTAACAAAATATATTGAAACTTTCTCATAATGATGTAAGAGTTCTAATAAACTAAATCACTGAAATAAATTAGCGCAAAAACTTAAATTTTATTAGAAACTACCTTTTTTACACAGGTCTCTTTTCCAACAAAAAGTCGTTATTTTCAAATATTTTGAATTTTTAGTACATCTATCGGCCACATGATGGCTTTTCTTCGAAAATGAACATCATGTTGGATTTTGAATCAAACACGAACCAGATGCAACATTATACATTATACCACTTTCGCAAGTGTACCTGTTGTTGTGGTTGGTTTTTGGGTATTTTATCTGTTTTTTTTTTTTTGCAATTAATGAAGGTTGTAAAGCAGTGGTGGTACTTTTTTTGTCTTCATAGTTAGCTCTAACTTAAATTTTGCTTGTGTGTGTGTACACTTCAGATATATTTATTTCATTCTTGTCGATCTTGGCAAGAATTTTCGTTTTTAATTTTTGTACCACAAAATATATGTGAAGGTATGTAGGTGTGAAGGAAAAATTTGTTCTTTGGAGGATTTCTCTGTTTTCACGTTTGGAGGTGGATGTGGAGAATAATGAATGTTCTGAAGCAATGGTAGACTTGGTGGCGGTTGTTTTTGTTTGCCATTTTTTGCTCATAAATATAATCTCGATCTTCTAGTAATGACATAATGATTTCGTTTTTTGGTGGTTTCGAGTATTTCTATACAGCATAAAAATAATATGTAGGTTAAGTGGTATGAAGGAATATTTTGTTTATTTAATGTTTTTATTTATTCAGTACCGAAATAAAAAATATGTTAAGAAATACAGATGAATAACATACCTAATTTGTTTAATTGCAAAAATAAACTTATCGAATCGAGGAGTATGTTCGCAAATAATGTACATATCATTCCTTTAAATCGAGTGAACTTAGGTACTGTAAAGTTAAAATGCTATTTTTTGCATATTTAAAGCATAAATAAGGATTCATTATTTCTATACATTCATTTATTTTTTCTATGAGTTTTCTATGCAAATGTGCCCGAAAATAGCGATATTTTCACTCTAAACGAATTTGCGCCTCTTATATTTAGTAATTTATCATTTTCACTAGGATCATTACAATTTTCTAAAATTATAATCCTTGTTATATTATCATTCATTTCATACCTCAAAAAATAATTACTGAAGTTATAAACCATTTGCGGAGAGCTTATTCGTGATATTCCAAATCCTATATTTGTACCTAGTTTGCAAAATTTTGGGTTGAGTAATGCTTAAAAATCGATATAAAATCCTGTGGTTAACCTAGCAATAAGTCTGATACACCAAAATAACCTGTTGTTAATCAAAATTATTACAAAATTCAAATTTTTAAAATCCTATTTAAAATGGAAAGATTATTGCAAATGGAGTGAAAGCGTGCTTTTAAACCTTTCGAAACCTCTCAACTACTCAAACGAAATGCAAATATAATTTTAGCACGCTTTAAAAAATTAATTTTTTTTCAAATTTTTTCAGATATCTACATTATTTCTGAAAAAGTGAAAATCGAAGCAGTTTTTCTCGACTTATATCCAAATTAATACAGCTGGATCGACATTTTTTTGATGTTTTTTGCTAAGTCTTGAAAATGATCAAAATGCAACTTTGCTTGTAATTGATTAAAAATTGAAATTTATTTGGGAGCTTGTGAGCAATGCACATAAACATTCTCATATATGTACTCTCAAATTTTAGTTTGGTTTTGCAAAATAGAATTTTGGAAAACTAAAATCATTTGGTGGGTGTGGTCAACAGATATGAACTACATAATTCACTGGTAGGAGGTTTTATACAGGGTGTATTTTCAGAACTCGTTTTTCAATATGGTGGCCAAATGGTGGGTCTTTCAACACCTAAAATTGAGTTTTATACTTCCACTGAACCCCCTTGTTGCGAGTCCGGGTACCACAGAGGTATTACTTCAGCGCATGAAGAAGGGGCGTGGCATGCTTGCTCTGGCTCGGCTCAGCTCTAGGGATGGGGGCGGTTCTGCCCCTTTTCATGCACTACCCACTCAGCAAACAAAAAAATCATGCCAATAATTGGGAATAGGAAGGGATAGGACACTAGGAAGGTTAACAGTGAGGATCAGGAACCAAAAAGGAAATGCACAAGCCTAGTTACCTATGCCACTGCTTGATAGAAAGGATGAGGATGGTTGACGTTTCGCATGACCAAACAAAATATATTATTTAAACATCACTACTAGCTAATTCCCTAATGTCTACTATATATGAGTGTTTACATATATTCTAAGTGAATATGCAACTTATATGTATGTATATGTATATGATTATATATATATATAAGCATCATAAGTATATACTATAATATGTACATATTGCTAACCTAAATTAATACTAAATCCTAACTTTATTATATCTTGTTTTAGTCTAACGAAATCGCCAACCACCCCACTGTCTCCCTCAAACAGTGGTTCGTCGAGATCACAGTAGGCCTTGCCTGTTGTCATTGGCAGGAGTTTGGCCAACCCACCCTAATATCCATGATACAACCAATGTTGCCTTCTTGGCCAGATCCTGAGAAGGCAACCCCTAACTGAACTCCCAGTCGCATTCTAATTTATCGTAGCGTTGCTGTCAACCGTGTCCTCAACTCGTCAGTAAGTATAATCCATCCTTGTCTCGTAGTCCTCGTAAGTCGTAGTGCGGAAGACACATCCATGTCCACCTTTGTAAGTGTGTTTGTAAAGTCATTGTAACAGTTACCTAGTCCAATCTCCCCTTCATCTTCGCGGGCGGCCAAGCCAAGCCCCCACACACCTTTAGCTGAAAATTATTGCTCCATGACAAAATTTTCACGTTTCAGATTTTTGATTCAAAAACAAAATTTATTACCAATTTCATTGGCCCTTACGCTAATTTACACATTACACCCAGAAAGGTGAAGCAAACTAAATCCCAAAACTGAAACCGACTAAGAAAATGTATACAAAAATTTTAAGAATCTTAGATTATTTAATAATTCGCGAGAGTGATTTTCAAGGCCTTCTTTCGTCACTAAACATATATATATATATATATAAGAAACAATATAATTTAGTAAACAGACTTACGAATTAACTTCGTCCCTCGAGGTCCTGCCGGCAGCACTGTCCAGGATGACGGTATAGATGGTGAACTCCTATTTTGAGTTTCTTTTCAGCAAACTGTTTAGTACATACACATATATTCACATAAGTCCAGAAAACACTTGTAAAATAATTCACTTCACGGTTTGCCAAAAAGGACTTCCTGATTCGATTTACAACCGCCACAAAGTCTACCATTGCTTCAGAACATTCATTACTCTCCACATCCACCTCCAAACGTGAAAACAGAGAAATCCTCCAAAGAACAAATTTTTCCTTCAAATCTACATACCTTCACATATATTTTGTGGTACAAAAATTAAAAACGAAAATGCATGCCAAGATCGACAAAAATGAAATATATATATATCTGAAGTGAACACACACACAAGCAAAATTTAAGTTAGAGCTAACTATGAAGGCAAAAAAACTACCACCACTGCTATGCAACCTTCATTAATTGCAAAAAAAAAACAGATGAAATACCCAAAAACCAACAACAACAACAGGTACACTTGCGATAGTGGTATAATGTTGCATCTGGTTCGTGTTTGATTCAAAATCCAACATGATGTTCATTTTCAAAGAAAAGCCATCATGTGGCAAATAGATGTACTAAAAATTCGAAATATTTGAAAATAACGACTTTTTGTTGGAAAAGAGACCTGTGTAAAAAAGGTAGTTTCTAATAAAATTTAAGTTTTTGCGCTAATTTATTTTAGTGATTTAGTTTATTAGAACTCTTACATCATTACGAGAAAGTTTCAATATATTTGGTTAAATTCTTTTTACTTAAAAACGCAATTGAAAAGTAGAAAATTTGTCCATTTCCAAAACCAAATATTTCAAAAAATAAGGATGAAACTCAAAAATCTTTTCCACCCATATTGAAGCCCTAATCATTAACGTTACAATGATATACTTATTATATATGTACACCTCTCCTATTTCAAAATCCTTAGGAATCCATTTGGCAGTTTTACGTGATTTTTACAAAACCTCTCCCTGGATTTTTGAAATAAAACAACATCAAAATCCAAAATCAAAAATTCAAGTTCACCCATTTTGAACCCAAAATATTATTCTTTCATATGCAATTTAAATTTTGGCAATACATGGTTCCGTGACTGAGATCCTTTGGAATCCATTAGGCCAATTTTCCATATTTCTCAAAAATTCGTCCGGAGGCCTCTTAAAAGCTGTTTTATTAGATGATTGACAAATTTTCTTGGTCATTTCGTTAATACACAAGCATGTGTTATACCATTTTGGAAAGTGAATTAAATAGACAACTTTTGTAAGCAATTGGCCATTCATGTTCTCATACAATTTTAATTTATTAGAGGTAATCAAACTTTTGTGAAAATAAATTTTTGTTATGAAAAAAATATTTAAAAAAATTATAATAAAAAAAATGCAATAACGACTATTAAATTTTACCACCCATCTATTAAATAGCTGTTGTTATTTTAGAATATTACAAAAATAGAAAAATAGTAGAAATTGTTCATCCATGGTCGTAGCAATCACGTATTTGAGGAAAGTAGTACTTGTAAACAACTTTTGGAAAAAACATCATAGCATAGTAACCACTGGGAAAATATTTTTTTGTACCTATATTTTTTCTGGAAAGCCCATAAGGCTTGCTACAAGCAGTTACAAGGTTATCCATTATTTACAGGACACCCTGTATATATAATTAAAAACGTTTCAAATTTTTTTTTGGAAAATCAAATATTTTGAAAACGACATGATGGATTTTTTTGAAACTCGATATTTAAGAGTTTTTAGTACTCTCTAAAATATTTTTAGAAAAAAAATTACATTTATGAGAAACTAACGGTACCTTCCATACAAAAGTTGGTAAACCGCAAAGGCAAATATTTTTTGCTTACAAACGACTCCTACGATTTTGATTAAACTTTTTTCATATACTAAAATTATAGTACGATCTACTTTCTTATCTTCTTATTTGGAATTTTCTCGTTATCGGCTTACCTAACAGATTTACATGAATTTTTTATATACAAATTTCAGATAAGATCAAATAATATTGCATAGCAACATTTTCAAAAAAGAAGAAGGATTTAAAAAAAAAAGTTAAATATTTTTTTTTTGAAAATTCGATATCTCAAAAACGGGTTGAAAATTTTTTTAAATTTTTTTTTATATGCACATAAATATTTACTTTAGACTTGCATACCAAAATTTGTTCTAAAAAATGTTTTTAGAATTTTATATACCTATAAAAAATTATTTTTTTTTAAAGACCGCTCCAACGTTTTTAATTTTTTTTTCCCATACAATTACATATCTGTGGTGCTTGGTAGAAACATGATAACTCCATTTTTAAATTTGCGTCTTTAAATCGTGCTAGAGCCTAAACAAGTTTACCGATTTTCTTCAAATTTGGAACATTTATGAAAATTGTTTAAACTCCACCAGTAATTAAAACGAATAACTTTTATCGTGGGAAAAAATATACAAAAAAACCCACATTTATTTATCCGACTCCACGGAAGTATAAACATTTGCTCTCCCAGCAAGAAGCTGTTCGAGACTAAAAATACATTTCATTTCACAATTATATTTGGCTCGTATGGCCAGTGTTGCCATACGTAACAGTCCCGGCTAGAAAACCTCGTTTTTTACTCCTGTAGCTCCGTGTTGAGAGGTAAAACACATAGCTTCTGGACGGGCCGCTTTAATTTGTTCGTTGCAGTACGTACCATGACGTTTCGGACGAGTCCATCTCGACTAGGTAGAAGTTCACAAATTCTGCCTAGCCCCCAACTGGCAGGGGGAAAATTCTCACTCCTGAGGACTACCAGTTGGCCAACCCTTAGATTCTCCTTCTCCTTTCTCCATTTTTTCCGCTCCTGCAGAGTGGTAAGATATTCGGATTGCCACCGGTTCCAGAAATGCTTAACCATTTGCTGTCGGTCTCTCCATAAGTCAACTCCCGCTGTATCTGGTCTTTCATCTAATCTGAAAGAAAGAGGTAAAATTAATGGTTCACCTACCAGAAAATGTCCCGGCGTTAGCGCCTGAACATCCATAGGGTCATCACTCAAAGGATGAAGGGGTCTTGAGTTAAGAATCGCTTCAATTTGGGTGAGTAATGTTCCAAACTCCTCGTACGGTAATACCCGTGTTCCAACAATCCGTTTTAAATGGAACTTCATGGATTTAACCGCAGCTTCATATATCCCTCCTTGATGTGGTGCTGCTGGGGTCATAAAGTGCCAGACAGTACCCTTGTAATGAAGATGCTCCCGCACTTCTTTATCTGAAAATATTTGTAAGGCTTTATTTAGTTCTTTAGAGGCGCCAACGAAAGCTGTTCCGTTGTCGCTAAACATTTTTTCACATCTCCCTCTCCTTGCAATAAACCTCTCATAACAAGCTATGAAGGCTATCGCAGATAAATCTCCTACGATTTCAATATGTACTGCTCTCGTTTTGAGGCAGACAAATATTGCAACCCAACATTTTCTCCTATTTCTCCTTCCGACTCCACTGACCACTTTTAATTCAAAAGGACCAGCATAATCTACTCCTGTAGCTAAAAATGGTTTCCCAACCTGGACTCTTTCTGATGGTAATTCCGCCATCAGCTGTCCCTCCATTCTTGCGTTTAATCTTACACATACTACACATTTATGAATGTGACTCCGTACTCCACTCCTTAATTTCGGTATCCAATATCTTTGCCTTATATATTGCATCATTAATTGAATGCCTCCATGCTTCGTCTCCCGATGAGCATAATCAACCACCAATTCAGACAACCTTGAACCGTTAGCTATAATTACTGGATGTTTCATTTCATAATCCAATTCCGACCTATCCAATCTACCCCCTACTCTGAGTTAACCGTTTGTGTCTAATATTGGCTTTAAACTTTCTATAGTACTCCTCTCCGGTAAGTGTTTTCCCGCTTTTAAAGCAGTGATCTCCTTGTTATAGTTCTCCTGTTGATTTTTCCTTATCAAATATTCCATAGCTAACGCTTTTTCCTTTAAAGTGGGTGGAACAACTTCCTGTTGGCCCACTCCTCTTTTAGATCTCCTTTTTATTTCTTTTGGTTTTTGTTTAAGTTCTTTTCTCCATGTTATCCAATTTTCTATATACCTCCCGGCATAACTAATAATGTTAATTGCTTGTTCCAGTTTACTAGTATACTCCAATAGTGGTACACTTGACTCAGTTCCTCTGTGCCTTATGTGTAAAGTCTCCTTGAATGAAGAGATAGAATATATTTTCATTTCTTCCTTTACCTCCTGGTTTTCTCCCTCCATTATTTTGCTTTTTGGCCATTTGCTTTTTTCCATAGTTATCCAACTAGGTCCATGCAGCCATAGTTCATTTCCCACCAAATCCTTTGGTGAATATCCTCTTGTCAGTAAATCAGCTGGATTCTCCTTGCCATCAATATGACGCCAGCACCTGACATCCGTGTTTGTTTGGATTGATGCGACTCTATTTGCAACGTATGTTCTTAAGTCTCTTGTCTCCTTCTTTATCCAATAATATGCTGGACTGGAATCAATCCATAGCACATACTCCGCATTTGGCCATTCCATAGACTCCATTACTCCTTTTATCATTCTTGCAAGCAATTCTGCTGCTGATAACTCCAGCCGTGGAATGGTGACCATCTTCAATGGTGCCACTCTCGTTTTTGATGTTAAAAGTCTACTGGTTACTACTCCGCTCCCATGTTCGACACGAATGAATATCACTGCCCCTAATGCAGCTTCACTGCTGTCCGAAAAACCATGTATTTGTATTTTTGGGTTTCTTCCTGTTCCCAACCACCTATCGATTTTAAAGTTCTCCAAGTGTATAATGGAATTCCAAAACTCCAACCATCTATTTTGTATCTCCATCGATGGTATATCATCCCAATCGATTTTAAGTTTCCATAACTCCTGATTTATTGTTTTACGGATAATAGTTACCGGTGAAATGTATCCATTTGGATCATATAGTTGCGCTACATGACTCACTTTTCTCCTTTTTGTTATAACTCCATCAAATTTAGGGTTCTTTACTATGAAGGTAAACTTGTCCTCCTCTATCAACCATTTAAGTCCTAAAATGGTTGTGCCTTCCCCCTCCGAAAATAACAAAGTTTTTTCAGACTCCGAATCCATAGCTGTTACAACCGCCTGGCTGTTTGACTTCCATTTACGAAGTTCAAAACCAGCTCCTTTTGAAATAAAATCAATTTCTTTCGCTAACTTGATAGCTGCTTTCTCTGAGTGAGCTCCTGTCACACAATCGTCCATATAGAAGTCCTCTTCTATTGCTTTAGCTGCTGTTGGATATTCTCCTTTTGCTCCTCTAGCAGTTTCTATTACAGATCTCACAGCCAAAAATGGCGATGATGTCAAACCGAAAATTACTACTGTTAGCCAGTACTCCTGTAATATCTGGCTTGCATCCTCCCTCCAAAAAATTCTTTGCAAGTTCCATTGTTCTTTAGCCACTCTGACTTGATTGAACATCTTGCGAATATCTCCATAGACCGCTATTTTATGTCTCCGAAAACGCATGATGGTTTCTTGCAAATCCTTTTGCAACTTTGGGCCTAGCATTTGAATGCATCGAATACGATTCGATTATCCTTAGGGATGCAATGGTGTGGTATATAATACACCATTTCTCCCTTTTTCGGTTTCTCCGTGGCCAAAACTAGATGACCTATTTTTATTTCCTCTCTCATTTTCTCCGTATAAACTATCCTCATCTCCTGATTTTTTGCTAATCGTCTTTCTAAATACAGAAAGCGTTTTAATGCTATCTCCCTAGAACTTCCTAGTTCTCTAAAATTCTCCTTTAATGGGATTTTTACTACGAATCTTCCTGATTCATCCCGTCTATATGTCTCCATGAAGTGTTTTTCCACTTCTAATTCTTCCTTTGTAAACCTAGGGCATGACCTGACCTGATCTTGTTGCCAGAGTCGCTCTAATAGCTTATCTAATTGTTCCTCCTCTTTATATTGGATGCATGAAATTGACTGACCTGTCAATTCATCCACCTTTTCATGAAGTGTTCCAAAGGTAATTACTCCTAGTAACGTTTCCATTAACGGTATTCCATTTATGTTACTCTCAATAACTGATTTAATTATTTTTGCAAAAAATCCTACTCCAAACAACAAATGTGTTGGACTAGGTCTCCAATATTCTGGGTTCGCCCAGGGTACTCCGGTTTTGTTAAGAACCATTGTGGGGTCTAAGCCCGACGATGGCATTATTGGCTCCCAATTACCGTTTTTTGGTAAAACCCAAAATATCTCCTCTATACCCTCCTGAGCTTGACCTCCATACCATGGAAATATTTTTACTTTTACTTTCTGTTTAATTTTAAAAGGCTCTCCATCTATACCTACTGCTTTCTTAGTAGTGGTTAACGATGAAAATTTGTACTCCTGCACTAATTTCTGGCTCATCACATTTGGCTGAGCTCCTGTATCGACAAATCCTTTTAAAGGACCAAACCTATTCCCATCATTTTCAATGCTTACCATTACTGTTGGTAAAAAGCTAAAACCTGGAGAAGATAAATTAAACACGTTGTCATATGGTAAACCTTGGTTATTTTTATTCTTAAATTTTTTGTTGGTAAACGGATTTTTCTCCGAATTTGTATTCAGCCCTACGGCCACCTCTTCCTGAGTACTCCTTTCTTCCTGCTCCTGCAGCTGTTTGTTGCGGTTTCCACACCGCTTTTATGTTCTCCAAGGCTCCTGCCTGCTTGTCGAGAAAATCCAAAATCTCTCCTATTTTGGGAGTCTCGGACGATCTTTGCAATTCCCATTGCTTTTTAGTCTCCGAATCCAGGCGGTCGTGTACCCTAGCACGAATACCATATCCCAATGCTCCACGGGTACTCCTCACGATCTTAGTTGGCGAACGGTCTCATGGGTGACATTCGCCATCCTTTGGATCTCTCCAGCCGATGGCTTCTCCTGAAGCACCGGTAGTCGATAGAACTGGTTTAAATGTTCTTTGGTTATGTGATACGGCTTTTCATATAGCTGAAAAAGCCTCTCCCATGCATCTTTGTAGCTCTCCTGGCTAAGATGACTTTCACCAAGTGCCTTTGCTGCCCTTCCTGTCAGCGACTTTTTAAGATAGGAGTATTTGTATGCTGGAGAAACATCCTTGTTCTCATGGATGGCCGCTCTGAAACGGTCACGGAAGCCGATCCATTTGAGGAGTGAACCATCAAACTCCCCCCAAGTATTTTTAATGTCATGTTGTTGGGTTGGTAGGGTCAGACTCACGTTGAGTTGCCTCTGTAATGCCTCCTCATTGTTAACAGAGCGTTCCTCGCTCTCTTGATTCTCCTTGGTAGCCTTTGCTATAAATTTCCTCATTATTTCGGCCGTTTCAAAATACTCCATCTCCATGGCTTCCATTTCGAGCTCCAATTTCTCCAGTTCTTCTCCTTCAGCGTTCTCCACGAGTTGCAAAAACAGCTCGTTACCCCTGTCCCATAGTTGCAACCTATCTGTCCTCAGTAACAGCCCCTCATGCTAGCATTCAGCCACCTCCTGGGACTTTGCATAATTTGCAGCACGAGTGACTGCTCTCCTTAGGGATAGAAAAGTTTTGCCGCTCAAAACCCTCTCTTCATTCCCTTTAGTCTCCTGACTGTCCTGGGGTTTCCCAGCTTTTCCATGAAACGAGATAAGTTATGTTCGATTTAGATTTTGTTTAAGATAGAGGAACAACAAAAAAAATTATGCGACCCCAATATTAGCAATACTACCACCTATTCCCTTCTAACGTAATAATTCTAAGTGTGGTGTGAATTTTGTACCTATAGTGGCAAAATAATTAAAAGTATTAAAGAACACTTATTCTCCATGGAAAACAAAATCACATTCCCATGTGATTAGGTTCCCCCTCCTTTCCATTTCCTTGTCAAAAATATTATCCTCTGATAATTATTCTCTAGACCTCCATGGAATTTCCTAATCCCAACTATCTCTCCTTTTCTTCCATAAAAATTCTGTCTTTAAGAAAGGAAATAAAAACTAAACGTAATTATTTCCCTGTGTTTGCGGTCTCAGCACCAATTATGCTACGCTAAACACCTCCACTCCTTCCTAGCTAGACTAATTCTCCCGTCCTCGAGTGAATTTTTCCAAATGTGTTTGCGATCCCTGCATCCCATAGATGCTACGCTTAACACCTCCATCCAATTCTTCCTAGAATAATTCTCACGTCCTCGAGAAAATTTTCTCCTATTGTGTTTGCGATCCCGGCATCCCACAGATGCTACGCTAAACACCTCCACTCCAATTCTTCCTAGAATAATTTCTCACGTCCTCGAGAGAATTTTCTCCTATTGTGTTTGCGATCCCGGCATCCCACAGATGCTACGCTAAACACCTCCCTCCAATTCTTCCTAGAATAATTTCTCACGTCCTCGAGAGAATTTTCTCCTATTGTGTTTGTGATCCCTGCATCCCACAGATGCTACGCTAAACACCACTCCATCCAATTCTTCCTAGAATAATTTCTCACGTCCTCGAGAGAATTTTCTTCTATTGTGTTTGCGATCCCGGCATCCCACAGATGCTACGCTAAACACCACTCCAATTCTTCCTAGAATACTCCTACTCCAATGTAAAATAACTATTAATATTTAAAAGAGCCTTCAGCCCATTATCCTCTCCGGTCTCCTTCCCTCCTAGGTAAATTACATATTAAAAAATAGTCTCTTGTTTCCCAACAATATTTTTAATATTTATTAGAATTTTTCTTCCAAATAATAATTCCATAATAATTTGTAAAGAAGACAATTTGCTGTCTCCAAAACAAAATTAATACTCCTTAATTTTATTGAATGCTCAATAGACTTGTTTAATATTGGTATATATATACCTATCTAAACGTTAATGGCAAAAACTCCATAAAGTTATTGCAACTCCTTTGCTATAAATTTAAAAGCTTATGTTACTAAAATTAGTTTTCTTCCTAGAAACAAATAACATAGTAGTACATACTCCATTGACTCCTCAATTTAATTGTTTTAAATTAACTTTTTCATTTCCTCTCCGAAACATATTACTGTATTTGTGCTCATTTTTTTCCCAAAAAAGAGCACCTACAACTCCATAGTAAAAGCATATGTTTTGACTAGCAAAAAAATGCCAAACATTCCACTGTATCCAAATGTAACTAATTGTCCCACACACATTCACACTTTCATGTTTTAGCTCCTGCTTATATTCTCCTGATGGCGACGACGCACATCGCTAGATATGAATGAATGTATATGAATATTTACATTCTTTATTAATTTCTCCCGATAACTCCACAGATAAATTATTTTAATTATTTAACTAAATAGAATTTCCTCCTGGAACTTAATTATTGCAGTTTTTATTTGCCAAAACGTTTAAATTATTTTGCAGTTCACTCCATAGCCAATATTTTTTTCTTATTCTACCTATCTCACACACACACTTTTTATATTTTCTTGGGCAAAAAAAACTTCCTCTTTACAATTAGATTAAATCACTTTATACATTTTACCTTTTTTATTCTTGTTTTTGACTTCCATTTTTTTTATTTATATTTTTGATTTTACGCACTTAAAAAATTTGTTTCTTACTTGGTGACTGAACACACTTGAATGAAAATGAATCACCTTGTTTAGATTGAGATACACATTTTTTCTCTCTCCACAAGCAGACACATTTCCCATCACACTATTGCAAGTGTGTATAATATTTTGGATGGTTGCTGAATTGGATGGTTGTTTTTTCTCCGTTGTATTGGGAACGAGTAAATGCTCCCGCATTATCGTTCTCTTTTATTGCTTTTGTGTGAGAATTCAGCACACACTACTCTCCGATGCATGATCTTACTTGCATTTTTTTTAAATACCTGCCAATAATGTGCTAGTGGTTGTAAATCACTCGCAGATTTATTTGGGTATACATATACATGTGAAACTAATAAACTACGTATTAGTAAATAATCAACAAAAAAAATATTCTAGGTGGTAGCATGACTCTACACGCAAAAACCTAATGGTGGTTGTAAGGCACCATACGCAAAAATTAAACTGGTGGTTGTAAGGCACCAGACGCCAACAAAAAAAAACACGACCTACCTAACGGTGGTTGTAAATCACCAAGAAAAAGCTGAAAAAGATGATTGTAAGTCATCACAGAAATTTTTAAGAAAAAGTGTTTTTAGTAGAAAAAATAGAGATTATAAATAATGGATGGGCTGCCCATATCCTTATGTGCAGTTTGCCTCCAATCCAAACCTTTTTCCTGAATTCACCTCCTGGATTCAACCTCCTGGTTGATAAATTTTTCCACAACACTTCACAATTTTCACTCCGATTTTTCCGATTCTTTTTTTTTATAATCGCGACTCGAAGGACCATAATGTTTAAACTCCACCAGTAATTAAAACGAATAACTTTTATCGTGGGAAAAAATATACAAAAAAACGCACATTTATTTATCCGACTCCACGGAAGTATAAACATTTGCTCTCCCAGCAAGAAGCTGTTCGAGACTAAAAATACATTTCATTTCACAATTATATTTGGCTCGTATGGCCAGTGCTGCCATACGTAACAAAAATAGTCCTTGAAAAGTTATGTTTCAAATTTGAGAAAAATCGGTTCATTCGTTTAGTCTGTAGCTCGATTTAAAGTGGAGGTAAGGAGGCAAATTTTAAAATGGAGTTATCATGTTTCTACCAAACACCACAGATATATTCAATCAAGAATTAAAATGGCATTCTTTTTTCACCTCAAACTGTCAAAAGAATTGTTTTAGCCAATTCAAATGTCGTATTTCATGCTTCTCTACATTTTTCTCGTATAATTTCCATGTTTTTATAGGTATACAATTTTCTTAAACCCGCAGTGTCTCGAACATAAGAGCAAGTACATGCGACCCAATCGTGCATTTTATTTTAAATACATACCTATGTAGGTACCTATCTAACTAGGAACATTACTATTTTTGTATGGTTATTCATTTCCTGAAGAAACGACATATTTTGGGTTTAAAGGCAGTATAGGTATTTTTTAATTCATAATTCTTGAATTTTTAACAAATAATAGGTAGGTAGGTACCTACTTACATTTTCATTATAAATAAAAGCACAAATAGCTAATTATTTTGTTAAATTAATCGCTTTTGTTATTTACCTTCCAATATCTAGAAGAAAAAAATCTTGAAACCACACACAAAACAAAAACACCCATTAATTACAATAATCAATTCCTTCCGGTCTTCCTGCTTGATCCTTTTCCTGCCATAACAATATCCTAAAATCTAAAATCATTCAAGTTCAAGATCAATTTGAAAAAACTACCCCCATTCCAATAAGTGCATGACCTACAAATACATTGAAATGTTTGTATCTATCTACCCAGCGGGAAAAATTTAAAAAATCATTGAGGAAAAACCTGCTTTTTCCTTGAGGAATGGAAGCTGTACCTGCCACTTTTCAGCTTATTCCTTTGATGAATTTAACATGGGCGTGTCATTGGCGGGAAGCACATGCCACTTTTCTGATGAAAATTCACTAACGAATTCACTACTTCAATGGAAGTTGTTTATTCACCGACCCAGGTGATGAAAAACATGGTGATTGCTTAATCTGTGAATTCACTACATACGGGTATTTAGCTTATTCATCAGTTCAATAATTTCGATGAAAGATCGAATGAAAATTCAGTTATGAAATCACCAGGTAGTTTCTTTTTCATCAATAAAATCCTCCCATTTGTATTGTTTACTAAATCCCATCGGTAATGCACCCTTTATTTTAAAATGAAAACAAACCAAAATGTTGTTTCCATTTCAAATCAAAAATATTTGGCGTTTCGGCAAACGCAATTTCTATTGACTTCAGTTCGTGTTACATGGACTTTTTTACAGAAAGTCACTGTGAACTGTATCCAACATAATGAGAATTTATAGTTGCCAAAAAATTATAAACTACTTTGTGCATTACTATTCATCGTTGGAATCATCGATTACAATTCACCATGAGTTTCACTCACATTTGTTTTTTTTTTTTTTTTCTCGCCATGAACACTTTACAAAGCAGATGAGTGGATTCAAACAATGAACTGATGATCTTGTACATTACTTTTCCACAACTTTTTCATCACATACTTTTCCCTTTTAAATTCACCGAAATAAAGGGTCGTTTCATAAACACAAAGCAGTAGTGGATTCAAAGCTACGAACTGAGGAAACTTTGCATTACTCTTCACCTACTAAATCATTGCATGTCGTTTCTCTTATGATTTGGCAAGTGAATTCATTGATTATTTCAGCAATAAATTTCATTGAGGACGATATTTCCCGCTGGGCTATTCTTATACCCAAACTGAAGTAATGAAAAAAATAAAAATCGTAAAGTTTGGTTTGTGCACTGTTTTTTCTTGTTCAATAGACAAAGAGTAAGTAGTGCAAGGGAACAAAAACAAAAAAAGCTGGCTGTGTGCGCTGTGCGCGAATACCTTTTTTCTGTTTCTTTATGTGTCGTATGCGTACCAATCGAACGATGTTTGTTTGAAGATCAAACATGTTCTTAGGGGTGGGTTTTTTATTTTCGTTTTTTTATTCGAAGATAGAAATCTTCGAATCTGAGTTCGAACTTTTGTCCGGAGGCCTCTTAAGTTCAAGACCGTATAAGAATACGCATATCACAAAAATTGAGTGACGTAATCATCTTCTTCGAAATTTAAGAAAAAAGCTTGAAGATTTCAGTCAAAACAGAGCTTATAAGAAAACTGTAAATTTGCCGTATCTAGTCATAATAGAAAAAGAGTGCTTACTAAAATAAGTACCAACGTAATCAATAAAACCGTTTCAAAGCGTATTAAAAATTTTGAAAAGAAACGCATTCATAAAAATAAAATCCGAAAAATTAGGCACTCTTTTAAACGGAATGTTTTTCAAGCTAATTTCGTAGCTCACTATGTTGAAAGTTGTAATAAGCCAGACCTCAATGCAGAAGATTTTAGTTTACACAAACAAGAGATTATAAGAAGCCTTGAAGAGAATTGGACTAACAGTGCCGAGATTCAGCTAATTCGAAGCCGCAGGGAGTGAGTGAGATGAGTCACTTTTCGTCGAAAATCGATTCAGTTACCAAAAGGGAGTGAGTGAGCGAGTGAAATGAAATGTCAGATTACTCGCCAGATATTTCCGCAGTGACTTGGTGTATGTGTGGGTAAATTTCTAGTTTTGGATAGGTATATGTGCTTTTCTCAAGAATTCCTATTCATGGATAGGAAACGAAATAAAAAACAACAACGTAGATAAAAACAACTACCCTTTTATTGATTCTTTAATTTTATTTTATTATTATATTATGCACATATATATATTAAATAAATTTATATTCTATTCACTTTCAACACTTTTAAACTTTTTATTTCTCAAGGGTAAAACTCACATTAAACTTTAATTATGACAAAAAAAAAATAATTGAAACAAAAGATACTCCAAACTCCATTATTAAAGATTACAATGTTTACATTGTTGTATTTGTTGTTTCATTTCGTTTTGCGTAACGAGTGTGACAAGGAGGTAGAATTAAGCTCTTTTATATTTATTCTTTGTCTCATGTTCGAAACTAAATTCGAACTTACTCATTTCACTTAAATAGCTGAATCACTTTTACGAGTGAAGTGAGATGAGTCGGCGAGTAAGGCCTTTGTATATATATAAACTTTATAGTATTATCATGGAGTCGTTTTTATTTACGCGGTATTCCGCGCGCTAGTGAACACCCATGTTGATAATAAAATGTGCAACATGTTTCAGTTTTGTTTTCTTATTTTTTTGCTCTATCCTCTGTTTCCGAGCGTTCGTCTATTTTTGTCATTCTTTTTGAATTCCCAGAATCTTATGTGTAAGGGTTTTTTTTGGTTGTTTATTTTTTTGTCGAGAGATTTAGATTTTTTTTCTTTTTTGGGTTCTTCGACCTTGTGTCTTGTTGTTGTATCTTGTGCTTGAGAAGTGCATTAAGAAAAATTAGATTTAATTTTTCTGGACTCTACAATATTGTAGATCTGAATCAAAACGAAAAATAATTAAGTTGAAAAAATTAGGTAGCGAGTAGGTATTTAAACTCTTTTTCATACAAATTATTGATTTACGGAATTTCATTGTTTTGATCAAAATTATGATTACGATGATTTTACAAATTATTTTCGTTAGGTAAGTAGGTATGTATATCGTCCGTCAGTCTGTGGGGGTGTGTTTGTGCGATAGTTATCTATGGGTAGGTAGATGGAGCAAGAGTCTAATGGCTGATTTACAATGACGCGTTCGCGTTCGCGATGCGTACGTTACATTTAACAAGCGCTACGGCCGCGTCAAGATAAATGGAGCAAAAAAATTCAAACTTTTTTCAACACAAGATGGCCACATACCTAAATTGAAATCGAAATGTCAAAACGCACGCAAAAGTTGAATAATCTCTACTTTCGCGTTGCAGCCGCTTACGTTACGTTGGTTTGTGTACCTACTAATGGATGCAAAATCGTAACATAATGCTCCACGCGTCATTGTAAACACTAAACAGATATTCGTATGCCTGAACTTTTGCGTTGACAGGCAAATCTTTCAACGCAACGCCCAACGCGGCATTGTAAATCAGCCATAAAGGTATGGATAAATTTGCTTAAGACTTGTTATAGGTAAAGGGTAAATCGTCGTGAAATCAATTCAATTTCTAATTTGTTTGCAGTTTTGCATTGGCAATAGCTTATTGATAATAGTTTGAATTAAAGAATTTTTATTTAAAGAAAAATGTAGTACATATGTATGTGTGTATGTATGTATTTGTATACAATACTGCCGTCAAAAGGAAAAAGGCCGTATCTCCATTTTAGTAGTGTTGAGATAAATGCATTTTAATGATTTTGCTTTTCTCACCTTTAAATTAAATAATTTTGAAATTTAAAAATTTTTAAGAACGATGCGCATAAGTTATAGAAAAGTATTTTACGTGTCCAATTGAGGCATTGACTGCATTTTTCATTATTTTCAGTAGAGCAAAAATAAGGAGCGGATTAGTTTAAAAAAAAATTACAAAATTGTAGTTTTTAAATAAATGAACATAATTTTGATTCTGTTGCAATATGATACAAAAATAAATGGTTTATGATTTTTAATTAATGATTTTTCAAAATACCTTTATAACTGACCACATAGGCATCTCTAGAACTCAAGCTTTTAATTCTCTTGTGGATGGCCTTTAAATGCAAAAAGTCCTATAAGTATGGCATGGAGCTATCAATTCAAAAAATTTAAATGCAGAAATATTGCTAAATACCTACATATTAGACGCACTGTGAATATTAAGAAACTCACTAATTGTACTATATTTAACCCATTATTTTTGACTTTTTATCTTGTAAACAGTAACTGTTATTTAGGTAACATAGTATCTATTTGGGTCAGACAACAACTTTTTAATTAAAAAAAATTGCTTTTGCGCAAAATATTTGTTTTAGTTAAAATTAAGAAATAAAACATTTTATTTAATTTTTTATCAACTTGTTTTATTTTTTCCTAGATCACGAATATGCAGTTTGTAAGTCGTTAGGGCGTTTAGTTAAGCCGCAAATCACGTTTAAAATTTCTCAAAAAAAAAAAAAAAACATTCATATTTCGAAGAAAAATTAAAAATAGAAAAAAAAGTTGAGAAAGTTTAGCAGCAAAACTGAATATATTTTTTTGAAAGTTTAGGAAAAAACTTTCTTACCAACTTTTTTTTTGATTTTTTAGAACTTCCTAGAACACGAATATGCAGTTTATAAGTTGCTAGGACGCTTAGTTCAGCCGCAAATCAAGTTTAAAGGTGTCAACTTTGATGCCTCTAGGACGCTTAGTTTAGCCGCGAATCGCGTTTAAAAATAAAAGTCGATTTTTCGTATAGTGCGATGCATCAATTGAGCGCCAATGTCAAGTTTTCTTGAGCAACAGTAACTTGGGTGGCGAATAAACAGTGAGGTATGTATAGGAGGCTTGCTGCCCCCCTGCAATCCCCCTGCTTGGGCTGACTATAAGATTTGTGGTGGGTGCGAGGTTGGGTTGGGTGTATGCAAAGTTTTCATAGCATTTAAAGAATCTGGATTTAAAAAAACTTTGAATTTTAAAATAAAGTTTAAAGGTGTAAACTTTGATGCCTCTAGCACGCTTAGTTTAGCCGCAAATCGCGTTTAAAGATAAAAGTTGATTATTCATATAATGCGATGCATCAATTAAAAGGTGGCACTTCCTAGATTATGAATATGACGCTTATATTGAGTTTAATTGCCAATTTCAAGTTTTCTTGAGCAACAGTACCTTGCCTGGCCCGCTTCAGGGGTTCTCAGGATTTTAACCCTCCTTTTACAGTGAGGTTTGCAACGCCCCTGCTTGGGCTTACTATAAGATTTGGGGTGGGTGCGAGGTGCAAGGTTTCTTTTGCATTTACAGAATCAAGGAATTGTACTGGTACTTAAAAAATTTCAAGTACAAGGTATTTGTACTTAAATTGCACTTAGGTACCAATATACTTAATTACTCTACAGCTCTGATTTGGTTCCGTTTTGAATTTACTTTTGACATATTTTGTAACAATGGTAACATATTATTGGAAGGGTAAAAATCAGTTTTATAAATATTTCGTCTGCTGTAGTTGCGGGCATGATTTTGTAATGTTAAACGATTTTTTGTAAGTGAATAACACCACAAAATCATTTCCGCAACTTCAGCACACGCGAATGCGATAAAAACAGATTTAAACGTGTGTTTACTCTAGCAACAATATGTTACAATTGTAACACAATATGTCAAAAGTAAATTAAAAAAGTCCCAAATACTATGTTACCTAAACAATAGTTTCTATCGATAAGGTTAAAAGTCAAAAATAATGCGTAAAATATAGGTAGTACAGTTTTGATTTTCTAACAAAATCATATAGTACGTCTAATAATATGGCCAGGGACTATAGTATATAGTATATATTATACCTAGGTAGGTAATAGATTTTTATTTTTGAAATGGCTAGATAGGTAGGTACCTAAAGGTGAGTAAATTTTATAAAATTTCGTAGGTGGATATGTACCCACCAGTTCATTAAGTAGGTAGGTAAGTATCTATTGGAATGAAAGTTCTAAGTAGATTTTTTGTAGAAAAAACTTCTTTGCGGTCCTTGCGCCTGCACAAAGCCATAGTTATAGGACTTTTTCACTTAAAGCCAACCACAAAAAAATTAAAACCTTGAGAAGAAGAGTGGCCTATCTGATCTGATATAACGGTTTTTTGAAGAATCAGTACAAAATCAAAAACCTTTTCAATGATCATTGGTAAGGTAGTTCAATCCTTGAAATTGTGGGAAATATAAGCCTTCACCTTTGAAGTGTTATAAAAAAAACTCAAATTCTTTTTCCAATAACGATTTTTGTTTGCCTCCACATTAGCTTGTGATTTTCAAGGTTACACCAATTCAATTTCTCTTGGTATAACAGTTTAACATACATTTTTTTTGTTAATAGCAATTCTCTTGATCAAAATCTTCATCAAAACCATATTTTGTTTTCGCTTGTCGAAGCTTAAAATTTTGCTTCCTTCAGGTCATCGCTAAGCTCATCGTTGGCAGTAATCAAATCATGTGTGTTGGTTTGGCCTTCGTTTCAAATCTCTTCTCGGTTTTCTCTTTTCTCATTTCTCTTTTGATATTTTTTTTAAATTATGTTTCGATCTTTATAAAAATGTTCTGCATATCATTAGTAATATAACATCGCTGGATTTTAAGTTCTCTTCCTTCTTTTAAAATTATATGTCTAATTAAACTCAAAATCCTAGTATTTTTTAGTTTTAGGAGCTGTGGTGTAATGCTCTTGAGCGTTATTTTTTTTAACAATTTAAAGAGATAGGAATATAGTTTGAGTTAAATATTTTAAATTTACGATATAGAGAAAGTATATTTAAGCCCTTGCATACTTTTGGGCAAAGTGGGAGCTGAAAAGACTATGGATATTTGTTTTTATCGTACTACTACCTCACAGGACTTTTTTTTAACAATAAGCTACAAAAAAATAAATACAGGTTGGAATTTAAATGAAAAACAGATGAACTAAATAACTAAAACAAAAAAAAAAATATGTGAAAATACTAAGAAACAAGAAAAAATATTTAAAAAAAAAGCAGTACAAAAAAAAAATATATAAAGAGATCACCCAGCTGGATTTGAACCCGGGACCATTAATGTGAGCCCGGCGAACATACCCACTACGCCACGGAACAACTTGAAAAATGGGTATCCAAAAAGTGACCGAATCGAGCGAAGCAGCACAAACAATTATGTGTACGTGTATGCATGATATGGTTCAAGGACACAGCTGATTGATTGCCTCGTTTTCGAGAATCGTTCGAAAGCTTGTTTTTATTGTACAGAAACGAACAAAAAAATCTCACCAATACGAGCAAAGAAAGGAGACATGGATGACTTCCGAGATTATAAATCTTCCAGAGATTTTGACCAAGGAATTTCGATTTTTTCACACTTATTTTTAAAAAATTCAAGTTTGATTTTTAAGCCTAAATTCGAAATTTTTTGGTTAAAATTCCTCGAGATACAGATGAAACGGAAGCCCAAAACATCGACCATATTGTGTTTTTTTAATGTATGTGAGAGCTTGTACGCTTGGGTTTCAGGACTATAAATACCCCTGAAAAGTCCAAAATCGTTCTCTTTTGGTAAAATTCTGGTGAACTAATAATTTCGCGTACGTGAGCCCCGAAGTGAAAACAAAAAAATAATAAAAAAATAACGTTGCTCGGATCTGTATTTTAAGTAAAAAAGTAAAATAGTGTGTTTTACAAAAAAATTAAAAGTTCCACTTAAAAAATTAGAGAATAGAAAAAACAACAAAAGAAAGGTGAATGATTTAAAACGAACAGAAAAAATATCTTTTTATAAGAAAAAACGAAAAAGGTAAAAAAAGAAATAAAATGTTTTTTTTTAGTTTAGATTTAAAACAAACAGAAAAAATATCTTTTTATAAGAAAAAAACGAAAAAGGTAAAAAAAGAAATAAAATGTTTTATTTTAGTTCCCGAGGCTTTAAGGCCTGAATCAGCCCCGACTAAACCAAAAAGCTGAGGGGCTCACTGATTCATTCAATTACGTAAATTATTCAGCTCAAAAGAGGGTGATCATCTCTAAAGTGGTACAGTTTGTCCAATCCAACATCTGGAACTCACAACTACCCATAATCTACCAAAATCGCTAAAGTACAGTCACTCAAAAAGTGTTACTCAGGTCCAAAAGTAGGAATTACAATACCGAACAGCATCCAAAAATCTGAGGGAGTCATAGATCCCGAACTTATGGAAGCTGAAATAGCACGTCCAAATCCAGAAATAAAAAAAAAAAGCCAAACAAAATAAATCTGTTCAAGCCCAAGGAGCAGTAAAGAGCGCAACATCCATCCCCACCAAGCTTGCCATAGCGCCAAAATAGCACCAACATCCAACAGCATAAATCATCGTCTGCACATTATATCCAGCATCCGTGTCATCTCGGCGAAGAGCCAAGCTTGATACACAAGCTGCACAAGCTGAGAAGATATTTACACCAACCACCATTTCATCTACCAGCCATCGACCAAAAACAAAAGATGCTTTATCAATCAAAATTAATTAAACTCATCATGTTTTAATTATTCTAGAAGCTAAGTATTTTTTTTTTCTATATTGATAGTTCAAATATTTTTCATTTATTGTCTCATATACTCGTATATACTGTACATAATTCTTCGTTCAAATTTCTTTTAAATCTTTTTCCTTTTTTTTATTAATATAGTTAAAATTTGTATGCGTATAAAAAAACTTCGTATTCCCTCGATGCTGTGCACACCATCAGGATGTAATCAAGAAACAACAGAATAAGATATCAAAAAGCAAACAAAAATCAACAAACAAGCAAACTATAAAAATCAACGAAGTTAGTAAAAAAAAAAAAAAACATAAAAAATACATATATATGTATATACTGGGGTAAGTGATTTTGAAAAAAATGAATGAGTGTTCCCACTAAGGCACTTCTCCTTCATCCAGGCGGCAGCGGAAGAATTCTCAAGATGGAATCAACGGTGGCGTCTACAGTTCCAGTTAGGCTGAACTACTTAGTGAACACCTTATACGGGCTACTACGACATATTCGGAGCTCAGGCCTATAAGGAGCGGTTAATCCGGCTCCCCGCCCTTGGAGTTATATATATAGGGTCTGGTCCTCCAGGTTGGGGGTCGTGCCGTCGGGGTGACTTCCCGGCCACGTAAAGCTATTTTAGTTGCGAAGCATCAACAAGCCTCGGATACGGACGGATTTACTGTTGACGAACCTAGCAAACGAAATAAGGACAACGAACTTCGGATCTGCACGTGGAATGTTCTGTCTCTCTATAGACCACGTGCAGCCGAACATTTAGCGGAGGCCCTAGACTGCTACAAAGCAGACATCACCGCCATCCAAGAAGTGCGATGGGATGGGCCGGGCAAAAGAAAACTGAAAGACTGCGATGTATACTACGGTGACTGTTACCGACCACAAGGGCAGCGTCTTTTTGGATGTGGATTTGTTGTTAGAGGCAGACTGAGGCAAGAGGTCTTGAGTTTCAATTATGTGAACGAGCGCCTCACGACAATTCGCATCAAGGCTAAATTCGCCAACATCAGCCTGATATGCGCGCATGACCCCACAGAGGAGAAAGATGACGACACCAAGGACGAGTTCTACGAGCTCCTGGACAAGACATATGAGCAATGCCCTAGCTATGACATTAAAATTGTCTTGGGTGATTTTAATGCCAAACTAGGAAGAGAAGACGTCTTTGGTGGCACAATCGGAAGATACAGCCTGCACGACACCACCTCCGATAACGGACTCAGGCTAATCGACTTTGCTGCGGGGCGAAACGTTGTGGTAGCTAGTACGCAGTTCCCGCATCTCGATATTCATAAGGGGACATGGCGAATTCCTGGTCAATCAACCGCCAACCAAATTGACCACATTGCGATCGACGCAAGGCACTCCTCCAGTATCAAGGATGTCCGAACGTTCCGAGGAGCCAACGTTGACTCGGACCACTACCTCGTTGTAGCAAAGGTAATGCTACGGATATCCAGACCAAAGCCAAAACAGGGAAATACTGTCAGGAAGTTCAACGTCGGACGGCTACAGTCGCAAGAAATCGCCAGGTCCTTTTCCGATCGAGTCTCTCGCGCCCTCTTTACTAGTCCTTTGCCGCCAACTGCAAACATCGAGAACCAGTGGAAAAACTGCCAGGAAGCCATCAGAGATGCCGCCTCTGACGTGCTGGGCTTCGCACGACCACCACAGCGAAACCCCTGGTTCGACGAGGAATGCCGGCAAGTACATGCAGCCAAACAACAGGCATACAAAGCGGCGCTGCATAGAAGGACCAGAGCTGCTCGCGAGCTCTACGAGCAGAAGAGGAAAGAGGAACACAAGCTTCTCAGAAAGAAAAAGAAAGAGCATGAGAAGCGCGCGATCGAGGAATTAGAGGGATGCCACTGCAGGAATGAAGTTCGGAAGTTTTACCAAAAAGTAAAAAGAACCTCCCAAGGTTACAAACCCCGAAGCGAAGCCTGCAAGGACGATCAGGGGAACATCGTGGTGGAAACGCAGTCGGTGCTGAGGATATGGAAAAATCATTTCTGCAAATTGTATAACGGCGATGACGAACCGAATTCCGCTACCATGCAAATTGCACCATTCAACCTGGACGACGTAGGCCAACAATTCCGTCCACCCGATCTTGACGAAGTGAGGATAGCCATATCTAAACTTAAGTCCAATAAAGCTGCTGGAGCTGATGGCCTTGCGGCTGAGCTATTCAAAGCGGCTGGCGATGAATTGGTTAGGAGTATGCACCAGCTCATCTGTAAAATATGGTCGGAAGAAAGCATGCCCGATGAATGGAACCTCTGTTTGCCCAATCCTCAAGAAAGGCGATCCTCTGGACTGCACCAACTACAGAGGCATCAGTCTTCTTAATATCGCCTACAAGATCTTCTCTGCCGTACTTTGTGAACGCCTGAAGCCATTCGTCAACAACCTGATAGGTCCATATCAGTGTGGCTTTAGGCCAGGGAAGTCCACCATCGACCAAATATTCGCACTACGGCAGATCTTGGAGAAAACCCAGGAGTTCCAAATCGATACCCACCACCTTTTTATCGATTTCAAGGCCGCGTATGACAGCATCTATAGAGACGAGCTATATAGAGCAATGTCTAGTTTTGGCATCCCTGCCAAACTCGTCCGTTTTTGCAGGATGACGATGGAGAATGCACGCTGCTCCATCAAGGTCGGCAAAGACCTCACCGACACCTTTGATGTCAAAAAAGGTTTTAGGCAAGGCGACGCGCTGTCATGCGACTTCTTCAAAATCGTTCTTGAAAGAATAGTGCAAAACTCTCACGTCAACACCAGAGGCACAATCTTTCAAAAGTCCGTCCAATTACTCGCTTACGCTGACGACATTGACATAATCGGACGAACAAAGCGTGATGTCAGTGGTGCTTTTGTGAGCATTGAGAAGGAAGCCAAGAAGATGGGTTTAACGGTGAATGAAAGCAAAACAAAATATATGCTGTCCACAAGAAAGGACACCCAACACCGACGTCTCGGACAGAACGTCACTATAGACAGCTATAATTTTGAGGTAGTCAGAGACTTTGTCTACCTAGGATCCGCTATAAACTCAGCGAACGACACCAGCGCTGAGATCAAACGAAGAATTACTCTTGCCAATCGCTGTTTCTTTGGGCTAAGAAGGCAATTGAGAAGCAAAGCCCTCTCTCGAGCAACTAAACTGTCCCTGTATAAGACGCTTATCATCCCGGTCCTGATGTATGGTGCAGAGGCATGGACACTGCTAACAGTGGATGAGAACGCGTTAGGCTGTTTTGAGAGGAAAATTCTCCGGGTGATTTTTGGTCCCGTCTGCATAGATGGGGAATGGAGAAGAAGATACAACAACGAACTGTATGGGCTGTACAGCGACACCGACCTAGCCACAAAAGTGAAAAGCCAACGACTGAGATGGCTGGGTCATCTAGAGCGAATGGACACCAATGCTCCGGCCCGGAAAGTCTTTGAATCCAACCCCGTGGGACAACGCAGTAGAGGTGGACAGCGTAAAAGGTGGCGCACGCAAGTGGAAGAGGACCTCAACCAACTTGGCGTGCGAAACTGGAGACAGCTAGCTAGAAACCGAGCCGGCTGGAAGAAGCTTGTTGGTTGAGGCCCTGGTCCACCCCGGACTGTAGCGCCACCTTAAGTAAGTAAGTAAGTAAGATTTTGAATATTTATACTGGATAAATTTGAACGAAAGATTTATTTTGCTAAAGTTAATATCATTTCATATAAATTAAACAAATTATTCTTCTCGTGATAAAGAATATTATTCTCATTGCATTGATCTTTAGTCGAAGTTCTCATACATACATATGTATATTATGGTAAATTTCCTTCTGATAAGAGTTTAATTAAATAATTGAAACTTTTGAAATTTAAAATTTTGAATAGAGGTACAGAAGAATAGAATACAAAGAAAAAAAATAAATAAGAAAAAAAAAAAGAAAGAAAAAAAAAGGTGCATACATAAGATAACATTAAAATTTGTATTGGTTTTGTAAATTTTCATTGGATTTTAGGGTTTGGTGAATCTTTATATTAACTGATTAATTAATATTTAAGAAAAAAATATATATAACGAGAACAGCGTTCTAAGCATCTATAAGAGAGTAATCTTATAGTCGAAACAAAACTATCATTTTGAGTAAAACATTTTTTTTTATTATTTTTATCTTTTGTTTGTATCGGTAAAACTGATTTTCGTTTTGCTCTTTTTTTTTGTCATCATTACTCTTAATTTGTTAAGGTTCCTACTATTTAATTTTTGTTTTCTAGTTTATACGACTCAGGTTGTAAATTTATAAAAATTGATTTCTTTATATTCTAACCTTTAATTTTTAATTTAAGATTTTTTCTTCTTTTGCAATAAAATTAATTCTGATTATATTTTTCGAAAATTGAAATCTGACTATTTTGTTTGTGTGTTTCTTCGTTTGGTTGGTTATATTTCCAATTTTTTTGGTTCTTTGGATCGGTTTTTAAGAAAGAATACCTCATTATCTTTATGTAGTTTGAAGCGCATTTGAATTTTAAGATTCCTTTTTTTTCCATATTTTTGGGAATAAGTTCTTTTTAGAAACCATGACTATGGTTTAGATTTTGTTTATATAGGTGGATGTGGCTTTGTAATGAAAAGCCGGAGATAGATACGACGAAGACGAAAAGATGAAAGTTTAGATAAAATCTAGCTTTCTTATTAGTTTGGGGTTATCAAAAATAGTTGAGGTCTTGGTAACCAGGTTGATCGCAAGGTCTTATTCGTGAGATCGGGTGATAATAGGGTGGGATATTCCTCTGAGGGCAAACCATCTAGCTCTCCTCACACACACAAGGTCACAAAACATTCTTCAACAACAGAGACAAGTCAGCTTCGCGAATATTTAAGTACAACTTTAGAAACGGCATGAAAACGTAACGGCCGTCCAATTTCCAAACCACAAGAACCCCGACAACACCGACGAGCTATCCTTTGGCCATGCAAGCATGCCGTGCGGTAAGGAAACTGGGCACCCATACACTTTGCTACCAGCTCAGTTTAAGAGTTCCTGTAAGCTCTAAGGCCTACTGGTAGTGTACGGAGTGGATGGTTTAGGGGGTTGAGGTTCTTATATTTTAACCCCTACTCGAATGTCAGCTCGAGGTACGTTACAGGTGGCGCCCAACGTGGGGCCAGATTTTGTCTTTTGAGTAAAATTTTTAAAAAAACTTTTTACTAATTTGAATCTATCTTTAGAGTTGCGTCGGTGCGATCAAAAATGTTAGTGCTTTATATCATTTATTAACTTATAATTTTCTTATTTGGTTTTATTTTTTTTGTATATTGTCTTACAAGATTTTCGAGAACTGGACCAGTAATTGGGTGAAATCCTCAATTAGTCTGCAGCTGGTATACGTTAAATACTTGTTAATTAAAGAAAAAAAAATATTTTTTTTCTTCTCTCTCGGCAATATAAATTTAGTCTCTTTTCTCTCAGATTGAGATTGGGAAAGTTGTCCAGTAGATGGGTGGTATCCTCATCTAGTCTGTTGCTTCGGACCTTTCTCTTTCTGCAGACTAAAAACATTTTTAATCTTCGAGTAGTTTCAGTATTATTTTTTTTAATCTAATTTTTTTTGATAATTTTTTGTTTCATCTTTTGACCGATAGCGTGGCTTAGAGCCTGACTAGTTCGCTGCAGAAGTGAAACAAACTTTTTTTCAAATTCCTAGGTACTTTCGATAAATCAAACTTTTTTCTCAATTTCCAATTTCAATAAAACAAACTTTTTTTCTCAAATTTTGAATTTCAATTTTTTTCTCGCAGTAAGCACTAAAAATTTTCAAATCGTCCACGTAACTCAATATAATTATTTGAAGACATTGTTTCCTTGTGTGCGTGAGTTTAACAGTCGTCTTCGTCGTTTAGCTTTGGGTGTATTCTGAGAGCAGAGTCACATCCACCTACACAATGAATAGTGAATACAAACAAACATTTTTTGATTTTTTTTTTGTTTCAACTTAAATATAGTTGAGATACTTTTGAATTTAGATGAAAAGTAATAGTTTTTCATTTAGGATAACATAAAGTCATTTTGTTTTACTTATTACTTATTACTTAATCTTTTTGCATGGCATTTTTTTTGTTGAAAGTTTCTTTCTGATTTATTCTTTTTTTTTCGAGTCAATTTTGATTTTGATTGATTTTGTCCTAGACTAATTTCGATTTTGATTTGATTTTTAATTGAGTTCACAGTTTCTTTTTAAATCAATTAATTAATTGATTTGGCGATTTTTTTTCTCATTTAGATTGATTTTTTTTTATTTTTCTTAAGATTACGAATACGGTTGCAGTTAAAACAAATTTTGCATTTAAAAAAAAGATTTTTTTTCTTTCTGTTTGTAAACAAAATTTAGTTTTAGTTTTCGTATCTACTTTTCCTTATATGTAAGGTTCGGGCTTTGATTTAAAGCTTTCGAGAGCTGAATTTTTTTTAAGTTTTTTTTTCTTCTTTTTTTCGACTTACGATTCGATTTCCTTTTAATTTTTAGTATCTTCTTTTCTCGATAAATTAAGATTTTGATTTTATTTTTATCTTTCAATTCCTTTATAAATTAAGGTTTTGATTTGTTTTTGGAACAAATTTTGAGTTTTAGACTTTAATTTTTTTTGGAAAAGATTTTTCATTTTTGTTAATCTTAATATACCCTAAATATTTAGTTTCACTTCGTTTTAACTTCTAAGCTTGAGTTATTTTTTTTCCTGTTTGCTTCTAAGGTTTCGAGATTTTGTTTTTCTTTTCTTCGAGTTCATTTTCCCTTGAGTTGTTGATTTTTCTTTTTTAAACCATGTCGAAACGGGGTGTTCCTCCTAGGAGAGGTCGAAGACGAGACCCTAACTACAATATTGATAATTTGTCTAATAACCTGGGAAATGATGCTTCAAATGCGGAGATTGCTTCAGTTGCCTCTAATGCATCTGACGCAGCAGCATCCAATGCTAGAGCTGATGTGATTTCAAACATAAGGAATCAAAATCCCACGGGCGCGGTCCCAAAAGTTCCACGACAGTCCCAAAATAATCGAACATCTACACAAAATCAAACAGAAGGCTTAGAGGTTGACGAACATGAGTTTGCAAATTATATTCAAGGAATAGTTTCTGCTACGGTTGGGTTAGGTAGAGCTGAGGACATGAAGTATATGCAACAAGAATTGGCGAGAAGAACTGCTGCGATAAGGCAGGAATTGGCAGCGCAAATCCGTCAAGAACTTGCAGCTTCAAAGCCTACTGCAGCGGCCAGTGAGTATGATTTGCATAAGCGCAGTGAAGCTCCCCCAAGATCAGTCTCAATTCCTCCTCCTATTCGACAAGAATCACAGCAACAGAATCAGACTTCTGCTTTGGACTCACACCAAACTCCAAATGCTACAGCTAATGATTTCTTAGCTCAACTTCATAACTTGAGACTCAGTGATCCGTCTATTATAGCTTCAGGAGCGATTCCACCTTCCCAAGCTAATGCGAATACCTCAGGTCGATCTTCTAGTGCAAGTTCCAAATACTTTAAGTGTGATAGATGGGGCCTTAAGTTCGATAGCACTAATATGACAGTAGATGAGTTTTTGTTCAGGTTAGAGCGTCTTAAAGAATGTTATGGTGCGACTTGGCATGACATTTTTCTTCATTTTCACCATTTCGTTACGGGCTTCGCCGAAAGTTGGTATTGGCTGTACAGCAAATCCCATCCTTCTGCAGATTGGTTTACTTTGAGAATAGCCCTTATAGATCAGTTTCGTACCTTGGAAACGGATGCAGAGTTGTCAAAAAAACTATACGATAGGCGTCAGGGGTCAAGTGAGAAGTTTGATGACTTTTATGTAGATATACAAAGACTAAACACAAGACTTTCTGTTCCTAAGCCAGACTTTGAATTGATAAGTCTTATTAAGCAAAATGTGCGTAGGAGAATGGGTGAATTGCTTTTAACCTACCAAACTCACAACCTGCAGGAAATGGTCTACGTATGTAGAAAAATTGAAAAATACATCTACGAGCAAGATGCTTTAAGGAGTAAGACCCAAACAGTTCCACAGTTTCGCAAATATGTCAACGAAGTTGACCTGGATACAATCAATCCTTCTTTAGAGCCGGATGGCCAAATTGAAGCGATACAACTGAAAAAAGATACAAGTTTGTACAAATGTTGGAACTGTAAGGCTGTGGGTCACAGTTATCTAGAATGTCCGGTGGCGCAAAGGTCACTATTTTGCTTCAGATGTGGAAAGGAGGATACAACCTCTCCTCAATGCCCAAATACCAAATGTCCGGGAAACATTCGAAAGAGCAATCAGGCTCCCGAAACTTATTGCTCTCTGAACAAAAATCGGGACTCCAAGCCATAAAAGAAAACAATAATGAAACTCTAAATACACCAAGCGTAGAAAAAAATTTGAATCCAAATAAAGAGCAGGCAATTCAAATTTTAAAACGAACAAATGAAATCGAACCAAGAGAATTAGAAACAAAATCAGAAAAAAAAGAATATCCACCTAGAAAGTCTTTACACGAACGTCTTGTAGAGTATGAGGCTGCTAGGGAAAGAATTTTTGGGCCTAAGTCTACGCCACTTTCTAAAAACATCCGCAGAATCAGAGAGAAAGTCAAATCCAAAAAGTTGACCCATAGAGCTGTAGAAGCAACCACTCTTTGTACAAATGGAGATCTTCGTCCTTACGCTGAGGTGACCATTTGTGGCGAAACTATGTTGGGGTTGCTCGATAGTGGCGCCAGCATTAGCTGTTTAGGACAAGGTGGACAAGAGTTGCTGAAGAGATGGGGTGTGTCGTGTAAAGATTTTTCATGTAATGTTAAAACCGCTGATGGAAAAAATCAAGCCGTAGAGGGAAAATTCACAACATCTATAACATATAAAGGTCTAAGTAAAGATATTGAAGTTTTCGTAGTTCCATCTTTAAAGCAAACACTATATTTAGGTATAAATTTTTGGTTAGCTTTTAATTTAGCACCAGAAATAGTTTCTGAGATAATACCAGATAGAGCAGACAAAAATCCATTGCATAATTGTTTTGAACCACATGAATTGACAACAGAACAGTCGAGAAGACTTCAAGCGGTAGTAAAAATGTTTCCGTCATTTGCTATACATGGTCTAGGACGTACAACTTTGGAAGAGCATTTCATCGATACCGGGGATGCCAAGCCTATAAAGCAGCGGCATTATCCCGTTTCCCCGGCAATTCAAGAATTAATGTACGCAGAACTAGATCGTATGATGAAGATGGGTATCATTCAAGAGAGTAACAGTGCATGGAGCTCGCCTGTAGTCCTTGTGCGTAAACCCGGAAAAAATCGTTTATGCCTGGACTACAGGAAGGTGAATGCTGTCTCTAAGAATGATGCCTATCCGCTTCATCCGATTGAGGGACTTATATCGAGAGTTGAAGATGCGGTCTATATTTCTAGCATTGATCTCAAAGATGCGTTTTTACAAATCCCGTTAGAAAAGTCATCAAGGGAAAAAACAGCCTTCACGGTGCCTGGTAAGCCCTTGTTAGAATTCGTGGTAATGCCTCCTGGTCTAAGTGGTGGTGTCCAACGAATGTGTCGACTCATGGAAAAGGTGATGACACCTGAGCTTAAACTAAATGTGTTTCCATATGTCGACGATCTTTTGGTTATATCCCGAACTTTTGACGAACATGTCAAAATCCTTATGCAACTTGCTAGTAGGTTAAACGTAGCTAATCTTACGATCAATGTCGAAAAATCGAAATTTTGCTACAAAGAATTGAAGTTTTTAGGATATGTTGTTAGTAATGGATGTTTGAAAACTGATAAAGATAAAGTAGCTGCAGTTAGAGATTTTCCGGTTCCAACTACACCACGCCAGGTTCGCAGGTTTTTAGGTATGTCAGGGTGGTATAGAAGATTTATTCAGAATTATGCCACTCTGGCTACACCAATAACAAATACCTTGAAGAAGGGGGTGAAATTCGAATTCGGCGATGAGGCTGTTAAGGCTTTTGAGTTAATAAAGGACATGCTAACGACATCTCCTGTTCTTGTTTATCCGGACTTCTCTAAGCCGTTCGTAATCCTTTGTGATGCATCAGATTCAGGAATCGGGTGTGTATTATGTCAGCTAGACGAAAATGGAGTAGAACGCCCAATATACTATTACTCCCACAAATTGAACGGCGCACAAAGGAACTACAGCGTGACTGAAAGGGAATGTTTAGCAGCAGTGATGGGGGTCGAAAAATTTCGTCAGTATATTGAAGGTTACAGGTTTAAAATCATTACAGATCATGCCAGCCTGAAATGGCTGATGGGACAGCAGAATCTGAGTGGTAGGTTAGGCCGATGGTCCTTAAAACTTCAGGGATATGATTTTGAAATCGAGCATCGAAAAGGTTCACTGCATGTGGTGCCTGATGCTCTCTCTAGAGTTCATTCATCGGATGCAGTGAGTCTAGAAGCTCTTTCAATTGATCCTTCCGATGTCCTACACTTAGATCTTACAGACCCCGCTTTCAAATCGGACGAATATCTGAAGATCATCAACGGCATCGAAGAACAAAAACATCAACTACCTGACCTTCTTGTTTCGGACGGTTTCGTTTACAAGAAGGTCAACCATAGTACAGGTAATCCACTCGAAGATGACCTAACATGGAAGTTGTGGGTGCCATCGGTACTGACCGACCAGCTCATCTCTCTGGCTCATCAGCCAGCTAAAGCTGCGCATGGGGGAATAGCCAAAACCCTATACCGTCTCAAACAAAGGTTCTTTTGGCCAAATATGGCAGCTCAAGTCAAATTGTTTTTAAACAACTGTGAAACATGTAAAACATCGAAACCAACTAATCAAATTCTGCGAGAACAAATGGGAAAAGCGTTCACTGTCGACTACCCTTTCCAACACCTTTATGTGGACTTTCTTGGTCCGTATCCACGTTCCAAGAAAGGAAACACATATATCATTATTGCTCTTGACCAATTGACTAAATTTGTCATTGTGAAAGCTTTGCGAAAAGCAACTTCAGATGTTGCAATTCAATTCTTACATGAAAATATATTTTGTTTATTCGGAGTACCAGAGTCCTTAATGACAGACAATGGGAAACAATTCACTAGCTCGTCCTTTACAAATTTCTTGCATGCATTAGGTATACAACACGTCAAAACAGCATCTTACGCACCTCAGGCTAATGCTAGCGAAAGAGTAAATCGCTCCATACTAACAGCAATAAGATCGTATCTTAAACAAGACCAGAGGGAGTGGGATAACCATCTTCCAGCTATTGGTTGTGCATTGCGTACAGCGGTGCATTCTGCAATTGGAGTATCTCCGTATGAAGCATTGTTTGGCCAAAAGATGATCGAACATGGGTCGGATTTCAAGCTTTTGAGAAAGTTACGTAAGGTGAACAGCTCGGAACTAAACATAATTCCAAGGACTTCAAAAATCAACATACTACATGCTAACATTAAGGAGGCGCTGGCAAAGGCACACTCACAATATGAGCATAAATACAATACCAGAAGTAAGGCCACAAATTTCAAAGTCGGTGATATAGTCTATAGGCGAAACTTCATCTTAAGTGATGCACTTAAGAAAAGCTAAATTATGTCCTAAATTTCTGAAAGCTTAAATTGTTAGAGTTGTAGGTAATCATTTATATGAGCTCGCGAATGAACAAGGACAAACACTAGCAGTGCTATTTATAAACCCATTCCAAGCGATGTCTAACTTTAGACACCTGTCTAACTCCAAAATGTTATTTATAAATACTTAGCACCGATTGACTAACTTATCCACTGAAATTGGTTGTCCAAATCTTATTTGAAAGTAGACACGTTTAATGAATAAGGTGGGCAAATATTTCTGGTTTTCTAATTTTCTAGTTTTGAAATGAATGAAAAGCTAGTTGAACGTGCCCCAAAGCGTACTAAAATTCATTAATTCATTCAAAAATGAATGAATACAGGCATGTCAGTGAATAAATGAGGCCACATTTGGGCAATTGTTGGAATGCGTTTATAAATAACAAGTTGCCTAAACTATTTAGGCATTGACTAGCTGGACAACTGCCCAAGCGTGTTCTAAGAAAATCTAATAAATATGACTGTAGGTGTATTTCACTCGAAAGACCTTAAAAAGTAAGAAAGGACTCTGGGCTGCTCAGCCTGAACATGAGACCCCAGTTTTCTCAGGCGTGGGTTTCTTTTACATAGCGTCAGATGCGTTAGATGATTTTATTTTTCCTTTCATTTTCATTTGCAGGCTTGGTAACCCACCAAATGAAAAAGTTTTGTGGGAAATATAAGCCTTCACCTTTGAAGTGTTATAAAAAAAACTCAAATTCTTTTTCCAATAACGATTTTTGTTTGCCTCCACATTAGCTTGTGATTTTCAAGGTTACACCAATTCAATTTCTCTTGGTATAACAGTTTAACATACATTTTTTTTGTTAATAGCAATTCTCTTGATCAAAATCTTCATCAAAACCATATTTTGTTTTCGCTTGTCGAAGCTTAAAATTTTGCTTCCTTCAGGTCATCGCTAAGCTCATCGTTGGCAGTAATCATGTGTGTTGGTTTGGCCTTCGTTTCAAATCTCTTCTCGGTTTTCTCTTTTCTCATTTCTCTTTTGATATTTTTTTAAAATTATGTTTCGATCTTTATAAAAATGTTCTGCATATCATTAGTAATATAACATCGCTGGATTTTAAGTTCTCTTCCTTCTTTTAAAATTATATGTCTAATTAAACTCAAAATCCTAGTATTTTTTAGTTTTAGGAGCTGTGGTGTAATGCTCTTGAGCGTTATTTTTTTTAACAATTTAAAGAGATAGGAATATAGTTTGAGTTAAATATTTTAAAGGAGAATGGGCAAATTTGTATGAAACATGGGCGTGGGCGGCCAAGAATGATTTTGTTATTTTTGGATGTGTTTTAGTCCTACAATCACCGTGCAGAAATTTTTTCATTGTGGTGTACTTCAAAACCGAAATGCATTTTTGTTCTATGACCTTAATAAAGTTTTACCAAGTTTCTGGCTTCTGACCAATTCAAAGATAGAAAAAGAAAGTGGAACAAAAAATCTAGACAGTCTCAAGAATATTTTAAACATAAAAATGGCCATATAACATCATTAATAAGAACATTTACCATAAAACTATAATATTACAATCCTCACAATATTAAAAAATCCTGAGTAAAATAATATATTTAAAAAAATTACAAAGTTGTTGAAATACGTAGGTGCTGGGTCTGTTTAAACCCGTAATGTGTCCTTGGGATATTCTGAAACCCCGTTAAACACACTAATACAGTGTCAGTAGACGTTATGAAGTTAGAATAAAGCATTACACCCACTAAAAATATAATCACTATGCAATATTGCTGAATGCAATTGCATTATATAAACATTGAAATATCTTCTTTTCTAAATGAAATGCAATGTAACGTCCATAGCGAAAGTTGTTCCTGAGTAGCATACCTTCCATTTGACACTAATTTCATTAATGGCCGCTAACGCCCAAAAATGCCCATTCTCCTTTACGATATAGAGAAAGTATATTTAAGCCCTTGCATACTTTTGGGCAAAGTGGGAGCTGAAAAGACTATGGATATTTGTTTTTATCGTACTACTACCTCACAGGACTTTTTTTTTAACAATAAGCTACACAAAAATAAATACTGGTTGGAATTTAAATGAAAAACAGATGAACTAAATAACTAAAACAAAAAAAAAATATGTGAAAATACTAAGAAACAAGAAAAAATATTAAAAAAAAAGCAGTACAAAAAAAAAAATATATAAAGAGATCACCCAGCTGGATTTGAACCCGGGACCATTAATGTGAGCCCGGCGAACATACCCACTACGCCACGGAACAACTTGAAAAATGGGTATCCAAAAAGTGACCGAATCGAGCGAAGCAGCACAAACAATTATGTGTACACTCAAAAAATTTCGTGTGTAAATAGTACTAATTACTGCGTCCATTCTACGAATTTTATTCGTGGTTTTCAGCCACGAATAGGATTCGTAGAACGGACATAGTTTAGTACATATTACGAATATTTTATTCGTATTCGTACAAAAACAAACGTATATTGTACGAATACAGTTGTTAAATCTACGCATGGTGATAATACATATTCGTACATTGTACTGTGCAATGCGTATATAGTACGAATGTTATTGTAATATAAACCAATACTCTTGTTATCCATTCGTACATTATACAGTCCCATTCGTGAACTGAACGAATATCATTGTAGTATTTACGCATGGTGATAATAACCATTCGTACATTGTACAGTGCAATTCGTATATTTTACGAATATTACTGTAATATTCACCAATGCTCTTCTTATGCATTCGTATATTTTACAGTGCAATTCGTATATTGCACGAATATTATTGTTACCAATGCAATCCGTATATTGTACGAAATTATTGTAGATCTTACCACAATTGAAATTGTTTTCCGAGATTCCCTAAAACATCAAGTCTGAAAATAATAATGAAAATAACTATATAATATTGTAAAAGTATAGTAATAATTTAATGTATATAAGTATAATTATGTACATATAAATAAATTAATAATAGATGAAAATTAATGTTATTTTGGACAGCAAGATTACTCGGTAGTTGATTCGGAAGTAGTGTCTTATTTCGTAACCCGCTGAAAATACAAGAAACATTTTACATTTAAAACCTTTTGAAAAAAAAATCTACTTACATTGAATGTGAATACCATGCAAAAAAGCATCAGTTGTTGGATTGATTTTTGCTCTACCACTTGCCAAATTCAGTTATATTTTTTAAAAGTCAACTAATGCTTCGTATATTTTACGAATAATGCGTAGGGTCGTCCACTATGTTTATTAAAAAAATTTTAAAAACCACTTAAAAAAACTAAACTCTCTTAATAAATTTATTTTTGTTTACCTTCTTATTAATAAATACAATGTACATACATATATTTGTATTTTATTAAACATTTCTTAATAATTTGTAGATAATTTATCTTTTATTTTCATCGAAATACAAATTTATTCTACCGACGTACGCGACGCGACGCACTACAAAACAATAAATAACACGTTTCAACTGACTGGGGAATAAAATAAGCTTACCAAAAGAAATAACGGGAATTTCGGTTGTATTTTTAAATCCAAACTAATGTTTCGTACATGCTACGAATAATGCGTATGATCACCCTACGAATGATTTTTGTCTACTAATATTAGTTTTACTTCGTAAATTGTACGAAATCATTAGTTAATTCTACTAATGTAGTGGGAGAAATTACGAAGTTATTCGTAAGATAAATTAACGAATGTTATTATTTATATGTACACAATAATTCGTACAATGCACTCACACTAATCGTCATATTTTTGTTTACGAATATAATTGGTATATAAAACGAATTAATTCGTGGATACTACTACGGATATTAGTAGCACTGCACGAATGGAATCGTAAAGATATCACCATACAAATACTTCGTATATTTTACGAATATTCGTACAATGTACGAATATTTTCGCCACTAATGCCATTCGTAGCCATTTTACTAATATTTTTTTTGGGTGTACGTGTATGCATGATATGGTTCAAGGACACAGCTGATTGATTGCCTCGTTTTCGAGAATCGTTCGAAAGCTTGTTTTTATTGTACAGAAACGAACAAAAAAATCTCACCAATACGAGCAAAGAAAGGAGACATGGATGACTTCCGAGATTATAAATCTTCCAGAGATTTTGACCAAGGAATTTCGATTTTTTCACACTTATTTTTAAAAAATTCAAGTTTGATTTTTAAGCCTAAATTCGAAATTTTTTGGTTAAAATTCCTCGAGATACAGATGAAACGGAAGCCCAAAACATCGACCATATTGTGTTTTTTTAATGTATGTGAGAGCTTGTACGCTTGGGTTTCAGGACTATAAATACCCCTGAAAAGTCCAAAATCGTTCTCTTTTGGTAAAATTCTGGTGAACTAATAATTTCGCGTACGTGAGCCCCGAAGTGAAAACAAAAAAATAATAAAAAAATAACGTTGCTCGGATCTGTATTTTAAGTAAAAAAGTAAAATAGTGTGTTTTACAAAAAAATTAAAAGTTCCACTTAAAAAATTAGAGAATAGAAAAAACAACAAAAGAAAGGTGAATGATTTAAAACGAACAGAAAAAATATCTTTTTATAAGAAAAAACGAAAAAGGTAAAAAAGAAATAAAATGTTTTTTTTTAGTTTAGATTTAAAACAAACAGAAAAAATATCTTTTTATAAGAAAAAAACGAAAAAGGTAAAAAAAGAAATAAAATGTTTTATTTTAGTTCCCGAGGCTTTAAGGCCTGAATCAGCCCCGACTAAACCAAAAAGCTGAGGGGCTCACTGATTCATTCAATTACGTAAATTATTCAGCTCAAAAGAGGGTGATCATCTCTAAAGTGGTACAGTTTGTCCAATCCAACATCTGGAACTCACAACTACCCATAATCTACCAAAATCGCTAAAGTACAGTCACTCAAAAAGTGTTACTCAGGTCCAAAAGTAGGAATTACAATACCGAACAGCATCCAAAAATCTGAGGGAGTCATAGATCCCGAACTTATGGAAGCTGAAATAGCACGTCCAAATCCAGAAATAAAAAAAAAAAGCCAAACAAAATAAATCTGTTCAAGCCCAAGGAGCAGTAAAGAGCGCAACATCCATCCCCACCAAGCTTGCCATAGCGCCAAAATAGCACCAACATCCAACAGCATAAATCATCGTCTGCACATTATATCCAGCATCCGTGTCATCTCGGCGAAGAGCCAAGCTTGATACACAAGCTGCACAAGCTGAGAAGATATTTACACCAACCACCATTTCATCTACCAGCCATCGACCAAAAACAAAAGATGCTTTATCAATCAAAATTAATTAAACTCATCATGTTTTAATTATTCTAGAAGCTAAGTATTTTTTTTTTCTATATTGATAGTTCAAATATTTTTCATTTATTGTCTCATATACTCGTATATACTGTACATAATTCTTCGTTCAAATTTCTTTTAAATCTTTTTCCTTTTTTTTATTAGTATAGTTAAAATTTGTATGCGTATAAAAAAACTTCGTATTCCCTCGATGCTGTGCACACCATCAGGATGTAATCAAGAAACAACAGAATAAGATATCAAAAAGCAAACAAAAATCAACAAACAAGCAAACTATAAAAATCAACGAAGTTAGTAAAAAAAAAAAAAACATAAAAAATACATATATATGTATATACTGGGGTAAGTGATTTTGAAAAAAATGAATGAGTGTTCCCACTAAGGCACTTCTCCTTCATCCAGGCGGCAGCGGAAGAATTCTCAAGATGGAATCAACGGTGGCGTCTACAGTTCCAGTTAGGCTGAACTACTTAGTGAACACCTTATACGGGCTACTACGACATATTCGGAGCTCAGGCCTATAAGGAGCGGTTAATCCGGCTCCCCGCCCTTGGAGTTATATATATAGGGTCTGGTCCTCCAGGTTGGGGGTCGTGCCGTCGGGGTGACTTCCCGGCCACGTAAAGCTATTTTAGTTGCGAAGCATCAACAAGCCTCGGATACGGACGGATTTACTGTTGACGAACCTAGCAAACGAAATAAGGACAACGAACTTCGGATCTGCACGTGGAATGTTCTGTCTCTCTATAGACCACGTGCAGCCGAACATTTAGCGGAGGCCCTAGACTGCTACAAAGCAGACATCACCGCCATCCAAGAAGTGCGATGGGATGGGCCGGGCAAAAGAAAACTGAAAGACTGCGATGTATACTACGGTGACTGTTACCGACCACAAGGGCAGCGTCTTTTTGGATGTGGATTTGTTGTTAGAGGCAGACTGAGGCAAGAGGTCTTGAGTTTCAATTATGTGAACGAGCGCCTCACGACAATTCGCATCAAGGCTAAATTCGCCAACATCAGCCTGATATGCGCGCATGACCCCACAGAGGAGAAAGATGACGACACCAAGGACGAGTTCTACGAGCTCCTGGACAAGACATATGAGCAATGCCCTAGCTATGACATTAAAATTGTCTTGGGTGATTTTAATGCCAAACTAGGAAGAGAAGACGTCTTTGGTGGCACAATCGGAAGATACAGCCTGCACGACACCACCTCCGATAACGGACTCAGGCTAATCGACTTTGCTGCGGGGCGAAACGTTGTGGTAGCTAGTACGCAGTTCCCGCATCTCGATATTCATAAGGGGACATGGCGAATTCCTGGTCAATCAACCGCCAACCAAATTGACCACATTGCGATCGACGCAAGGCACTCCTCCAGTATCAAGGATGTCCGAACGTTCCGAGGAGCCAACGTTGACTCGGACCACTACCTCGTTGTAGCAAAGGTAATGCTACGGATATCCAGACCAAAGCCAAAACAGGGAAATACTGTCAGGAAGTTCAACGTCGGACGGCTACAGTCGCAAGAAATCGCCAGGTCCTTTTCCGATCGAGTCTCTCGCGCCCTCTTAACTAGTCCTTTGCCGCCAACTGCAAACATCGAGAACCAGTGGAAAAACTGCCAGGAAGCCATCAGAGATGCCGCCTCTGACGTGCTGGGCTTCGCACGACCACCACAGCGAAACCCCTGGTTCGACGAGGAATGCCGGCAAGTACATGCAGCCAAACAACAGGCATACAAAGCGGCGCTGCATAGAAGGACCAGAGCTGCTCGCGAGCTCTACGAGCAGAAGAGGAAAGAGGAACACAAGCTTCTCAGAAAGAAAAAGAAAGAGCATGAGAAGCGCGCGATCGAGGAATTAGAGGGATGCCACTGCAGGAATGAAGTTCGGAAGTTTTACCAAAAAGTAAAAAGAACCTCCCAAGGTTACAAACCCCGAAGCGAAGCCTGCAAGGACGATCAGGGGAACATCGTGGTGGAAACGCAGTCGGTGCTGAGGATATGGAAAAATCATTTCTGCAAATTGTATAACGGCGATGACGAACCGAATTCCGCTACCATGCAAATTGCACCATTCAACCTGGACGACGTAGGCCAACAATTCCGTCCACCCGATCTTGACGAAGTGAGGATAGCCATATCTAAACTTAAGTCCAATAAAGCTGCTGGAGCTGATGGCCTTGCGGCTGAGCTATTCAAAGCGGCTGGCGATGAATTGGTTAGGAGTATGCACCAGCTCATCTGTAAAATATGGTCGGAAGAAAGCATGCCCGATGAATGGAACCTCTGTTTGCCCAATCCTCAAGAAAGGCGATCCTCTGGACTGCACCAACTACAGAGGCATCAGTCTTCTTAATATCGCCTACAAGATCTTCTCTGCCGTACTTTGTGAACGCCTGAAGCCATTCGTCAACAACCTGATAGGTCCATATCAGTGTGGCTTTAGGCCAGGGAAGTCCACCATCGACCAAATATTCGCACTACGGCAGATCTTGGAGAAAACCCAGGAGTTCCAAATCGATACCCACCACCTTTTTATCGATTTCAAGGCCGCGTATGACAGCATCTATAGAGACGAGCTATATAGAGCAATGTCTAGTTTTGGCATCCCTGCCAAACTCGTCCGTTTTTGCAGGATGACGATGGAGAATGCACGCTGCTCCATCAAGGTCGGCAAAGACCTCACCGACACCTTTGATGTCAAAAAAGGTTTTAAGCAAGGCGACGCGCTGTCATGCGACTTCTTCAACATCGTTCTTGAAAGAATAGTGCAAAACTCTCACGTCAACACCAGAGGCACAATCTTTCAAAAGTCCGTCCAATTACTCGCTTACGCTGACGACATTGACATAATCGGACGAACAAAGCGTGATGTCAGTGGTGCTTTTGTGAGCATTGAGAAGGAAGCCAAGAAGATGGGTTTAACGGTGAATGAAAGCAAAACAAAATATATGCTGTCCACAAGAAAGGACACCCAACACCGACGTCTCGGACAGAACGTCACTATAGACAGCTATAATTTTGAGGTAGTCAGAGACTTTGTCTACCTAGGATCCGCTATAAACTCAGCGAACGACACCAGCGCTGAGATCAAACGAAGAATTACTCTTGCCAATCGCTGTTTCTTTGGGCTAAGAAGGCAATTGAGAAGCAAAGCCCTCTCTCGAGCAACTAAACTGTCCCTGTATAAGACGCTTATCATCCCGGTCCTGATGTATGGTGCAGAGGCATGGACACTGCTAACAGTGGATGAGAACGCGTTAGGCTGTTTTGAGAGGAAAATTCTCCGGGTGATTTTTGGTCCCGTCTGCATAGATGGGGAATGGAGAAGAAGATACAACAACGAACTGTATGGGCTGTACAGCGACACCGACCTAGCCACAAAAGTGAAAAGCCAACGACTGAGATGGCTGGGTCATCTAGAGCGAATGGACACCAATGCTCCGGCCCGGAAAGTCTTTGAATCCAACCCCGTGGGACAACGCAGTAGAGGTGGACAGCGTAAAAGGTGGCGCACGCAAGTGGAAGAGGACCTCAACCAACTTGGCGTGCGAAACTGGAGACAGCTAGCTAGAAACCGAGCCGGCTGGAAGAAGCTTGTTGGTTGAGGCCCTGGTCCACCCCGGACTGTAGCGCCACCTTAAGTAAGTAAGTAAGTAAGATTTTGAATATTTATACTGGATAAATTTGAACGAAAGATTTATTTTGCTAAAGTTAATATCATTTCATATAAATTAAACAAATTATTCTTCTCGTGATAAAGAATATTATTCTCATTGCATTGATCTTTAGTCGAAGTTCTCATACATACATATGTATATTATGGTAAATTTCCTTCTGATAAGAGTTTAATTAAATAATTGAAACTTTTGAAATTTAAAATTTTGAATAGAGGTACAGAAGAATAGAATACAAAGAAAAAAAATAAATAAGAAAAAAAAAAAGAAAGAAAAAAAAAGGTGCATACATAAGATAACATTAAAATTTGTATTGGTTTTGTAAATTTTCATTGGATTTTAGGGTTTGGTGAATCTTTATATTAACTGATTAATTAATATTTAAGAAAAAAATATATATAACGAGAACAGCGTTCTAAGCATCTATAAGAGAGTAATCTTATAGTCGAAACAAAACTATCATTTTGAGTAAAACATTTTTTTTTATTATTTTTATCTTTTGTTTGTATCGGTAAAACTGATTTTCGTTTTGCTCTTTTTTTTTGTCATCATTACTCTTAATTTGTTAAGGTTCCTACTATTTAATTTTTGTTTTCTAGTTTATACGACTCAGGTTGTAAATTTATAAAAATTGATTTCTTTATATTCTAACCTTTAATTTTTAATTTAAGATTTTTTCTTCTTTTGCAATAAAATTAATTCTGATTATATTTTTCGAAAATTGAAATCTGACTATTTTGTTTGTGTGTTTCTTCGTTTGGTTGGTTATATTTCCAATTTTTTTGGTTCTTTGGATCGGTTTTTAAGAAAGAATACCTCATTATCTTTATGTAGTTTGAAGCGCATTTGAATTTTAAGATTCCTTTTTTTTCCATATTTTTGGGAATAAGTTCTTTTTAGAAACCATGACTATGGTTTAGATTTTGTTTATATAGGTGGATGTGGCTTTGTAATGAAAAGCCGGAGATAGATACGACGAAGACGAAAAGATGAAAGTTTAGATAAAATCTAGCTTTCTTATTAGTTTGGGGTTATCAAAAATAGTTGAGGTCTTGGTAACCAGGTTGATCGCAAGGTCTTATTCGTGAGATCGGGTGATAATAGGGTGGGATATTCCTCTGAGGGCAAACCATCTAGCTCTCCTCACACACACAAGGTCACAAAACATTCTTCAACAACAGAGACAAGTCAGCTTCGCGAATATTTAAGTACAACTTTAGAAACGGCATGAAAACGTAACGGCCGTCCAATTTCCAAACCACAAGAACCCCGACAACACCGACGAGCTATCCTTTGGCCATGCAAGCATGCCGTGCGGTAAGGAAACTGGGCACCCATACACTTTGCTACCAGCTCAGTTTAAGAGTTCCTGTAAGCTCTAAGGCCTACTGGTAGTGTACGGAGTGGATGGTTTAGGGGGTTGAGGTTATTATATTTTAACCCCTACTCGAATGTCAGCTCGAGGTACGTTACAAAATAATAGGCATAAACATATACATACCTACATATATTTTTGAAATTAATTTATTTTGTATGGGTGATGTCTTCTTAGGTCAGCTTTCTCTAGTAGTCAGCCACCTCTCTATGAAAAACAGAATAAATAGTAAGGGCTTTGTCTTACTTTCGCAACAAAAGTATTTTTAAAAACCCTTACTATTCTTCTGTAAGTGTGCAAAATTCTGGTTAAATGCGATTGATGGTTTTCTGTTTAAAAATTCAAGTTTGCTTCAAGTTTGCAAAATGTTTGAATGTGGAAGTGCCTTTTGTAAAGGCCTAGCTAGAGCAACAAAAATACTGAAGAGAGGTCCATTTTGTTATTGGTTTTGTGTTCTTCAAAGTCTATTTAACTTATTTTTTGCAAGAAAATATGAAATTGAAAATTGAAACATAAAAATATTTAGAAAAGGGTTTGGCCTTAAGAGACAAATTTTGTTCAGTTCTTTTAAGTTCCCCCCCCCCCCGGCTGACTAATGAAGACTACACTTTTTTATTTTTTTACTAAACTGAGCATGAAAATTGAATGAACCTTTTATTCTCTCTTGATTTCTGTAAAATTTATTTTTGAAAAATCCCTTTTTTCAGTAGTCAGCCGCATGTTTACAAAATGAAAGAATGGGGGCTGACTACATGAAAAGAAAAAAAGTGTGTCCTGTAGTCCGCCCCCATTTTTTCATTTTGTTAACAGGGGGCTGACTACGTACTAAGGTGGCCAACCTCACAAGAAACGCACTTACAGCTCAATTTTTGTTAATAATTTATTTATGTTAACAAAGTAGAATTTAAAAAAAAATTTGACAAACTCTCTCATTTACGAGACTACCTATGCATGTTTTTTAAGAAAAATTCTTTAATTTCCTGAAGAAATAAATAAACTTAAAAGACAAACACACTAAATCCTCTAGCCCAAAAGTAAAAACAAACATTTTGTAAATAAGAACCTATCCTTCAAACCTACATAATATAGCTATACCTATGTATGTACTTACATTCATATGTTTTCATGCCGTACGCAAAATCCTATTATTTGACATTATTTTAAAGATCGAGAAGAATGAAAAATTAAACTACAAGCGTACACACGCATACATATGCACAAAAAAAGTATGACGGATAACAAACAATAAAAAAAATATATAGATACTCTGCACCCCCAAACGTGAAAACCGAAATCCTATAAGAAAATAAAAACGAAAATTATTGCCAAGATCGAGATGAACGAAAACAATAACATGCGCACAAAGAAAGGATAGAGCAAAGAGGATATAAAAAAGTAAAAAAATATGAAAAACCAGCAATATTTTTTTCATTTTTGGAGCGCCGAGTGACGATACTTCGCCCTCGACTGCATTTTTACGACTGAACTGAAAGAAACTGACACATGACAATAATAATAAAATAAATACGAAAACACAAAAGTAGAAGTTTATATACAAAGGCATGGGGTTTCAACATGAGGCAAGCACGGGGGCTTCAACATCAGATTGTTGTGAAACATCGATGCTCATGATATTACTATAAAGTTTATATACAAAGGTTTTAGAACCTTCCTCCAAGGTGGCGCAAGTGTCTTCACTTTCAACTTTATGAGTGGAAATAAGAATTTGTTTTCGTTATTCCTTGTTTTCACTCATTTGTTGGAAGGGCGAGCGAAATGTTTGATTTTGAGGAGAATGATGATGAACGTAGTTTGTGCGTTGTTTTTTTTTTATATTTTCATTATTGAAAGCAGAAAATAACTGCAGCGGGAATAATGACTTTAAACTAATCGGAGTTGGGTATCTAACTTTAATTATTTTGTATTTTAAAAGTAGGTAGGATAGGTAGGTATGTAATGTAAGTAGGTATGAAGGTATGTAGGTATGTAAGTATGTAGGTATGTAGGTATGAAGGAAACCTTTTTACTTGCGATATAGGTAGGTACTATAGGGCAAGTTTTGGATTCGTGCAAAAAAAAATTTCGAGATAACAATCAAACATGACATTACGTTGATTGATAGAGAACACGAAAAAAGTGGGTGGCCAATTCTGTCTGTCTGTCTCTCTGTCTGTCCGTGCCTTCACCTATAGCCTAAACTACTGAAGCGATTTTCTTCAAATTTTGAACTTAAGGTGTTTTTGTGACTTCAGAGGGAAAATTGAATTTTTTTTTTAGTTGAAAAAATAACGGTACTTGACTTACAACCGATAAGGAAAAGCTTACCTATCTCAAAAAGGGCTCCAACGATTTTGATAAAAAAAAATCAGTGTATTATTGAAGATATGATGTACCTTTTAGTAAGAAAAAAAAATCACCAAAAACATTTATTAACGGTACCTGCCATATAATTTTTGTTTTGATTTTTGGTTTTCTCATTAACCACTCATCCGATTTCAATTAAAATTTTTTACATAAGCTTTGTTAGAATATAAATAATACTGCATACCAAAATTTTCTTAAAAATAAATTTTGGATTTTTAAAAAAAGATTCAAAATTTTGTTTTGAAAATTCAATACTTCACAAACGGGTTGATGAATTGTTTTGAAATTTCAGTTTTAAATGTATATTAATATATACTCAAAATTGGCATACCAAAATGTTTTTTTGAAAAATGTTACAAAAATTTTATATATAAAAAATTAATTTTTAAGAAAACGGCTGCAACGATTTTAAATTTTTTTGCGCTCTAAGTTATTTATCAGACTATTTATACAATTAAAAGAACGATTTAAATATGCTTTTTATACTTTTACATTAATTACTTGAATATTTTTTAAAGTTTTTAAGTCCCACACAACTTGCACATAAGAGCAAGTACGTGCGATCCAGTCGTGCATTTTATTTAATGTGGATATGTGATTTTTGTTTTATTTAGGTTTGTAGTTAGTTCATTTCCTTTAAATGAAGTATAAATATTTAAATGCATCCTCAATTTGAACAAAATAAAAAAATTTATGGGTCGCTGGTGCGCGGATAGATAATTTCTCGTAGGTAAATGAATTGCAATTTGCAAATTGTCAGTAAATACTGAAAGATTAGTTTAAAAAGCAAGTGCGAACGCATATTTTTCATGTAGGTAGGTAAGGTATGTAGGTACAGCCCCGGATCTATGGGGGGGCAAAACGGGGCCTGTGCCCCGGGCGGCAGCTTCCAAGGGCGCCAAATCTATGTGACTGAAAAAACTGAAAATTGCGATGCTTAATGAAATAAAATGAATTGAGATGCGGCAATGGAATATCAAACTGTATTTCTCCGTCAACCTTTAGCAGTTTTTCTATTATTATTTCTCCACTTAAAATAATTAAAAATTAAAAAAGAAACGAGTTAAAAGTTTGTTAAAAGTTTTTCTGATGTTTTTTAACAATAGTTTATTGCATTGTATGTAGTGTATTTTTACAAAACTTTTCCTCCTCCCTAAACTGTAGGAGATAGGTCCCTCTTCTTCAATAATAAAACATTTGAACTATGTCTCTCAACAAGCGACGCACCAAACCGTACAAATCCTAGTCTTGTCTTAAGAATTATTTGCTGCATACTAACAACTTTATTACACTGTATTTTAGATCTTTTTTAATTCACAAAAAATCTAAATACCCACAAATGTAGGAAATCAGGCGCTCCAAAAAAACTGTTAAGTAAAAATTTTTCTTTCCGATGAACAGAAAGTGAGATAAACGCTGAAAACCATTTTTACAATTTTCGACAACAATTTTTCATGATGTCGATAGTTTTTGGAAACAAAAAATTGAAAAGATATTTTAACTTACAAAATCAAATAAAACATGTTACTCTCCGAGAAAATTGCATTAACCTTTTTCAACACCCTTTTTCAAAATGGCGGATAACACAAAATTTCCCACCAGCCAGAGACTGCTCCCACACGTATCGAAGAACCAGCCAATCTAAAATTACTGGTGTTTTGACTTTGCTTAGCTCTAGTACTATTAAGGTTTGAAATTGTGTGTGTCAATTTCATTGAAATCGTTCAAGGAACAACGAAGTTATAATATGTTAACTTTTTTGAAAGATTCTGTTGTGAAATATTTTTTTCCGTTACAATTCGGTATCAGCTATCACCTGAGTATATTTCATTGCAATCTCTCAAGAAAGAACGAAGTTGCAAAATGGTGACATATTTTAGAAACATCCTATTTTGAAAATATTTTTTTCTGCTATAACTCTGTCTCACCTATCACCACTGCCAATTTCATTGCAATCGCTCAAGGAGCAACGAAATCCCGAGGATTTTAAAACTTTATTCGGAATTTTGTACTTCGATACTCTATCTTGCGTAACTTTGGCTTTTCGACATTTTTCTTTCTTCGGTTCAGGGAATGGATCTTTAATAGTTTTCCCATGATAAATTTGGAAACGAACCATATTTAACAGATCCTTGCAGATTTGATTCGAATGAAAACGAATTTTATTAGGAACCAAAAAATAAGATTCGCGATCGAATCAAAAACAAAATTCTTTTGAATTGTTCACGAGTGAACGAATCATATTTTATCGTTCTACGAACCTTGGTTGTGCATCGTCTTTGTTTAGGGATTATTAATTTTCTTATCTATAGTAATAAGTTGCTGAATAGGTATTGGCTGCACATCAATTAAAAAGTTTTATTCTCCCAGTGACAAAAAATCCAACCAAACAGATATGTGTTTTTTTTTTCATTTTTATCAAAAACGGCAAGGGCGCCAAAATCAAGTTTTGTCCCGGTTCGGAAAAACCGTAGATCCGGGGCTGTGTAGGTACGGTAGGTACTTACATGTAAAAAAAGAATTCCATTTTTGGAAATTGGTCACACGAAGAAAATGAGTAGGTCTAGTAAACAGGAACACATGCATTTATAAAATTAAAATTTAAGTTAATTTTAATTGAATCGTTTATTTTGAAAAGGAGACATTTTTGGGAAGTTTCAATACCTATCAAATTTTGAAAAAGATTGTATAGTTCCAGCACCACTCTTCGAAGATAATTAAACCAGAGCTAGTGGCATGGGCGCACGCAGGATTTTGTCCAGGGGGCAGACACCAACCGAATTTGGAGATATACAATTTTCGAAAAAAAATGTAGGTATATTAAAAAATATATATATAAAAAGCAATATTTTTTTTCTAGAGATACTCAATATATACCTCAATTATGTACCTACATTAAAAAAGAGCTAATTTTAACGGATTAATATCTATTTTATGAAGTTATTAATTTGACGATTGGTTAAGTTTTCATGATTTTTTATTTATTGTCAGATATGTTAAGGATTTTTAGTATACGTTATAAATAACAAATTGTAAGTATATAAAAAAACGGGTGAGTTATCAATTACACTAGTTTACAAAATTTTGGATCATGGTAGGGTCCTTAGAAAAAATATATTTTCTAGACTTATTTTGGGTCACTGAACACGAAAATCAAAATTATTTTTTTTCCAAAGAAGCGTTTTCGAGATATGCGCAAAAATCATTTTCTCAGCTATTTTTTCAGATATTCCCATAAATCTCGCTAACGGCATAGTTAATTTACATAAAATGTGTATTTTCTAAATGATGTGATCTGTCTCCTTCCGACGATGTACTGCTTGAATAAGTCAGACTGAAATTTTATAAGTTACAGGCATTCAAAGTTTCAAAAACGAGTATTTTTGAAAAATTTCTAGTTTTTGGTTGCTCCATATGGATAGAAAAAAATATTTTAAATAATTTTAAGGACTCAAGTGAAAAACAATCTTTTTAACAAAGATTTGAGCTAAAGTTTTTCAAAATCCGACGATAAATGTAGAAGTTATTGAATAATTAGTGAAAAAAGGCAATTTAATTTTTTTCAATAGAAGTCATATAAATGTATATTAGGGTGTCCGTTATTTCCCAAAATAATTTTTTTAAATCAGAAACCCCTAAAATCAAAATTCTATGTCCTTAAATAAAGTTTTTGACCAAAAAATTTGTGTCTAAGGTGATAAATCGTTGCCTCTTAGGCCATTCTCTTTTCCAAACAAAGGAGAATTTAACGCACCAAACTCCAAGACCAATAATGACGTGATGTATATCGTTGGAAAGGTATTTTTATGAACTACAATAGTTACTAAAAGAATTCATTTCAAATCTCTATGTGAAAAAAGTTATTCGCTAGTTAAGGATAGTTTTTTCACATCAAAATGCGCTGACACACAATTTTGGCCAGCGAATAACTTTTTTCACATAGAGATTTGAAATGTACTCTTTTAGTAACTATTGTAGTTCATAAAAATACCTTTCCAACGATATACATCACGTCATTATTGGTCTTGGAGTTTGGTGCGTTAAATTCTCCTTTGTTTGGAAAAGAGAATGGCCTAAGAGGCAACGATTTATCACCTTAGACACAAATTTTTTGGTCAAAAACTTTATTTAAGGACATAGAATTTTGATTTTAGGGGTTTCTGATTTAAAAAAATTATTTTGGGAAATAACGGACACCCTAATATACATTTATATGACTTCTATTGAAAAAAAATCAATTGCCTTTTTTCACTAATTATTCAATAACTTCTACATTTATCGTCGGATTTTGAAAAACTTTAGCTCAAATCTTTGTTTAAAAGATTGTTTTTCACTTGAGTCCTTAAAGTTATTTAAAATATTTTTTTTTCTATCCATATGGAGCAACCAAAAACTAGAAATTTTTCAAAAATACTCGTTTTTGAAACTTTGAATGCCTGTAACTTATAAAATTTCAGTCTGACTTATACAAGCAGTACATCGTCGAAAGGAGACAGATCACATCATTCAGAAAATACACATTTTATGTAAATTAACTATGCCGTTAGCGAGATTTATGGGAATATCTGAAAAAATAGCTGAGAAAATGATTTTTGCGCATATCTCGAAAACGCTTCTTTGGAAAAAAAAATAATTTTGATTTTCGTGTTCAGTGACCCAAAGTTAGTCAGAAAATATATTTTTTCTAAGGACCCTACCATGATCCAAAATTTTGTAAACTAGTGTTATTCTTTATTTTGGCTTAAATGGCAAGTTAAGTTATAACTAAAACTTCAACAACAAAAAAACACTTCGTTAATTTTTCTATAATACTTTGCTTTCAGGAATGTGTGAAGTTAGCCCCCCTTTTTTTGAATTTTTTATTTTTGAAAGTTGTTCCAGATTGTTCCCGATTTGTTCCGGATTGTTTCAATTTTTTTTTTAATATTTTCAAATGAGGGTCTTAGACCAAAAAAATCGTTTTTGACCTAGCCCCTAGTTCTAGTTGTTCTGAACATTGTTCCAAGTTTTTGGACCTCTATGTTCAAAAGAATTGAAATTCTTACTTCAAATTTTTTTTCGAGCTAAGAAAAGTGTTGTAAACATTTTTTCAAAAAATTAAAGTTGGTAAATGTTAGCAAGTTTTAAACACAAACATAACAACCAAAAGATTTTAAACCTAAAAAAGAAGACGAATAAGAACTTAAAGACTCTTCGTTTATATGCGATATAATAAATAAATAAATAAATATTAAAAAAAAATATATAAAAAAAATGCTCCTCCCCCCTCTTCCAACCAATTTTTTTAAATACAAATTCAAGCTACAGTCAATGCACAGATTAATAAAAAAGTCATAACCTTAATAAGCATTTAAACGAAATTACTAACCACTCACTCATGTTTTTTTTCTTTTTCTCTCATCCGAATCCGACCAAAGTAATTACTGCATGGTTTTTAGTGTACAACACATAGATGAAAACCCAACCTCGTAATAATTACAACACAATCAAAAGAATCAGAAAACTAAACAAGAAATCTGAAAACAACCCTTATCTAAAAAAAAACTCAGTTTCTATTTCTATGTGCAACAGAGGCAGGCGAGGATCCGAGAATATCATCTCTTGTTGTGCTTGTGCTCGTGATGTCGCATACGCATTGTACAAGTTTCATCTCAACTCAATTCTCTTCGGCAGCGTTTTTTTTTAAGTTTTTTTTTGCTTAAGAATTTTAGTAGGTAGAGAGATTTTTTTCTTGGTGGCAACCAAATATACTCCATGACCATTGCATGAGTATCTTTTGTGGCAAACGTCACCATCAATCGGTTTCGGTTATGAATTGAATTCCTTTCCTTTTTATGCACTCACGCCCTGCCTTGGATATTTGTTGTGTATATCAATATCAACTCAAGGAAGATTCACTCAGCGATCACAGCGACCCTATCGGCAGAGACGTAGAAGATTTCTTCTTGCAATCTTGATTCCTCTATGTATAGAAACTCAATTATACTATTAATCAATATGAGTCCCAACTGTGGCAAAATGTGAGGAGAAACATTTTAACTGCTTCGAATTTCGGAGCAATTTGCAAAACAAGAAAACCAACAAGTATTGTTAGAAATTTGTTGTATAAAAATATTTTTTCTTCAAAAGCAACCACTTTTGGAAAAATGAAGGAAAAAGAGGCATTGAATAAAGTTTCCACAAAATTGGGGATTGAAATCCATATATGTGGCTTGTTTCTTGACGAAAATTATTTTTTTCTGGGAGCAAGTCCCAATGGACTCATTGGGAATAATGCGGTTGTTGAAGTAAAGTGCCCTATATCCGCTCAGAACCAAGACGTTGATGAAGCAGTTCAAACAGGAAAACTTAAATACTCAAATTATGATAAATCGTCAAGAAAAATAATTGGACTTAAACACAACCATGATTATTACTACCAGGTACAAGGCCAACTTCTTGTAACTAAAAGAGAAGTTTGTTATTTTTATATTTACTTTGGTGAAGATATTGATATGTATATAGAAAAAAATGCACGACTGGATCGCACGTACTTGCTCTTATGTTCAAGTTGTTTGGGACTTAAGAACTTTAAAAAATATTCAAGTACTTATAGAAAAAGTATAAAAAGCATTTAAATCGTTCTTTTAATTGTATAAACAGTCTGATAAATAACTTAGAGCTCAAAAAAGAGTATGCCATTTGATTACTTGAAAAAATATGAATTTACGCAAAAAAAAAATTAAAAATCGTTGGAGCCGTTTTCTTAAAAATTAATTTTTTATATATAAAATTTTTGTAACATTTTTCAAAAACAAATTTGGTATGCCAATTTTGAGTGTATATTAATATACATTTAAAACTGAAATTTCAAAATAATTCATCAACCCGTTTTTGAAATATTGAATTTTCAAAAAAAAAATTGAATCTTTTTTTAAAAATTCAAAATTTATTTTTTCAAAAATTTTGGTATACAGTACTATTTATATTTTAACAAAGCTTTTGTGTAAAAAATTTTATTGAAATCGGATGAGCGGTTAATGAGAAAACCGAAAATCAAAAAACCGTTATATGGCAGGTACCGTTAATAAATGTTTTTGGTGATTTGTATTCTTACTAGAAGGTACATCATATCTACAATAATACACTGATTTTTTTTTATCAAAATCGTTGGAGCCGTTTTTGAGATAAATAAGCTTTTCTTTAACGTTTGTATGGCAAGTATCGTTATTTTTTGAGCTAAAAAAAAAATTTCAATTTCCCCTCTGGAGAGTTAACAAAAAACCTTAAGTTCAAAATTTGAAGAAAATCGCTTCAGTGGCTTAGGCTGTAGGTGGAGGTACGGACAGACAGACAGACAGACAGACAGACAGACAGACAGACAGACAGACAGACAGACAGACAGACAGACAGACAGACAGATAGAATTGTGCCACCCACTTTTTTTGTGTTCTCTATCATCGTAATGTCATGTTTGATTGTTATCTCGAATTTTTACTTGCGATTATAGGTACTATAAGGCAAGTTTTGGATTCGTGCAAAAAAAAAATTTTGAGATAACAATCAAACATGATATTACGATGATAGAGAACACCAAAAAAGTGGGTGGCACAATTCTGTCTGTCTGTCTGTCTGTCTGTCTGTCTGTTCGTCTACAGCCTAAACGGCTCGATCGATTTTCTTCAAACTTGGTACATAGTGGTTTTTGGTGATTCTGCCGACACGTTTTTTTCATTTTTTTTTTTTAGAACCAAAAATAACGGTACCTGCCATACATTTTTTTTGGTAAATTTACATAATCGTATTTTTCTCAAAAACGGCTCGACAACTTTTCTTAAAAAAACTCAATAAATTTATTTTAGTAAAGGCTTTCTTTGGGTGGAAAACCATTTTTCAAAAATGGTTATTAATGGTACCTCCCAAGGAACCATTTTTTTAATTTTTGATTTTCTTCAAAACGGTATGACCGATTTCAATTATTTTTTTTATACAGAAGCTTCCAAAAAATGTTAATAGTTTTGTGTACCAACATTTTTGAAAAAATATGTTTTGGATTTTTAAAAAATATTTCGAAATTTTTTTTTGAAAATCAAATATTTCGAAAACGGCATTATAGATTTTTTTGAAACTTGATATTTAAGATTTTTTTAGTACTCTCTAAAATATTTTTAGAAAAAATTTTACATTTATGAAAAAATAACGGTACCTTCCATACAAAAGTGAAAAAACCGCAAAGGAAAATATTTTTTTGCTTGAAAACGACTCCTACGATTTTGATTAAACTTTTTTCATATACTAAAATTAGTACAATCTACCATCAAAAATTATAAAATTTTACACATAGCAACTATTAGTAGTACCTGTCATAGAACGTATTTTTTTATTTTGAGTTTTCTCGTCATCAGCTTAACGGATTTAAATGCATTTTTTTATGTACAAATTTCAGATAAGATTAAATAATATTGCATATCGAAATTTTCCAAAAAAAAGTTTTTGGATTTTTAAAAAAAGTTTCAAATTTTTTTTTTGAAAATTCGATATCTCAAAAATGGGTTGACAAAGTTTTTTTCAAATTTTGTTTTTATATACACATAAATATATACTTCAGATTTGCATACCAAAATTTGTTCTTAAAAATGTTTTAAGAATTTTATATTTAAAAAATTAATTTAAAAAAAAATCGCTCCAACGATTTTAAAATTTTTTCCCATACAATCATATTCCATCATGAATTAAGATGGCATACTTTTTTTTCACCTCAAACTGTCAAAAGAGTTGTTTTAGCTAATTTAAATGTCGTATTTCATGCTTCTCTACATTTTTCTCTCATAATTTCCATGTACTTATATACAATTTTCTTAAACTCGCAGTGTCTTGAACATAAGAGCAAGTACGTGCGACCCAGTCGTGCATTTTATTTTTTTTTGCACGAATCCAAAACTTGCCCTATAGTGCCTATATCGCAAGTAAAAATTAATGTTGATGCTGATTTTTGTCAAATTTTTTTATCAAAGCTGAAAATATTTTTTGAAAATTATCTTTTACCAGAAATTGTTGATCCGAGATAACTTCGGAATATGTATGCCAATAAGGGAGACAACTCTTACATCAGATTACGTACCAAATATACATACAGGTTACCATGAAATTTTTTTAAGAATAAAATATTCTTTTTTAATAGTGGAATAACGATAGTTAAATAATATTTTTTAGTTTTAAATTAATAAAATTTTAAAATTATTTTTTGCATTTTTTTGTTTAAAAAATGTTATTACCTTATTTATACACTCTAAGAGCCGACTAATTTTGGAAGTGGACGTATAAAAAAAAATCTGAGTATGAGAGTTTGTAACGGTTTAGTTGTTCTCATCCGACGAAAGGCACTGACTTCCTTTCCTACATTTCCCTCAGGACCACAGGATTCCCCAAGTAAATCTGTAGGACGTCAGATGAGTTGTTCAGTACACTAGATACGGTTCGGCATGCTCGCTTCACCAAAAGACCAGCTCGTCGGTGGGGTGGGTTCTTGTATCTGCCACTGAACTACCGCACATTATTTCATGCCGATATGATGACCCAACAAGAACTTTATCTTAAAAACACAAGTTACCATTCCTAAATTTCAGAAAAGGGAACCCAAGATGTTGATGGGCCCCTGAGCTTGTCCCTCCCACCGTTTTCTTAAACTATGAGAAAACTCCTTGGTTATCGATCAACTCGTATTCTTTCAATAACCCCTTACTTAAAATCGAATAAACTTCTAAAAATTACTCATATTATTCTCGGCGCCTAAAAGCATCATCACTCCTTATCTTTCCCGTTTGCACAAAAAAAAAACTGAGGTCACTCCATTCCAAACCAAAACAATTCCAAATAAATCATAATAGTGAATTCGTTCATATTGCATGTATAAAGTTTATCAATTCAAACTAAAGTAAAGAGGTAGTAAAACGAAAAATGATACAAAGAAAATAACGTTCAACTCATTGTTTTGTTATAAAAAAAAATAGATAAAATTATTCTATGTTAGAGAATTTCTCTTAAAATCTCATTGCTATATTTGAATATCGGCGACGATAAAAAAATCTAAAATATGAATAATAGGAGATCTTATATGGAGTTTGAGTGAAGAGACATCAAATTACGCTCGGTCAAGATCTAAATAACAATTTATCGTGTTCGCAAAACAAAGCCAAACAAAAATAAAAAAAAAAATAAATCGATAATTGAGTCTTTTTTTCTCTTAACTTTCCCCTTTGAGCTATAAATTTTTGTCTTTACACTCACACTCAGTCGAACTCTTAAATTTAATTTAGTACTAGCTGGCCCGCCCCGGCTTCGCACGGGTATACAAATTTTAGTTACGTATAAAAATTAAATTAATTATCAATAATACTACCTTCAATAAAAGTTTGTTTGATTGGTTACAGTAATATCGTTTTCGATTTGATTTTGGAATTGTTTAGTTCCAAACAAATATGAAAAACCTTCTACTCCGAATTTTCCATATTCAATAGGAATGGAACAATTCAAAAATCAAATCAAAAACTAAATAAGTTGTTAAAATCACTATTTACTTGTAACATCAATTTTAAACTTTTCGACAAAATAAAATTTTTTGTATTTTCAGCTTTTGCATTGACATGAAAATCCGATGACTTCAACGTCTTGAACATTTCTAGATACATAAAACTATCCATGTACATGGATTTTGTAGTGCCAGCCCACACACCTTTTGATAATAATCATTGCAAAGGCAAGTCAAATCAGGAATTGTAAACTCTTCAATATAAAAATCGTGTCTTGTTAACATTGGATTGTTGTGGTAGTAACATATTATTTTCTCCTTTGAATTCGCCATTATTTATAGACCGAGAGCCCACAGCAGATTTTGGGTGTGATATCGTTCACAAAAAAAAGAAGTATAGGAGTCGAAAGCTTCATTAAAGGCTATTCAAAAAATCGAAGTCTTGCAGTCCACAACTGGGGCCTTTGCGAGAAACAGTGCATCGAAAAAAAAAATATGAATGCAGCTTCGAGGTTAATCGTGTTAGCCCAAATTGGTTTTCACTCCTCCCTACATAAGCTCCTCGGATCACATATCACGGAATCTGAGACCATTTGATTGTATAGTTCGCTCTACCGCACCGTTTAAAAAATTCAAAATTCTAAGTGAAAAATGGTTTTTTTGAACAGTCTGGCAGGGCGAATTAAACACTCAAATGATCTCAGATTCCGTGATATGGGATCCGAGGAGCTTATGTAGGGAGGAGTGAAAACCAATTTGAGCAAACACCATTAACCTCGAAGTTGCATTCATATTTTTTTTTTTCGATGCACTGTTTCTCGCAAAGGCCCCAGTTGTGGACTGCAAGACTTCGATTTTTTGAGTAGCCTTTAATGAAGCTTTTCACGCCTATACTTCTTTTTTTTTGCTATCGTTCACACCCAAAATCTGCTGTGGGCTCTTAGTCTATTAAGATTGTTGTATCGATTACATTACTCATCAATTTTTCACAACCTCATACGTATAATATTTTATGTCATTTCTACATTCATACATTCATTTCTATACATAAGTCCTCTATCTATACGATACCAATGGTCAGACAGACTTTTTTTGGCTATTGCGACCAGTCCGACCAATTTTTAAAAAATGCTCTTTTCTTAACACTGCGTTTTACATTACGGAAAACTGAGTAATATAATATCAAATTCAAATAGCGATATGAAAGTGGCCTTAACCACTTTTTTCTCATCTTCATCCAAGGATATACAAAATCCCTAATTTTATAAAAGTGGTCGGACTCGTGTCAACACCCAAAATGTGGTCGGACCATTGGTATCGTGTAGAGGACAGCCTTAGCTTTCATTTGATACCCCATTTATACAAGTTGCTTATATTAAAGGTATACATTTAGCGGATAATGCAACCTGAAAAGTGCATTTTCTAACCATTGCTACCAGAAAAGCCTTGTCCGACCAGTAGTTTCGTAAAAGTTTGTACTAAAGTTATCAGTTGGCATCCAATTTTTGCGTGGCTGCGATGAGATAGATAATCTTACGGTCGGGCTCCCAGACTATAAGACACACGCTGGCCGTCAAAAACTGTTTGGAGATGGAGATGGTGATTATAAAATACCCCAAGCTTCTTGTCATATCATTTTCCTTATTTAACAACAACGACAGTACACAATTAAAACTAAAAAAAATTACTTACATATAAGCGTCAGCAATATTTATTATACATATTTACTGACAGGAAATACAGGGCTTGTTTTTGAAATAAACTTTATTTTTCACATAAAAACATCAATTTTTCTTTTTTATGAAAAAAGTGCAGTGCCACTTATTCAAAATTCCTCAAATAACTTTTTAAACCTTGCCAGTCATTTTTTGAATATAATCCATAAATTTGAGCTCAATCTGACGTGTAGTTTTTGAGTCTATAGGTCATACACAGACAAACATTCATTTTTATATATATAAGATATATTTCGTTCGATGGTATAATCGGCGATGACACCCTTAAAGAGCTCAGGGCTATAATTGACAGAGAAAAAAATGAATTAATCATACACCCAGGTATAAAGATTCCTTTGCTGAACAAACACTCTAGTTTTATAAGTTCTTTAGCTATCCTTAACGAAAATATAAGCGAACCCTCCAAAATTAAACTTAAATCTATTATTAATAAATTCAGTCACTTATTTGGCCCAGTTACCAACGAAGAGGTAAAGACCAATATAAGGGCCGAAATACGGACCACAACGGATGAGCCGATATACACCAAGAGCTATGCTTACCCCGCTTGCATGCGAGAAGAGGTCGAAAGGCAGGTCAACGAGCTTCTGGCCGAAAACATCATTCGCCCGTCAAAAAGCCCATATAACTCACCTTTATGGGTTGTTCCAAAAAAGCCTAAGCCGGACGGGGAAAAAAAAACAGTATAGGATGGTTATAGAAAACAGTATAGGATGGTTATAGATTTCAAGCGTCTGAACGCCGTAACCATTTCCGATACATACCCCATCCCAGACATAAATAGTACTCTTGCAAGTCTTGGCGATGCCAGATTTTTCACCACAATAGACCTTACTTCAGGCTTTCATCAGATAGCCATGAAGGAAAAAGATATCCCCAAAACAGCATTTTCCACGATGAACGGAAAATTTGAATATCTAAGGTTACCTTTCGGGCTGAAAAACGCTCCGGCCATATTCCAAAGGATGATAGACGATGTCCTCAAGGAATTAATCGGAAGAATTTGCTACGTCTACATTGACGATATCATTATTTTTAGCAAATCCGAAAGCGATCATCTGAGGGACATCGAGACAGTGTTCTCCAAAATTCATGAAGCTGGCCTTAAAATTAATCTAGAAAAAAACAAATTTCCTAGCCACCAGTGTTGAATTCTTGGGATATCTTGTCACTTCTGACGGCATTCTTCCTGATCCCAAGAAGGTTAAGGCTATCGAGGCAATTTTACCTCCTAATACTCTTAAGGAGTTAAAAAGTTTCCTTAGATTAACATCATATTATAGAAGATTTATCAAGGATTACGCCAAGATAGCTAAGCCATTAACCAATATGACTCGTGGGGACTTGGCACAAGTACGTGGCAACCAATCTAAGAAAGTTCCTGTTACTCTGGATGAGACAGCACTAAAAGCGTTTGAAAATCTTAAGGAATTGCTTACTTCAGCTGAGGTACTTGCTTTTCCAGACTTCGACAAACCCTTCAATCTGACTACAGACGCCTCCGACTATGCCATAGGTGCCGTGTTGTCACAGGGAGAACCTGGGAAAGACAAGCCAATTGCATACATCTCCCGTTCCTTAAATCGAACGGAAGAAGGCTATGCGACAAATGAAAAAGAGCTACGTGCTATCGTTTGGGCACTTGATAACTTGAGAAATTACCTCTATGGAGCGAAAAAAATAAGAATATACACCGACCACCAGCCTTTGACATACACGCTAAGTAATAGAAATTACAACGCTAAACTCAAACGCTGGAAGGCAAGAATTGAAGAGTACAATTACGAGTTGATTTATACTCCAGGTAAATCAAACTTCGTGGCAGATGCTCTATCAAGGCTCCGAACAGCGGTCAACCACTTGTCAGATTCCCCAGATTCTCGAACGGAAACAGCAAGTTCATTCCCTGACACAACAGATACGGAAACGGCAAACGAAGCACGAACTGAAACAGGACTTACACAAACAGCATCTGCTGACGAAAACTACACAGACAACATACAAACAGCTACTGCTGATGAAGGACTTTGTGAACAATCCCCAGATGATAGTGAGTCTGGAACTATGCACAGTGCTGATCAAGATAACAGCGACCTAATACCACACGTGGAAGCTCCTCTTAATGTCTTCAGGAACCAATTGGTTTTTAGAGTTAATAAGGACATGTGTGATGCTAAAAGTGTTTGTGATGCCAACTACGAACCTCATCCTGGCTTCCTTCGACACGTCATCTCCGCGAGGAGCTTGGACCAGGCCAAACTCAAAGAGGTTCTCCGTCAAAAATTAAACCCTAATGTAATCAATGGAATTAAAATTCCAGAGGCATATCTTGGGTTGCTTCAGAGTGTATACCTTGAAAATTTCGTTAAATACAAAATAAGGATTACACAAAGACTTGTGGAAGACGTCACTATTGAGGATCGGAAATTCTCCATCATAGAGGAGGAACATAGAAGAGCTCACCGAGCCCCAAGAGAAAATAAAGAACAGATCCTCGAAAAATTCTATTTCCCACGAATGATGGCAAAAATTAGGAAATATGCCACCACCTGTGAAATTTGTCATTCCAATAAGTACGATAGAAGTCCACACAACCCAGAACTGCAAATTACACCCGTCCCAAAATATCCATGCGAAATTATCCACATGGACATAATGGAGATCCAAAACGAAAAATTTCTGACTGTGGTAGATAAATTTTCTAAATTCTCTAAATTCTTTCATATCAAAGACAGATCAGCTATCTATTTAAGATCAAAAATGATAAAGATTTTACATTACTTTACAGTACCTTTGATGTTAGTCACGGATAATGAGAGGGGTTTCCTTAGTCCAATAGTCCTGAACCTTATAAAAAATTTAGGAGTGAAATTGTATTTAACGCCTTCTCACAGAAGCGAGGTCAATGGCCAAATAGAAAGGGTTCACTCTACGGTTCTCGAAATATATCGATGCCTTAGAGCAGAATACCCAGACTTAAAGGTCAAAGAACTCGTCTACGTAGCTGTTGATAGGTACAACAACACAGTACATTCAGTTATTAAGAAAAAACCAACAGATATATTTTTCAATAGGTCACAAAGAGTCAATTATCAGAATCTTTTAAACATCCGTTCAAGAATCAATAAAGATCTAAGGGGAATAATTGAGAAAAACATGAAAGCTAGGAATCTTCGAAAAAACTTAAAAAGAGTGGTACCAAAGAAATACAATAAGGGCGATGTCGTTTACGTTGCTGTTAAAGGTATAAAAAGCAAGAATAAACCCTTATATAAAAAAGAGGTTGTAGCAAGAGATAATCGAGTAACGATAACGACATCAAGTGGTAAAAAAATCCACAAAGCCCACTTAAAAAATGTTAAATGCTCATAAACTGATATTCAAAAATGTTCTCTTTTCTTCCTCAAATAAAAAATAAAAAAAAAAAAAAAAAAAAGGGAAGAATAGGCACAAGCCAAATAAAAAAAAATGAACATTAAAAGAACAATACAAAATGTACAAAACATGCCTTGAAGTTGGCTCTCACGAAACAAGGGGCCGGTTCACTAAAAAATTACTTAATTGTAATTATGGTGGTGTTGTTCTTCGTACCCTAGTAGGCTGTTTGAAAATTTTTAACCTTACAAGCCAAAGCGGAACAATACGAGCCTTCCGATCCAGTGACTACCCCGAAAATTTAATGGAGAGCTAACCTATCAAGCATCAAAGAAAAACTATGCCTACAAAAAAAAGAGATAAAAGAAAAAAAAGAAAAAAGAAAAAGCATGTATCAAACTATTAATAAAATTCTTAAACTAAGAATAAATATAAAAGAAAAATATAAAATCTATGAATGCACTATGTACATTAATTTTAGATTCTAAGATAAAATTGTAACTTCACGATTAATAAACTTTAATTACATTACAGATTAGTAGTTCTTTTCACTCCTATGCAGACCTTGCACATATTTGCCTACGAGTCGCCGGTGGTGACAACCAAAGAGAAGAATGCCTGGGTAACAAATGGAGTTTTTAAATTGGTACATTTAATTGACTTAGAAAAATATGACGCACTGATACAAGAGACAGAACAGCTAACGTTTAAATACCTAAATAACGAAGAATTAAGACCTATTTTTGGCTACCACTTAAATCAGATTAAAGATAGGATTGCTGAATTAAGAGACGCAAGAACGAGGAAAATTAGGTCAATAAATTGGATAGGAACTGCTTGGAAATGGATAGGTGGTTCTCCAGACGCAACTGACTGGGACAATCTTCTGAAGGACCAGAGAGACATCACAGAAAACAACAACCGACAGTACATTATAAACGAAAAACTATTTGACACAACTCAAGAAATTACAGGGAAAGTTAACAAGATGATTGAACGCTTTAATAACGCTATCCAAAAAGGAGAAACGGACAAACTCAGACACGACTTACTCGACAAGATACTTATTCTAAAAGAAGGAGTCAATGAAATAGTAAGAGCTTGCCAAATGGCCAAGAGTGGTATCGTAAATAGTAATCTTTTGGACTCAGAGGAAATTAATACTATAGTGAACGAACTTGAAACGCTACCTTACCAAAATGTTGTAGAAGCTGTCGAATACGGACGACCTTCAATATACTGTAATGGCACATTGCTACTTTACGTATTATCTATACCAAAAATTGACCCTAAGGTACATCACCTAGTCACCGTTCGTGCAGCAGTTAGAAACAACAGACAAATTGACTTAGACTACTCCAGACTTTTACTAAGCCATGACGTAACCTACGGTTTAAATGGAGATTGTGTTAATATAGGTAACACCTCCGTGTGTGAAGAAAACATTCTTAAAAAGCTCCCCGAAAACTCTTGCATGTCCAGACTTCTTAAGGGTGGCAATGCATCATGTAATTACAAAACGACAGATGAAGAAATAATAGAAATTATAGGAGAAAATACAGTTTTCCTTACGAATTTTAATGGGTCTATTTTTAATAAAAATTCCTCTATTCCTCTAGAAGGTACCTACCTGATCCAGCTAGACAACGAGATGGTCCAGATAAAAGAGAAGACATATTACAGTAAGACAGTGTTAAGTCCCCAAGCGCTTCCACCAGTCCTGGCGAACATAACGGTCAACAAGATTAAACCAAACTTGGAATACGTGCATGATCTTAGCATGAAGAACATCGAACTTATACAAATCATTAAAAAGAACCTTAATTCCTCTTTTCTTACAGAAATCTGTTTAGTTGTATCAATCGTAGCTATAATCTGTGTATTATGGAAGAAGATCTATGGGAAAGCCAACATCCCGGAGCTTCGATTCTCATTCCGTCGGAAACAGACACCAGCACCTAGACCTACCCCAAGGGCCAATGACATCTACGAAAGCTCAGGTTGTTGCCCCCATCCAGCAAGCAATCTGCGGGACGCAGATATTTGAAGAGGCGGCAGTTATCACGGTCAGGCATTGACCCAACCATAAAAAAAGTGTTGACGATGCACACGGGCATCCGCTTCGCACTTTGGATTGTTTCCCACCGGGAAACTCGAGCCGAGCAAACACCTTTGCACTCGGTCTGTATGGGAACTGCTGGTCAGCATAATTAGACTAAGAAACAAAATGTATTTACGATTGAGATATGATTATTCTTATTGTTAACTTTGTAGAGTGCGGTCGCACCAAATATATTATACTATTATACAAAACTGAATTCGTGTGTTTAATTGGGACAGTGCCGAGTCCCAGAAAATTATATTTTTTGAACTTCAAGGATCAGAGATCCGTTACTTTAATTTTAAAAATAAAACTAAATAAAATAAAAATGAGAAATATAAAATAAAGAAAGGATTGAAAAAAGAAAGTAAGAATTCTATAGTAAAAAAAATGTAGATAGCAATTGAAAATATCTTAATTAAAAAAAAAAAGGTAGGAGGCGGGTGAAGAAAGTTATTGGGATAGGTGAGAGAGGAGAGAATTTCGAAGGACTGATTTAGAGGAGTGGAAATCAAAAACAGTTGAGGAATTATTGGCATTACGTAGCATTCGGGACATGGGATTGTAGAAGCTATGGTTAGTGCGGTGAAAAGGGATGCGGAAAAGGGGTACTGACCTAAGATTATTCTGGTTAGCATTAAAAGAGACAAGACTTAACAGAGCAGGGCAGTCAATATTACCGGTTAAAATATCACGAATAAAAAGTACATCTCCAATTCGACGTCGATTTTCTAGGGACTGAAGGTCGATCAGCTGTAAGCGATCTGAATAAGGAGGAAGTCGATAATGGTCATCCCACGGAAGAACGTCTGTGAAGTTAGCAGGGCAACTTTCACCCACGCAAATGGGACCTTGACAGGAATTTGCAGTTTTTTTGCATTTTTTTTGCATTTCTATTCCCGATTTTGCAGTTCGCCAAATGAGGGTGTAATTAAGTGACCTGCTAACTTCACAGTGAAGTTAGCAGGTCACATGGTGTATCTCAGGAACCAAGCGTGCTATAGGAACTTGTAGTAAGGCTCCAAATTTGCAGTTTTTTTGCATTTCAACGATAGGCTATGTTCAAAATTTGAAGTCCTCAATTTGAAAAAAATTTCATACTGACCTGCTAACTTCACAGTGAAGTAAGCAGGTCACATCGTGTATCTCAGGAACCAAGCATGCTAGGAACTTGCTAAAGGGCTCCAAATTTGCAGTTTTTTTGCATTTCAACGATAGGCTATGTTCAAAATTTGAAGTCCTCAATTTAAAAATTTCCCAAATTTGACTTCAATATGAAGCAAGTAGGTAACATCGAGTATTTCACGAACCAAGCATGCTAGGAACTTGCAGTAAGGCTCCAAATTTGCAGTTTTTTTCATACTGATCTGCTAACTTCACTGTGAAGTTAGCAGGTCAGTATGAAATTTTTTTCAAAAAAAGGACTTCAAAATTTTGACCTAGCCTTTTCGTGAAATGCAAAAAAACTGCAAATTTGGAGCCTTACTGCAAGTTCCTAGCATGCTTGGTTCCTTAGATACACCATGTGACCTGCTTACTTCCCTGTGAAGTTAGCAGGTCAGTATGAAATTTTTTTCAAAAAAAGGACTTAAAAATTTTGACCTAGCCTTTTCGTGAAATGCAAAAAAACTGCAAATTTGGAGCCTTACTGCAAGTTCCTAGCATGCTTGGTTCGTGAAATACTCGATGTTACCTACTTGCTTCATATTGAAGTCAAATTTGGGAAATTTTTAAATTGAGGACTTCAAATTTTGAACATAGCCTATCGTTGAAATGCAAAAAAACTGCAAATTTGGAGCCCTTTAGCAAGTTCCTAGCATGCTTGGTTCCTGAGATACACGATGTGACCTGCTAACTTCACTGTGAAGTTAGCAGGTCAGTATGAATTTTTTTTTCAAATTGAGGACTTCAAATTTTGAACATAGCCTATCGTTGAAATGCAAAAAAACTGCAAATTTTGAGCCTTACTACAAGTTCCTAGCACGCTTGGTTCCTGAGATACACCATGTGACCTGCTAACTTCACTGTGAAGTTAGCAGGTCACTAAATTACACCCTCATTTGGCGAACTGCAAAATCGGGAATAGAAATGCAAAAAAAATGCAAAAAAACTGCAAATTCCTGTCAAGGTCCCATTTGCGTGGGTGAAAGTTGCCCTGCTAACTTCACAGACGTCACGGAAGACTACGCAGAGCAAATCGAATAAACCTACGCTGGACGGCTTCGATCCGTTTAATTTGGGTAGATTGATATGGGGACCATACTAGAGACGCATATTCAAGAATGGGTCGGACAAATGAAACAAAAAGAGATTTTGCAACGTATGGGTCAGAGAACTCTTTTGACCATCGTTTAATAAAGCCAAGTGTCGAGTTTGCTTTATTGATAACGGAGTCAATGTGGCAACGAAAGTTAAGTTCCCTGTCATAAATGACTCCTAGGTCACGGGCAGAGTTTACTACGGGTACTAGGCCTCCATTTATATAGTAGTGCCGGGGGGGAGGAGATAGGCGTTTTCTTAAAAAGGTTAAATTGTGACATTTGCTGACATTTAGTTCAAGGAGGTTTTTTCGGCACCAAAGAGAAAAAATATCAAGATTGCGCTGTAGGGTATTAACGTCAGCACGTGACGAGATGCAATGAAAGATTTTCATGTCGTCCGCGTATATAGATAAACCACAATCGAGAACCTGAGCAACATCGTTGATAGCTAAAATAAAAAACAGTGGACCAAGATGGCTGCCTTGTGGTACTCCGGAAGGTGCATTAAACATTAAAGGGAATGGAAAGATTTGATCTAAAACGGACTATATATTTTCTATTGGTCAAATATGAGTTCAGCCATAAGATGAAAAGAGTAGGGAAACCCAAGGCTTTTAATTTAGAAACTATAATTTTATGGGACATTTTGTCGAAAGCTTTGCTAAAGTCGGTCGCAATAACATCGACTTCATCTCCATCATTCATTGTGCACAGAACATGGGAAACAAATTCAACCAGGTTGGTAGTTGTTGACCTGCCCGCCACAAAACCATGTTGAGTCGGAGACAGAATTGATTTGCAGTGGAAAGAAAGAGCTTCATATATAATGCTTTCGAACATTTTGGGTATGCATGATAGTTTTGCTATGGGGCGATAGTTAGAGACATCATTTTTGGGACCTTTTTTGTGGATTGGAACTATATATGATATTTTCCACGATTGAGGAAAGGTGCCTTGCGAGATAGAAATTTTGAACAGGTTGGTCAGTGGCTGAATGAAGGCATTTATACATTTTTTTAGGACGATAGCTGGCACTCCATCTGGTCCGGTGGAGTAGTCATCTTTAAGTTTTTCGATTTTTTCTTTTATCATGGCTGGTAGAATGTTGACAGCTGTAAATGAGGTTTGAGCGGAGGTGTTTAAGTAGTGAAAATATTGGGTATCAGGTTCAATATCATTGTCACTAAACGACTGTTTGAAGTGGTCTGCAAAGAAATTGGTAATTATGGCAGGATCAGAAGAAGAATTTTCATTATAAATTAAGGAAGATGGGTAGCCATCTGTTTTTCTTTTTATATTAATGAACTCATAGAAACATTTGGGATTCGATTTTATCGAGGATTGCATACGAGTGATATAATCTTTATAAAGTCGTTCGCAGAGGTTAGAAAATTCAGTAAAAGCGTTGGAAAAAGCTTGATGGTCGTAATAGGACTTGGATTTCAAATAATTTTGCCACAGTTTATTTCTTTTGTTACGAAGTGTTCTAAGTTCCTTATTATGGTGGTGAGGAAGACATATTTTTTCGTGGCAAAAAAAGCACAGAATAAGCAAAACAGCTGAAAACTTCAGTATAAAAAGATGATAGTGCATCATTAATTGTTTTTTGACCAAAATTAAAATTGATTTTATTAAGAAGCTTGTTTAATTCATGAAAATTGGCTTTATGAAAGTTGAAACTGTATTCTGGAACAGTGGAAGTAGCAACTGTTTCATAAGAGAAAGACATAAGCAGAGGAGGATGATAACGATCAAGAGTAGAAAGAAGATGATCACTTTCAATTACAATGGAGTTATCAGGGTCGGATGAGAAGATGAGGTCAAGTTGTCTATCAAGGCTGTTGGTGACACCACTAACTTGAAACAGGCTAGTATTAGCAATACAATCTGTCAATAAAGTTTCTTTTTCAGATTTGGCATTCGTTGGATAGAAGTAGGTGCCCTCGTCGGTAGGAGACCATTCGATGTGTGGGAGATTAAAATCACCCAAGCAAATAATATCATCATTGGAGCTAGCGGTATTAAAGAGAAAATCGATTGTTTCGACAACGAGTTGATACGAACTTAGAGGTTGAGAAGGACGAATGTAACAACACATAATGTATACATTCCGAGAAGCCAATTTGACTTTTACTGTGATAAATTCAAAATCAGTTGATTGTGAGGACTTAAATAAGGTGGCATCGAAATTATTATTGATGGCTAACAAAACGCCACGACCAGATACGTTGTTATCTTCATTTATACCGTCAACACGAAAAGTGACATAATCTGTGGTGAATAATTCGCTACTGAGAAAATCGGAAGTAAGATAAGTTTCAGTTAAAGCAAACATATCGTAGGGGAATTTTTGTGGATTTAAGAAAACGGTAGATGTTTTTGTAGGAAGCCCTCTTACGTTTTGATAATATATTGTGAGAACAGCTGGATGATTATTATTTATTTGCTTGGAAGTAATAAGGTTAGGGCCGAAAAAAGTTATGATTATCGCGGTTACGTTGAGGATAGGAGATGCACTTTGAGTTGACGTACGAACAGTAAGCTGCAAGGTCGTCGGTGACCATTTGGTTCGTTACATTAAAGGCTTCATGAAAAGAGTTATAAATGTTACGAAGAATGGTAGGATTGGTAGGGAGGCCTTCCTGGTGAATCGAAATCATAACATTTGTTTTTGTCTTACCTTCGACACAGACAAACTCTGGTTTATCATGAAGGTAAGCTAGGTAAAGCCGAACGTTATTGTATATGCGACGGTCCCTGAGTCTTGACATTGTGTATCGGGCTTCAGGTGAATCCGCGTTTCGCATTGCCAGTTTGACAGTGGGAGGGAGAAGGGGATCGAGGAAACGGGGTGCATTGGTTGTTGCGTGGGAGCACGAGGAGTTATTTCTTAGATTCGTTTGATCAGAAGGAATACTTTGTGAAATTTTAGAAACTGGCTTAGTAGATGGCGGAAATTCTGGGTTAAGAACATGTGAAAAAGAGAAATTTGGGTATTTGGTATTGGAACTGCTGGGTTGTTTACGAAAAGTTGGTATATTCTTAACTTTGGAATTTAACTTAGATCTAGGCTTAAAACTAGACTTAGATTTAAATAAATTAATATTAATTGAAGATTGTTTTTCAAGCCAACGATCAATTCTCATGTTGCTATTACGTAGAAATAAATGAGAGTTTGAGAACATCCAAACATAAATTTGAGGTATGCAGATGTGGAATGTTCCGAGAGTTAAACGTCTACAGTAGATAAGATGAAAACGGTAGTTTTTTTGAAAGAAGTGTTGAAACCAGGAATCAGTAGCATAAGCAGGTGCACCTTTGACAATGAACGTTACTGGCTGATTAGATTTCAGTTTCTCAATACGATTGCTCCATTCGGCTTGAGTCCATGTTGTACCGAATTTTTTTATGCAACCAGAAGATTGTCGTTGGGCAGGTGATGGTAATGTATGATTTGATTTAGTTGAGGCGTTGGTTTGGGTAAGTACACCAGTAGGATCCAGGTCATGCAATTCCACATGTAGTGATTTGTTGTTGTGCTCAGAAATATCATCAGGTGAAGTAGAGTTGTTGTTGATAGGTATCGATGATGAAGGAAGGGCAGATGGTGATATCATAGAAATTGGTGTAGTTGAAGGGTTAAGGTTGGATGTCTCGGTGGCGGCGTTAAGTTCTACCTGTAGTGAGTTGTGGTTGCCAGGGTCCCATGAGATAATATCATTTTTATGCGATCCTATTTTTACTTCTTCTGATAACTCAGAGATAGCAAAATGGATAGCTTTAACTTCTTTTATCATGATGTCGGCAAGTATAACCGAATTGCTATTAATTTGTTCATAATTTTTGGTAAAGTCGTTATCAATTGATTTGATCGCAGTTAGTTGTTCTTTTGTAGACTCAGCAACATTTGCCAAACTATCTTCGATGGCATTTAATGAGGAAGTTGTTTGTTCACATGAAGATTTAGTGGCAGCAATGGACTTCGTTATTTTGATAAGCTGAGAATTTCAGTTGGGTATAGAGTTGGAGTTATCAAGTTGGAGTTATCAGAGATTTTTTGTAGAATCTTCTTCGAAGACACCTCGCTGCTTAAGAGCTTTGTCTTAAGACCCGTATGATAAGTTTCCAGACATTTAGTTGTAGATTCATTATTTTCGGAGAGAATCTCAATTATTTTACTAGTATTAAGGCGAGTATTGGTCTTGAGTTCATTGATGGATTCTGATAGTTGAGTTATACATTCGTTGTTATACTTTATTGCAAGCATAACATGAGATAACGTGATAGATCTGCATTCTTCGCAATAGTAATTAAAACTTAAAGAAAATTCTGCCAGATGTACTTTGGCGTTTCTGCTCAATCCTACACATATAGGGTGAAAAGCTTTGCCGCAGATACCCTTGCAAACTACCCATTCATTTGACTTTAGACTAATGGTACAGCTATTATTTCCGCAAGTGGTTGGTTTATCTATTTTTTTATTTGATTTTTGTAAGTTCTATTTTTTCTATTTTCGTTTTTGTTTTTTTTTAAATTTTATTAAATTCAAATAATATTTCTCTCAGTGTAGAACTTTAAAGTAATTCAGATATTCATAAGCTCAAAAAAAAAGGTTGTCATAATATGTACTAGTTACTATTCCGTATAAGTTTGTTTTATTGGGGTATAGATGGCGTTTAAATAAGCTTTATGTAGCTGTGTGTTGTTGTTTACATAAGCGAAAGGGGCAAGAAAAGCGTTTTTTTTTTTTATCGAAAGCGCTAAGGCAGAAACATATACAATGCGAAAAATTGCACTCACCGGGAAGGATGAGACAGGGAAGGTAGAGTTGAGAGGGCAGCAGATCTCGATGTTAAAGCTCGTTGCCGTGTTTAGTGAAGAAAAGAAGAAAACAGAAAATCTTGTTTATTTTTGTGTAGCGCCTTTGATGCTTGGCAGAACATCCACTAATAAATTGCACTCACCAGGAAAGATGAGACAGAGTATGGAGGGTTTGGGGGGCAGCAGATCTTGAAGACTCTCGTAATAAGTTAAAAGCTCGATTCCGTATGTTGTTTTTGTATCCAGGAGAAGAAGACAAGAAAACAGAATATTTTGTTTATTTTTGTGTAGTGCCGTTGATGCTTGGCAGAACATCCACTAATAAATTGCACTCACCGGGACAGAATGGGACAGAGGAGACAGCTTTATTAGAAATAAAATGGTTGTATTTATCTGAGGCTGATGAGTGGGAAGAAATAATAATTCCCGATTATAGGGCGTCTTTCGGAAACTCTTCTTGATGGCTTATAGGGAATAGAAAGAGTTGAGCTCAGAACTCGATCTTATCAATTTGTACACGTGATGACGTATATGTAATGTTGGTGCAAGAAATTTAGCTTCGCTAAAGTTTTATTAGCTTTGTTGTTGTTTTACAAGATTAGGCTTTATGATCCCGACAATTTATTCACCGTTAAACCCATCCTCTTGGCTTCCTTCTCAATACTCACAAAAGCACCACTGACATCACGCTTTGTTCGTCCGATTATGTCAAAATCGTCAGCGTAAGCAAGTAATTGGACGGACTTTTGAAAGATTGTTTCTCTAGTGTTGACGTGAGAGTTTTGCACTATTCTTTCAAGAACGATGTTGAAGAAGTCGCACGACAGCGCGTCGCCTTGCCTAAAACCTTTTTTGACATCAAAGGTGTCGGTGAGGACTTTGCCAACCTTGATGTAGCAGCGTGCATTCTCCATCGTCATCCTGCACAAACGGACGAGTTTGGCAGGGATGCCAAAACTAGACATTGCTCTATATAGCTCGTCTCTATAGATGCTGTCATACGCGGCCTTGAAATCGATGAAAAAGTGGTGGGTATCGATTTGAAACTCCTCCAAACTCCAAGATCTGCCGTAGTACGAATATTTGGTCGATGGTGGACTTCCCTGGCCTAAAGCCACACTGACCTATCAGGTTGTTGACGAATGGCTTTAGGCGTTCATTAAGTACGGAAGAAAAGATCTTGTAGGTGATATTAAGAAGACTGGTGCCTCTGTAGTTGGTGCAGTCCAGAGGATCGCCTTTCTTGAGGATCGGGCAAACAATGCTGAGGTTCCATTCATCGGGCATGCTTTCCTCCGACCATATTTTATAGATGAGCTGGTGCATACTCCTAACCAATTCATCGCCAGCCTCTTTGAATAGCTCAGCCGCAAGGCCATCAGCTCCAGCAGCTTTATTGGACTTAAGTTTAGATATAGCTATCCTTACTTCGTCGAGATCGGGTGGACAGAATTGTTGGCCTACGTCGTCCAGGTTGAATGGTGCAATCTGCATGGTAGCGGAATTAGGTTCGTCATCGCCGTTATACAATTTGCAAAAATGATTTTTCCATATCTTCAGCACCGACTGCGATTCTACTACGATGTTCCCCTGATCATCCTTGCAGGCTTCGGTCCGGGCCTTGTAACCCTGGGAAGTTCTCCTTACCTTTTGATAAAACTTCCGAACTTCATTCCTGCAATGGCATCCCTCTATTTCCTCGATCGCACGCTTCTCATGCTCTTTCTTTTTCCTTCTTAGAAGCTTGTGTTCCTCTCTCCTCTACTGCTCGTAGAGCTCGCGAGCAGCTCTGGTCCTTCTATGCAGCGCTGCTTTGTATGCCTGTTGTTTGGCTGCATGTAATTGTCGGCATTCTTCGTCGAACCAGGGGTTTCGCTGTGGTGGTCGAGCAAAGCCCAGCACGTCAGAGGCGGCATCTCTGATGGCTTCCTGGCAATTCTTCCACTGGTTCTCGATGCTTGCAGTTGGTGGTATAGGACTATTTAAGAGGGTGCGAGAGACTCGATCGGAGAAGGACCTGGCGATTTGTTGCGACTGTAGCCGTCCGACGTCGAACTTCCTGACAGTATTTCCCTGCTTTGGCTTTGGTCTGGATATCCATAGCATTACCTTGGCTACAACGAGGTAGTGGTCCGAGTCAACGTGGGTCCTCGGAACGTTCGGACATCCTTGATACTGGAGGAGTGCCTTGCCTCGATTGCAATGTGGTCAATCTGGTTAGCGGTTGATTGACCAGGAATTCGCCATGTCCCCTTGTGTATATCGAGATGCGGGAACTGCGTACTAGCTACCACAACATTTCGCCCCGCAGCAAAGTTGATTAGCCTGAGTCCGTTATCGGAGGTGGTGTCGTGCTGGCTGTATCTTCCGATTGTGCCACCAAAGACGTCTTCTTTTCCTAGCTTGGCATTAAAATCACCCAAGACAATTTTAATGTCATAGCTAGGGCATTGCTTATATGTCTTGTCCAGGAGCTCGTAGAACTCATCCTTGGTGTCGTCATCTTTCTCCTCTGTGGGGGCATGCGCGCATATGAGGCTAATGTTGGCAAATTTAGCCTTGATGCGAATTGTCGTGAGGCGCTCGTTCACATAGTTGAAACTCAAGACTTCTTGCCTAAGTCTGCCTCTAACGACGAATCCAAATCCAGAGAGACGCTGCCCTTGTGGTCGGTAACAGTCAACGTAGTAGATATCGCAGTCTTTCAGTTTTCTTTTGCCCGGCCCATCCCATCGCACTTTTTAGAGGTGCAGGGAATTAACTTCACGGGAACTATCTTCACATGGGAATTTACTTCACTAGTAGTGGGAATTAATTTCACCTTTTTTTGGTGAAGTAATTTCCCCCTAAAGGTGGGAAATAATTTCATCCGAAAATTGTGTGAAGTTATTTACCACCTATGATATGATAGAAATTACAAAAATGTAAAATTGTGTTTCCTTTAATCCCGATTCATTAAATGCAAAAGAAATTTGCATACACCCAGCCCCGCACCTACCCCATATCCTATAATGGGCCCAAGCAGGGGGTTGCAGGGGGGCAGCATGCCCCCCAAACATACCTCACTGTTTATTCGTCGTAATGCTTGCTGCTAGCATAAATACAGTGCTAGCAGCAAGCATTACGGCGAATAAACAGTGAGATATGTATGGGGGGCATGCTGCCCCCCTGCAACTCCCCTGCTTGGGCCCATTATAGGATTTGGGGTGGGTGCGAAGCTGGGTGTATGCAAAGTTTCTTTTGCATTTAATGAATCTGGACTTAAAGAAACGCACATTAAAGTGAAATTAATTTCCACAAAAAAGTGAAATTATTACTCACTTCAAAAAAGTGAAATTAATTCCCATTAGTGGTGAAGTTAATTCCCATGTGAAGGTAGTTCCCGTGAAGTTAATTCCCTGCACCTTCACTAAGTAGTTCAACCTAACTGGAACTGTAGACGCCACCGTTGATTCTATCTGGAGAATTCTTCCACTGCCGCCTGGATGAAGGAGAAGTGCCTAAGTGGGAACACTCCTCCCCCCTCTCTCGTTTGCTGCCCCCTAAAACCGTCCACAGGGATTGGAACCCCATCTTCAATGAAAGGTACTAGGCACCCGATGTTCACCGCGGGGAGGTGAGAGTAGGAGTTGATAGACAGAGGTTCGCTTTGCAATAAAGCTTGTGGACGCTTGTGTCTACCCTTTGAACATGCTAAAGAAGAGCATTACCTAAAAATGCAGCGCCTTCTTCGAAAGAACTAAATCGTTCTGCAAGTGTTCTATTTTTTGTTATGTTATTCATACTTTTATTTTGTTTCCTTAGTTTGTTTTTCTTTTTAGTTTTTTACTTAACATATGGATTTCTTTTTTATATATTATTTAATGAATAATTTTTGTTTTTTGATATAAATAAGTTTGTTATTATTTAATATTAAATACAAAAAGACGGGTAATAACTTAATTTGTTTTTTGAATGACTAATTATTCAATTCATTAGGAGAAGTTTTGCTGGATGAAAATGCTGCGGGATGTGTTCAGTACATTGTGCTGTACATCTTCATTTTCAGATCCTTCTTCAAACATCTCACCTTCAACGTCACCATCATGTAGAGGGATTTCTTCGTCATCTAATGTGGAAAACATAAACGCTCTGAGCAGTAAAATTCTTACATGTACTTACCTAAAGATGAGTCACCAAATTCAATTGCCAAATTGTGCAAAACAGCCAGTGCTATTCCCACAATTTTTGAATTTTTTATGGCTGTTTTACAATGACGCGTTCGCATTCGCGATGCGTACTTTACATTTAACAAGCGTTACGACCGCGTCGAGATAACTCGAGCAAAAAACTTCAAACTTTTTTCAACACAAGATGGACACATACCCAAATTGAAATCGAAATGTCAAAACGCACGCAAAAGTTGAATAATCTCTACTTCAGCATTGCAGCCACTTACGTTACGTTAGTTTGTGTACCTACTAATGGATGCAAAATCGTAACATAATGCTCAACGCGTCATTGTAAACACTAAACAGAAGCTCCTATGTCTGAACTTTTGCGTTGACAGGCAAATCTTTCAACGCGACGACCAACGCGGCATTGTAAAACAGCCATTAGGGAGCACCTCATGCCATTTTGCAGCACCAAAAACCTCTTCTTCCATACCCCGAAGCACCTCTCTACCGTGTTTCGCGTAGATATTTGCGATTTGTTATATCTTTTCTCGGGATCATTCCGTGGATTCAGTAGCGGAGTGAAAAGAAAATTTTGGCATGCGTAACCTCCGTCAGCAATCGACCACCACTTAATTCTCTGTTGATGAAACGTTGACGGATTCGACTCTCCCGAAATATTCTTGCATCGTGGGTGCTTCCCCTCCAATGGCAAACTATATCCCGAATCTTTAGCCTGGAGTCACATACAACCTGTGTGTTAATGGAGTAGTACCTTTTCCGGTTCACATAGTATTCTCCTTCTGGCCCAGGAACTCTCGGAATCCGTATGTGCGTGCAGTCTATCGCTCCCACAACATCTCGAAAGCCAGCTATATTTTGAAAACCTCTCATTTCATTAATTTGATCCGAGAGGCTCAAAGGCATTTCCACAAATGTTGGTCTTTTTGAGGCCAAAGCCCTTGCCACTCTTTGGCAAACAATAGAGAGTGTAGGCTGGGAAAATCCATGTATGTCTGCAGCATCATCTTGAATCTTTAAATAATAACAAAATTAGCTTTTAATACACTACTCAGAGGAATAATACTTTTACTTAGCTAGACTTACTTGTTTCGACCCCAACATCTGATGGCAGCCATCACTTGAAGTTCTACGGGGATTCGGCCACCTCTTTTGTCACCCATTAGATCCGTTCTTATAGCCGTTCCACACTATCCCATTGAGTATTAATGCATGTCAAAAAAGTGTGAAGAAAGTCATGTATAATAGCGTGGAAGCAAAATATGAAATATCATCACACACAACTTGACATCGCATCCTACACGATTTGACATATGTTTATACCTGAAAATATTTAAGATCGGTTCTAAAACCATCACATATTCTATCCCACTTGGGCGTTTGAGGTTATGGTGAAACTGATTTGTTTTGATGCTAGTGTGGAAGCAAAATATGAAAATCATTTTCGTCACACAAATTTGGCAGTCGTATGAAATTCTTTCCCACTTTATTCTGACATGTGTTAACACTTTGTGGGATAGTGTAGAGGCACTTTTACAAGTTCAATAATTTTTTTCATATTTTGTTTTGAAAATCTGTATTTACAATGGAACTCTTTTTCACGCAGATTCATGGGGTTGAATCGAATTTTGTATATATTTTTTCTCTTCTCGGTGCTCTTATATTAAATAAATTTAACATATTAATATTATTTATAAAATTGATAGTTGCAGAAGGCATTTTTAATAACTCTTGTTTCAATAACTCGAACAAATGTCAATCAAACGTCACTGGGTAGGCACATTCAACAAAGATTTCAATCATTTCAGATCTACCTTATGAATTAAAATATTGAACATGCCAACTTTAGAATAAGCTTAGACAACCGATTTCGGTGTCTAAGTTGGAACGATGAAAAATTTTTCATTTGCAAAAGAAGTGTTGAAGAAGTTCAATGCTGTTTTTAAATGGAAATGCGGGACTTAAGATTTTTGAGCAAATAAATGCAGTAATGGATGGTGACCAGGGTTGTCAGGTTTAAAAAAGCGGAATCGCCAAAGGTAAAATATAAATCGCCAAAAAATCGCCAAATTTAAAATATTCCACTTTATAAATGACCAAATCCAAAAATCACAAAAATGTTATAAAATTATTTGAGTGGTGGGAAAAAAAAGCGATGTTCAGTTTTGAGTGCAATTAGATTTAGTCGATATTTTGATGCCTAAATTTTAGCAAACACCAATAAAAAAGACACAAGGTTTAAGTGAAGATCAGATAAACAGAAACTATATCGTCGGTTACTAGGTAAAACTACTCACAATTTATCTAAATATACTTTTGAAATTAGGTTGAAAAGAATTTTTTGAAGCTGAAGTCACGTTCCGCAAATTTTGAAATACAGTTCCTGGGTATATAGGTATTTCAATGTGTTAGTAAATACCTAGCAAAATGAGACCTCTTGGATTAAAAAATGAATTTCATTCTCATTTTCTTTAGTATATTTTTGTGTACTTCGTGAGTTTTACCTTTTGACCGAAGATATTAGGACTTTAATTCAAAAAGTATATTTTCCATTGTGTGGACTCATATACATAAATGTTACTCAGATTTAATTTTGTAAAAATTACTGAAATCTGTTAAAAATAAAACAATACAAATATTAATTGTGTAGCCTGGCCAATTCAAAGTCGGCAATTCATAATATTAAGTGGTCAATGTAGTTATAAGAAGTTTAATGTAATATCAAAAGAAACCTCAATAAAAAATTAATACTTCTAGTACTACTTTGATTTAAAAAATTTAAATCGCCAAAACTTAAAAATATCGCCTTTTTTAAGGTACATCGCCAAACCGATTTTCGTGTCGCCAAATCAAAATTCATATCGCCTGTTTGGCGACAAATCGCCACATCTGACAAGCCTGATGGTGACGTCAATTCCAAACTTCCAGAAAACGTTGAACTGAGTAATGTAGAGAGCTTTAAATGGTCTCCACTCGTTTCTGCTCAAGTTGAGAGATCCTTTAGCTCCTTCAAGGCGCTTCTAAGAGACAATCGTAGAAGGTTGCTACCTGAGAACTTCAAGAAGCTTTTGGTTGTTCAATGCTACTATAATTAAATGTTTTTTTTTTTTTTTTGATGTTAAAATTAACCTTATTTAATAAATGCCTTTTTAAGAACCTTAGTTTGCCTTTTTTAATTTCTTAGGTCAACATAATCCTTTCCCTGATAATAACGTATCTGATATGCAAAATAACATTTACCTATTTATTTGAAAACCCAAATTAATACATTCCCGCACTTTACTATTAAGAAAAATTAGATCAGAACAGAACAGAGCAGCACAAGTGTGTGGAAACTGTCAGAACAAAGAAAGAGCAGAAAAGTGCAACTTTGTGTTGACGGGATTAACCGTTGCCTCTCAGCTGTGCAATTTCGGATTTATCAATTTATTGTTATTTAATATATTAATTTTCAATTCAAATTTGCTATCAATTCACACGTTTTATATTCTTTTACGTATATTTCTTTATGTAAAGTCCAAAAATAATACTACTGGGGAGTAGTACCTCGTGGCTTGATGGTTAGCGCGTAGGACTGTCATGTCGGTGGGTTCGATTTCCAGCCGTGCCACCTAAAAACAGATGTTTTATCCGAGGTACTGCCTCTTGCGGGGAACTGACAAATCCTCCAAGAGCATACTTGTCATGAATAAGTGCTGCTCATTTAGCCGTTCGGACTCGGCAAAAAACTGTAGGTTCAATCTATTTCTGCCAACAACACGCACACAGGAATGGTTGAGAGTTGTTAGTCACTAGGCCCTGGTTCTCCACGAGCTGTTGCGCCACCAAATTTATTTATTTATTTTTCTGCGATAAAGGAGAATGGGCAAATTTGTATGAAATATGGGCGTGAGCGGCCAAGAATTATATTGTTATTTTTTGATGTGATGAAGTCCTACAATCACCGTGCAGAAGTTTTTTTTATTGTGGTGTACTTCAAAAAAGAAAAAAATGCATTTTTGTTTTAAGAGTGTTCCGAACTGAACAAAACCAGTCATTTGCTAACTTTTTTTTTTGCATATATATAAGACCGTTTTTTTTCACTTTCATCAGATACTTTGTTTTATAAAACTTTGCATTTTTACTAATTGGTCACTAGTGGGCGTATTATTGTATTTAAAAAAAAATTTTCTAAAAGTAACTGATTTTAACTTCTAAATTTACATAAATTTTCTATCAAAAAGTGCATTTTAAGAATTAAAAAATTCAATATCAAATGATACAAATATGATTACATAATTAATGAAAATCATGAAAAATATAGTGAATTTATATCCACTGCAAACAAATTTGTCAAAAACATACCGTTAGATATAAAAAATTGACTGTCAAAAATGGGTTTTTTTTCAAAATTCACAAGCATTTTTATTTTGCATTATTAAAATTTTTATTAGGTACAAAATTAAAAATGTTCTCCAATAGTGGCATAATAAAAATATGGAGTTTTATGTTATTAAACATTTTTTTGCAAAAAATGGTATAGTGTAGGCTACATTTGCTTTGAAAAACAGCCATTTTAGCCATTTTCTCGATTTCTTAGAGGCTTTTACCAAAATCTAGAGCACAAAATTAAATTTTTTTTCCAATGATGGCATTGAGAATAAGTTTATCTGTCCATAGATACCTTAATCGCTTTGATCAGACAAGTACACGCTTCGCAATCTTATTCATGAAATCACCATTTCAGTCCGGAACACTCTTAACCTTTTAATCAAGTTTTACTTAGTATTCTGGTCTCTAACCAATGCAAAAATAGAAAGGGAAAGTAAACAAAGAAATCTAGAAATATTTTGTATATTCCATTTTTGTAAAAATGCCCATATAACACCATTGACAAGTACATTTGCCATAATACCGTATATTGTAATTTAAATTTTATTAAAAAAAATGTTTGACACGGGTATTTTATATAGTAAAAGTGCATCTAGTCAAGTTCGAAATTCCAATTGATTCCGTTGCGTGTAATCCAATTTGGCTTTCGTCAAAAACAGGCCAATTACTAGTGGTGCTTTCGAACGTTGCATTTTGTCTATTCATATTATTGAGAAAATCATAGTCCGCCAAGTCGTTATAAGTGGTCATTATTAATGTACATAGATGTATCTACGCTATCATGTATTAGCATTTAGAAAGCGCCAAATAGTCAACCTGCTATACTAACGTCTTCAAACATAGGGTCTAAATCCTGATTAAAATAATATTTTTTTCTGAGATTCCAGTCAACATTGAAGTAGGTTGTTGTGCCTATAAAAGCATAGTTTATGTTCCTAAATTGGCTGAAAATTTTAAGCAAGTTGTCACCGACAGTTGCAAAAATGTGAAATTAGCTTTCAAATCACATTGCACACTCGCTTCGCTTTTTTCAAAACTGAAGCCCAAAACTGAGAAAGAGAACAAAACTGATGTTGTCTACAAAATCAACTGTAAGGGAAAAGATGATGAAAATTGCAACCTTTGCTATGTGGGTACAACCATTGAGTTTCTATACATAGAGGAATCAAGATTGCAAGAAGAAATCTTCTACGTCTCTGCCGATAGGGTCGCTGTGATCGCTGAGTGAATCTTCCTTGAGTTGATATTGATATACACAACAAATATCCAAGGCAGGGCGTGAGTGCATAAAAAGGAAAGGAATTCAATTCATAACCGATTGATGGTGACGTTTGCCACAAAAGATACTCATGCAATGGAGTATATTTGGTTGCCACCAAGAAAAAAATCTCTCTACCTACTAAAATTCTTAAGCAAAAAAAAACTAAAAAAAAAAACGCTGCCGAAGAGAATTGAGTTGAGATGAAACTTGTACAATGCGTATGCGACATCACGAGCACAAGCACAACAAGAGATGATATTCTCGGATCCTCGCCTGCCTCTGTTGCACATAGAAATAGAAACTGAGTTTTTTTTTAGATAAGGGTTGTTTTCAGATTTCTTGTTTAGTTTTCTGATTCTTTTGATTGTGTTGTTGTAATTATTACGAGGTTGGGTTTTCATCTATGTGTTGTACACTAACAACCATGCAGTAATTACTTTGGTCGGATTCGGATGAGAGAAAAAGAAAAAAAACATGAGTGAGTGGTTAGTAATTTCGTTTAAATGCTTATTAAGGTTATGACTTTTTTATTAATCTGTGCATTGACTGTAGCTTGAATTTGTATTTAAAAAAATTGGTTGGAAGAGGGGGGAGGAGCATTTTTTTTATATATTTTTTTTTAATATTTATTTATTTATTTATTATATCGCATATAAACGAAGAGTCTTTAAGTTCTTATTCGTCTTCTTTTTTAGGTTTAAAATCTTTTGGTTGTTATGTTTGTGTTTAAAACTTGCTAACATTTACCAACTTTAATTTTTTGAAAAAATGTTTACAACACTTTTCTTAGCTCGAAAAAAAATTTGAAGTAAGAATTTCAATTCTTTTGAACATAGAGGTCCAAAAACTTGGAACAATGTTCAGAACAACTAGAACTAGGGGCTAGGTCAAAAACGATTTTTTTGGTCTAAGACCCTCATTTGAAAATATTAAAAAAAAAATTGAAACAATCCGGAACAAATCGGGAACAATCTGGAACAACTTTCAAAAATAAAAAATTCAAAAAAAGGGGGGCTAACTTCACACATTCCTGAAAGCAAAGTATTATAGAAAAATTAACGAAGTGTTTTTTTGTTGTTGAAGTTTTAGTTATAACTTAACTTGCCATTTAAGCCAAAATAAAGAATAACACTAGTTAACAAAATTTTGGATCATGGTAGGGTCCTTAGAAAAAATATATTTTCTGACTAACTTTGGGTCACTGAACACGAAAATCAAAATTATTTTTTTTTCCAAAGAAGCGTTTTCGAGATATGCGCAAAAATCATTTTCTCAGCTATTTTTTCAGATATTCCCATAAATCTCGCTAACGGCATAGTTAATTTACATAAAATGTGTATTTTCTGAATGATGTGATCTGTCTCCTTTCGACGATGTACTGCTTGTATAAGTCAGACTGAAATTTTATAAGTTACAGGCATTCAAAGTTTCAAAAACGAGTATTTTTGAAAAATTTCTAGTTTTTGGTTGCTCCATATGGATAGAAAAAAAAATATTTTAAATAACTTTAAGGACTCAAGTGAAAAACAATCTTTTAAACAAAGATTTGAGCTAAAGTTTTTCAAAATCCGACGATAAATGTAGAAGTTATTAGTTCAATCCAGACATTCAAAGTGCACGGACGTGTCAGCGGAAAATATTCATAAATAAATAATCCACCCCGAAAAAAAGGGTCTGGTCTACCTGCGGACTACCTAAGTTTTACGACCCTACAGTAATAAAAAAAAAAGGGATTTCCCAAAACAGTTTAATCCAGTGTTAATGTGTACCCAAAAGTTTTTATTAAAATAGTGTGTGCGCGTTAATCTGTGTGTAATAAAATAAATCCCCCCCATGGTTTTCACCTTGATGTGGTGGGGGGGCTTACGTTCGATCCTCCAGCAATCCAGCTGCAGGATCGAACAACTAAGAAAAACCAAACAGAGATGTTTATCTAATAAAGAACCATTATAGGTATTAAATATGGATACAATGAAAAACATGAACAAAAAACGAGTGGGGATATACACTCAAGAGTCGGCAGAAGTCACGACTGCCGGCGAGGGCTTGGCTTCGAATGAGGCTAAGTCGCCAGTGACACAAATAATAAAAACAACAACAACAACAACAACAACAACAACAACAACAACAACAACAACAACAACAACAACAACAACAACAACAACAACAACAACAACAACAACAACAACAACAACAACAACAACAACAACAACAACAACCGCAACAACATCAAAAGCAGTAGACTGCACTCCTGCCTTCAGCAGCGGTCATGCCGGTAAAATCCATGAGGTATTTTCTGAATATCTCATGGATTTTGCTGACTCTGAGGACGGTGCTGTTGGAACTGACGATGGAACGATGGCGTCTGATGAGGAAAATCGTATCCTCAATGACGACGACTATCAATCCTTCGCCAGTTCGGACAGCTCGGACGCAGACGTCACTGTGGCCGAGAACCCTGTGAAAGGTTGGGGACAGGAACCCCCCCAAGGCGAGTCTGTGGCAAAAATCCTGGCGCAGCCGGGAGCCAAGACTACTTCGACTCCCTATAAAGGGTCTGGTGCAAGTGAACCAACCGAAGTCTGCGAGGATGGCCCAGGGTCCTCCAAGACCGTGAAGGTAACCGTTTCTGAAGATCGCTGCCCGTCAATCGATGGGCCAAAACCGATCAAGGAAAGTAAGGTGTATCCAAGGAAGCAAAACAAGGGAGGGGATCTGAATCCGGATCTAAAAAGGATAGAAAACGCCAAGAGGGCCGTACGTAGATATGGCAAGGGTGATCCGAAACTGCTCAGTCTTAGGGACTGGAAGCGCTTGAGCTGGGCTCAAAAGCTTCTTGCCAAGACGGGCTCCAACAGCAAGACACCGGTTGACCTTAAAAAGATCGAAAAAAGTGATCAGGATGTCTCTTCTCCCAAACTGACTGTCAGTAGCCCTAAAGTGAGACCGATAAGAGGTCCAAAGCACTCGAGGGTCGAACACACTGGCAGTCAAAGGAAGAGGATGAGACTTAATGACTCGACGCCCCCTACAACGTCTGCCAATAAAAGACATAAGATGGCACACAGCGCTAGCGCAGGCACGCTAGCAGACGTAGTGACACAAAGCCTTCAGGTGGCTGTCATCAATGAAGGGAGCTCCGATAGGCTGCTAACCAGTGAGCAGTGGGCTCAGGTAGAGATAAAGATCCTTGACTTTATAAACGCCGAAATTCTCGCTTCCACTGGTTTTGTGCCGAAATTCGGGCCACTGTCGACCGTCAAGGGTTTCAAAATCCTGACGTGTAGGGACGAACCCACACTAAAATGGCTCCAAGCGAGAATCAAGGAGATGAAAGGTTTACTCGAAGGGGTAACTCTTAATGTTGCCTCTAAAAGTGAACTCCCGACCAAACCCAAAGTCCGCATTCATGTGCCGGGCCCTCGCGTCTCTAAGGAACTTCTAGAGAACCTCCTCCGAGGTCAAAACTCTAGCTTCCCGAGTAGCGACTGGAAGGTTCTGGACATTGAAGCTCCCACGAAAACAGGACAGGAAGCCATTGTCATGTTGAACCATGCTACAATGGCAATGCTTCCGTCTAAAGGTTTTAAGTTGATGGTTGGCATCAGTGAGGTCAGGGTGCGCCCTATGTCGGCAGCCAACCTAAAAAACAAGCAAAACAAAAATGATGATGAAGGTGCTACAGATAAACCTCCAGCACAGTAAGTTGGCCACTGCCACCCTGACCTCATTGCTGTCAAAAGATAACATTGATATCGCCCTTATTCAGGAGCCCTGGATCAACAGCGGCCGGATCTGCGGACTAATGTCCAAAGATTATATCCTCTACTTTAATAAAGGGCCTACAGAAGGTAATTATCGGACATGTTTAGTGGCGAAAAAATCTTTAAATCTCTTCCTCTTATCTTCCCACAGTAGTGCAGACATGACGACGGTGAAGTGCGAAAGAAAAGGGGCCCCGCCCCTGATCCTAGCCTCCGTCTACATGCCAGGTGATTCACCGGGGCCTCCGCCGTCAGCTGCTCTTGATGACCTAGTTTCAGCGACAGGTAAGAACGGTTGGGACCTCCTGGTTTGCTGTGACGCAAACGCTCATCATCTACAGTGGGGGAGCTCTGATACAAATAAAAGAGGTGAGTCACTTTTTGAATTTATTATTAAGAAAAATTTGTTGATTTTAAATAAAGGTAACGAACCAACCTTCGTTACCAGGAACAGAAAAGAAGTGCTCGATGTGACGCTTTCCAATAACTCGGACTCTATCGTAGTCAGTGATTGGAAAGTCTCAAGTAATGTAACATTCTCTGACCATAGAATGATAACATTCCAAATTGAACACAATATAGAAAACCCGAAACCCTATAGAAACCCCAGGAAGACAAACTGGGATGCCTTTCATATGAAATTGGCCTCATCTTTGGGTCATTATGAAAATCAACCCTTGACAAACTGCTCAGAGATTGAAAAACAAATAAATGAACTAACATTAGCCATCAATAATGCTTATGAAAGTTCTTGCCCCATTACTAAAGGAAAAGGTAAGCTCAACCCCGTATGGTGGTCCAAAGAGCTGTCTGTCCTTAGGAAAAACTCAAGGCGGCTTTTCAATAGAGCAAAACACAGTAATGAACCTGCTGACTGGGATCTTTTCAAGATCAGCAAAAATATGTACAAAAACCGGACAACCTACGCAAAAAGAGCAGCCTGGCAAAAATTTTGCACTGACATTGAGTCAACAAATGACGCTGCTAGGCTAAGGAAAGTCATGTCTAAGGCTTACACTCCCCCGGGCTTTTTAAAAAGACCTGATAAAACCTGGACTGACTCCTGCTCCGAGACTGTAGAGTCACTTTTGAGCACTCACTTCCCAGGATGTTCAACTGATACATCTCCTGTGGACAGAGGCCTTAACTTAAGTGTAATCTCTAACATAGGTAACCAAATTGTAGATAAAAGGAAGGTAGCTTGGGCCATTGACTCCTTCTCAGCATACAAGTCTGCAGGGCCTGATGGAATAATTCCAATTATGCTCCAAAGCTCTAAAGACATAATTGTTCCAATTCTAGTGGACATTTTTAGGGGTTGTCTTAACATCACCTATGTTCCTTCTAGTTGGAGAGAGGTCAATGTCATCTTCATTCCGAAAGCTGGCAAGCCCACCCACACCGAACCGAAAGATTTTAGGCCTATAAGCCTATCCTCTTTTCTTCTCAAGACTTTAGAAAGACTAGTGGAGACACATGTTCGCCTAAAACTGAATGATGGTGTTCTCTCACAGGCCCAACATGCATATATGAAGGGCAAATCTGTCGAGACAGCACTTCATGAAGTGGTCGGCACAATCGAAAAGTCAATCCAATTCAAGGAATTCACCCTGGTAGCATTCCTTGATATAGAAGGGGCCTTCAACAACGTTGATAACGATGCAATTCGACAAGCCCTGAACTCCATCAGCATCGATCCGTTACTGATAAACTGGATTGACTCCATGCTTCAGACAAGACTTATAAATGTAGAAATGGGTAACACCAAGATAAAAGTTAAAACATGCAGAGGAACTCCACAGGGTGGAGTCCTATCTCCTTTGCTTTGGCTTCTTGTAGTTAACCAGATATTAGTTGAACTAAGTATGAGTGGCATCAAGGTCGTTGCATACGCCGATGACATTGTGTTAATGGCCTCGGGCAAATTTGTCCCAACTCTATGCGATCTCCTACAAACAGCCCTCGACAAGCTCAGTAATTGGGCCAATAGTTGTGGACTTAGCGTTAATCCACTTAAGACAGAATTGGTGTTGTTTACAAGGAAAAATAATATTCCCAACATAAACCCGCCAACCATTAACGGAACTCCGCTTCAAATCTCGGATACCGCCAAATATCTTGGTGTTGTACTGGACCGTAAACTGAACTGGAAAGAGAATATAAAAGAAAGAGAGAAAAAAGCATCAATTGCATTTTACACTTGCAGTCGAATTTTTGGTAAAAGATGGGGTCCCAGCCCTAGAACCATTCATTGGATGTACACAGCCATAATAAGGCCAATCCTAACGTACGCATGTTTGGTCTGGTGGCCAGCCTTGGAAAAGGAAACCAATCTAAAAACCATGACTAAAATTCAAAGACTTGCATGTATTGGCACAACCAGTGCGATTAGAACCACACCAACGGCAGCCCAAGAAACATTCCTTTCACTAGCCCCGCTCGATCTGTTTACGAAAGAGCTAGCGGCCAAAAGTGCTTTAAGACTTCAGCAGTGTAATAACTGGAAAAAGGGCCACTACGGTCATAGAACTATAGTGAAGTTCACTGACATAGACATTCAAACAGACTACATTACACCGCACATTGATTTCAACCTAGTAGCCATAACAGATATCCCAACCAGGAAACTCTGGAATGAAAACCGGGTCATAAATGAAAACCATGTTTCGGTCTTTACTGACGGCTCCAAGACCTTAGAGGGGGTTGGGTCAGGTATCTACTCAGATAACCCACCAATTAGCAGATCTATAAAGCTTCCAAATTTTTGCAGCGTATTCCAGGCGGAAGTACTTGCAGTTTGTGAAGCCGCAAAACATCTCTCCTCACGCGAAGTAATAAACAAAAATATTGACATCTTTGTAGACAGCCAGGCGGCAATCAAAGCCATTTCCTCAATCACTATAAAGTCAAAGCTGATAAAGCGTTGCCGGTATATGTTATCTTTACTAGGTGCAACGAACACAGTCACCCTTAGATGGGTCCCAGGACATTGTGATATATATGGGAATGAAATGGCGGATGAGCTGGCCAAAAACGGATCGTCTCTTGATCCGAGCCAAACCGACTTCTCGGTGCTTATGCCACTGGAGCAAGAAAAAAGTAAAATACACCAGAGTTTCTTAGAGGCTGCAAATGTCAGATGGTCATCCATCGACACTTGTCGGGTTTCTAGGAATCTATGGCCAAATATTTCAAAGAAAAAAACTGATTACTTACTCAAGCTAAGCAGGCCTCAATTATCTCTCATGGTTGGTGTCCTTACGGGCCACAACTCAATGGGAACCCACATGTACAGAATGGGCATCAGCTCATCGGACTTATGTAGAGGGTGTCATGATGAAGAGGCAGAGGAGGGCTCCCCTCACTTCCTTTGCGAATGCCCCAGTTTAGCTAGAACCAGAAAAGAGGCCCTTGGAGAATACTTCTTCGACGAACTGGGCGACATCTCTGTCTTGCCACTAAAGAACATCCTGAAATTCATTCAGAACTCAGGATGGTTCAAGGAGGCCCCCCACACCTAAAACTTCCTATTAACTCCCTTCCTATCCCTCCTCACTAACCATTTATACCCCGGGGAGCGCAATGGATCCACTGAGATCCGAGTGAGATGGTGCGGCTTGCCGTATTATCACCCCTTCCAACCTAACCTAACCTAATAAAATAAATCAGTGTAAAGTACCTAATTATCCGTGATAAAGTTAATCCCGAAAGCAAGCAGAGGTAGAACAATGGTGCAACCCTTGACTATTGAATCCGTCTTAGCTGCAATCGAGGCTTTACTGCTTCGCGTGAAAAAGGACCAGGGTTCTGAGTACGCGCGAAAAATCGGCGGACAATTCCAAGAAGTCACCAACAAGATAATTGATGAACCAAATGTAGACAACGGCAACCTGTCGATGGACGAAGACATTGTCATACTCACTGGAGATGAAGCCAACTTAACGACTGAGAGTGAGAGCTCAGAAGAAGGAACATCACCAAAGGCAAAGCGACAGAAGAAAACTTCAAAGAAAGCTGCAAAAAAAATGAAGGAGAACAGCGAAAGCTTACCTTCAACGAGCCAACAACCAACTACACCCGCTGTAGCAACAACCACCAAACAACCGCCCATTAACAAGCAACCGCCAACAGTCACAAAAGTAACATCAACAGGATCAACAGCAAAAACAGCAAAAACCAACAAGCCAGGCATTCCACCAATCATTGTGTTCTCCGGCAACATCGCGGAGATAAGCAAGTTTGCTAAGACAATGAAAATTGACTTCACTTTGAAGAACTTAAACACCACAAAAACGATCATCAACGTGGCAACCAAGGATGGATTCGGCACACTAAGGGAATACCTGAAATCCAAAAAGATTGAGAATCATACGTACACCATCCGTGAGGACAGGAAGATTCTTCTTCTTCTTAAAGGAATTCACCATACCTATTCAGCTATAGAAGTCAAGGATGAACTTCAGATCGAAGGAGTACCTGCCATCAACGTCACACTCTTCAGGTCAAGGAAGTCCAAGACAAAAGTTACAACTCTTTCGTGGTGGAAGTCAGTAAATCGTGTGATGTTGCCGATATATACACAAAACAACTGATCCTCAATCAGAAGGTCCACTGGGAACGCCTCAAAAACACGGATATTGTTCACTGTAAGAACTGCCAACGATTTGGTCACGTGGCAACCAACTGCGGCATGAAGTATGTCTGTGTTAAGTGCAACGAAGACCACAACCCAGGGGAGTGTAAGCGGAAGGAAAAGGACCGAGGAGTATACTGCGCTAACTGCAAAGAGTTTGGTCATCCGGCAAACTACCTTGGGTGTAAGGTTCTGCTGGCGAAGAAGGAAGAAAAGAAAAAGGCGGAGTCCCAAAAGAAGGCTCAACAAGACTTCAAGGCGAAATCAGTCTGCACATTGACTCGCCCCTCAGTAAGCTTTGCAGCTATGGCCAGGATGGGAAATGCAGCCAAGCCTCAACCTCAACAATATCAGAAGCCAATTCCAAAACCCCAGCAGCCAACAGCAGTCCTTCCACCATGGAAACAAAAACCTAGGACTAACGGACCAGCAACCCCTAAGCTTAACCTGGATGAGGAAATGAAGGAACACTTCGGAACCGATCTGGCATCAGCAATTAAGAAAGCTCGATCCGCAGTGCCAAGCAATTACGCTTCCCTGTGTAAGGAAAAGAAGTCAGTGGCTTTGGCCACCTTTATCTTTGACTTATGCAGCGCATAATGCGCATAAACCGGTTAAAGATAATCGCATACAATGTTAATTCATTGTATAGCGTTTTGAAAAGGACGACATTCAACCTCTTTCTGAAGAAGCACTCACCGGACATAGCCCTTATTAGTGAAACCAACGTCACCAAGTGAAACAACATAGATTTCAAAGGATACAACACCTTCCGAACAGACAAGGATACAGGCAAGAGAGGCACAGCACTCTTCGTAAAGAAGAACATAAAAGCCTCTCAAGTCGTGATCCCTTGTCTTAGATCGTTTGAAGCCACGGCCGTCATCATAGAAGTCGAAGTTGGAGCAACATTAATTATTTTCAGCATATACAACAAATGCAGTGCTAGACAAACTGATATTAATCACGATCTTTTTATTTTCAGCAACCTAGCCGCCCAGCACACCTATGGATTGATCGGAGGAGACTTCAATGCCCGACACCCACGATGGTACGACACAACTACATCTGACGCTGGAAACTTCCTGGTGAACTGGTTGGATGAAAATTTTGAGCATCATTCATTCCTGGTGGTCTCTCAACCAAAGCCAACGTTCCCAAGAACACCATCCTGGTTGGACTTCTACCTGGTTTCCTCGAACTTCATCAACATCATTCCCGAGTTGCGGAATTACTCATGCCGGACCCTTACAGGAGATGCGGACCACGAGCCAGTGGAACTTCACATCAAACTGGGCCAGCCTATTCTAACAATAGATGCCCAAAATGAGAAATACATAAACTACAACCAACTGGATATCGACCGATTCCAAAGAAAAATCGAGGAAACCATAGTGATGCCGGATTCCAACAGAAACCTTTCCAACAATGAATTCGAGGAGGCCATTGAAGCAATGGAGCTCACCATAAACAACGCCCTGGATGAGCAGAAGAGATGGAAGACCTCAAGGGACAGATACCAGCATCTTCCAGAAGGAATTGTTCGACTATATGATCATCGACAGCGATTGCGGAAGCGCCTACAAAGGATTCAACAAAGGGATTGGAACACGGCCAACGGAAACTACCAAATGGTGAAGAGTGAACTTCAATGTACGCAAATTATGTTGAGGAACGCTCTTCAACATTTTAAAAACAACCAGTTCCAAAATAGGCTACAATCCATCAAACCTGGACCCGATGCATTCAAGGAAATAAACAAGATCATCGGTAAAAGACAGCAAATACCAGAAAAAATCAGCACCAGGCATGGGGAAGTCACGACGACTCAGGATAAAGCGGAAGCATTTGCCGAATATTTTGAAGGAAATTTCGTGCCAAACCCATCCAGCGATCCTTCACTCTCAGAGGAAGTTGAGTCAACAATTGAGCAGCTGCAGCAGACAGACGCTGGAATTATCTTTTTTAACAATGAAAATCCTGCTAGTGATCCTGAGCTGACTGGAGGCTTCACCAACCCTGAAGAAGTAGCTGAGCTAATCAAAAGTGGACGACCTAAGAAATCATCCGGACCAGATATGATTTCCAGCTACATCATAAAGAAATTTCCCCAAGTTATGGTGCTGTTTCTCACGATCCTATTCAACAACTGCGTCAACAATTGTTACTTTCCGAAGCGATGGAAGACAGCAAAAATAGTACCGATACCGAAGAAAGCCGACAGAGGAACCGTTTCTGGATATCGTCCCATATCTCTTCTTAACAACACCAGCAAAATCCTTGAAGGACTTTTTCTTCGGAGATTGAAAGCGTTCTGCACCGCTAATAGCGTCGTTCCGGACATGCAGTTTGGATTTCGGGAGAGGCACTCTACCTTACATCCGCTCTTGCGATTTCATAACGACGTTGTTAGCACCCTCAATAACTGTCAGGTTGTTGTTGGATGCTTCTTGGATATAGAGAAAGCATTTGAAAGCATCTGGATACAGGGGCTAATTCATAAGCTAACCACTTTTAATTTTCCAGGTACACTAATAAAAATAATTTTCAGTTTTCTCAATTCCAGATCGTTTTTCGTCCAGATTGAAAACAGCCAGTCAACAACCAAAAACATCAGGGCAGGAGTTGCTCAAGGATCAAAGCTGGGACCGTACCTCTACAACATCTTCACATCGGACCAACCTCAACCCAACATTGCTATGAATTTGCTCTATGCGGACGATTCACTAACATACGCGAAATCTTTTTAACCAATAATTGCAGCCCAAAGAGTAGAAGAGCACGTGAGAAGGCTGTGGGAGTTCTACACAACATGGGGCATCAAAGTCAATTCAGTCAAATCTGAGTTGGCTTGTTTCAGAAGACCAGCGGGACAGCGAAATACACCGTCAGCTAAAAGCTGCCGCAGCATCATCATCAATCTGCCTGACGGATCGCAACTGACAACCAAACCATCGGTGAAATATCTGGGTGTAAACTTTGAGGAGAGGTTACGCTTTAATCCGCATGTAACAGCTGTTCTGAAGAAAGCAAACTACGCTTTCCACCGTATCCACCCCCTATTACGGAAAAGGAATGGACTCAGCCAAAGGACGAAGTTGCTTCTCTATAAACAACTTCTCAGACCAATCATCACATACTGCTTTCCTATCTGGTTTACTGTTTCCAAACCCAGCATGAAGAAACTGGGAGTGTTCGAGAGGAAGATCCTTCGGATCTGCACGGGACTCCACTTCGACCAACGGCGGCGAAAACATTTCAGCAACAAGCGACTCTACGAGGCATCCGGAATAGCACCCCTTGACAAATACATGATCAGTGCTGCCAAAAGACTGACGAACAACCTAAGCAATCATCCAAACCCTCTGGTGAGAACCATCATAAGTGAAGAGAGACACCCCGAGCCACGATACCTTGATGTGACAGCACTACTGGACAACGGAATCATTCCTATCAACGACGACGAGGCAATTCAATTTTACGAAGATACAGCGTCAAATTATCACCGTGGCTAGAAGCCACAGAAACCCCACATCCTTCCAAAAGACAACCGGATTTGAACAACCCGAGATGAATCATCCTCATAGTATTAAATAGTGTAATCATCAATCACAATCTTTTAAATAATTTTTATAAAAATAAAACAATGTATAAAATTAGGCCCCTTATGTGCCAAAACAAATTAAAATGTCAATGTAATAATAATATAAGAATAGAATTAAGAACCAATTGTAAATATTAATTTCTGTTCAATAAAAACTAATGAAAAAAAAAAAAAAAAAAAATGTAGAAGTTATTGAATTAGTGAAAAAAGGCAATTTAATTTTTTTCAATAAAAGTCATATAAATGTATATTAGGGTGTCTGTTATTTCCCAAAATCATTTTTTTTAATCAGAAACCCCCTAAAATCAAAATTCTATGTCCTTAAATAAAGTTTTTGACCAAAAAATATGTGTCTTAGGTGATAAATCGTTGCCTCTTAGGCCATTCTCTTTTCCAAACAAAGGAGAATTTAACGCACCAAACTCCAAGACCAATAATGACGTGATGTATATCGTTGGAAAGGTATTTTTATGAACTACAATAGTTACTAAAAGAGTACATTTCAAATCTCTATGTGAAAAAAGTTATTCGCTGGCCAAAATTGTGTGTCAGCGCATTTTGATGTGAAAAAACTATCCTTAACTAGCGAATAACTTTTTTCACATAGAGATTTGAAATGAATTCTTTTAGTAACTATTGTAGTTCATAAAAATACCTTTCCAACGATATACATCACGTCATTATTGGTCTTGGAGTTTGGTGCGTTAAATTCTCCTTTGTTTGGAAAAGAGAATGGCCTAAGAGGCAACGATTTATCACCTTAGACACAAATTTTTTGGTCAAAAACTTTATTTAAGGACATAGAATTTTGATTTTAGGGGGTTTCTGATTTAAAAAAATTATTTTGGGAAATAACGGACACCCTAATATACATTTATATGACTTCTATTGAAAAAAATTAAATTGCCTTTTTTCACTAATTATTCAATAACTTCTACATTTATCGTCGGATTTTGAAAAACTTTAGCTCAAATCTTTGTTAAAAAGATTGTTTTTCACTTGAGTCCTTAAAATTATTTAAAATATTTTTTTCTATCCATATGGAGCAACCAAAAACTAGAAATTTTTCAAAAATACTCGTTTTTGAAACTTTGAATGCCTGTAACTTATAAAATTTCAGTCTGACTTATTCAAGCAGTACATCGTCGGAAGGAGACAGATCACATCATTTAGAAAATACACATTTTATGTAAATTAACTATGCCGTTAGCGAGATTTATGGGAATATCTGAAAAAATAGCTGAGAAAATGATTTTTGCGCATATCTCGAAAACGCTTCTTTGGAAAAAAAATAATTTTGATTTTCGTGTTCAGTGACCCAAAATAAGTCTAGAAAATATATTTTTTCTAAGGACCCTACCATGATCCAAAATTTTGTAAACTAGTGTAATTGATAACTCACCCGTTTTTTTATATACTTACAATTTGTTATTTATAACGTACACTAAAAATCCTTAACATATCTGACAATAAATAAAAAATCATGAAAACTTAACCAAACGTCAAATTAATAACTTCATAAAATAGATATTAATCCGTTAAAATTAGCTCTTTTTTAATGTAGGTACATAATTGAGGTATATATTGAGTATCTCTAGAAAAAAAATATTGCTTTTTATATATATATTTTTTAATATACCTACATTTTTTTTCGAAAATTGTATATCTCCAAATTCGGTTGGTGTCTGCCCCCTGGACAAAATCCTGCGGGCGCCCATGCCACTAGCTCTGGTTTAATTATTTTCGAAGAGTGGTGCTGGAACTATACAATCTTTTTCAAAATTTGATAGGTATTGAAACTTCCCAAAAATGTCTCCTTTTCAAAATAAACGATTCAATTAGAATTAACTTAAATTTTAATTTTATAAATGCATGTGTTCCTGTTTACTAGACCTACTCATATTCTTCGTGTGTCCAATTTCCAAAAATGGAATTCTTTTTTTACATGTAAGTACCTACCGTACCTACACAGCCCCGGATCTACGGTTTTTCCGAACCGGGACAAAACTTGATTTTGGAGCCCTTGCCGTTTTTGATAAAAATGAAAAAAAAACACATATCTGTTTGGTTGGATTTTTTGTCACTGGGAGAATAAAACTTTTTAATTGATGTGCAGCCAATACCTATTCAGCAACTTATTACTATAGATAAGAAAATTAATAATCCCTAAACAAAGACGATGCACAACCAAGGTTCGTAGAACGATAAAATATGATTCGTTCACTCGTGAACAATTCAAAAGAATTTTGTTTTTGATTCGATCGCGAATCTTATTTTTTGGTTCCTAGTAAAATTCGTTTTCATTCGAATCAAATCTGCAAGGATCTGTTAAATATGGTTCGTTTCTATTAAAGATCTATTCCCTGAACCGAAGAAAGAAAAATGTAAATTTACGACAGGACACAATTTCGAAAAGCCAAAGTTACGCAAGATAGAGTATCGAAGTACAAAATTCCGAATAAAGTTTTAAAATCCTCGGGATTTCGTTGCTCCTTGAGCGATTGCAATGAAATTGGCAGTGGTGATAGGTGAGACAGAGTTATAGCAGAAAAAAATATTTTCAAAATAGGATGTTTCTAAAATATGTCACCATTTTGCAACTTCGTTCTTTCTTGAGAGATTGCAATGAAATATACTCAGGTGATAGCTGATACCGAATTGTAACGGAAAAAAATATTTCACAACAGAATCTTTCAAAAAAGTTAACATATTATAACTTCGTTGTTCCTTGAACGATTTCAATGAAATTGACACACACAATTTCAAACCTTAATAGTACTAGAGCTAAGCAAAGTCAAAACACCAGTAATTTTAGATTGGCTGGTTCTTCGATACGTGTGGGAGCAGTCTCTGGCTGGTGGGAAATTTTGTGTTATCCGCCATTTTGAAAAAGGGTGTTGAAAAAGGTTAATGCAATTTTCTCGGAGAGTAACATGTTTTATTTGATTTTGTAAGTTAAAATATCTTTTCAATTTTTTGTTTCCAAAAACTATCGACATCATGAAAAATTGTTGTCGAAAATTGTAAAAATGGTTTTCAGCGTTTATCTCACTTTCTGTTCATCGGAAAGAAAAATTTTTACTTAACAGTTTTTTTGGAGCGCCTGATTTCCTACATTTGTGGGTATTTAGATTTTTTGTGAATTAAAAAAGATCTAAAATACAGTGTAATAAAGTTGTTAGTATGCAGCAAATAATTCTTAAGACAAGACTAGGATTTGTACGGTTTGGTGCGTCGCTTGTTGAGAGACATAGTTCAAATGTTTTATTATTGAAGAAGAGGGATCTATCTCCTACAGTTTAGGGAGGAGGAAAAGTTTTGTAAAAATACACTACATACAATGCAATAAACTATTGTTAAAAAACATCAGAAAAACTTTTAACAAACTTTAAACTCGTTTCTTTTTTAATTTTTAATTATTTTAAGTGGAGAATTAATAATAGAAAAACTGCTAAAGGTTGACGGAGAAATACAGTTTGATATTCCATTGCCGCATCTCAATTCATTTTATTTCATTAAGCATCGCAATTTTCAGTTTTTTCAGTCACATAGATTTGGCGCCCTTGGAAGCTGCCGCCCGGGGCACAGACCCCGTTTTGCCCCCCCATAGATCCGGGGCTGTACCTACATACCTTACCTACCTACATGAAAAATATGCGTTCGCACTTGCTTTTTAAACTAATCTTTCAGTATTTACTGACAATTTGCAAATTGCAATTCATTTACCTACGAGAAATTATCTATCCGCGCACCAGCGACCCATAAATTTTTTTATTTTGTTCAAATTGAGGATGCATTTAAATATTTATACTTCATTTAAAGGAAATGAACTAACTACAAACCTAAATAAAACAAAAATCACATATCCACATTAAATAAAATGCACGACTGGATCGCACGTACTTGCTCTTATGTGCAAGTTGTGTGGGACTTAAAAACTTTAAAAAATATTCAAGTAATTAATGTAAAAGTATAAAAAGCATATTTAAATCGTTCTTTTAATTGTATAAATAGTCTGATAAATAACTTAGAGCGCAAAAAAATTTAAAATCGTTGCAGCCGTTTTCTTAAAAATTAATTTTTTATATATAAAATTTTTGTAACATTTTTCAAAAAAACATTTTGGTATGCCAATTTTGAGTATATATTAATATACATTTAAAACTGAAATTTCAAAACAATTCATCAACCCGTTTGTGAAGTATTGAATTTTCAAAACAAAATTTTGAATCTTTTTTTAAAAATCCAAAATTTATTTTTAAGAAAATTTTGGTATGCAGTATTATTAATATTCTAACAAAGCTTATGTAAAAATTTTTTATTGAAATCGGATGAGTGGTTAATGAGAAAACCAAAAATCAAAACAAAAATTATATGGCAGGTACCCGTACCGTTAATAAATGTTTTTGGTGATTTTTTTTCTTACTAAAAGGTACATCATATCTTCAATAATACACTGATTTTTTTTTATCAAAATCGTTGGAGCCCTTTTTGAGATAGGTAAGCTTTTCCTTATCGGTTGTAAGTCGAGTACCGTTATTTTTTCAACTAAAAAAAAAATTCAATTTTCCCTCTGGAGTCACAAAAACACCTTAAGTTCAAAATTTGAAGAAAATCGCTTCAGTAGTTTAGGCTAAAAGTATTGTTTAAAAGTACTTGAGAGTGCTAGGACGCCATATGGCCCTAGGCTCAATGATAGGAAAATCCCTATGCACACCTCCGCGTGGTGGAGGGTGGGTAACGCTAACGTGCAGGGGGACCGAATGGATGCCGGGATAAGCAGACAACCCAGCTTTGCTGGTCAGGGCACAAACTTGTCCTTGGGATGGTTAAAAGCCCCCTTAAGACGGATGAACTGCAGGTGGCGGTCAACGGCATGATAGTCTGGTGGCGGAGGAGCGTTTTTGTTAAAAGGCCAACGGCAGCAGCAGGTAGCGTCTGTAACCCATATTGGGCGGCTACAAAAGGCGTCTGTTTTCCCATAGTGGGCGGCCTCGAGCAGTTATGTGTTTGACCATACAAAAGGCGGGTGTGCCTGTCAAATCTGAGCTTATGTATGTTATTAATCGTATCTCGGAAAACACCATGGTGGAAGGATATATGCTATTACATGAAATATGACAACAATTGGAAATGAGTCCCCAAGAGGTAACCATTTTATGGAGAATCCTTCTGCAGCTTCGGCTGCTGTAAACCGCACATCGGATTTGGGGTTTTTTTTTTTTTTTTTTATTAATTCATTTTTATTTTTCCATTATCTTAAAACTATCTTAAAGCTAGGCAAAAATTCATAAAAACTAGCCTACTTATCAATATCTTACAACTAACTTACTGGCCCCATTCGGGCGCTCTAAGTTAAACTAATAACTTAATGCTAATGCCTTTCGGCCTAAGAACTATCTTAAAAACTAGAATTCATTTCGGTTTTATTTTTCACCGAGAAGAATTTATAAAAAACTCGGTGTCTTTGTCTTTATTTTTTTGTTTTATATAAAACTTACAATAATACTACTATAAAGCTACTTAAAACTACTTACAAGCTACTTATAAACTACTTACAAACTAGAACAGCCACAGCAAGCATTTTCGGGTTTTATAATTTTTTTTTTTTTTTTTTTTTTGTGTTTTATTGATTTTATATTTTTTTTTGTGTTTTTATTGTTTTTTTTTTGTGTTTTTTTTTTTTTTGTGGTGCCACCCTGCCTGTCCCTGCTTAAAACTAACTACCTAAACCTATGTAAGTCGGCCATGGCATAGAAAAATGCATAGTTAACTTTTATATATCCCCATTAACTTCGTGTTCAGGTTTCAACCACCAGAACTGGTTCTCCTGCTTTACCCTGTCTCTTCGGTCCCGATCGGACACAGTCCTACTGAACCGAAGGTGCTCGGCTCCGTCTTGTGCGAGGACGTCTCGACTGTAAAGGAGCCGCCGATCCACAGTTCTACGGCCGACGTGGTAGATTAGCGGAACCGCCGCTCTATCCTGGATCAGCCCTCGACTGTCTAAATAGAGGAATGCATCGGGCGGAATAAAGCCGCTTAGACGCACACTCTCGTAGTATTCGTTCTTAGGGTAATAAGCCCCAAAAATTAAGCTGTTGGTCGAGGACATTGCTCTTGCAATGTGACCCCGAATAAGCTTCAACAAGAAATTATCTATCCTGTTTATGTTGGCACCGTTGTATAGAACCAGGTTGGAATAATAATGTTTGTACTCCGACTCTGGTGTTCTGTGTAATCCAAGGCAGCGTCTAAGACACTGCCTCTCAAACACCCGAATCTTTTCCATTTGAGATGGGGCAACGTTGAACCAAACCGGGCACCCATAGGCAATCATCGGCCGTATGAGGGCCATGTAGCAAATCACCTTCACCCTGCTGTCAAGCCGGCTGCTATAAAACAACCGTTTCGTCAGGGCAAAAGCTCCCCTAGCCCTGGACAGAGCAGCATTTATATGTCTGTCGAAATACAAATACTGATCCATCCAGATGCCAAGGTACTTTACTACACTTTTGTCCATTTGGCCCTACGATCACCAGCTTACGCCAGTTCTTTCTCGTATCCCTTGTGGCTCCACGCAACGGAGTCCTAAACAAGATAGTTTCTGATTTCTGAAAGTTGATTTTCAACTTCCAGTCATCGCAATATCGCTGAATATTTTCGAAGTCACGCTGCAAGAGAATTCTGATGACCTCGACTTTTGGGGCTGTTCTGTACGCAATTAGATCGTCAGCATACGCAATTGCCTGAGTAAGACTACTTATCAGATCGCTGGTGTAAATGCTGAATAGAATCGGCGAGTTGACCGCTCCCTGCTGAAGACCATTTTTAATATTAAAGGTTGTGGCAGAAGTCACATTGCCACTCTTGACAACAAACTTTCTACCATTGAGCATATCATACAGCATATATAATAGTGGTTTACTAATGCCAAACCTGGTCAGCTTTAGATAAAGACCCTCTAGCCATACGGTGTCGAAAGCCTTCTCCAAATCAACCAGACAGGCACCCGTACACTGCTTTTTTGATTTGTTCCATTGGACATCAGAAACGAGTTTAGACGCGGCATGAATGGTGTCATGTCCCGCCTTAAAACCGAACTGATTATCCGGTATGATATTATTGTTCTCTGCCCACTTAGACAGAGCTCTATTGATAACTTTTTCGAATACCTTGCTGATACTCGGAAGAAGACTTATCGACCGAAGATTCGCCGGATTGGAGTTGTCCTTTCCCTTTTTCGGGAGAGGATGCACCACAGCTGTCTTCCACCGCACTGGATAATATGCATTATTCAGAGCGTTGTTAAACAGTGTGGTATAAATGTCTACTGCTTCTTGCGGTAAATGTCGAAGTGCAACGTTGGATATGCCATCGACTCGTGCTGACTTCTTCTTCTTTAATGAATCGAAGATGAGCTGAAGCTCCACCTTCGTAATTAACAGGGAACTGGGCCCATTTCGCTCGGCGATTATGGCGTTTGCCAAATGATCTTCATTGAACCCGGTGAAGCCGAGGTTCTCTGATCGCCATTGCGTTATGTCATTCCGAAGGTAGAAGTGGTGGAGCAAGGCTCTGTTTTCCAGGTCATGGTTCGGGCGAATGCATGCATTCACCTTGTACACTTGCTGGAAAGCAGCCCCCACAGCCTCCACTTTCTCCTGCGGATCTTCGACAGTAAAGAGGTCATCGTCCAAGACGGCGTCCTCTGGATCAATTCCTGCTGTCAGAAGTACGTCTCTGTTATCTGTCGTTCTCTGGAGCTTAAGACACGGAAGGTCGTTCTGATCGTTCCTTCTAAATATCTTGTTAATTTGGGGAAACATACTCGGGTCGCTAGAATTAACAGCCCGAATTTTGTTATCCCAATACAAATTAATCGACAACCGATAATTTTCCTTAATAAGCTGGTTGATGTTCTTGATCGAAGACTTCAGTGTCCTAATCTCCAGATCGTGTGGGTCAGTAAACCGTCGGTACAAGAGTTTGAGTCTTGTCAGCAGTCCACTTTTTTGTCTGTGTAATGCGTCAATGGTCGCATTCCGGTACATGTCGGTTGCGTCCCGTTGTTTGTACTTTGGTATCGTTCTGTCCATTGTTCGTTTGATTGTCTCGTCCATTTGTTCAAGATATTGGTCTATTTCGTTATTTGTCAAATTCCTGTCATTTGGTGGGGATATATTATTCGAACTGATTTCGCTCGATAAGGCGTTGGTAAAGCGTGGCCAGCGCACCTTACTGTAATTGTAAGTATGCACAGGCACATACTCATCTAACTCCACGAGCTCGTTCGGAAGCTGTATTACGGCGGCGAGTCCGCAGTGGTCACTGTCGTACTCGATCGTTCGCGAACAGTTTCTTGGTCTTTGACCCACAGTGTCAGTAATTGTCAGTCTTGAGTCTATTAGCAATAGATCCAGATAGGAACCGCTTCTTGGAAACGATGGCCGATCCGTAGCCAGCAGGTCGACACCATATTCAGTGTTATATCGACTCATCCAATTAAAAAGATGAATACCTCTTGGATTCTGTATTTGATTTCCCCAATCTAGGTGTTTGGCATTCAAATCACCGGCCATGAGAAAGTAATTTTCTTCCAAGCTCAAGGGTAGACATTCGAAAAGTTTTTCAAGCTCTGTCATAAAATCAGTTGGCTGAGGTGATTCCGGTGCATAAGCCGCGATCACATACATTCTCTTCCCCTGTTGGAGAGGAATGCACACGATGCACGCCTCTAACAGCCGAAATCTGCGCAGATCACTATTATATATAACTTTATGATTAATGCCTTTTCGTATGAAGATTGCGACGCCTCCCCCTTGAGTGGAGTTGGGTCGATCTCTTCTAACGATATTGTAATTGTTGTTAGTCAACTTATGTTTCTGGTTCAGCTTAGTTTCGCTGGCCATAAACACATCTGGACTTTGGTCTTTCAACAATTGGAAAAGATTAGCTCTACGTTCGGTCCTAATCAGTGAATTTACATTCACAGCAAGGATCCTAAGAGGCCTCTCCGACAGCGCGCCTTTAACCTCTAAAATGCGATGGGCTAGGCAAAACAGAGTAGAGATGATCTACCCTAGCCGCCTGCTCACTTATCTGTTTCTGAAGTCCTGTCAACTGGCTTTGAATTGCCAGCAACATGCTTCTAATTTCGGCCTGAGCGTCCGGAGCCTTAGGCACGAGGGCCGGTTGGGCTACCTTAGCTGCAGGCTGTACCGTTTTTCCCCTTCCTGCCGCCATTTGGGCGTAGGAAATTTGGGGATTGACGGGCGTTGCTGTAGGAGCACGCGTTGATGGGCGTATCTCTACCGCTGTCTGCCTAGCCACTTTGTTGGTGCGAATTTGCTGAAATGCTGAACAACCCCGATAGTTAGCAGGGTGCCCCTCCTTTCCGCAAAGTGCACATTTTAGCTGGGTCATGTCTTCGACCCGTTCCTCTCCGAGCTTGCACTCTCCCTTAATGTGGTTCTCACCACACTTCACGCAGCGTGACTGCATTTCGCAGTTTGCTGCAGCGTGGCCGAACCTTTGGCAGCGCATGCATTGAAGCATGTCGCCACGTCTCTTTAATTTATCCCATGTTACAACCTGGTAGTTGAGGACGGAGATTTTCCTCAAACTATCCAGTTTGCTGCTGGGTGAGAGTTGAACCAGGAAAAACGGCAAAGACCGCTTCTCCCGTCTGGCTCTGACTGTAGCGAATGGCTTGACCCCCCTAAAATCGAGATCGTTACTCGCTTTTTGACGGAGCTCCTCTAAGAGCACCTCTGGTTCCGTGCAGGAATCTATGCCCTTCAGAAGGACCGTTTGCAATTTTTCTTCTTTAGGGGTAAAAGTGAAGAATTCGGTAGTGGTGTCTTTTAATAAATCTTTAATTTTTTTATATTGCTGCACTGTGGAACAGTGGATAGCATGTCTATCTATACTTAGTCTTTTTATAATGAAATTTTCGCCTATGGCCGACTTACATAAGTTAATGGTATCCTGAAGCTCCATCTTATACGTATTGATGGGTGGCACCTTTTCCTTTTTTGTTTTCGATTGCAGTGGCTGCTGCTGGTGTTCCTTCTGCTGCCGTCGTAGTTGTTGTTGTTGTTGTTGTTGTTGTTGTTGTTGTTGTTGTTGTTGTTGTTGTTGTTGTTGTTGTTGTTGTTGTTGTTGTTGTTGTTGTTGTTGTTGTTGTTGTTGTTGTTGTTGTTGTTGTTGTTGTTGTTGTTGTTGTTGTTGTTGTTGTTGTTGTTGTTGTTGTTGTTGTTGTTGTTGTTGTTGTTGTTGTTGTTGTTGTTGTTGTTGTTGTTGTTGTTGTTGTTGTTGTTGTTGTTGTTGTTGTTGTTGTTGTTGTTGTTGTTGTTGTTGTTGTTGTTGTTGTTGTTGTTGTTGTTGTTGTTGTTGTTGTTGTTGTTGTTGTTGTTGTTGTTGTTGTTGTTGTTGTTGTTGTTGTTGTTGTTGTTGTTGTTGTTGTTGTTGTTGTTGTTGTTGTTGTTGTTGTTGTTGTTGTTGTTGTTGTTGTTGTTGTTGTTGTTGTTGTTGTTGTTGTTGTTGTTGTTGTTGTTGTTGTTGTTGTTGTTGTTGTTGTTGTTGTTGTTGTTGTTGTTGTTGTTGTTGTTGTTGTTGTTGTTGTTGTTGTTGTTGTTGTTGTTGTTGTTGTTGTTGTTGTTGTTGTTGTTGTTGTTGTTGTTGTTGTTGTTGTTGTTGTTGTTGTTGTTGTTGTTGTTGTTGTTGTTGTTGTTGTTGTTGTTGTTGTTGTTGTTGTTGTTGTTGTTGTTGTTGTTGTTGTTGTTGTTGTTGTTGTTGTTGTTGTTGTTGTTGTTGTTGTTGTTGTTGTTGTTGTTGTTGTTGTTGTTGTTGTTGTTGTTGTTGTTGTTGTTGTTGTTGTTGTTGTTGTTGTTGTTGTTGTTGTTGTTGTTGTTGTTGTTGTTGTTGTTGTTGTTGTTGTTGTTGTTGTTGTTGTTGTTGTTGTTGTTGTTGTTGTTGTTGTTGTTGTTGTTGTTGTTGTTGTTGTTGTTGTTGTTGTTGTTGTTGTTGTTGTTGTTGTTGTTGTTGTTGTTGTTGTTGTTGTTGTTGTTGTTGTTGTTGTTGTTGTTGTTGTTGTTGTTGTTGTTGTTGTTGTTGTTGTTGTTGTTGTTGTTGTTGTTGTTGTTGTTGTTGTTGTTGTTGTTGTTGTTGTTGTTGTTGTTGTTGTTGTTGTTGTTGTTGTTGTTGTTGTTGTTGTTGTTGTTGTTGTTGTTGTTGTTGTTGTTGTTGTTGTTGTTGTTGTTGTTGTTGTTGTTGTTGTTGTTGTTGTTGTTGTTGTTGTTGTTGTTGTTGTTGTTGTTGTTGTTGTTGTTGTTGTTGTTGTTGTTGTTGTTGTTGTTGTTGTTGTTGTTGTTGTTGTTGTTGTTGTTGTTGTTGTTGTTGTTGTTGTTGTTGTTGTTGTTGTTGTTGTTGTTGTTGTTGTTGTTGTTGTTGTTGTTGTTGTTGTTGTTGTTGTTGTTGTTGTTGTTGTTGTTGTTGTTGTTGTTGTTGTTGTTGTTGTTGTTGTTGTTGTTGTTGTTGTTGTTGTTGTTGTTGTTGTTGTTGTTGTTGTTGTTGTTGTTGTTGTTGTTGTTGTTGTTGTTGTTGTTGTTGTTGTTGTTGTTGTTGTTGTTGTTGTTGTTGTTGTTGTTGTTGTTGTTGTTGTTGTTGTTGTTGTTGTTGTTGTTGTTGTTGTTGTTGTTGTTGTTGTTGTTGTTGTTGTTGTTGTTGTTGTTGTTGTTGTTGTTGTTGTTGTTGTTGTTGTTGTTGTTGTTGTTGTTGTTGTTGTTGTTGTTGTTGTTGTTGTTGTTGTTGTTGTTGTTGTTGTTGTTGTTGTTGTTGTTGTTGTTGTTGTTGTTGTTGTTGTTGTTGTTGTTGTTGTTGTTGTTGTTGTTGTTGTTGTTGTTGTTGTTGTTGTTGTTGTTGTTGTTGTTGTTGTTGTTGTTGTTGTTGTTGTTGTTGTTGTTGTTGTTGTTGTTGTTGTTGTTGTTGTTGTTGTTGTTGTTGTTGTTGTTGTTGTTGTTGTTGTTGTTGTTGTTGTTGTTGTTGTTGTTGTTGTTGTTGTTGTTGTTGTTGTTGTTGTTGTTGTTGTTGTTGTTGTTGTTGTTGTTGTTGTTGTTGTTGTTGTTGTTGTTGTTGTTGTTGTTGTTGTTGTTGTTGTTGTTGTTGTTGTTGTTGTTGTTGTTGTTGTTGTTGTTGTTGTTGTTGTTGTTGTTGTTGTTGTTGTTGTTGTTGTTGTTGTTGTTGTTGTTGTTGTTGTTGTTGTTGTTGTTGTTGTTGTTGTTGTTGTTGCTGTTGCTGTTGCTGTTGCTGTTGCTGTTGCTGTTGCTGTTGCTGTTGCTGTTGTTGTTCTTGTTCTTGTTTTTGTTTTTGTTGTTTTTGGTTCTCCGGCTGTGGCTGTTGCGTATGCAACTGATGTTGTGGCTCCTTTGGCGTTTGTTTAGTTTGTTGCTGTTGTGCTGACTGCTTTAGCTGTTGTTGCTGTGGTTTTGGTTGCAGCTCAGCATTTATTTGTTTTTGATGCGCTACTTTTGTTGGCTGCTGTAGCGATTTTTGGTTCTCACGTTGTAACCTTTCGATTTCTCTGCGTGTTTGTTGTTTTTTCTTTAGAGCCAGTATCAGAGGAGCAAGCTTGGCTTTGAGCTGCTCTATTTCCCCTTCTACTGCACCAATTTCATTTATAATTATTTGCTCCTCTAATTCGTCTTCTGACGACGGCTCTGGTGCTGTGAAGTCCAGAAATTGGTTACTCTCACTCGTAGTATAATGTCCCTCTCCACCCTCGGACATATAATTTACTTCCTCGTCGTCTGATGGCGAAGAAATTAGCTGTTGTTGAATTTTTGCTGCCGCTGTTGTCTTGGCTGTGCGTACCGTCTCCTTCACTCCAGCTGGCAGCTCAGCTGAAGCTATGGTGGAGCGGCGTTTGACAACGTTTGGCGCACAGCTCTTTTTTTGTCTCCTCTTTTTTGCTAACTCGGCTGTTAATGCCGTTGCTGGCTTTGCCGTTGCTTGGGAATCTTTCGATATCCCCGTTGATGTTGCCGATGACGGCTTTGATGTGGTTTTTGGGACACCTTTCGATGCCCCCGCCACGTTTTCTTCTTCCATATGGTGGTTCTCCCAATCAATAAAATTTTCCACTTCACGGTTGTGAAAAAAAGCTTCGATGTATTTTAGGCCCGGCCGGGGATCGAACCTACAACCCTCTGCGCTGCGGTCCGACGCCACTACACTTGTGCTATTGGCACTTATAAAGATCGGATGACTAAATGTATACTAATGCACACGCGCTTATGTTTGTAAATACTGTGAAAGTCGCTCAACGTCCACTCACTTCCACAGTTGGAGGACGGATTTGGGGGTGCGGCATCTTTCGTGTACCAGCGTCAATCAAGACGCCATAACAATAAATGAATCGTTAACAAATAGAAGAAGTCTTTTAAGAAGAGCAAATGATACTTTTGGCTACCGCATACGTACGAAAATCGGAGCATGGAACGTTCGATCCTTGTACGGCGAAGGTAGATACGAGCAGGTTGAGCGTGAAATGCTTCACCTTAAGATCAGTATCCTGGGCATCAGTGAAACTAGGTGGAGAGGAAGAGCCGAATACAGAGCTGACTCTGGGCAAACGAGAATGCTGTATTCCGGGGAGGATGAAAGAGAGGGTGGCCAAAGGCTGCATGGTGTCGGAATTATGTTGAACGAAGAAGCAAGGCGTAGTCTTATATCCTGGGCGCCCATTTCTGCAAGAATAATGACAGCAAGGTTCCGTTCAAAAATTCGCAACGTCACAATAATTCAGTGCTACGCCCCCACAAATGAAGCGACCGAGGAAGACAAAACCGCTTTCTACACTCATCTTAACTCAGTTTACAGTGGTGTTCCAAGAGCCGACATCATAATTGTCATGGGAGATCTCAATGCCCAAGTCGGATCAGACAACTACGGTCTGGAACGCGTCATGGGGAAAAATGGCTTGGGGTCACGAAATGAAAATGGCGATTTGCTGGTCGATTTTTGTAACGCTAATCGTCTTGTACTGGGTGGAACTGTGTTTAAACATAAGACTTGCAACAAAATCACCTGGGTACATCCGGATGGTCAAACTGAAAACCAAATTGACCACATCATGATTCAGCAGCGATGGAGGAAGTCAATGTGCGATGTTCGGAGCATAAGAAATGCCGACATTGGAAGCGACCATCATTTGGTTCTCATGAGTCTCAAGCTACGAACGGCAGCTGTACAACGTCAATCACAGGGTGCAGCAAGGAATTCGAAGTTCAATACAAATGCTTTAAGTGATCCCAACATATGTCGTAACTATGTCACCAACCTTAACGACAGAGCTTCGTCATTAAATGGAATACAACATTCAACAATTGATGAGATGTGGGGTGATATAAAAAGTGTTTTTATGGATGCTGGATCCGAAACTGTACCCAAGCAGTCGAGAGTTAGAGACTCTTGGATATCCCAAGACACCTGGGATAAAATCGAGCTTCGCAAATCGTTGAAGATGCAAATAAATGCCGAAGCAGATGCTCAACGAAAGGCTGAATTGCGAAGAGAGTATCGCTTAGCACATAAGATGGTCTATCGCTGTGTGAGACGAGACAAGAGGGTGAGGTTAGACGGTCTCGCAGAAAATGCGGAAAACGCTGCAAGAAGAGGAGATATGAGGGAACTGTACCAAATATCCAAGGAAGTTGTCGGGAAGAAAACCAACACCAATCATCCTGTAATGGATGTGGATGGTACACTTTTGGTATCAATCGAGGATCAGCTGCGCAGGTGGAAGGAGCACTTTTGTGCCTTGCTTAATGAGGATTCTGTCGAGCAGAGTGCTGAAGTGCCCCAGCTTAACGAGATGCGAAGATCATATAGGGGTATTGACATCGAGCCCCCTACAGTACTGGAAATTCAATCTTCGATAAATCTTCTCAAAAACAACAAAGCAGCTGGACTTGATGGTATACCAGCCGAGTTCCTGAAAGCTGACCCTGTCAGAACGGCTAGTATTCTACACCCGTTGATACAAGCTGTGTGGGAAAATGAAATCTATCCCAGCGACTGGAAGGATGGTGTAATTGTTAAGTTGCCAAAGAAAGGTGATCTTAAGAATTGCAACAATTGGCGAGGTATTACAGTTTTGTCCGTTTTTCCAAAATTAATGGCAACCATCATTCTGGAGCGGATAAAGGTTAGAATCGAGTCTACACTCAAGAGGCATCAAGCTGGTTTCCGCAGTGGGCGGTCTTGTGTCGACCATATCAACACTCTGCGTATCGTTCTTGAGCAGTCTGCGGAGTTTCAATCACCGCTTTACCTCATGTTCGTGGATTTTGAGAAGGCCTTTGACCGAGTCAACCGTGAATGTATATGGAGATCACTTCTTGGTAGAGGAATTCCCCCAAAAATTGTTGCCATTATAAGAGAGTCCTATAACAACGCAAGATGCTTTGTTTTACACAATGGGCAGCTATCCGACTCTTTCGAAGTGCGGCAGGGTGTGAGACAGGGAGATGTTCTATCGCCAATTCTCTTTCTACTGGCGATTGACGATGTCTTGACGGCCAGCGTTGGAACATCAGAGAGGCAGGGCATTCAATGGAGACCGTTTGAAAGGCTTAGCCACTTAGACTATGCCGATGATATATGTCTCTTGGCAAATAACATCAGCGGGCTGAACGGGATGTGTCAAGCTCTGAAGTTAAAAGGAGAGGCGAGTGGTCTTAAAATAAATAGCAAAAAGACAAAAATAATGCTCACAGGCCGCTCCACACATCAGCGTATTTTAATACAGGAGACGCCAGTTGAAGAGGTTGAACAATTTAACTACCTTGGAAGTATTGTCTCAGCAAATGGTGGTACTGATCTGGACGTTCAAAGTAGAATAAATAAAGCTCGCGCAGCCTTCGGTTCTCTCTCCCAACTTTGGAACTCATGTCAAATCTCCTTGCGCACAAAGTTGAGATTCTTCGAATCCAATGTCAAATCCGTGCTGTTATATTCTTGCGAAACCTGGAAAGTCACGACTACCATCTCAAAGAAATTGCAGGCTTTTGTGAACCGTTGTCTACGCCATATTCTAAAAATTCGCTGGCCACAAATTATATCAAACGAGGAATTGTGGCGCAGGACAAGCCAGGAGCGGCTGGACGTTGACATAAGAAAGCGTAAGTGGCAATGGATTGGTCACACACTGAGGAAACCAAACGATGAAATTGCAAAGCAGTCATTTGAATGGAATCCTCAGGGTGCACGGCGGGTTGGAAGACCAAGAACAACATGGAAATCAACAGTTCTAGCAGAAGCAGACTCCCAGAGAAAGACGTGGCCACAGTTAAAATATCTATCTGCAGACCGAGAAGGATGGAAACGATTTGTTGGCGCCCTATGCCCCAACCGGGGTTACAGGACTTGATGATGATGATGAGTTTAGGCTATAGGTGGAGGTACGGACAGACAGAGAGACAGATAGACAGAATTGGCCACCCACTTTTTTCGTGTTCTCTATCAATCAACGTAATGTCATGTTTGATTGTTATCTCGAAATTTTTTTTTGCACGAATCCAAAACTTGCCCTATAGTACCTACCTATATCGCAAGTAAAAAGGTTTCCTTCATACCTACATACCTACATACTTACATACCTACATACCTACATACCTTCATACCTACTTACATTACATACCTACCTATCCTACCTACTTTTAAAATACAAAATAATTAAAGTTAGATACCCAAGTATCTAGTTTAAAGTCATTATTCCCGCTGCAGTTATTTTCTGCTTTCAATCATGAAAATATAAAAAAAAAACAACGCACAAACTACGTTCATCATCATTCTCCTCAAAATCAAACATTTCGCTCGCCCTTCCAACAAATGAGTGAAAACAAGGAATAACGAAAACAAATTCTTATTTCCACTCATAAAGTTGAAAGTGAAGACACTTGCGCCACCTTGGAGGAAGGTTCTAAAACCATCTTGATTCCTCTATGTATAGAAACTCAATGGTACAACTAAGCAGTTCCTGCGACAGAGTATGGCTGGCCATAAATCGGACATCAATAGCAAAAGCTCCGCAAAGACAGCACTGGCAAACCACTGTGTCCAAACGAACCATCAACCAAATTTTGATGAGGTACAAATCATGCAAATAGAGAGACATTTTGCCAAAAGGTACACTCTCGAAACTCTGCACATCCTTAGGAACAGCAACAACATGAACAGGAAGCAAGACATGCAAAACATCTCTGCAGTGTACTGCTCTCTTGTAACGGCAAAGGTATTTTAAATTTTGTTACAATAATAGACTGATCTTCGTTAGAAGAAGTGCTAACTTTTTTCATTTTTTCAATTTATTTTCAAATTAATTGTATTTTTTAATTTATAAGGAGTTCAATGTTTTTTATATAAAAATTAATTTAAAATCATTTTTTTTAACTTAATACGTAAGTTTTCTTATTTAAAATCAAATCAATTTTAATTGTTTAAATTTATTTATACAAATTTGTTCAACTGTGTTTGTGATTTATCGTTTCAATAAAGATCCCCTGAAGAAGACAGCAATCCCTGTCGAAACGTGGGGAAAGTAAATGAAATAGCTTTGTTTCATTGCACAAGAACATGTAAGTGACCAAAAGAGCCGAAGAGGAACCAGTTTCTTCACCAACGAAATATTTATAACTTGGTCAAATAAAAATAATTAAATTGTTACTTCGGACGGCCTGCCGAACACAAGATCTATAACAATAAGAAACTACTACCAACGTATCACATACAAAAACGCATGTATGTTTTCATCTTAAACAATACACCAATTTACAAAGACATCTAGGCCAACAAAAACTAAATTTAAAATTTCTTTTAACATGTAGAGACTACGGTTTTATACCCAAACACTTATTAAACACAACAAAAAACATTAAACAGCTATTCTCGAGTTCCAAATCGATCTCACTGCTTAACAAAAATGAACAAAAATTTCTTCAAAAAGTGTTAAACATCGAAATCACAGAAATATGCCACAAAATTAAACGAACAACTAACGCAATACGACTACAAGATAAACGCATCAAAGAACATCTATCAGCTGAAGAATACACACAATTTACGGGCAAACAGAAGCAAGTCTATAGAGATACTCTTTTAAAAAAACAAAACACCAACACGCACAAAATAGATCAACTTAAAGCATCACTTTGGAATAATTTTAATATCCAATTTAATGACAATTGGTTTGTCAACAAAACCAACATTGAATTTCCATTTGAAATTAAATGGCTTCTTTCACTGGGAAAAAAATTCTCGATGCCGATTGAAAAGCAAAGCTTTCCTTTGCTACAACTTATTGCCGACGGCGAAGAGGTCATTAGGGGTGTGCAAGATGAAAGAGAACAAGAAATATTACGCGCCCAATACTGCAATATGTTGCACATGCACTCTTTCCAACGTAACCACCAAAATGATCAATTTGCAAAGTATGTAGCCAAAGTATACAAAGACACGAAAGTTTTTTTAAAGAAAAACAACAACATACTCATCGTACCAGCTGATAAGGGCAATGTCACCATGGCCATAGATAGGAGCTTGTATGAAATGAAAATGAATGACATTTTAGGTGACTGTTCTACATATAGAATCAATCGAACAAATCCAACAACAACACTTCAGTACAAAAACAATGAACTTGTGAAATGGCTTAACAAAAACAAATTTTTTGATGATATCTGATGATGAGATCGCCTGAAGAAGACAGCAATCCCTGTCGAAACGTGCGTCGGGAAAGTAAATGAAATAGCTTTGTTTCATTGCACCATAAGTGACCAAAAGAGCCGAAGAGGAACCAGTTTCTTCACCAACAAAATATTTATAACTTGGTCAAATAAAAATAATTACATCCATACAACCTCTTCAGCGTCCTAAATGGTTACAGCTACCGAAAGATGACAACATCCATGGATGATCTACAAACAAGATCGTTCCTGCTCCAATGATGAGATCACCACCCTTAGTCAGAAATCATGTATCGACACGACACAAGTTTGCAGCCACTAAATCTCATCAAATACGATCGTCGCCAAACTAATTAAAAAAAGAACAAGTGTTCAACATAAACAAAGTCAAAAAATAGAAATATTTTAATAATCAAATCAAAGTGCTGATATGCACCATTTCAAACGGATGAGGTGAGGATATCCAATTTCAAGGCTATCTTGCCAAATAACCAAACAGTTGAATCAGCTTATTGCAACCCTTGCAATAAGTATTTCACCATGGATCGAGGAGTATAAATATCCCAGCTCCAGCAGACATACTTCAGAGTATCAACAGTTTTGTCACCGACAACAAAGCCTTCGTGAAACTCCAGTCCTATCTGACTTCCCCCCACCAGTGGCAAGGGGTCAGCACCATAAATTATAATAGTACTCAATGTTAGTATTAAGTCAAAAGTTAATAAAGTTCTTGCAATTGTAAAATAATAAATCAAAGTGTTTTAATTTAATGCCCAGTTGTTGGGGCATATAATTAATTTTTTTTATAAAACTTTACGCTCGGCACGTTACTCTATAAAGTACTTTAACCATGACAAGAAAAAAATAGTCTTCCCCAACGTTTTATTGAATTCCCATAGGAGCTATGACTAAATTTAGATTTAGATTTATTTCATCGATATAGGTGCCGAAAAAGATTTCTCTCAAGTTTGGTTGTACACATTTGTTTGTTAAGATTTAATTTTTTTATAGTATTTTTTTTTTCAGGTGTAACTTAAATGAGTTAATATAATATGATGGAGTATCAACTTTATAATAAAAGAATCCGCTTCAAGCTTTTAAAAAGTTATAGCACACCATTGTAAGTATTTCCGTTATTTTTAAATAGCTTTTTATCTCTTTTAAGTCAATGTTTTGGGAACTTATCCCTGCTGTATCAAAAGGAAAGACACCCTCTTACATGTTTTTTTCTTATAATATACTATCCTAAAACCACTTAATAAAGTATTGGCCAGTAGCTTGGAAACATCCCGTGTACTTCTTACCATTTAAGAAACAGTGTTTCTCATATGAAAATAAAAACTGAATGAAAAATATTAATTAAGGACATTTTAAGCACAGGCACCTTCATTACACCTCAACTTGCTCTCATGATGTCACCGGAATGGCCATGAATCAATATACATATACGTATTTAATTTGTCCGTTATTTTTCGGTACATTAATTAAAAAAACAATGATTATATAAGCTTATAACCTTGTTTTTCAATTGATTGAAATGTCTTCTTCCTGTATCTTTCTCAACCTTGTTCCTACCGAAAATAATAATAAATATTATTTGTAAAAAATTTAATATTCTTTCATTTTGTAATGTTAACTTTTCCGCTAAGGGGCCAGTTATAGTGATCAGGAAAATCCATCAGGAAAAGTTGAAACAGTATAAAATTGAGTACTTTTTCCTGATGGTCGTTTATAGCGAACAGGAAAAATATGTCAGTTGGCAAGCTGAAAACATGTGAATATATGCACACATACAACCTACTGCAAACTTTTCCTGATTGAAAAGCATACGAAAAACTTTTTCGTCCACAATTCTGTCAGTGGAACAGGAAAAAATTGGAGCTCAAATCATTGGAACGATTTGTTCCGTTTTGTTTGATATGTCAATCAGCTGGCACGAAAAATTAATTTACATCAGGAAAATAGATAAATTCATTTTAAACAAAAAATAATTGATCAATTGAAAATGTTTTTAGCAAAAAAAAATCTTTGAGTTAATTGTCATTGATTAGTGTAGCATTTGTGTTTCAAATCGAATGAAAACATCGTAAATAATCCATTCGAACATTTTTCCTGTTTCGTTTTCCTGGTTGCTATAACTGGCCCCTAAGTTTTCAAATTGTTCACGAAAAACTACAAGACCTTTAAATTTTGTATTTAACAGAATGCGTACCATACAAGAAAAAAAATATATATAATAAATAAAATAACAAAAAAATAAATAAAAAATAAAAGCACCCTTTAACCACAGATATTTTTATAGACTCTTCTTATTATTGCTTTTTATGACAAATGAACCATTGATGCCAAGTTTCATCGACGGACCATTATTTAACTGGTTTCCGGTAATATTTTACGTTTAAACTAAAAATGTAGTCATCGTTACATAAAAATGACAATAACTTTTTTCACGAAGGTTGTATCGACTTGGCACGAAATGCCATTTGATTCTGCATTTAAAACTACCTTAAAAGCATGTGTAATATGCTTTGGTTGCACCAAAGTTAATTTTTCTGTTTGGTACACCACAATTTCCCCCCTCTTCCCTTCAAAAAAACACCCTTCCATGTGAAATATTTTTATAGACTCTTTTTCATTCTCATAATACATGAAACGTTTTCACCAAGTTCCATGATGGTACTAATTTTTTTTTATTCAAAAGACTTTTCGTACTATTTTACCTACATATACTAAGTTTATATGTGTCGATTTTGTTTCGTTTAGCTTGATACGCCACATCTGCTCCAATCACTAACTTTATCGACTGCATTTTGCAATTTTTGTGTAGCCTTCTTAACGGATTTATCTGGCACTAATATTGCAGTATTATCAGCGGGTTAGGGGCAAGAATATACCCGAGGTAGGCATGCCCGTCGTAAGAGGCGACTAAAATCCAAACTCCGTATACTGAGATTGATGTATACAAAACTATGCAATGAGCAAAACAATAAGATATAGTACCCCAGGTGGCAGTCCAGGTTCACTGGAAAATCCACCCTCTTCGGAGGTCGGCTCTATGGATTCTGGGGAGAGCCAATTATTGCATTTAATAAGTCCCTTCCTAAAAAGTGCAAGTGTATCTCGATCACCACCATCTAAATCGAGTATAAAACAATCTAAATTCGGGCAAAAGAGTCCACCCGTCACGCCAGCGCGCGCCAAAAGACTCAGATAAAACAGAAAATCTTGAAAACGATAATAACGAACTTCAACGAAGACTTGATGAAGTAATGGAACTTTATCAAGAGCTAAAGAAAGAACTCGATCTTCTTCGAAAAGAAAATGAGATGTTGAAAGGCAAAAATTCTCCAATAAACTCCAAAGCTAGCTTGCCACAAGTCAATAATTCTAGATATGAAACAGACGAAGAAGAGCTAGCACGTGAAACGGAAAAGTCCTCAAAGAAACGATTAAGTAAAAAGCGGTAAAAAAGAGGCAGCCTCGTCCTTTGAAATAATAGTCTCACCAAAACATGCGACAGTAAAAGAAAAACCTGTTAAGGAGCGGCCCCGCCACCGATAAATTTTATCGGTACTGCGGAGTATAACAAGTTGCAAACCATATTAAAGGCATTACTACCATCGTCTTTTAAAGTTATTTCGCTCAATAACAACAAATGGAAAGTATGTGTGAAAGACCCTGAAAGTTATCGTCTTCTGTCGCGAAAACTAAACGAAGAAAAAGTAGAATGGTATACCTATGAAAATAAGTCAGAAAGACCCTTACGTATTGTGGCGAGAGGTTTACACGCATCATGTTCAAAAGACGATATCATTAGTGATCTAAAAGAGCGCAACTTCAATATCTTAGGTCCGTCAAGCTGCGTCCACCACATTGGAAATTCAGAAATGTAATGATGCAATAATTTGATGCTCATTTGATGCTAATTTAGTACTGCAATCCCGCCGCGGTACTAAATTCCCTTCCCCCTCAAACTTGTGGGGGACCCAGCTTGACGTCAAGCTGCGTCCACCACGCCTTAATACACAACATTTCAAGAAACTAATGATGCAATAATTTGATGCTAATTTTGGGCTCCTCAAGTGGCGGAACTTCAAGCTCCTCAAGTCCATCCTTACCACTTAAAAGCAGCCCGATATCAAGCGAGCTGTGTAGACTTTTCACCACAACGGAAATTCAAAAATGTAATGATGCAATAATTTGATGCTCGATTAATGATAATTTAGTACCGCAATCCCGTCCCGGTACTAAATTCCCTTCCCCCTCAAACTGGTGGGGGACCCAGCTCCCAGCTTGACGTCAAGCTGCGTCCACCACAACTTAATACACAAAATTTCAAAAAACTAATGATGCAATAATTTGATGCTAATTTTGGGCTCCTCAAGTGGCGGAACTTCAAGCTCCTCAAGTCCATCCTTACCACTTAAAACCCGCTCGACATCAAGCGGCTGCGTAGACTTTTTATATACGACCTTTGAAAAAAAATAAAAAAGTTTATAAGACGTAAAACTAAGTAATTTGAGAGATTATAAAACTTTGTTCTTCTATCCCCAACGGTTTGGTTTTTACAGACAAAAAACCGAATTATGATGACGTCACTTGTATGAAGCTGCTTCCAACACAAAGGAAATTCAAAAATCTAATGATGCAGAAACTTAGTGCTTCTTATGGGCTCATTTACTGTTTCAATCTTAAATTTTGGGCTCCATGGTTTCACCTTGAAATCTAGTGCTGAATATGCAAAACCGTGTAGACTTTCTACGGAACTAGGTCATTTGAAATAATAACATTTTCCATTCCCCCTTTCAAATCTTCCATTCATTTTCTTGGAGACATTATATCCCATACTTATACCATTTTGTAACATTCTTATTATATAATAAATATAATTTAACCAATCAGGTCGCGAATTCTTTTTGATATAAATCATTGAGGAAAATTAAACTAACACATACAAATCATAGCTCACACATATTCTACTTCTTTAAAACAAACAAGCAAATGAAATTCTTTTAAAAATTACACCTACATACCTACATAGCAATTTTTTAAAATATCTATGCGTTGATTAGTTGATTTTTATTTTAGCTCCGCCTCCTGCACGGCTTTCTTTGATCAAAATAAAGGATTTACTAGGTACTATATTCAACTATGTAAAGTTTTGATTTTAGTATTTAGTGGGTTTCCGACCTCTTAAGGGAAAGGTTGGGTATACTCAAGCTTAAGAATATTTAAATGCAAAAATATTGCATTTCAAAATTATTCTGTAGTTAAAACATATTATAATAATGTATAGGTAGTAGGTACAAGGTACATAAGTACTTAATAGTATGTAGGTACCATTCATGAAACATTTCAAAAACCTATCATTTACATCGAGATTGAATCAAAATGAATTAAAACCAATACTTAAAGGTAGGTACCTACAAAAAATATGTAGAATTGAAGGATATTTAGGTACCTACTTTGTAAAGGGTTTATAAAACTTAAAAATAAAACTTAAATCTTTACATAATTGCACTGGATTTTAAGGTAGGTATTTGTTAATGCTGGATCTAGTGAGCCCTAGACCAAGGTGATACGACCACCCTTCATTATCACCCATTATTCATTTACATAGCGTGGATCGTGGAAGTAGGTATCACACACTTCACAAATAAAATCTCTGTGAGAAGTCGGTCTTAGCTTAGTTTCTAAGAGAAAATTTTATATAGGTAGGTATGCAGGCAGTAGTTTTAGATTTGGTAAAATCTAAAAAAAAAGTCATGTGTTTTAAGTATAAATTCATTGATAAAAAAAACTTGTTCTGTAGTGCTGCTTGTAAGTTTAATATTTTTTATCATCGTCGTCGTTCAAAAGTAACTTCGTTAATCTTTTTTTTTTGAAACTGAGATGTTATAGGTAACTAAGGTGGTACTTAAATAGTAACACGATATTTCATATTTAACCAACTAGGTAAGTACCTATCCTAGATAAAATGAATTAAGTTCTCTAAAAGGTCACGGTGTCTTTAGTTGCTTTTTCTTAAACGAACAACTTTCTAAATTTCAACATTTTCAATTACCAATTTTTATTAAAAATAACCATTACAAATGCAAATGTTTTTAAAATAAAAAATTAGCGACATTTTTCAGATAGTTAAGGTTGCGTATGTAGGTATCTACGTGAATTACATGTAAGGCTGAAAGGAAGAACATTGTAGGTATGCTTTTTCGGAACCTGATGACCGCTGATACAACAATAACTCAAGTTATCTCGAAATTTTTTATATAACTAGATAACAAAGCGAATAAACATCGGAACGCGAGGAATGGTATCTGACTGAAAAGAAATAAGAAACTGAAAAAAAGTTGAAAATTCAAATTAAGGCATCTAGGCATATGTATGGCATATTCAGCTTAAATTTAAAATTATAATATTAGGTACAGTAAAACCAGGATAACTGCCTCACCATAAATGTCTTGGAGGTATTTATGGGGGCTACGCAGTTATAAAAACCAGCTTAGGTGCACAAAGCACTTATCTCTCGTTGCCAAAAAAAAAAACGGTTAACTGCCTAAAACTTTTTTTAAATTTAAAAAATATGACATTAGAAAGTGCATTGATGCGCTATCAATTTAATTCATAGGTAGCTAAAAAATTTTTGGACTTATATCAATAGCAGTATTTTCAGGGTCAATATAAAAAATGTATAGAAAGTTAGAGGCAATTGAGTGCGGAATGTAGTTAAGCGAAATGTACTCATAAGATCAGTTTTATATGGAAAATTCTTCAAAATGTTGGTTCTCAAGAAATAGAATTACTTATTCGGGTTTTACCGCACCTATAACAATATCAAATATTTTCGTCAAATCAGTACCTCCTTAATTACGTAGGCACAATTTTAGAAAATATAATCACCCTGATTACAGAATCCGACGAATGAGCTGCGCAGGGAATCTGATTCAAATTTGACATTTGGTTCATGGTAAAAATGTCAAAATTGAGTCAGATTCCCTGCGCAGCTCATTCGTCGGATTCTGTAATCGGGGTGAATATGTATGTAATTGAACTACCTACCCAGATTAAATAGTAAAATAATAAAATAGCAACCAACATACACATAAGTAGGTATTCTTTTCCAATTTGTGGATACAAATTTAAAATTTTGAGTTTTTATTTTTTTTAACTATGTACATACATTTATATGTATATAATGTGAAGGTGTAGATACGTACATAGGTAGATCGTAGATACATCTAGGTATATATCTACTCAAATAATTTATTTAAAAGAACATTGGTTTTCTGAGTATAGATGCCTATACCTAAAATAATATTGCAAGTGCTGCAGTTGTGTTTTTAAAAATGTTCAATCAATATCATCATTAAGTCAATTTTTGGAAATCATCCCCTCATGTCTCAAGGGAGAGAATCAGCCACCCCTTTTAAGTATAATTCTTTTTTGGTGTCATTACACGTTCTATCTTAGTTTTTTATCTAAAAGGAATCACCCAGAAAATGGGGGGAGAGTACAATAACTTTGGCATCAAGCTATGATAACGGTTTTTTTGTAGAACAGCTTAATACAATAATTTTTATTATGGGTGAGGGGGGATATTTAATAAAAAGAATACTAAAAATGGAAAAAAATATTTAAAATAACGGTTACACTTACAACTATGTAAGTATTGTACCTTTTTTTAAAGCTAATACTCTGTTCTATTAATTAGTTTTTAAATTAAGTGAAATCTATGCATAGTTAAAAAAAACGGGTTTAAAGTGTAATTTTTCAAAACTGCAAGATTTTATAAATTTTTTTTGTGTTGCTTTAATTAATTTTTAATCAAAAACTGAAAACTAGATGATTTTATGTCTTCTAGTTTGTGAGAAAATTGAAAATTACTAAAACTACTACAGAACAAAATTCGAATGTTTGTTCGTTTTTCTTATGATATAAGTAGGTACATAGGTATGCCTACTTTACAATTGCATTATATCGGCAGCATGCCCCCCCCCCCCCCAGTACATTCCTCACTGTTTATACGTCGTGATGCTAGGACGTGCCAGCACTGTATTTATGTATGTAAGTAAACAAAAGTAGTACATATTATCGATTCAAAATTGAAAGGTATTAGCATTGACCACAAAAAGCCATTTCAGCTTTTCATTTCACAATTTTGAAAAAAAATTTGTCTTACCTAACTGTTTTTTTTTTCATTTTTGTATCAAAATTTTGAGTTTGCATGCGAATTTTGTAAAAACTGTTAACTAAAATAATTTAATTAAAATTTAGGATTAAAAAACAGACTTCTGGCTTTTAAAAACGGTATAGAACCTCATTTTCAGTCTTGCCGTTGTTTTTTTATAGGTACTTTTTTTTCATTTTAAGTAGTATTTTGGTAGAATTGCCCCTACCACCTAAACGGGGTAAGATAGGCTCCTATAGCAAAAATATTTTTTTTACCCCTCTACAAAAAACCGTTATAAATTTTTGGTGGAAAAGTTATCGTACTCGTGCCGAAAATTGGTATGGTAAGTACTTAATTATCTACCTAGGTAGATAAAGTAAAATAAAAATCTAAAAATAAAAAAAAAAATATTTGTTAGCATTTCCAACCGACCGACGCGATTTCCGTTTTATTTTTTAGAGTAATAAGTAAGTATAAATATATATATATATATATATGTAACTAGGTGCCTAGGTACATATCAAGGCATTCTTAGTTTTTTTATATAAAACATACCTACCTACCTACATACCTCAATTGTCTTACAAATTTGCCATATTTATTTAGTAGGTACCTATTCCTATAAGTACTTATACATGAGGCTGTGAGTACAAAAGTGGTGTAACCCACTTTTTTTTATCATAATGTTCCATCTTCAACCGCTCTTGAATACTGTTTTATTTGAGATTTAAGGGGCATAAGTTACATATTTAGAAAGCTTACATAGGTAGGTATCTAAGAATTTAAAATTTCGGCTTTGATGACTTTTGATGCACAAATGTAAAAATACGTGACAAAAATATCAACAATGCTACAAGAAATGGGTTACACCGCTTTTGCACTCACAGCCTCACATATGAACATAAATACAGGAAGGTAGGTATAGTACCTACTTAAAGTATTCCAGGAATTGTTTAAGTGACATAATGGGTATTTTACATAGGTGTTTTTAAAAAATATCTTTAAAAATTGACCTAGGTACCTATTAACGGTAGATATTTGAGCACCTACTAAACCTGTACAATCTTCTATACCTTTTCTTTATAATTTATTTTTTGCTGAAATAAAACAGCTGTTACCTATTATCGATAAAAATTCAACGAACACCTACAAATCAAAGTTCATACGCATTCAATTTTTGTAATATGTAACTATGTATGTATGTATATGAAAATAAATGCTTATATATGTAGGTACTTTTAAGATTAAGCTCTGCCTCCGATGCTGAACTGAAGCAGAATACAAAATTTTAATATAGCTAGTGTTCTCCTTCTATTTAATTAAAAAAGAAGCTAGGTATGCGCAGTCGAGTCGGAGTTGATTAGTAGGTTAGTAGGTTAGTAGGTTTCCGACCTTTCAGGAGACATGTGGCTTTACGCACTTACTGCGTTTATGAAACAAAACAACAAACGAAAAGAGTAGATATGACATATGAGTCATATGTGGTTTTCCTTTTGACCAAAAAAATCGATTTTTTTTATCTCTATTTGATCCCTGACAGGATTTTGCTTTCCTTTCAACCAAAAAAATCGATTTCTGTGTGTCAGGGATCAATCTCTGAAATCCCTACTTCGAAGAGAGATTCACACGCACTTACACACACACCAAAGTAAAGTGACGATAGTCGAGAAGTCATTTCACTAGATTTGTCATTGTGATTTGTTTATTTTATTTCGGAATTTTGTAAATTTATTTTCTTGTATGATAAAAAACATTATTCAATCAAATCAATTAATTATATTTGGAACAATTCAATGTGTAATCGGTCGGGTATGTGAAGTGATGTTTGTATTTGATGTACTGGGAATTCATTGGTGGAAAAAGAATTTTCACCAGTGAAGCGTTCCAAGAATTTTGTTTGCGTGCCGTCTACCAGACAGCCTTCAGGGATGCCTAATGCCTTCTCCGGAGGAATAATAAAGGTCTATACATGACCAAATGGCTAGATTGACAAAACCATCTAGCATGGAATTGTATTTTTATAACAAATATCGGCCAGAGAATGTGATAGCTTTGAAGTTTTTTTTTATCAAAATTATTGAAATAGTGCAGTGTTAATTTACGGAACAAATAAAATACCCACTCAAAATCAAAAAAATCCCTAAAATGTATTTAATTTGTTAATGTTATGTTATATGAAATTGTCATACGAAAATAGAAGTAATGAAAGTAATTATTTTATGACGCGTTTATAATTGCGAATTGTTTATTTTTATTTCGTTCACTTTTGTTTTGGTTAGTGGAAAGTGATGAGTATACTGAGCGCATTTCCTGTAAATGACATATTTTGGTGAAAAAGAATGAAAAAGATGTGGATGATTCCTTTCATAATAATTGACTCCTTTCTAACTAGTTAAAAATGGCTGGTGATTTTTTTAAAGTTTTCTTTTAAAATCTCTTGAACCATTCACATGAAGAAAACAGATCGTAACGCTGAATTTACATTTTTGTTTTTCATTCAGTGCAATTCGGTAGTTGATTTGTTTTATCACGTACTACCAATAATGTTTACAGAACATAAATTACTATAGTTATTAATAAAGCTAATTCTTTTATAGAATACCTACTCAGAATTTTTCCCTACGCATTCTATCACTGGTCACGTCAACGAAATGAAGACAAATTTGAAATGCCACAGACACAATCACAAAAAAAAAATCAATCCCAATGTGTGTTCTATTTGAAGGAAAAACTAGCAATTACGGATCAAAATCCCTAGTGGCAAAAGGAAAACGACAATAGATTCATACAAAATTTATTTTACACTCTTGCAAACCTATCAGTTTACTAACACACATTTATGCATTCTAATGACTCTCAATTTATGCACAAACTTTTAGATTTTGTTTGGTTGGTAACAGTTGGTAGAAAATTCTCTTAAAAATGTGAAATGTCAAGAATTTTGCGGGGCCGGGGATTAAATTTGACACAAAATTCCTAGAATTCTGTATTACGTAATATGAAAGACACGCACAACACGCTTTTTGAATTTCATACTTTTTCTCTCATGTTTTTTTTTTGAGTACAGGAACAATATTGGACTGAAATTCACAGAACTGCACAAGGTGGAATAGTGGAATCGCACATATAATTGAAATTATATCAAAAACAAAACGACGTACGTGATTTAAGACATTAACAATTATTGTTAAGTGCGGTCCTGGCAGTGCTGAGAGATCACGGGATTTTTTTTTTGAAAATTTCGATTCAAAAAGGGAAAAGGTTTTTCTTAAGTAAATTTGTTTTAAGGGGGACTTCAATATTTTTCATGATCGAAGTAAGTAACGTTAGGTAGAATTTATAGATATTCCGAGCTTTTGATACTTTTTAAAGTGTGAATAGGTAGTTACCTATAGAGGGTTGATGTTTTTGACATATTAAAGAAATTATTGATTTAGATATTTAAATTGGTTCTCTTTCATAACATGCTGGCTCCACCTGCCATGAACGATGCCAAGACTATGAACATGTCTAATAAAAATCCAATGGAGCCAGAAAAATCCATGTCTTGTCAAGTCAACGACATGTTGGAGAAAACCAACTTTTGAACACGAACGACATGAACGCTGTTCAAAGCTGGGCAATGAGATTTAACGTTTCACGTGCGTATTTACTGTTACATAATCTGCCCAGCGAGAAAAAATCTGCTGATTGTTGATTGGATTGTGGTTGTAATGTTGGACATCTGTATGCCCTGTGGAGTCGGGGTGTAACTGTTCAGAGAAACATTTATGTATGTAGCTCCATTTGCCCTATACTTTTGCGGCCAATCAATGCACTGACCTTCATTTCTCACTGACCATCGTTACAGAACTTAAGTTTGATTTTTACGTAGGTAGGTACCTATAACAAGTTAATGAAAGTATGTAGGTATATAATTATTATAATACCACGTTCGTTACTGATTGTGCTCTTCTCCTATAAGCATCACATTCATAATTTAAATAGGAAATACAAAAAAATCTAAATTGCCATCTTTGTTACTGCCAACTTTCATCCACCAGTGAGAGAATCCTGTTAGCTTAGTTCAACCGACACGGCTTCAAAAAATTGTAATTTGGCTTCTATTCTAATGAATAGATATGTTGGTCTTCAAGGTAAAGGTCTTGATTTTCGAGTAATACTATCTTGGGTAGGAGAGAGTGGCGCTTAGAAAAGAAAACTTCCCCTCAAATATTAAGAATCACGTAGGAAAACATATTCGTATCCTTCGAAGATAATGACATGTCACTTTAGTTTTGAATTGGACATCCAAAACAAAATTTTTAGGGGTGAGTGTTCTCAGAAATTAATAGGTTTGTTAATTTTTTGTGTAATAATTTTTCACATGGAAAAATAATAGACCTGCTTGATTTTGTAGTTACGCATTCATGTTTTCCTTATGTTTGTGAATACCTGCCTACATGTGAGATATGTGCGGTTTTTCTTAGAGTTTTAAATAGTACCAAATTTCACGGTTGGTCTGGTTATAATTATTTAACGGGGTTCATTGTAAAATATGAGTTCAATTTTTAAACTGACTTTTGAGAGCCACAACGATGAATACCTATTATGTACTTGTTTTTAATTAATTATTAATTTTAGTTCAACTTTATCTTGTTTTTATTTTTTGCATTAGCTGAATACCTAGTAATTTTTTTTTTATTGCTATGAACATTGTTTTATTTGATGTATCTATTCATTTAATAAGTTAATATTTATATTTCAAGCTTAAGTTTGTATTCCATACCTATGTGTTGTTTGTTTTATTTACTTTGCCTACAAAAAGTACTGGCATTAAGTGGGTACAAACTACAAAATTCATTTATAATGAAAACACTACGACACTAAGGGCCTATTTTTAATTCTGAACAAGCTAATCCTGAAAATCAAATTTACGAGTCAACTTATAAACAGTTTTTCAGTGGAGGATTAACTTTACCTTTCACATCATCAGTTTATTAAAAGCCTGTTGAAATCGAGTGCGACTTCACCTTTTCACGCCTTTCACTATCGTAATTGAGATGATGCCACAACGGAAATCGCCCTTTTAAAAGATTTCAATACATTGTTAACATGCAATTTTCAGAAATTTTTTTTTTCTCAGTTTTTTCCCTGATCCAACTCACTTACTTTAATTAACTCGAAGTGACGAGTGAGCTTAGGATTAATATTGACTAAAAATACGTTTTATGATTTAACTCAGATTCAACCCCCAAACTATGATGATCTGGAAGCGAAAAAGTGGCCCTTAGTGTATCTACAGGAATAAGAATCCTTGATAGATCTGCAGGGTTCTTCTTCAACACTGTATGTATATTTGATTCTGTATTACTGAATGAATTTTGGGTTGGTATTAAAAGTGAATATCCTGAACTTGATAAAAAAAGCTATATTAAATTTGCCCCACTTTGCCTCAGCGTTTTGCTGTCAGATTAAACTTATGCAAAATGCAAATAAAGTTCGAGATTGGATGCTACCAGAACTTAACTTTGAAAATAATATTAATCAAACAATGAAATATCACTTGTTTTGATGGAATATGCTAAATTGATTTGATATTGGAGATTTTCAACGTGTTTTTTCATGAAATAAATAAAAGATATTATTTTGAATAGGTAACTTAAAAACACTTATTTTATTTATTTATTTACTTAAATGCATTTCGGAAGCAATGCTTCCATCGTCAGTAAGTTTTATATGTTACTTAAATAAAAATAAACTAATTTAGAGTTTAATGTCTTGCCTATTTTTTGGGGTTTCGAACTATATTTGAGCCTTATTTAGGGTTCCACAGCCTAAAAAGTTTGGGAACCCCTGCATTAGACACTGATTAGGTATAGGACATAATTTTAAGGTAGATATATGCACCTGGGACTTAGAACAACAAGGTTCTTTATTACGCTAGATCTTTGTGTCACAATTTACATAAGTCCAGTAAATCCGAGGCAAGCTCTAGCGGCACGAATGTGCCACATGTTTAGTTTTCAGTTTTTCGTGTTCATCTTATAAATTATTTATCAACTTATCAATAATCAGAAATAAAAAAATAGCTTATAAAATTCTTTACAACATTGATTTAAACAACATTTTTCATATCTTTCATAGTTTAAAAAGATATAATCTTATTTTTCAATTATCTACCAAAAAGCACTGCATTTTATTTTCTTGAGTATGAAATGCGGTGGTAGCGCTAACGCTTAAAGCTTTTCCTACTCTCCAAGCATCCAAAGATCTTGCCAAACCCGTTTTTTTAATAAATAAATGTATTTATGACATTCTCAAAATTTTAAAAAACCTCTTGCTCATTTATTTTTTTTGTGTATTTTGTAGTAATAAAACTGATTTTTAAAGGAATTTTGAGCTGAAAATTCCGTTTTAAAACTTTTTATTCCTTCAAGTACCTACACACATAAATAACTGAGCAGGATTTTTTTTCGATGTCTCTTCAATTTTTGAAATGTCGCTTAATACATTCATACGGGAAGGTATTGATATTGAGAAGGCAACGTAGTCTAAGAGAACTAAAATTAAAACAAAGTTGCTTTACTAACCCAACTCAAATTAAGAAAGTTAAAGGCAAAAGCCATCATCGCATCTGTTCTAAATGTTGATTGGTGGTGATAGCCTAGTTTTAACCGTTCAAAGATGCTCCATCCGTTTTGTTCAAACTTGCTCCTGCCCAGTGACAGACAATTTCGCGTATACAAGTGTTTTTTTTTTACATAAATATCAAAAATCTAACCTTTAAACGGTTTCAAATGAACCTGCACACTTAAAATGCATTTTTCACAAATAGAAAAGCCTACCAACCTATTTTTACACTCTTACAAAAAAAAAACTAAAAAAGTTACAATTGAAGCATAAAAACCATTACAACGGGCTACTTTTTGTCGGCTAATTAGAGGATCACTGAAAGCCGTTGACGATAATAGAAGACAGAATTGCCAATTTTAAAGATTGGTCAACGCTGTGAAATATTAATTTGCCCCCTTCTCCCCTACACATTTTAAATCTATTGTGAGTTGTTCTATTGAAAACTTGGTATTATCATAGTCAATTTTTCAGTGGACTGAAAATTCTTAGTTGATAAATACTGTACCTATTTCTTGAAGATTTTTAACGCTATTTTCACTTGAATTTTAGCACTTTATTGATCACAAATGAATCATTTTCGAGAAACTAATATATAAATTCCATGATTGCAGTTTACATTGTTGAAGCATATCTCTCATCATGTTGCCAACCATTGTGGTGGAATGGAATTAGGATTACACTGTCTTCCTCCACGGTTTTTTTCGTCTTGAGTATCTTGAAGCTCTGATGGGTTGTTGTCGCCTAGCAGAAGATGATAATAGCTATACAATACATACATATGTGCTATGTGGTCAATATGTTCTACAATCGGTGGCGGTGGCTCCAAAGGAGCCTGATGATGTCAACTATTTATTTAGTGTGGTCGTGGTGGAACTTATTGGTGCGTGAAAAACAATTTTGTTTTGAATATTGTCTGTTTTATTTACAAACTCAATTGATTATTCAGCAATTATTTAATTTTTGTTATAATTTAAATTTTAAACTCAATAAACATTGTGGGTATTCATGCAACAGCGAAAAGTCGTCGTAAACGTAGTAAAGTTTTAAACTTCGTATTTCTGTCACAATTTGTATGGAAAATTTGACAAATTTACGCAGTTAACAACTTTACAATGGCATGAATTGAATACCCTTATTGAATCATAAAGCTGGAAAGCTGAACATTCACTTTGAGACAGTCGTAGGGACGTTGGCAGAGTTCGTAGAGATTTTCAGCAAACTTCAATACACACGAGGTCTATTTACAATAGATCCTTTCAATTTTCCATAGAAAATCTCTACGATTCTTACGACAGTTCTAATGACCGTCTCAACGTGAATGGCCAGCTTAACTGAAAACTAAAATGTCAAACAAAATGTTCAGTCACAATCGTTTTAGTTTTGTTCAATGTTCACAGTAATAGTAAAATTTATCATCATTATTGACAACCCTAATACAAAAATATCAATTAGTTAATATGGTTTATTGTTTTTAAATCAATTTATTGATGTTTGACAACGATAATAAGATTGTTATTATATTGGTGAAGAAGAAGAACGCGATAAACAACATAAGTTCGTTCGTTCCGTGATATTGAATTGTTTCATTTCCATTCTCATTGGGATTGGGTCGAGGTTTTTCATAGACAAATTATTAAGGCCCATTCACAACGAAAATATATCGTCGGCTTTCTGCCAAGTCTCGTAAGTCCAAATAAAAATACGATTAGCAGACATAAAAAATTGATTTTTTAGATACCTACTTAAAGGTTACGAAACTGGTTTAATAGATTTAGATAAATAGATAGATCGATAGATAGATTTAAAAAGAACCATGAAACAGTTGCTATTTGAATCTAGTGATATTTTCTGAACAAAAACATATGAAAATGTAGATAATGTAAGGACTTTCGAGGTTATGCGTGCCTCACTAAATAAATCTCTGAGGGCTCAGAGATTTTTTAAATGGAACAAAAAATCTCACCTTAACACTAAGATTTTTTTCGAAGATTACTAATAGTTAAAAATTCTTAATAAAGCTGCAATAAATCATCCAAGTGTCAGACTAGGCAATACCAACCTAGGCCATAGATAGGTTCTAACTCTAAGCAGAATTTACAGAGGGTTCACCTAGATCCAGAGTGTGAACATTACTTTAAGATTCCTTTGTAGGTATAACTTGCTTAAGTCGAAAATAAAAATTACAAGTGTAATCACTGCTTTACATTTAGTATGTACATATAACGTGATTCTGTTTGTTATTCTATTCCCATTCCGATTTTTGTTGAATAAAGGTTTATTGCGGTTTTGATTTAAAACTCTAATTTCGAAGTTTCCTTAAACTGTGTTAATTAACAAAGAAGTGAATAAATATAGTTGTGAAAAATACCAAAGAATTCTTAAAATGTAAATATATAATAAATACTAATTACTTTGTACTTTTTTGATAGGAAATGATGCGAACAGAGAGATTTTTGCTTTCAGATATTTCCTTCATTTTATTTTATTCTGTGTTATACCTACCTACCTTACCTATATTGCAATAATTTTGCATAAATAACTGCTCCTAGGAAAACAAATATATTACATTATTCTAGTAAAAAAAAGAGTCTGAATCTGTTAGGTTTTAACTGCATCGGACAATAAATATTTGCATTTGTGTTAAAGAACCCTTTACTTTTGATAACAGAAAGAAGAGTTAGGAATCGGCAGGACCAAAATAATGGTACCTATACTCGTAAATACAAAATCACTACCTAGCGAAAATATAACATCGTGGTTTGATGAAGGAGTTGTAAACTATCCCTCGATAGATCCCTCAACTTATCCTTATGGGAACATACATATATTTTTTTTTGTTTTTTGTTTTGGAAAACACATACCTACAGTATTACCTAAGTATAAATCTTATAATTATCTACTCTTAAATTGTTGTTTATTTCACTTAAATTTTCAAAACTAAAAAGCTTTTCTCTTAGTTTGAAATAATTTAAATAGAAACATGATATATTTAAATCGTGGCAACCTTTGCAAGGAATCCGCAGTTTTGTATGTACCTATTATTAAAATGAATCAAAATCCAAAATCTTAGAACGAAATCAATTTGATAACTTTTCAAAGGTGGTGCATTAAAACATTATATTATGTAGGTATGTTATGTATGTAAATCTATTAGCTATTTGCGATTTTCTTCTTCTTCCACATAGAAAGTAAAGGAAATTTCACAAAAACTAGGTAGAGTTCTGATTTGTTAGTTATCCGATGCATGTATTTATATTATGGGTTAGGGTCATAAGTTCATAGCATAGAATTTATTTATTTTGTGATTCATAACCCAGTAGGTCACAGTTGAATTTTGGCATTAGACTAATGACCCTGTGTCAATATTTTTTGTCTGATATTGATAACTTATTTAAACTTTACTTAGTCACTGTGGAATAATGAGCACTTAATAAGGACATAAACGAATAAATAAATAAAGTGGGTACCTAAGTACATTATTTTAACCATTCTTTTTTAATTTTGTTATGCCTGAGGGGTGTAGAAGGTAGGACAAGATATGCATTTGGAACAAGAGTAAACTGGAGAAGTAAAAATATGGCTTTAAAAAAAACAACAAAACTTATTAATAGTATTTTCCAAATAAATGTTTTAGATATCATAAAAAAAAATGCTCATTATGTGGAAAACTTGCACAAGTACCTCTGAAATATTTTTATTCTTCATTTTAATTTGCAATAGGGTAAATCAGGTAATATGGCATCACGGGAGATCAAGCGCGGATCCAGGATTTTGCTCAGGGGGGGGCAATTTTTGTGAGTTTCCAAAATCTTGATGAGGTCTACAGAAATTTTAGTACACTGTATACATACCACTCTTCATGCCTGTTCACACAAAGAAATTTGAATTGATGAGTTTGAAATTTGAAGAAAGCAACTAACTCTTTCATAACTGCCACAAATGTCTCGAACAGCTGGTACTTTGGACATTTTGAAATGAATTTCTGTAGTTTGTGGCTATAGCATAGCATACAAGTTATACTTCATTGAGCATTGTGTTCGATAATCAGTTTGCTAAATTCACATGCTCGAAAACATCATTTTTGGCAGTAAGAAAAAAAAATAGTTAGCAACAAAAATATTGAGAAGCCGGGGAACGTGTTCATAAACGTCAAATGCGTTTGCAAGGAAATTGAAGGACGTTGATGAAAAAGATTTTGTGCAAACAAAACCATTGCATTAATTCGACAATAGCTGTATTTTAGCTAAACTAAAATTATAGATCAAAACCGAGATGACCCGTATCGTTTGCACAGATGCCTTCGTCCATCGATACAAAACCAAACTTTCCGACATTAAAATAAAAAAATGATTTTAGTGGAAAATATGTACAAAAAAAAAACACTCTTTATTAAACCTTTCCGACCGACCATCTCGGTTCAGCCTTCGATTGTGCCTAAAGGTAGAACTAGAATAGTCGGAAGCCAACTTAAGTGGTCGTACGAAACCGAGCGAAAACAAGAAAATGACGCGCACGTAATTGCGAAGTGGAACTTTTCGCTTAGTTTTCGTTAACTTTTGCCGTCGGACGTAAGAGTGCTCATCGACCCCTCTTTCGTAAGTAGTCGAATGGAAAATCAAAATGGTGGATGTAAACTAAAAAGAATTTGGCGCTTGGTGCATAGTTTTTCAACTCGCTTTTTCTGTGAAGTAAAATCTTAAATTTTCTTTTAAATAATTTATATCACATCGAATTTAAGTAGTTTTACAAAAGAAATAATTAAAAGCCTGTCGCTCTGTGATGTGAATAAGTATGAGAAAATTAACATTGAATAAAAAATTATTTACATTTTTTTCCACTTTCAGCCACTTAAGTGCATTATGTGTGACTTATGAAATTGAAGTTTCAGCTTCCTCTATTCTAGTTCTACCTTAACTTTCGTTAAACATTTCATTTACAATATACTTAGCCTTCCTTAAGTTTTAATATAAATGTTTCATATAAGCTCAAAACATTGACTGCAGAGTTGCCAGACTCATGCAGTATGATACAATAGGAATATTTGCGTCGGAAAATGACGATCATTTGACAATCGAATTGACGTTGACTTGACGTTTTCAAAAACGGCCAAAAACAATTATCCTTTGGTGTAAAACACCAAACAGAAACACATCATGCGTGCATTTTCTTAAGGTGCTTAACTATAAAAAACCACTGAAAAAGTTGGAGTTGGGTTGGAGCTTTTAAAACATTATTTTTCAAATTGTGAAATTTTTCATTCACAGCATTTTGAAAAATGAAAATAAAATCGATTTAGGATTCAATCTGCTCTCTAGTATGAAATAAATTGACTATTCTCATAAAATGTTATACAGTAATGTAGCCTGACATTGATCTTTTAATTAAAAATTTTAACTATGAAGATCGGACATATTAAACCGAAGTTATAAGCTCTCCAATCAGTCGATTTGAAGGCTATTTGTTCATAGCGGAACTTTTCTTCACTGAACATGTTCCTACGTTCTGTAACTCTCGCATCGAAGAAACTGGTCGAGAAACGATGAAAACTGAAACAAAATGCATGAGTTTTGTTCCATTTTTCAACGTTTCTCGACTGATTTTATCGATGCGAGAGTTACAGAACGTAGGTACTGGTCAGCCAGTGGCCAACGCACAACCACACATTGCTGCAACGCTGCGCTGCCAAGAAAAAATTTTATAAACGTATAACGAAATAACGTTTTTTTGATAACATTTTCTTAAATTCATATTTTATACTTCGTTCGTTCTCGCCCAGGGGGGGGCAATTGCACCCATTGCCCCCCCTTGTATCCGCGCCTGCGGGAGATAGGTATATGACACACGTTTAATATTTCCTGCTTAATAACTTATTTTTAAAACAAAAATATCAGAGTAACATTAAGTTTAACGTAAGCTCTCAATTTTACTGAGTATATTTGAGTTAATTTTTTTTCTGTGTATAAAGTGCAGCAACGAAAGAATTTGACACCAGATGTTCGTTTTAATGAAGAAAAGAAGAGACGTGTGATACGTGTTTAATTTTTCTTTTACCGCCATAACTTTGCGTATTTGTTTGAGTAATTAAGAAAATATTGGCAATATATCAAAAGGAAGATATGGCACCTCTACATCTTTTTATATGTATATGGAAATGGTGTCATTTCACCCACTACCAAATTGACTGATTATAAGCATATTTTCGAATAAAGTTATTTAAGACGAAGGCTAAAAACAAATGAAAAAAAAATTATATTAAATAGAGATTTGTTTGAAATTCTTTATACTTTCAACTGTGCTTTGGTGTTATTCACGAATAAGTGATAGTTTTCGAGCCACAAGTAAAATCTCCAAAAAATTAATTTTTGCACTTTTTGTCCATGTCGCGTTACGAAATTCTGTTCGCAAACCTCAGATTTGGATTCATCACCCCCGAAAATTTAAAGGAGGGAACAAATCAAAACTTTCCATTTGCATGGTAAAAATACAATATGACCACACAATTCCTCATAATTTTTTTCAAGCTAAAAAGTTTTCATGTTGGCATCCTTCCCTTGAGCAATTTTTTGTCATTTTTAAGTATGCGGAGCAAAAGAAGTTTTGAATATTTTTTAAAATGATTTTTTTTTTCGTTAAAAAAAAGTATTAGAGCCAGGTTGATGAAATTTAATTTCATAACAGGTATGGCAATACCAACATAGCCTTTTCTTTTTTTATTAAGCCTTGTAACCAAACAGAAACTGCTTAAACTAAAAGGCTTTTTAATAGACCTAAGGTGTTTTAAAAAAAAATTATATATTATATTGAGTTAGATGACATATGCTCTTTTCTCTTAAAAGTATACCTACTTTATTCATTTGACAATAGTCATTTCACAACAAAAACAAAAATTGAAGCAAAATGTTTTCGAAATTTTTGTTTTATCTCTTGCAGGTTTTGAGTTTTGTTACAAAGCAACAACAATCGAAGTATAGGGCAGCAGTGATGCCAGACTTTGGAGGCAGGTTATCCCACGGTAATACCCAACAAATCCCTTTTATCCCTCGCCAAAATTTAAAAAAACCCACATTTATCCCACTAAATAAAAATCAAAAAAACCATTTATTTCATTAAATTCAGTCTTTTTTATTACGAACAAATACAAATTAAATTGATTATTCAACTCGGTATACCAATAAATAGAAATTAATATTACGATAGGTTTGTATATAATACACAAGAAGAAATGTTAGCATGTACATCTTATACATTTTTAAAACGTTAAAAAAAGGAACAGTATATTCAACATAAGATTTATTTGAAAATGACTGCAAAAAACTTTATCTCGGTCTCAAGTCTCATTATTCTCGATATTTCATACAAAAATGACACAGCAAAGAGATTTAAGACTGAAGTAAAGCTTTTTGCATGCTTTCCAATGTTTTCAAAACAAATAATTTTTTATTTTTAAAATATTCCACATTGATTTGTAATAAAATAATAGGTAAATAAATACTCGTGAATTCATCTAATTAATTATATACATTTTTCGAATTGTTTAGGGAGAAATGCTTTTGATTGAAAACAGGACCCCAACAAACAAATTGAATTTATCATTTCTTTTCCCAACCGATTCCTTTTTTTCGATTTAACATCGGTTATAATCGAAAAAATTCTTTTTTTTTCTTATGCCCTTGTTCTGATATTAATCTGGAACAAATATTTTATAAATTCAATTTTTAATTCTAAAAACAATCAAAACAAATTACCTTAATTAATACAAACCACACACATACATTCACGAAATCGAGTAGTGTCAAATTGTTATTATCGAATTTGAAATTTCATCTCATCAGTATGGTGAGTTGAGATTTTCACTACAGATATGTCAGTTTGTGAAGCAGTTTAGGGTAGTAAGAAAAGAAAATGAACACATTCAGATAAGTTAGAATGATTTTTTTCTAAACATGAAAAAATTTTATTTGGTCGTAGGTTGACAATTTTTTTTATTCTTAATGAAACTAACAAATTTAGAACAAAAAGTGACCAGATAGTAAAATCCCATTTTTTTGCACTATGAAGTTTTAAAAATCCCTTTAACCCTTTTAGCTTATTTTATGTGAGAAAATCCCACAAAAAGGGATAAATCCCTCGATCTGGCACCACTGTAGGGCAGTCCATTTAAAAATTTACTTTTTAACTTTGAAAAGCTGTAAGCAAATTTAATTTTAAAGAGCCGAGCTGAGCTATATAAGACTTTTTATAAATTTGTATCATCATTATAAAATTTTACAATTGAGACATCTTCATTAACATAAAACAAACATGTTGTTACAACTTACCCCAACTAGCTATGGGGTATGTTGTAGCATTAACCAGGATAAGTTATAACAATATATGTAGGCAAAATAAATAAAATAAACATAAGACATAATTAAAAAATACATAGGTATGGAATACAAATTTAAGCTTGAAATATAAATATTAACTTATTAAATGAATAGATAGGTAGGTACCTACATCAAATAAAACAAAGTTCATAGCAATAAAAAAAAAAATTACTAGGTATTCAGCTAATGCAAAAAATAAAAACAAGATAAAGTTGAACTAAAATTAATAATTAATTAAAAACAAGTACATAATAGGTATTCATCGTTGTGGCTCTCAAAAGTCAGTTTAAAAATTGAACTCATATTTTACAATGAACCCCGTTAAATAATTACAACCAGACCAACCGTGAAATTTGGTACTATTTAAAACTCTAAGAAAAACCGCACATATCTCACATGTAGGCAGGTATTCACAAACATAAGGAAAACATGAATGCGTAACTACAAAATCAAGCAGGTCTATTATTTTTCCATGTGAAAAATTATTACACAAAAAATTAACAAACCTATTAATTTCTGAGAACACTCACCCCTAAAAATTTTGTTTTGGATGTCCAATTCAAAACTAAAGTGACATGTCATTATCTTCGAAGGATACGAATATGTTTTCCTACGTGATTCTTAATATTTGAGGGGAAGTTTTCTTTTCTAAGCGCCACTCTCTCCTACCCAAGATAGTATTACTCGAAAATCAAGACCTTTACCTTGAAGACCAACATATCTATTCATTAGAATAGAAGCCAAATTACAATTTTTTGAAGCCGTGTCGGTTGAACTAAGCTAACAGGATTCTCTCACTGGTGGATGAAAGTTGGCAGTAACAAAGATGGCAATTTAGATTTTTTTGTATTTCCTATTTAAATTATGAATGTGATGCTTATAGGAGAAGAGCACAATCAGTAACGAACGTGGTATTATAATAATTATATACCTACATACTTTCATTAACTTGTTATAGGTACCTACCTACGTAAAAATCAAACTTAAGTTCTGTAACGATGGTCAGTGAGAAATGAAGGTCAGTGCATTGATTGGCCGCAAAAGTATAGGGCAAATGGAGCTACATACATAAATGTTTCTCTGAACAGTTACACCCCGACTCCACAGGGCATACAGATGTCCAACATTACAACCACAATCCAATCAACAATCAGCAGATTTTTTCTCGCTGGGCAGATTATGTAACAGTAAATACGCACGTGAAACGTTAAATCTCATTGCCCAGCTTTGAACAGCGTTCATGTCGTTCGTGTTCAAAAGTTGGTTTTCTCCAACATGTCGTTGACTTGACAAGACATGGATTTTTCTGGCTCCATTGGATTTTTATTAGACATGTTCATAGTCTTGGCATCGTTCATGGCAGGTGGAGCCAGCATGTTATGAAAGAGAACCAATTTAAATATCTAAATCAATAATTTCTTTAATATGTCAAAAACATCAACCCTCTATAGGTAACTACCTATTCACACTTTAAAAAGTATCAAAAGCTCGGAATATCTATAAATTCTACCTAACGTTACTTACTTCGATCATGAAAAATATTGAAGTCCCCCTTAAAACAAATTTACTTAAGAAAAACCTTTTCCCTTTTTGAATCGAAATTTTCAAAAAAAAAATCCCGTGATCTCTCAGCACTGCCAGGACCGCACTTAACAATAATTGTTAATGTCTTAAATCACGTACGTCGTTTTGTTTTTGATATAATTTCAATTATATGTGCGATTCCACTATTCCACCTTGTGCAGTTCTGTGAATTTCAGTCCAATATTGTTCCTGTACTCAAAAAAAAACATGAGAGAAAAAGTATGAAATTCAAAAAGCGTGTTGTGCGTGTCTTTCATATTACGTAATACAGAATTCTAGGAATTTTGTGTCAAATTTAATCCCCGGCCCCGCAAAATTCTTGACATTTCACATTTTTAAGAGAATTTTCTACCAACTGTTACCAACCAAACAAAATCTAAAAGTTTGTGCATAAATTGAGAGTCATTAGAATGCATAAATGTGTGTTAGTAAACTGATAGGTTTGCAAGAGTGTAAAATAAATTTTGTATGAATCTATTGTCGTTTTCCTTTTGCCACTAGGGATTTTGATCCGTAATTGCTAGTTTTTCCTTCAAATAGAACACACATTGGGATTGATTTTTTTTTTGTGATTGTGTCTGTGGCATTTCAAATTTGTCTTCATTTCGTTGACGTGACCAGTGATAGAATGCGTAGGGAAAAATTCTGAGTAGGTATTCTATAAAAGAATTAGCTTTATTAATAACTATAGTAATTTATGTTCTGTAAACATTATTGGTAGTACGTGATAAAACAAATCAACTACCGAATTGCACTGAATGAAAAACAAAAATGTAAATTCAGCGTTACGATCTGTTTTCTTCATGTGAATGGTTCAAGAGATTTTAAAAGAAAACTTTAAAAAAATCACCAGCCATTTTTAACTAGTTAGAAAGGAGTCAATTATTATGAAAGGAATCATCCACATCTTTTTCATTCTTTTTCACCAAAATATGTCATTTACAGGAAATGCGCTCAGTATACTCATCACTTTCCACTAACCAAAACAAAAGTGAACGAAATAAAAATAAACAATTCGCAATTATAAACGCGTCATAAAATAATTACTTTCATTACTTCTATTTTCGTATGACAATTTCATATAACATAACATTAACAAATTAAATACATTTTAGGGATTTTTTTGATTTTGAGTGGGTATTTTATTTGTTCCGTAAATTAACACTGCACTATTTCAATAATTTTGATAAAAAAAAACTTCAAAGCTATCACATTCTCTGGCCGATATTTGTTATAAAAATACAATTCCATGCTAGATGGTTTTGTCAATCTAGCCATTTGGTCATGTATAGACCTTTATTATTCCTCCGGAGAAGGCATTAGGCATCCCTGAAGGCTGTCTGGTAGACGGCACGCAAACAAAATTCTTGGAACGCTTCACTGGTGAAAATTCTTTTTCCACCAATGAATTCCCAGTACATCAAATACAAACATCACTTCACATACCCGACCGATTACACATTGAATTGTTCCAAATATAATTAATTGATTTGATTGAATAATGTTTTTTATCATACAAGAAAATAAATTTACAAAATTCCGAAATAAAATAAACAAATCACAATGACAAATCTAGTGAAATGACTTCTCGACTATCGTCACTTTACTTTGGTGTGTGTGTAAGTGCGTGTGAATCTCTCTTCGAAGTAGGGATTTCAGAGATTGATCCCTGACACACAGAAATCGATTTTTTTGGTTGAAAGGAAAGCAAAATCCTGTCAGGGATCAAATAGAGATAAAAAAAATCGATTTTTTTGGTCAAAAGGAAAACCACATATGACTCATATGTCATATCTACTCTTTTCGTTTGTTGTTTTGTTTCATAAACGCAGTAAGTGCGTAAAGCCACATGTCTCCTGAAAGGTCGGAAACCTACTAACCTACTAACCTACTAATCAACTCCGACTCGACTGCGCATACCTAGCTTCTTTTTTAATTAAATAGAAGGAGAACACTAGCTATATTAAAATTTTGTATTCTGCTCAGTGTTGCCAGAAACACCGATTTATCGTAATTCTCCCGATTTTCAGACCCGTTTCCGATACACCGATTTTTTATCGAAATATGACACTTTTCCCCGATTTTCAATATATCTTAAGCTGAAGTAAACCTATCTACCATTGCAATTTATGTTTCTCCTTTGTTCATTTGCTGAACACGACCAAGCTCGACGTGTATGTGTCTCTGTCGTGTCATTAGCTTCTTCTTAAATTTCTATTTGTTTTTATTTTGGGTTTTGAAACGGGCTGCGTGCATGCGTCAGAAAATTATTTTCTAAAGAATACTTGAAGTTCAAGGAATGCAATTGTTCGAACTTAAAAGTATCTGATTGAATATGTATTCAAAATAATTAAAATTAGCACTTTATTTAATTTAATCAAAATAAATGTATTTAAAATAATGATAATAAACTTTAATCTTTGTTGAATTCGTTGTCTTATTATCTACGTTTTCCTTTCTAAGCTAACACTAGACATCCGACCAACTCCAAAAAGATATAAGCTTTGTTCACTGTTGTCCTAAAGTTGTCCAACCTTGACAACGGAATTGGTTGCCTAAGATTTGACCAACTTGACATTTTATTTAATTAAATAAATCATATTTCCAACTACTGAAAACTTTCAAGAAAATGGGTATCAACAACAATCGTCAAAGAAATCTAATAAATAAGGCTGCAAATATTTAAACATTATAGCTCCAATGGTGCTGCACCATATACAAGACTATTAAATACCTTAGGGAAATATTTATTTTTGATTTTGAAGTTTTACGTACTGTTTACTGACAATATTACATTTAAAAATGAATTTAAATAAAATAAATATAACAAAGTTGCTTTTTGAAAAAAAGTACTTTTCACCTTCAAAAAATTTTTTTCAAAACAAATATGATTTTATTTACTTTAAGAATGAAAAAATGTACAATCTGAAAAACATTTTCGGAAAAAAAACCTTGTTTTTTTATAAAAATGGAGGTGCTTTTGACACCTGGCATGACTTTTAGGCTTAAAACTGTTTTCCCGATTTACACCGATTTCTAGAGTGGCAATCTCCCGATTTCAGAAAATATTTTCTGGCAACACTGATTCTGCTTCAGTTCAGCATCGGAGGCAGAGCTTAATCTTAAAAGTACCTACATATATAAGCATTTATTTTCATATACATACATACATAGTTACATATTACAAAAATTGAATGCGTATGAACTTTGATTTGTAGGTGTTCGTTGAATTTTTATCGATAATAGGTAACAGCTGTTTTATTTCAGCAAAAAATAAATTATAAAGAAAAGGTATAGAAGATTGTACAGGTTTAGTAGGTGCTCAAATATCTACCGTTAATAGGTACCTAGGTCAATTTTTAAAGATATTTTTTAAAAACACCTATGTAAAATACCCATTATGTCACTTAAACAATTCCTGGAATACTTTAAGTAGGTACTATACCTACCTTCCTGTATTTATGTTCATATGTGAGGCTGTGAGTGCAAAAGCGGTGTAACCCATTTCTTGTAGCATTGTTGATATTTTTGTCACGTATTTTTACATTTGTGCATCAAAAGTCATCAAAGCCGAAATTTTAAATTCTTAGATACCTACCTATGTAAGCTTTCTAAATATGTAACTTATGCCCCTTAAATCTCAAATAAAACAGTATTCAAGAGCGGTTGAAGATGGAACATTATGATAAAAAAAAGTGGGTTACACCACTTTTGTACTCACAGCCTCATGTATAAGTACTTATAGGAATAGGTACCTACTAAATAAATATGGCAAATTTGTAAGACAATTGAGGTATGTAGGTAGGTAGGTATGTTTTATATAAAAAAACTAAGAATGCCTTGATATGTACCTAGGCACCTAGTTACATATATATATATATATATATTTATACTTACTTATTACTCTAAAAAATAAAACGGAAATCGCGTCGGTCGGTTGGAAATGCTAACAAATATTTTTTTTTTTATTTTTAGATTTTTATTTTACTTTATCTACCTAGGTAGATAATTAAGTACTTACCATACCAATTTTCGGCACGAGTACGATAACTTTTCCACCAAAAATTTATAACGGTTTTTTGTAGAGGGGTAAAAAAAATATTTTTGCTATAGGAGCCTATCTTACCCCGTTTAGGTGGTAGGGGCAATTCTACCAAAATACTACTTAAAATGAAAAAAAAGTACCTATAAAAAAACAACGGCAAGACTGAAAATGAGGTTCTATACCGTTTTTAAAAGCCAGAAGTCTGTTTTTTAATCCTAAATTTTAATTAAATTATTTTAGTTAACAGTTTTTACAAAATTCGCATGCAAACTCAAAATTTTGATACAAAAATGAAAAAAAAAACAGTTAGGTAAGACAAATTTTTTTTCAAAATTGTGAAATGAAAAGCTGAAATGGCTTTTTGTGGTCAATGCTAATACCTTTCAATTTTGAATCGATAATATGTACTACTTTTGTTTACTTACATACATAAATACAGTGCTGGCACGTCCTAGCATCACGACGTATAAACAGTGAGGAATGTACTGGGGGGGGGGGGGGGGGCATGCTGCCGATATAATGCAATTGTAAAGTAGGCATACCTATGTACCTACTTATATCATAAGAAAAACGAACAAACATTCGAATTTTGTTCTGTAGTAGTTTTAGTAATTTTCAATTTTCTCACAAACTAGAAGACATAAAATCATCTAGTTTTCAGTTTTTGATTAAAAATTAATTAAAGCAACACAAAAAAAATTTATAAAATCTTGCAGTTTTGAAAAATTACACTTTAAACCCGTTTTTTTTTTAACTATGCATAGATTTCACTTAATTTAAAAACTAATTAATAGAACAGAGTATTAGCTTTAAAAAAAGGTACAATACTTACATAGTTGTAAGTGTAACCGTTATTTTAAATATTTTTTTCCATTTTTAGTATTCTTTTTATTAAATATCCCCCCTCACCCATAATAAAAATTATTGTATTAAGCTGTTCTACAAAAAAACCGTTATCATAGCTTGATGCCAAAGTTATTGTACTCTCCCCCCATTTTCTGGGTGATTCCTTTTAGATAAAAAACTAAGATAGAACGTGTAATGACACCAAAAAAGAATTATACTTAAAAGGGGTGGCTGATTCTCTCCCTTGAGACATGAGGGGATGATTTCCAAAAATTGACTTAATGATGATATTGATTGAACATTTTTAAAAACACAACTGCAGCACTTGCAATATTATTTTAGGTATAGGCATCTATACTCAGAAAACCAATGTTCTTTTAAATAAATTATTTGAGTAGATATATACCTAGATGTATCTACGATCTACCTATGTACGTATCTACACCTTCACATTATATACATATAAATGTATGTACATAGTTAAAAAAAATAAAAACTCAAAATTTTAAATTTGTATCCACAAATTGGAAAAGAATACCTACTTATGTGTATGTTGGTTGCTATTTTATTATTTTACTATTTAATCTGGGTAGGTAGTTCAATTACATACATATTCACCCCGATTACAGAATCCGACGAATGAGCTGCGCAGGGAATCTGACTCAATTTTGACATTTTTACCATGAACCAAATGTCAAATTTGAATCAGATTCCCTGCGCAGCTCATTCGTCGGATTCTGTAATCAGGGTGATTATATTTTCTAAAATTGTGCCTACGTAATTAAGGAGGTACTGATTTGACGAAAATATTTGATATTGTTATAGGTGCGGTAAAACCCGAATAAGTAATTCTATTTCTTGAGAACCAACATTTTGAAGAATTTTCCATATAAAACTGATCTTATGAGTACATTTCGCTTAACTACATTCCGCACTCAATTGCCTCTAACTTTCTATACATTTTTTATATTGACCCTGAAAATACTGCTATTGATATAAGTCCAAAAATTTTTTAGCTACCTATGAATTAAATTGATAGCGCATCAATGCACTTTCTAATGTCATATTTTTTAAATTTAAAAAAAGTTTTAGGCAGTTAACCGTTTTTTTTTTTGGCAACGAGAGATAAGTGCTTTGTGCACCTAAGCTGGTTTTTATAACTGCGTAGCCCCCATAAATACCTCCAAGACATTTATGGTGAGGCAGTTATCCTGGTTTTACTGTACCTAATATTATAATTTTAAATTTAAGCTGAATATGCCATACATATGCCTAGATGCCTTAATTTGAATTTTCAACTTTTTTTCAGTTTCTTATTTCTTTTCAGTCAGATACCATTCCTCGCGTTCCGATGTTTATTCGCTTTGTTATCTAGTTATATAAAAAATTTCGAGATAACTTGAGTTATTGTTGTATCAGCGGTCATCAGGTTCCGAAAAAGCATACCTACAATGTTCTTCCTTTCAGCCTTACATGTAATTCACGTAGATACCTACATACGCAACCTTAACTATCTGAAAAATGTCGCTAATTTTTTATTTTAAAAACATTTGCATTTGTAATGGTTATTTTTAATAAAAATTGGTAATTGAAAATGTTGAAATTTAGAAAGTTGTTCGTTTAAGAAAAAGCAACTAAAGACACCGTGACCTTTTAGAGAACTTAATTCATTTTATCTAGGATAGGTACTTACCTAGTTGGTTAAATATGAAATATCGTGTTACTATTTAAGTACCACCTTAGTTACCTATAACATCTCAGTTTCAAAAAAAAAAGATTAACGAAGTTACTTTTGAACGACGACGATGATAAAAAATATTAAACTTACAAGCAGCACTACAGAACAAGTTTTTTTTATCAATGAATTTATACTTAAAACACATGACTTTTTTTTTAGATTTTACCAAATCTAAAACTACTGCCTGCATACCTACCTATATAAAATTTTCTCTTAGAAACTAAGCTAAGACCGACTTCTCACAGAGATTTTATTTGTGAAGTGTGTGATACCTACTTCCACGATCCACGCTATGTAAATGAATAATGGGTGATAATGAAGGGTGGTCGTATCACCTTGGTCTAGGGCTCACTAGATCCAGCATTAACAAATACCTACCTTAAAATCCAGTGCAATTATGTAAAGATTTAAGTTTTATTTTTAAGTTTTATAAACCCTTTACAAAGTAGGTACCTAAATATCCTTCAATTCTACATATTTTTTGTAGGTACCTACCTTTAAGTATTGGTTTTAATTCATTTTGATTCAATCTCGATGTAAATGATAGGTTTTTGAAATGTTTCATGAATGGTACCTACATACTATTAAGTACTTATGTACCTTGTACCTACTACCTATACATTATTATAATATGTTTTAACTACAGAATAATTTTGAAATGCAATATTTTTGCATTTAAATATTCTTAAGCTTGAGTATACCCAACCTTTCCCTTAAGAGGTCGGAAACCCACTAAATACTAAAATCAAAACTTTACATAGTTGAATATAGTACCTAGTAAATCCTTTATTTTGATCAAAGAAAGCCGTGCAGGAGGCGGAGCTAAAATAAAAATCAACTAATCAACGCATAGATATTTTAAAAAATTGCTATGTAGGTATGTAGGTGTAATTTTTAAAAGAATTTCATTTGCTTGTTTGTTTTAAAGAAGTAGAATATGTGTGAGCTATGATTTGTATGTGTTAGTTTAATTTTCCTCAATGATTTATATCAAAAAGAATTCGCGACCTGATTGGTTAAATTATATTTATTATATAATAAGAATGTTACAAAATGGTATAAGTATGGGATATAATGTCTCCAAGAAAATGAATGGAAGATTTGAAAGGGGGAATGGAAAATGTTATTATTTCAAATGACCTAGTTCCGTAGAAAGTCTACACGGTTTTGCATATTCAGCACTAGATTTCAAGGTGAAACCATGGAGCCCAAAATTTAAGATTGAAACAATAAATGAGCCCATAAGAAGCACTAAGTTTCTGCATCATTAGATTTTTGAATTTCCTTTGTGTTGGAAGCAGCTTCATACAAGTGACGTCATCATAATTCGGTTTTTTGTCTGTAAAAACCAAACCGTTGGGGATAGAAGAACAAAATTTTATAATCTCTCAAATTACTTAGTTTTACGTCTTATAAACTTTTTTATTTTTTTTCAAAGGTCGTATTTAAAAAGTCTACGCAGCCGCTTGATGTCGAGCGGGTTTTAAGTGGTAAGGATGGACTTGAGGAGCTTGAAGTTCCGCCACTTGAGGAGCCCAAAATTAGCATCAAATTATTGCATCATTAGTTTTTTGAAATTTTGTGTATTAAGTTGTGGTGGACGCAGCTTGACGTCAAGCTGGGTCCCCCACCAGTTTGAGGGGGAAGGGAATTTAGTACCGGGACGGGATTGCGGTACTAAATTATCATTAATCGAGCATCAAATTATTGCATCATTACATTTTTGAATTTCCGTTGTGGTGAAAAGTCTACACAGCTCGCTTGATATCGGGCTGCTTTTAAGTGGTAAGGATGGACTTGAGGAGCTTGAAGTTCCGCCACTTGAGGAGCCCAAAATTAGCATCAAATTATTGCATCATTAGTTTCTTGAAATTTTGTGTATTAAGGTGTGGTGGACGCAGCTTGACGTCAAGCTGGGTCCCCCACAAGTTTGAGGGGGAAGGGAATTTAGTACCGCGGCGGGATTGCGGTACTAAATTAGCATCAAATGAGCATCAAATTATTGCATCATTACATTTCTGAATTTCCAATGTGGTGGACGCAGCTTGACGGACCTAAGATATTGATATACATATCTTAGATGCAATGAACATCGTCAAAAGAGAGAAACAGAAAAAAGAGGGCGAAACGACAGTGGTACAACGTGGCCTTCCACTATTTATACTGTCGTTCGATAAGACTGAAAAACTAGATGAAATTTATAAAATTAAAACAATTTTAAACATCGTAGTCAAGATCGAACCTCTAAGAAAGAGCACACGGTTAGTCACACACAATCACACCCAAACCTATTGCAAAAAAGAGCCAAGGTGTGTAAAATGTGCCGGAAAACATCTAACCGCTGACTGCAACGGTAAAAGTGAAAGTCCACCAACGTGTATTAATTGTAATGGAAATCACCCGGCAAACTATAGGGGCTGCGAAGTAGCTAAAGAACTGCAAAAGAAGATCAAAATCTGCCCAAACGCAAAGAAAACCACCAAGACTAATTAAAAACGGAACTCCCAAGACTTTTAAATCAGGAAAAGCTTTAAATCAGGAAAAGAAAACAGTGTCAAAACCTTCGGACAAAATATCAAAGCAAGGTAATACAGAAACATATGCCCAAATAGCGGCCAAAAATATACCCGTTAATAATGATACTGAAACAGATCCGGTTTCGAAAGTCTTTTCAATAATTCTTTCGAAACTTGAAGAACAATGAGAAACAAATAAACTTATCTTTGATAGGTTAAGTAAGTTCGAAAATTGTTTTCGACCCAAACCTCTTTCAAAAAATATATGATGGAAAAACTTAAAATTCTTACATGGAATGCCAACGGATTATGGCAAAAACTAGGAGAACTAGAGATGTTTATGCAGGAAAATGATATTGACATATGTTTGATATCAGAAACGCATGCAAAAAATGAATCAAATCTTAAAATCCACGGGTTTCATGACTACCACGCTGTTCATCCGTCAAACAAAGCAAGAGGTGGATCATCGTTATATATAAAAGAGTGCATTGAACACTCAATAGGCTTGAAAATAGAGGTGGAATCAATGCAATTGAGTAGTGTTCAGGTTAGAACTAAAAATATTTTTCTCAATGTCTCTTCAATATATTGCCCTCCGCGTTGCAAAATTGATAAGAGTGAATTTACGACACTGATAAAGTCCAGTGCTGCCATATCGTTCACATTGAATTATCATACAATGCGCTGATTTCTATCATACCAGAGTAAAAATTATCATACGTAAAATAAAAAAAAAATGTCCCTAAATATTTATATAAGTACATAAAGAACGCATTTTTGTATCTAAAATAAATATATACCGAGTAGCAATTATGATGTTTGCTATGCTTTGATTGTTTAATGAATTCCACATAGCCATTAGAAGGGGCGTTAGTGCACGATATGAGGGCAAACCTTTCATTTCGACCCGACGGGTTGAGTCATAGTACACTAATAGTTCATGAAGTGTGTGTCAATGCTTGGATATTAAAGAATACCCTTAAAACATGTGTCATATGCTTATATTATACCAAGATGAATATTTAAGTTTGTTAATCTTTCATATCTTCCCTCCCCAGCACTTTAAAAGTGGCTTTAATAACAAACCAAAGTAGGTTTTCAATCAACTTCGGATGTAATGTAGAAGATTGTGAAATTCTGCGTCGACACCGTCTTTAAATTTTATTAATTAGAATATTTTTCTTACTTTTCTTGGCTTTTCAAATTTTCTTTCCCGAAACGACTTTTTCTACCCCTTCGTACAAGGGAAGGGGTGGGAGAAAAACAATTATGTGATCCTATGGTTTCAAGAGTGTTGAAACCAACGGGAGTTCTCGAGTCCACGCAAAACCCTTGGTTTTAGATTTATAAGCAACATTTCGGGATTTAAACTGGTAAGTGGCAACCCTTCTCTTATCCTTCTGACAGTAGCCGTTTTCCTTTGGAGGTGGCAAAGTACTTATGAGTAGATGAAAACCCTATTCAGTACTACCAACTGCATATGCTCTCATGTGCGAGTAGATACATTTTACATGGGAAAGCAGTTTGATGTGTTCCATTGAAAAAAGTTGGGAAAGTACTTGCAAGTACTTCGCCACCTCCAAAGGAAAACGCCTAGTGTTGACACCCTCCCAACACCTCTTTAAAATAAAGTTAGGACATGAACTCTTTGTATACTAAAGTTCAACCCGTAAGGTCAAAATGAAAGGTTGGTCTCCTTAACAGCCCCACTTTATTGAATAGACCTTTTAAAAAGGAACAATTTCGTGCAAGAGTATTTATTATTCAATATATTTGTTTGGCCTTTATTATTATTGTGTAATGGTCACACTGGCCACTTTTCAATATTTGGCAATTTTACACTTAAAGTTTTTTGTTCAAAATTAAATGTTCTATCGAAATGGATAGTTTGGAAAATTTCTTAAAAAATTTAATTTAATTTTGAAAACTGACAGAGATATAGCCATTCAAACTTCAGCCAAATATAACAATTATCATACATTTTGCGTATGATAGTGAATTTTAAACATACATCATAGAGGACCACAAATTATACTACATGTAGCATAATAGGTTTGTTCGTGTACTTTCTGGGCTAAATTGGGCAGTCTGTCAAATTTTGATGAGTGGAGATGCAATTCTCTCAGAGAGAAGTAAAACTGTGCAAAAGTACACGAACGCATAGAACCAAAAATTTCTACCACATTTCAAACACCAACAAAAAGTAAACAAAAACAAAGCTTCCACGAAAATAAAAAAAAACAAAGCCACAGCATTAAAATATCTATTTTAACTTAATATTCTTCATTTAAATTGATATTTTTTTAATAACTAATCCCGAAATCAGCATTCCAGAAATGAAAAACTCAAATACATTTAAAACAAAATTTGTTTATTATTAAAAATATTTTGTTATGAAATCAGTTTTTTCACATAAATGCACTGCACAATAAACAAAAATAGAAGAAATTTACTATTTTATCACTTTTTTTCTTTAAATATAGTTCCACTAAATAATTTAATAAAAAAATAAACGAACAGATAAGAACAAAAATCACTTTAAATAAAAAAAAAAAACTAAAAGTAAACAACAGCCATTTTGGTTTTGTGTTGTTGTTCTCAACTCACAGAACACAGCACATACCAATTCTGCCCAAACAAATTCCTAGGGCAGAATTTGGCAAAAATTGTCAGGAAGGGGAAATGTTTTGCTCTCTCGTGAGCGTTCTCTTCTGCCAAAAACTACACATTTCTTGCGTACGCGAACAGCATTGGACTAAATTTGGTAGGTTTGGGTAGAAATTGGCTGTTTTGTGTGCTTACGCAAACAGACCTAATTATTCTACGGTTCTCATCAGCACTGACAACGACACAGGCTGCGGCAAACGGCACATTTAATTAAACAATGCCATACAAAAAGAAAACTCTTCTATTCTATTCTAAGAAAAATTAGTTTGGAGTAAGAGAGTCAGCTTTATATTCTATGAGCAGAAAAAAAATGTAACAAAAAATAATTCCTCTGTTCGTGTACTATCCAAAACAGCCCATGGGTAGAAATTGGCAGTTTTGGGTAGTACGCGAACAGAGGTAATGTCTTGTTGAAAAGAGTTCAATGAACAACGAAAATGAAAGCGTCAACACTAATTAAGAAGTGCCGAAAATGTAGTAGAAGGCTGATGGCTGCATTCAGAAGAAGTTTAAGAAAAAGAGTAGATTTATATTTAGACTTGATGTCTTTTAAATTTGGATAGCGAAATTTTGTATTTAAGTCAAATATTACAAATTATCATACATTTTGCGTATGATAATGAATTTCAATCATACATCATACAAGACCACAAATTATGCTACATGTAGCATAATTATCCTACGGTTAGCAGCACTGATAAAGTCACTAAGTCCAAACTTCATTGTTGGTGGTGACTTTAGGCGTTTTCCTTTGGAGGTGGCGAAGTACTTGCAAGTACTTTGCCAGCTTTTTTCAATGGAACACATCAAACTGCTTTCATATGTAAAATGTATCTACTCGCGCATGAGAGATACTAGATTAGGGTTTTCATCTACTCGTAAGTACTTCGCCACCTCCAAAGGAAAACGGCTTTTAATGCAAAACACACCTTCTGGGCCTCAAGATGCATATCTCCAAAAGGTCGAATGCTATATGAGGCAGGAATGGAAAATAATTGCGATTTTCATTCAACTGGAAAGCCAACTTACTGGCCAACTGATCCGTCAAAAATACCTGACCTAATCGATTTATTTATGGTAAAAGGAATACCCTCTAACTATGTTGAAATTACTTAGATCTCTTCTCGGATCATTCTGCCGTCATACTCAATACGAGCGAAAGTCTTATAAAAATTGAAAAAACCACCCAGGTTAACAAACGGTAAAACCAACTGGGATGGATTTAAGAAAGATATCGAGGACAGCGTTGAATTAAGAATATCATTACAAACGTCTCTCGAACTTGATGACGCAGTAGATACCTTTGTTGATATGATACAAAAGGCCGCATGGAATAACACACCTTATCAAAGGGAAATGCCGCGCCGCAAAGATATAAAATATCCGCAAGAAATAAAAGATTTAGTGAAAGAGAAAAGAAAAGCACGCAAGAAATGGCAGCGAACCCGTGCTCCTCAACTCAAAGCTAATTTAAATCGATTGTGTAATTTGCTTAAAACGGGAATATCAGATTTCAAAAACGGTGAAGTTGAAAATTACCTCGAAAATCTGACAGCAGGAAAAGATTCTAATTACTCACTTTGGAGAGCTATAAAAGTAACAAAAAGACCAAAGCTTCCAGCGCCTCCTATTAAGAAAGGCCAAAATGAATGGGCTAAAAGTGACAAAGAAAAAAAGTGACAAAGAAAATGCTACACTTGCCGAGTTAAAAAGAGAAATAAAGAAGCTTAAGTCCAACAAAGCTCCAGGTTATGACTTAATCACGGCAGAAATTCTAAAAATGCTTCCTCGTAAAGGTTTGATCAACCTTCTTTATATAATAAATGCCGCCCTTAGGTTAGAATATGTTCCGAGCCAATGGAAAGTTGCGGAAGTAATAATGGTTTTGAAACCTGGCAAACCATCTCATGAAAAGAAGTCTTACAGACCGATTTCGCTTCTTCCTGTAATATCAAAAGTTTTTGAAAGAATACTACTCCTTCGCCTGCAGCCGATAATAGAAGAAAAACAATTAATACCTGAACATCACTTCGGATTTAGAAGAAAGCATTCGACCATTGATCAAGTGCATAGGATAACCGACGTAATTGAGAGAGCTCTTGAAGAAAAGAAAATCTGTTCGACGGTCTTTTTGGATGTGTCGCAAGCGTTTGACAAGGTGTGGTACGAAGGCCTCAAATTCAAATTAAGACAAGTTCTGCCTGAAGAACTTTATAAAATTCTAAACCAATATCTAGAAAACAGACTTTTTCGTGTAAGACACGGAAATGAATATTCTAATTTCAAAGTAATAGTGGCTGGGGTACCACATGGTAGTGTTTTAGGTCCAATTCTGTACCTTCTATTTACACGTGATATACCTCAAACAGAAGACACTATCGTAGCAACGTTTGCTGATGATACTGCAATACTAGCAGTAGGCAAAACGATTAACGAAGCTACGATTAAATTACAAAATGCTCTTAATAATGTTAATGAGTGGACAAAAACATGGCGAATAGCGCTCAATGAACAAAAATCAGTCCACGTGGACTTTACGTATAAAAAAATAAATAGATTGCCCGTCTTTCTTAATACCGGTCGTGTACCATTTGCGAATGAGGCAAAATATCTGGGAATGACTCTAGACGCGAAATTAAAATGGAAGCCGCACGTAAAAAAGAAATGCGAAGTAGTAAAAGTAAATTAAGAGATATGAACTGGCTACTCGGTAAATATTCCAAGCTTAGTATTGATAATAAGTTGATTTTATACAGGCAGGTACTTAAACCTGTCTGGACTTATGGTATCCAACTCTGGGGTTGTACCTGCGATACAAATTTAAATAACTTACAAACGTTTGAAAATAAATTGCTAAGGTCATTTGTAAATGCACCATGGTATATAAGAAACGAAGATCTTCACAGGGATCTCGGGATTCCTACGGTTCGAGACGAAATTGAGAGTTTCGCGCGAAAACATAGAAATCGGCTATTAGATCAAGCTAATCCAACTATTATTGACATTCTTGACGAGTCGAATTTAGTACGCCGTCTGCAAAGAACAAAACCTTCCGACTTGGTGCGGTGAACACAAAACCGCTTTAAAATCGTGGAATAAGCAGAAACTTTCACCGGGAAGTTACCTGCAACACGTTACTTAACTTCGTTAAAAATAAATTGCTAGATAAGTTTCAACTTAGTTGCAATCGGGAAGTGGAGGTGGTTTTAGTGTAGTAAGAATCTCACACTTCTATGAGCACGCGTTTTCCGGTCCTCATAGAGCCTGATGCAGGTTTTGCACCTACCCACCGAAAAAAGAAAAAAAAAAATCAGCAATGGTGGCCATGATAGCGTTGATGTCCACTGGAATATTTCTTATATAACAGATACAGGGTTGGTCCTAGGACACTTCCTTGTGGTACACCGGCTTCAATTTTCTTTAGTTCCGAGTAATTTTGGTCGTATCGTACTCTAAAGAGTCGGTTCGTAACGTAGGATTTCAGTATTTCGGCCCTAGTACTGCCTGGGAAGGTCCCTATGCAGTTTGTACTCAAGTCCCAAGTGCCAAACCTTGTCAAAGGCTTGAGCAACATCTATGAACATAGCCAAGCATACTTGTTTTTCTTCAAGTGCCTTTTCCACAACATCCGTAATTCGATGCACTTGGTCTATCGTGGAATGTTTATTTCTTAACCAAAACTGATAGCTTGGAATTAGTCTTCTTTCTTCTACATATTATTTAGCTAAGTAGCAGTTTTTCAAAAACTTTTGCCATGATTGGTATAAGAGATATTGGTCTGTAAGATATTACTTCTGTTGGTGGCTGACCTTGTTTAGGTATAATAATGACTTCTGCAATTTTTCAATGATGTGGCACATAGCTATCTTAGTTTAAGGCATGCGTTTATTATAAATTGGAGTTTCTTGAAGGCTATTAAAGGCATTTTTTTTTCAAAACCTGAGGAGTTATGAGATCGTACCCTGTGGATTTTTGGTTAGACAACTTATGTTGACACATGCTTCTTACTTCTTTGAGCGTGACAGAAGGAATTTTACATTCGTCGTTTCTATCAACAAACTGTAAGGGATCTGTAGCTGTGTTTGCTGGGAATGGCTTAAAAACATTCGCGAGATGTTCAGCGAAGAGATCAGTCTTTTGTTTCGGATTTCCGATGTATTTACCATCTTGAGATTTTATTGGCTGGTTTTGTGTTTTTGTCTTTTAAGGCGCTTAGCTGCTTTCCATAAAGAGTATCGTAGAAGCATCCGCCGTCAGACTATTCAGGAATCTACTCAGTGAATCGTTTTTAAACTAACAGATTCTTTTCTTTAGTTCGTTGTTAAAACGGATAAAAACTGCCTTATCACCTGGAAATCTTGAACTTACCATTTTCTTCAAGCTCTTCTTTTGGGTTACGTACGAATGACCGACAAAAAAAATGTCGACTGGTTAAAATGTCGACTTTTATCGACTTTTTTGAAAGTTAAAATACCGACTTTGTTTTTACCGACTTATTAAAATGTCGACAGTTTGAAAAAGCGCGCGCTTGTAAACATCATTCCCTAAACTATGATTTGATCAAAATGTCGACTTTCAAAATGTCGACTTTTAAAATGTCGACTGTTGAAATCTCGATCCATAAAATCTCGATCACTGTCGACATTTTGAGAATCGACATTTTGAAAAATCGACATTTTAAAAAGTCGGTCAAATTTGTGTCTATATTTTGATCTGTCGGTCTTTTAACCAGTCGAGATTTTTTCTGTCGAGATTTTAAAAGTCGATCTTATGGAGTCGATATTTTAAAAGTCGACATATCGTACCCAATCCCTTCTTTTTTCCAATATCAGCTCCTTTATTTCGACAGGATATTTTATTTCTTTTTCTCTTGAGTTCGAAATAGTTGGAGTACTTTCTTCTGCAGCCTGTTGCACATCAGCAATAAATTGTTCTACTTCGTGGTCAACTTGTTCAATTCAAATACCACTATGTATACCAAGTTTTGAAAAAATCGATCCAGCCGTTTAGGCTGTAACCGAAGAGACAAAATTGTGAGACCCAAGTTTTCCGTCTTCCCTATTATCGTAATGACAAGTCTGATTAAAATTTCCAGTTCAATGCATAACTTGCCATATAGTTCATACCTATCTATCGCAAGTAAAAATTATTCTGTATAAGGAATACCGTTTTAAAGTCAATATTAGCTGCCCAGTGTGTAATAGCGAATTCAAAAGCTTTAAAATCTGCAATAATTTTGTTCAGTGATACTAATTGGTAGCATTTCATATCGAATGACATCCCTGTTTGAATATGTTAAGAACGTAACAACCAAATGGTAACATTATCATCGGATGACATCCTTGTTTCAACAAGTTAAGAACAGAAGGACTAAAGGACTATAGAAGTATGAATAATATACTTGTCCTTTTCTGGTGCTATTGAAAAAAGTGTACAGTAAATTATATATCTGTTTTCTTTTTTACATTCACTTCACACAAATTTTTAACGCAATGGAAGCGTCTGAGCTAAAAAAGAAAACAATGCTGAATCTTTTTGAAGATCAGATGAAGTTCTCGACTGAAAAAAGAAAGAATATAGCTAGACTGGATTTATACAAAAAAATATATTTAGCCATCGCTAAAAAAGATTAAGGTGAGCTGAATTCATTTTTATAGTTTTACTAATTGTACTTATTTTAATTATTTTTTTCTTTTCAAATTACTCAGAAGAAATCAAGATTTTAAAAGCAATATCTTTAATAGCCTATTGAATAGACCATTTAAAAAGGAACAATTACGTGCAAGGGTTTTTATTATTGAATATGTTTGTTTGGCCCATAAGCATGCTTAAAACCAAAAATGCTACTAAATTCACCCATGCGTTTCTGAGAGAATGGTCACACTGGCCACTTTTCAGTATTTTTGGTATAACTCGAAAACTAAGCCGAATTTGAAAGTTTTACATATAATACTTTTTGTTCAAAATTAAATTTTCTATTGGAATGGATAGTTCAAAAAATTTTAGGAAAAAATTTAAGCAGGAAAAGTTAACAAAAACCAACATAAAAAAAATCGAAAAATCTAAGATTTTTAAATTTTTTTTTAAACTGCGCATAACTTTTTTCGGAGCAAAGATACGCTCAAGACGTTCATAAACAAAGTAAACAGGAGTCTTACGGCTTTAATATGACATGTTAAAAAAGCCATATTATTTAAAAATTGACAGAGATATAACCATTCAAACTTTACCATTTCTTATCATTTTCCGCACTTTTTGCCCGAAAGCCTATTTTTTGGTACTTTATGACAAATATAACGTTCCTAGCACCTAATACCAAATCTTATGTTAATCGGACCAGCCGTTCGGTCTGTAGGTCTGAACGCATTTAAAAACAGCCAAAAAACGAAATTGCGAACTTACATCCTTTTTATAAATTCTCTATAGTTCTAATGTCATATTAAATCAAAAATTTTGATTTCGAACATTTTTACGAATGTGAAATTTGCCATATTGTACCGAAAAAGGGACTTTCGGGCCAAAACTGAGAAAAATTATAAGAAATGATAAGGTTTGAATGGGAATATCTCTGTCAATTTTGAACAAATATTAATTTTTGAACATGCCATATTAAGGCCTTTAGTCTCTACTTTGTTTTGTCTTCGCATGTCTTGACCCTATCTTTGCTTCAAAAAAAGTTATGCACAATTTATTAAAAAATTTAGATATCCTTGATTTTTTAGATTTTTTTTAAGTTGGTTTTTGTTAACTTTTCCTGCTTAAATTTGTTCGTAAAATTTTTTGAACTATCCATTCCAATAGAAAATTTGATTTTGAACAAAAAGTCTTTTATGTAAAATTTTTAATTTCGGCTTAGTTTTCGAGTTGTACCAAAAATACTGAAAAGTGGCCAGTGTGACCATTCTCTCAGAAACGCATGGGTGAATTTAGTAGCATTTTTGGTTTTAAGCATGCTTATGGGCCAAACAAACATATTCAATAATAAAAACCCTTGCACGTAATTGTTCCTTTATACCTCTCATTTTCCGGTCTATTCAATAGGCTATAAAAGAACATTCAGAAGAAGAAGAAATCAAGACATCAATTACAATTTACATTTTTAACAGAAAACGAAAAATTCGAAGTTTTGCAAATTCCCGAAATATTTACGGATGAGAGGAAAACAAGTTTATAGCGAATAATATCGACGACATTTCTCAACCTATTAACTCAGAAGCAGAAATCTTAGAAAAAGAAATTATAGAAGAAGAAATGAGCCAGTACAGAAATGTACAGTACATACATAAGTAAATACCTTCAAAAAAATCAACAAAAGCTATAAAATAAATAAAAAACATCCCACGTCTTTTTTCGTTTTGAATGTCGTTATATATGTATCTTCATATGCCTGCCTTGTTTTGCAAACTTCCATGAGATCTTGCCTCATCTCGCCTCTTCGTTCAGACTTGAGCTTATGAAATATGTTATGACGTCATAAAGTTACATGGTGTAAGCCCTGTTTTTTAGTGCATTTTTGGGCATGTTAAATACAAAAATACAACAAAAATACGGAGGTATACCAAATTGTTGTTGTATTTAACATGCTACTTTTTTCAGGCGAAGATAAAAAGGCTTTATAAAACAGGACTAATATCAACTCCGTTACCATACGCCACACAATGCCTGCTGCAGCTTGAAACTTTTCGAGTCATAAGGAGTGCGAAAGAGAAGAAAGATGAGATGAGGCGTTAGTCGTTCATACAATAATTTTTTTTTAGTGTTCGAAAATTTCGTTTCTCATTTTGTCCGAATCTGTTCGTTATATTTCATTCATATATATATATAGGCCGGTGGGTGGGGGTGGTTATTACTATACCGATTTCGAAAAATAATAATTTAAAACATTCTACTGGTAGGTAAGTAAAAACAGGAACTTAAGTTGAATTTAAGTTTATATATTAATTTTTGAAGATTTAATCATGAGTGAAGAATCTCATTCCTCGGCAAATACCCATTTGATCCACACGATAACTCCACCTAGAAGTTAGTCTCAAGAGAAGTGCTTAATCCTGTTGAAGTTGAAAGAGATTTTTATGTATGGGGCCTTTGATTCACATAGGTGAATATTAAAACAGAAAGGAAAGGAAGAAAACTAGTGCAGCCGCGTACTGTGTCATGAGAGAATACCGTGCTTGAAAAAAACGAGAATCACAAGGAGTTATTGATAGTCATTTTTCTAGTGCTTTTAACATTCCTCAAGATATACATAAGTGTAACTGAGGTGAGAGAAACGGCTACTGTGTCTTCAGAAACCATCCAGGAAAAACGAGGAAAAGCTCGTAAAAAAAAATGTCACATCTGCAACGGCAGTTCATAAAGCACCAAGTCCAATGGTGGTGGATGAAAAGTACCATGAACAACCCTTGCAACAAAACACATCTCTGACTTTTCCTTTTGAAACTTCTGGTACAAACCCGACAACATCTATACTGTGTCATCAATAGGAATCCAGCAACAACGAGATCTATCAACTACCGATCATTCATTTATTCAAGCACCAAGTTTATAAGTGCCTGATGAAAATTATCAAGACCAATCCATGCAACAAACTGTTACAGTGACTATTCGCCATGAAGTTTCTAAGACATACGCAGCAGCTTATGAAAATTAAAAAAAAAAAGTTTTTAGAAAATGATTTTGGATCTGTAGATATGCAGTGTATGCGATAGATTATGGTTCAAAAAAGATTTAAAGCCCGTTCCCCCTAATTGTATAGCTATTCTTCAATCAGAATTTCCACAAATGGAGTTAGACAAAGCACAAATTTGCAGTACCTGCCACGATTCGTTAAAAAAGGATAAAATACCGACCTTGTCCACATCAAATGGTTTGAAATTTCCTCCACGGCCAAATCATTTACCAGAACTTGATTTAATTTCCAAAAGGTTAATATCACCTCGATTGCCTTCTATGCAAATAATAGCCCGGGAGCTCGTAACAGATTTTGTTGACCAATAGCGCCAAAGCTAGATTTTTGTAAATTGGTTAATTAATTTTACAGCAGCCTCTCAAAAATGTAAAAAAAAATGAAAAAATCAATTAAGACCGCCAAAGCTGAAACTCTGCATACTGTTTGCCATTACTATAAGCAATCGAAAAAACCAAATCAGCTGGCTGAAGCGCGGTACTACATACATCAGCTGCTTACGTCAACATGTAAAAAACGTGTCAGATTCAAAGATTCCGCCAAAGCTGAAATTTGGTTTTATGATAGCTTATAAATACATTAATTTACGCAAAAAGACAAATCAGCTGGCTGTATTGCGGTACTAAGACCGTCAGCTGACGTGGTGAATAGTACAAGTACAGAAATACGTTTTCACATCCCACGCACAAAACTCTATGTCAAACGTTTTCCATCCGGTTTACAATCAGCTGATTATTATAATTCTATTATAAAACGATTCATTAACTTTTTGTATAACCAAATTTTAGATTTGACAGAACACATATTGCCTATTTGAAGATATTTATCCAAACAATCAAATTATTCGTATATTTGAATCGCAATAGTTTTGGCTGTTATTATTGCATGCCGGCTGCAGTACTTCGAGTGTCCTATATTTTATCCTGCCTTCTATTGTTGAATGTATTAAATGAAATAAAAACGTAATCTTTAACAGCTTTTGATTTCCCACTACAAACAAAATTAATTCAAAATTATAAATTTTAAGTAAATTCGAATTTATTTAATTTTGTTCCCTCTGAATCCATTTTTGTTCTCGAAAAGGATTAATAATTTAACATTGAACTCCAAATTCAATTCACTACAAAATCTGGGGTGGAATCGGCTAAGGTGATTGGTGATTGGCATATTTGTGATTATCATCTGTGATCACCTTTAATTTTTCATCTGGGTAAGGTGATCACAAAAAATTATCCAAAATTTGGCATCACTTAAGAAGACGATTGTCTTTTCATATTTCTCTCTGTTTTTCTTCTATTTGATTTCAATTTTTGCAACGAACGCGAGGTGCAATTTTGTGGAGAAGAAATAATAGAAATTAAATTGATAAAAAAAGTTCAAAATGTAAGTAAATGTTAAAATCCTATTTTAAAAATGTTATGGAATGAAATGTTCATATTTTCTATAGGTCACAAGCCAACAAATCACAGATAGAGTTGCTCACAAATTTCATGGAAAGTCATCCGGACTTGGCCAAGTCATTTTCCGCAAAAGGTAGCAACTCCAGGAATGCCCATCGAGTTCTGTGGGAAAAATTAACAGCAAAGCTCAATGCAAATGGACCTCCATCCAAAAGTGCCGCAGAGTGGAAAAGAGTAAGATTGGATCATAGATTGATTACTTAAAGCTTTTTTTCAATGTTTCTTTTCTCTGCAAATATATTAGGTTTGGGCAGTCCGGAAATACAATGCGAAACAGAAACTTATTCGGAACAAAAAGTCTATATCAAAGACTGGGGGAGGACCATTTGAAGAACACCCGCTGGATGCAAACGACGAAGCCATCATCCACGCTTGCGGCATGGATGCAGTTGTAACTGGAATAAGCGGTGTGTCAAGCTTCGGGTGTGATGAAGAAGGTTGATATTTCATTTAATATATTTTATGTTTTGTTCCTTTAAAATGAGTTGTTGTTTATTTAGAATTTGAAGATCAATTAAATCAACTGACTGGTGACACGCAGGGCTACCTTTCTAGATTTTGAGAAAGAGCCAATAAAAAGAGCATTTAAACAAAAAAAGAGCCACCACTGCAAACGTTCCCAAATAAAAAAATGCTAAAAACACAAAAACTTAAAAAAAAAACAGTTGTAAACAAAATTACATTGTTGTCCAATCTTGTAGCTTTGTTAACAGAACCCTTTCACGCATATGGGACACATTTGTCCCCGTCATTTTTTACCGTTATATGCCAAACTTATAAGGTAAAATCAATTTAAAATTTTGTTTTTGCAAACTTAAAAGTAGGCTTTGCAATATTCATCCTTTCAAATTTAAAAAAGACAGAATATAAACAAAAAAAAATTGGCGTAAACTTGCGAGGTTTTAGTCGGCTTAAGTTGTGGTTTATATTTTTGTTTTTTTAATATTTTTTGAGTTTTTTGTTAGTCAGTGCGTAATTATTTTATTCTTTGGTAAGTATCTTGTTAGTTTTATATGTTTTTCTAGTGTTTCAATGACGAAGCCTAGGAATTTTTGTGAGTAATTGTAATGGGACGCGGCTGTCCCAGTATGCATCAACGGAGTATTTTTTAGTGCAATTTATTATTGCGCTAAATATGCATTTTTATGAGTTTTGGCGATCATTTTAATTACAGTGCTTTACAAATTTTGATGCATTTGTTTCAGAATATGTCTTCAAGAAGAAAAAGGGAGTTTTCCTTACACCCCGACTCCACAGGAGATAATTTCTATCAGGATGCCCATCTTGACAGTAGATATCCAATGGAGTCACTCCGTTTCATCTCTTGTTGGGATATCAGAGATATCTATCTGCGATTATATCTTGACAGAGATCGCTGACATGAATTTTGACAGATGAAGATTTTTTTGTTTGTTGTCTCATTTGCTCTTATTATTCTGTATATATATCCATATCCATTTGTTACAGTTTTTTCTTCGACAAATAGAAATTTTTTTTATATTTTTGGAAACTAATTCATTCGGTTTCGCTTTCGTGATTTGTTGGACAAATTTCGGAAAATTGCGTGTTCTTATAAATTCACAATCTCCTGAAGCAGTCAAATAAATCTATATTTAGTAGGTAATATTACAGTGCTGACAAAAACAAATTTTTGCAAGAGATAAAACTCTGGTGTATACTGCCTGGATTGTAATTTATGTTTAAATCGTCTTATAAATAAATGCTCTAATTATTACCACATTAAAAGTAATAATAACAAAAACGATTTATATTTTCAATATTCTCGTTTTTACTAAAAGAAAAATATGGGTATTCGCTTTGCAACCAAAACGAACACAGTCAAATAGCTTGTTTCTTTTTATTTGTGCGCAAAATACCAGCCATCAAACTCTCGTGCTGCATTGCATTGGTGTTGGATGAAGAAGATCAGGAGTTTCTGGCGCAAGACATTGATGCAGGTCTCTCCACTGTGGAAATTGAGCCCAGCATTTCACCAAGAGTTGATGAAAATGTGCAAAACGCAGAAGATAGACAAGAGCCACAAGAAATTGCGCAAACAAGGACAGATTTGACACCATCGTTCAACTGGAGGAAAAACTCATATGACCCGTACCCTTTCCGTGACCAAGAAGGGTACAATTATGGTCAAATTAATATTTCGTCTGGGCTGTCTGACTTCACTCCCCTAAATATTTTCAATGCAGTGGCAAACTTTGATCAGTTACTCGACGAAATTATCATACCTGAATCCGAACGATACGCAGTCCAAAATGGAAGACCTTTCACTCTCACTAGTGCAGAGGCGAAGGCTTTTCTGGGGATGAACTATGTGATGGGATATCATATCTTACCTACATTCCGTAGCTATTGGTCCTCAGATCCCGATATGGGAGTTCCTTTTATAGCAAACGTCATGCCACTCAACCGGTTTGAAGAAATTCGAAGGAACTTCCATTTCAGCGACAATAATAATGAACCATCAAGGACACAGTCGTCGTACGATAGAGCGTATAAAATAAGACCAGTGTTAGATCATTTCAATAAAAGGTTTCAAAATGCCATGACTAACACAAAAAATCAAGCAATAGATGAGCATATGATCAAGTTCAAGGGTCACAATATTATGAAACAATATGTGAAAAATAAACCAGTAAAATGGGGATTCAAAATGTGGTGTAGATGTGACTCAAGCACTGGCTATCTATTTCAGTTTGACTTGTACACTGGAAGAAAACAAGGTGGTGCTGAAGTTGGACTAGGCGAATCAGTCGTTTTGCAGCTTTGCAACGAACTTCAGGGTTTAGGTTGCGAGCTTTATTTTGACAACTTTTTTAATTCTCCAAACCTTCAACATAAATTGGCACTTATGAATATAAGGGCTTGTGGAACAGTTCGATCTAATAGAAAGAATATTCTAAGAAATTTGCCTGCCGATAAAACTATGAAAAGAGGACAAATATTTGCAACCAGCTCGCAAGGGATTTCCTTCATAAAATGGATGGACAATAAAGCTGTTTTTATGCTCACAAACTTCTTGTCCCCGATTCCCACTACTACGGTGAAGAGAAGAATGCAAGGAAGTGGTGAGAAAATCAATGTCACATGCCCCGATGTTGTTGTCAAATACAATAAAAACATGGGAGGCGTTGATTTGATGGACCAAAGGAAAGTTTGCTATGAGGTTGACAGAAAAGCAAAAATCAAATATTATCTCCGATTATTCTTTGATACGCTGGACATTGCAATGAACAATGCATATATAGTTTACAGCAAATTGCATGATGAAAAGCTCATTGAAGGAACACTGCTGTCCTGTCTAGAATTTCGTCAAGTTGTAAGTCGTTCCCTAATTGCTGATTTCTCGTCTCGTCAGAGGGCTATTCCATCTGCAGTAATGACTACCAAAAGGATAAGTAATCTCCAAAAAAGAGGAATACCTTCTCATATAATGGTAAAGGCAAACGTAAGGAAGAGGTGTGTCCAATGTGCCAAATCTCGTGTTGAGAATCGAACAAATAACACCTGTTCAACATGCAACGTTCACTTATGTTTTACGTCTGATAGAAATTGTTTTGCTGATTTTCATTAATATACATAAATATATTATTTGTTTTCTATTATTGTTATTCAGTTCCTATAAAAAACACATTATTTCATTAATTTTTTCTAATAAATTTTGATTAACATTGACAATATAAGTTTTCTTCAAATCGGTTATTTGCGCAACCTTTGACGCATACTGGGACATATTTGTCCCGTGTTAAAAAACACATAAAAAATAAAAAAATGGTGATTATTTGATAATTGTATGTTTAAATGAGCCATAATAAGCAGTAATAACCACTTTACAACTTAGTTTGGTTTTTGAAAACACTGTGTGCGTGTAAGGGATTCAAAGCTGAAAGATTCGATTGACTTGTTTCTAATTTAAGGAAGTTTGTACATTTATTTTTCATTAAAAACACACACGCTACTATGCGGGAGAGTGAAAATGTGTGCTGGAAACCTGTATAAGTTGGGACAGAGTTACTCGTCCAAATGATTTTTAATATGAACATATTTCCAATTTTTAACCGAAATTCCTCCATAATAGTGATTACAAAATAAATTCTGTAAGCCTTTTCTTTTGCTTTTAATTCAAAAAGTTTAAGTCAATTTATATTTTTTCTGGAAAGCTTATTAATGGCAGAATTCATAACCTAGATCAAAACATGATATGTCTTCATCAGAATTAATAATGACTGGATCTAAAAATCTTAGCACAAACAATCTTTTATATTTGAAATCAATTCTTAACGTGATTTTATCGCAGTTTGTCTGATATATAGTTAAACATTTTCTTATAGCAACAAAATCATCATGAGAAACATTTTCTTTTTTCAAACAAGCTTCAGCTTCGTGGCCTATATGTATAAATATCTTCCAAATTTTAATGAGCAATTCGTTTTCGTAGTTAATATTTTGAATTTGTTTGTGTTTCAAGAATAGACATCGATTTTTTAATGAAACAAATTTAGTTTTTAATGAAAGTGAACGCGTTCAGATTTCAAAGAATTATTTACTCAGATGAAGAATTTCCAAGAATTTTTTTATTAGAGGGAAATTCGAAAATTTTGAAAAGGAAATTTAAGTAGATAGATATATTAAGGCCTAACTACATTCAATTCTCTTTTGTACAAAAGTGAAAAAGTGTTTTGTCTTTTTCCAATAAACCGTCAATCCTACCTTTTATCTCAAGTTTTACAAAAGTAAAAGTAAGAGCGTTCCTAACTTTTATCTACTTTTGTAGAAAAGTGAAACACAACTACAACTAAACAAATAGTAAAAAAAACTAATTCATAGATGTCACTCACATCGATAATAGTTGCTGAACTAAGGTAGAACTATAGTGGTCAGAAAGCCACTGAAGCTAAAGTAAAAACCAACGAAAAGTTGCTTTCCGTAGCGTCAAAAGGGGAACACACACATGATGTACTTATCATCCATCTCTTTTTGACATTCCTATTTCACCAAATGTCATTTTGACTTACATAAGTGAGGTGCGCTAGGGAGCAAACCTCAGTAGTAGTAACTAGAGGGTACGAGGCCACCGGTGGCACCGGTTTGGGTTCTGATCTATGCTATGGGTTCTAGAGCATGCTTAGCAAACGTATTTGGGTTACGTATTTGGGTTCTGATCTATGCTTAGCAAACGTATTTGGGTTTTGATCTATGCTATGGGTTCTAGAGCATGCTTAGCAAACGTATTTGGGTTTTGACCTATGCTATGGGTTCTAGAGCATGCTTAGCAAACGTATTGGGGTTTTGATCTATGCTAGGCGCGGCTCGTTGGGTTGATAGTGTTGTTTGGGTGAGTGTGTGAGAAATGTATGAATGAATTAGAAAATAATATTTAATTTTTGAGGGAAATGATTAGATAATGCGGGGTATACACTGTTTAAAATGCATGTCATGCATTGTGAGTGTATAGTAAAATGCTTGAAGAAAAATCAAAACCATGGCTATGAATTCATGTTGTATCATGTTATACTTACTCGTATATGTATGTTGTGTTGAAAAGTATTGTGTAGGGGTGCTGGTTGCAGGAAATTTAGATTTAGATGGTTATGAGACTGTGAGTAGGGATTTTTGATATGTATGTGAGTGCTTAAGTGCAATACATGTACTTTTGTTAGTTTTTCGTCGCTTGGAAAACGCAAAAACGTAAAATTCGCGTTAAAACGTAAAATTCACGTTAAAACGCAAAAACGTAAAATTCGGGTTAAAACGTAAAATTCACGTTCACGTTAAAACGCAAAAACGTAAAATTCGGGTTAAAACGTAAAATTCACGTTCACGTTAAAACGCAAAAACGTAAAATTCACGTTAAAACGTAAAATTCACGTTCACGTTAAAACGCAAAAACGTAAAATTCACGTTCACGTAAAACGCAAAAACGTAAAATTCACGTTCACGTTAAAACGCAAAAACGTAAAATTCACGTTAAAACGTAAAATTCACGTTTTCACGTTCACGTTAAAACGCAAAAACGTAAAATTCACGTTAAAACGTAAAATTCACGTTCACGTTAAAACGCAAAAACGTAAAATTCACGTTCACGTTAAAACGCAAAAACGTAAAATTCACGTTCGGAACGCAAAAATCACCATAGGAAACTGAACAAAATCATGAACAGAACATGATGTTTAAGAGGTAAGTTTTTCAGAAAGGTAGTCCATATGAGCGAAGAGAGAAAAGAATAGTTAAGTAAAAAGACATGGTAATTTTTTTTAATATTTTTTTTTTATTTTTTAATTAGATTAGTTTATATGTCATTTTCAAGTTCTATTCGAAAATGACCCCAAGCTAGTGTATTTATATTATTGCTACATATAAATCTTTTGTTATCAGAAGAACTTAAACTTAATTTGTTTATACATTCGGTGTATATAGTATGATGTTTAGATCTAAAGTTCAACATTTTACTATAGAAGTTTTGTTTGTGTAGCAAACAGTCTCTGTAATTTTGTAAAGACATTTTTTTTACAGCTGCTGATTTAACACCCTTAGCCTTTTTTATTAGTGCTGCATCTTCTATGTCTATACTATACATTTTAGCTCTTAATCCTATAAATTCCTTCATTATTCTACCATTATTTTCATCCTTCATAAATCCTAACTTTTTCACATTGAGCTGGGCAATACCGTAGCGGTTTTGGGGTGGATAGTCTGAAGTATCAAATTTATCTATTATATCATTTCTTATATCATTGTAAAAATCATCTGTTCTTATTTTATAAATAAATGAATCGGTATCCATGTAGGCCAGATGTAGGTTGTCAGTAAATTTAGGTTTCATGTATGCATAATGAAAGTCGTACATTTTATATTTTGAAATCTCCAAAACACAAAAACCTAAGTATATAGGCTTATTATATACACTGTGAATTCGTTTTAACTGAATAGCAGCCATGGTTTCCGAAAATTCTAATATGCTATGAAAATTAGGTTTAGCTATAAGAGCGCGACTACCGAGATGGGTACCTTTGCTTTCTATTGAATCGACAATTCGAACATCTTTTCGTTTGTCTACATTTTCCATAGTTTTTCCGAATACAGCATTATTGCAAAGTTTACGCTGATCCTTTTCAAACTTTGTGGTGGCTTTTTTTCTTAGTTCATTGTTTAAATCAATATATTTTTTCAACCATTGAGATTGTTTGAATTGCATCACTCTATGAATTTTCTTAAGCACCAAACCATTATCAAGGCATTGAATTAATGTTTTGTAATGAATTATATAATTAACTTTATTATTCAAATCAGCTATTAATTTTTTATCGGATTTACCAGACAATGAAATGTTTGAAGGACAGAATGGAAGATCATTGTGATTATCATGTATTTCTAGGGGATACTCGAGATCCACTTCTAAAACATAACCAATGTTTATATTTGAAATTAACCAGCCTTTAATCTCATCTAAATTAGTTGGAGGTTCAACCCATTTAAAGTCTGAATGGGGGAGATAATCAGACATGGCCCAACCGTATAGGTTATTAGCATCCAAGTACATTAAATAATCAGATGGTTTACTTGAATCATAATCAACCATATATTTATTATTTGCTTTACAATGTCGCAAGCTACATTGTGTTAAACCTCCTCTTATGCCCTTAGCGAAAAAGTTATACATGTTAATGTCTGTCAAAAGTTCAAGCTTAACACCTGTTTCTTTCAACATAGCATCCCACGAAAAACCTGGCAATGTATAATAGTGACAGGGATCTAGACCATAAATTGTTCTAGAATCAATTCTAAATTTTTCAAAAATGTCTGATAAAATTAAGACGTCTGTAATTAAATAGTGTTCAAGATATTCTCTTAAATTACTACATTTAAAATGTGACCAAACTTTCTCAGCATGATTATAAACATCTTGGTTACAATCCTCTTCAACCAAAGAATTTCTAAATGATTCTATTGGAGGAAGCTCCGTCTCACTTAATTTTTCTATAGAATCTAAATAATCATAGCATAAAACACCCTTACGAGTCATAAGTTGAATAGATTCATCATCTTTGAAAAATGTTAAAATCTTTTTTTTCATCAAGAGTTTTTGCTATCTTATCTATACTTGAAGGTAAAAATCTAAATGAGTCTAAGAACCGTAATTCTAGAAACTCGCTCTGCTCACTATTTATTAATAGTTTTGCTGATATGGATATATATTTCTCTTTGTTGAGAGGAATAATATTGATAAACCCTTTGATATTACCCAGCTCTTTTATAAATAAATGAGAATCATAACCAGTTAAATTATGGAAAAAAATTGGAATGAATTTAGGTATCTTATAGTTTAAGTTACAATTTGAATGCGCTGCTCCTCTGAATTTACCAGTTAAGTGATCATGATCTCGTACCTTTACGTCGCCCCATACTGCCTTCTTACAAATATGACATCTTGTTGCCTGCTGAAATTTGATTTCATCCTGGGGTGTCATGTTAATTTTGATCTTCTTACTCAAATGATGTTGATGAATATGTTTGGAGTCTTCAATCAAGTTCGTAACAAAAACTCGTGCACAGTCTTCACCTAAAGTAAAAAAAAAAAAAAAAAAAAAAAAAAAAAGGTTTATTACAACGCTCATATTTTTCATATAGCATAAGAGATAAATCCTTTAAAACAAATCTACTTACCGGTGTATTTGAACAATTTATTTAGAGATGGATCAAATGAGCATTTGATAAAGTATGAAACAGCAATCGGGACATGTTTTTTAATCGATGTAGTCGATGATTTTGAGGGGTCAGGTTGGCAGCTATCAATATTCACCAGCATGCATTCAAAATCTGCATAGATGGCAAATGGCACTTCGAGTGACCTAGATTGATGCTCAAACTGTAGTATATTATTTGTATCATTTGGTAGGGCTGTCACAATTTTGTTGCATTCAGTTTCATGCTTCTCAAATCCTTTATCCGTGTTGAATATCAGCAGGCATGAATTACACATTCTAATTGATCGTTTACCATGATTTATTTGAGCTCCTATTAATCTGGACATATTTTTTACCCACACATAGTGATTGTTTTCACCTTCTTGTATAAGTAACAAGTTTATGTGTAGGTCTCTCTTATGGTTAGAATTATAATATGGACCTATAACTCTATAGTTTTCTCCAGTTCCATTTTTTTCTACTCCGAACACATTTACACTTATTGCAGGGTTAAGAGTTTCAAAAATCGAAATATCTTTAAGTTTCAAAGGGAAAACTAAATTTGTAAAGTTAACTAGAGTTCCATTCATTAAACTTATCACTCCGTTTTGAATGTTTTCAATCCGATATTTACTAGCTCTATGCGAATGGTCATCTATGGGGGAAAGAGCTGATATAACTGCCCATTTGAAACAGAATTTATCATTATTCTGCACATTAACACAGGCTTGTTTCAATTCAATACTTCTCGGTAGTTTTAGGTAACTTGAACCCCTTAAGGGCTTATATTCGCAAATATTGACTTCAATATGTTTTATACAAAATAGCGTCCATCCAGAATCTCTATCCTCAAACTCTACACTTTTAGTCTCAATGATCTTACTCATATTTTCAAGTATATCTTCCAAGTCATCATTTTGAAGAGCTATCTGCATTGGACATTTGAAAGATTTTATACTTATCTCAGTTTTTTCTGATTCTTCATGCACTGTTATATATTTTATAAACTCTGCAAACAGCTCAATGCTGAACTTTACACTTCCTTTTGTTTCAAACGATTTTCCAATTAGTTGTATAATATCAGTCTTACAACTTTTCAAAAATGTATTGATGTCTATAACCCCCTCATCGGTATTTTCTAATGAGTACGTTTCCACTTTACCTTCAAAACAATGCCTTATTCTGTTAAACCGTGTATTAATAACTGGAACTCTACTTTTTCTCTTATGATCATTGGTTCTACTGTGATGTGACCATTCAGAAGTACTAACGTCTATTTCACAAGTAACGCATCTACGTTTTTTCGGTGCGTTTGATGAAGATGGAGAGTCATCATTATCAAGAAGTTTTCTTTTATTATTAGACTTTTCGATTTCATTATTAATTGCTAGATTATCGGAGGGGTTGTTCATATGCTTCTTACGGAAGTGTTCCTTCATTGAATCCGTTCGCGTATACGTTTTTTCACATTGAGGACATTTTATCTTATCACCATGTACAGCTTTTATATGCCTGTTAAGAGTATACATTTGTATAAATTTGCTACTGCATACGTTACAAACAAAATTCGCCATTGTATTATATTAACTTTACAGTTTATACCGATTGCAAAACACACACTTTTTGGATAACTTTTCTTAGATATGAATATTCTGCAAATATCTTTAATAAAATTGAAAAACTGATATGGGGAGCAATGTTCTCTACTCACGATATGGAATAAGACTGTTAATTAGTTAGCATAACATTTCTACTTTAATATTACGATAGAAATACGAATTCAATCAAGTCACCCGCATACTATCTATAAAACATAAGTCCTACCGAGAGATTTTTTTTTTTCATAGTTCTGCGATTGAGATACTCTATAAAATAAAAACAAGGGGTTGAACTCTGAGGGAGGAGTCATTTCATAAGTAGCACCTTACCACCACCTTACGTGTTTCAACATGAAAATTGTAAAATGTTTGCATGGGGGAGGTGAAAGGATCATTCTCACCCTATGAAAATTGGAAAAAAAAATGTTTGTGAGGACGAGATTAACTATCATCGTTCTCACCCTCAAATACCCCTATAATTCAAACCAATGATGTGTGTGTGTGTGTGTGTGTGTGTGTGTGTGTGTGTGTAAGAAGATTGGGTGGGAGTACTTCTATAAATAAGAAATGATTTGGTGATGATCAGAATAGTCGATTTCAAGAAGCTACACAGTCAACATAATTACTAATATTATACATAATGATTAATTCCGATGAAGCAGAATACTCCGTTTTTACTTTGGATGATTTCGCTGCTTTTGAAGCAAATTCATTAACCCTAGCCAGTGGATTCAAGCCAACAAAGAAGCTATCGGAGTTGGAAATGGGTCTAAAATACAACATTTATACCTTGCGAAAGGTTACGACACGGTGGGGTGATAGAATCGTAGCGGATCTGGGCGAATATACGGTAAGATAAAATTTTTCGCGTTCTGCTCCCTTTATACAAAATACTTGAAAATTATTTTTTTTTTTCTTATAGGTCTTTTTACCGATAAGATACGCAAAACTGTCCACAGAAAGCATATTACTAATTGGAGGAGGCTCTTATGCTTTAGAGAAAACATATCAACGTGGATCATCGTTTGAGCTGAAATTTACAAAAATATAAATAATTTTATGTTAATATAATTTATAAGAATATATATATATATGTATATAAATATATATATAAATATATACATATAAGAAAAAGAAGCAAAATTAAAATTTTTAAAAATCATATTTATTTCTTTTATTAATTTTACAGAATTTTGTTTTTATCGATCCAAGAGTTATGTTCTGCTGGGAATCCCAACCATTTTACAAAAACTTTATTTCCTCTCGTTTGTAGAACTTTTTCAACTAGATATACATCACCACAATCAGTTTTCAGCAGTTCTAGTTCATAAAAGCCTCCTTGAATAGGTTTTCCTTGAAAGTCTTCGAGAAGATATGTTATAGGTTTTGTTGCTTGGACTTTTCTTATTTTAAAAACCTCAGTAGTCCAGTTGGGTGTATAACCTTTTTCGAATATATGTTTATACTTGCTAATTCTTACGTTATCACCAACTTTGAATTTTCTTTTACTGAACACTTCTTTCTTATTTTTGAAAAGTGATAACATTGACTTTGTATTTTTCTTGTTTACATCTGCAGGTTTACATTTAATGGTTCGGTGGAAAGAATGATTATAATCATAAAGCAATTTCTTATTAATATTTATCCACTTATAGCTTCCATTGAAACTAAATTCTTTCCACATTTTTTCCTTATAGGTTCTATTAAATCTTTCAATAATTGAAGCCTTCAATGAGCTGAATGTAGAATAGTGATTAATTTTATGTTTTCCATCAAACTCTTGAAGCTTGTATTGAAAAATTCCTTCCCATCATCAGTCTGCAAGTTCTTTGGAATCCTAGAAGAATTAATAAATATTTCTTCCATTCCTTTTGAAATAGTAATGCATTTTTTGTTTTTCATTGGGACAACCCAAGCGAATTTTGAAAAAGCATCGATAACTGTCATCAAATAATTAAATCCATTGTTTTGGTCGCTGTAAGGTCTCATTTCAACCAGATCTGCTTGCCACAAGTCATCATATCCCTTTATGATAACATGACGACGTTTGAAATTTCGCCGTGTAGCCTTATGTAACTCTTCAACAACCTTTCGCTTACTCATATTTAAAAAGAGTGACTTCATATAAATAAAACAAATCTTTTATATATTTTTATAAATGTATGCTTTTATTCCAATCTTTTATATAATAACATCAATTTCTTAATTCTAACCAAACGGTTTTCTACCATATAGCAGGCGCAAGTATCGGGTCCTAGCTTACATTGGTTGAATGCCCAGCAGCAATTGGAGTAATGATGTCCGTGAATAGTTTCAGTGTAATGTACATTATCGAATCTTTTAAGCAGGAAATGCAAGTTAAGATCTCTTCATAATGCTCATCCAATACATTCTTGCGATGAGTTTTTAAAAAATCAAAAATGTTTTTAATTATGACTTTTGAGTCCATTTTTATAGTTGTTGCTGGTTAAAGTGTTGAATGCTTACTAACAATTTGTTTACTTTTTGTAAGAGGAATTAACGTAAAATGAAAAATATTTGTAACACATACAACAATAAAACTTTGAAAACTATTTAATATTCTTAATAATAGCATTTGTATTTGTGATTTTTTTTATATATATATATTTATATTATATATTTTTCTTGCTTCTATTAACTATAAAATACAGATACATAAAATTAATACAAATATAACAACATTTTTTTACTTATTTTAATCTATGGGTGTAAAGGGTACATTAGGAAACATTATCTTCATTAAATATTCAACTTTATTTTTTATTTTCTTGTCAATATACTTTTCTTCTATGGAGTCTTTAAGATTTTTTTGAGAAATTAATTGTGATGCTTTGTTTTCTTGTTCCATACTTTTTATTGTTTCCTTTATCGTAGAGTCTATGTGGTTCTTTAGCATATGAATTTCCTTATTAAAAGTGGATAAAACTTCCATTAAAGAAGAATTTATGTGGTTTATAATGCTTGATTCTTTAAGACTTATTTGATCATCAACATATCCTTTACACACGGCTTGGTGGGGGTATTCAGGATTACTTCCAACATTGTTTAAATATCTACTTTCTATATCAAAATCACCAGAGGGTAAGAGTTTAAATCCCAATCCTGGAGGACCCACAATACCTTTAGTTTTTGGAGTAGGTTTGAAGTTCCTACCGAACTTGTCGACGTTCATTGTTCAAATGTTAAGTTTTCTTTTTAGTATGATACTAATATATAATATTTGATTCCTTTAATTCTTCAATTATGGAAGTGATTTCATTCTGATGGTTATCGTTACCAGCATTTTTAGATGCTATCAAAAGTCGTAGTCTATCCACAAGTTCATTTGGATCATTCCAGTATACATATTCAATATCTTTGTTTGTGTATTTCATTTCAGTAATACTAGAATAGGATGTTCCTATTTTTGCATTATCATTTTTAAGTCCAGCGACAATAGCCTTTATTATTTGTGTATATTTCACACCTCTGTTACTCTTAATTCGAGAAGAACTATCATGATTCATTCTGTATGCATTAGTTTTTTGGAGGATTTTCGAATATTGTTCTAAGTCATCCTTAGTATATTTTTGCTTACAAGGATTTTTCTTTAACACCAATTCAATGAGACCAGGAGTTCGAGTAAAAATTTCATCATCAATGATAATATTCTTATCACTTATTTTAAAACTACACTTTCCTATTTTTACAGATTGAGTGTTTGCATCAAAATATGGTCCATAGGCCGTATCACGATTCGACTCTGACAACAGTTTTTGTTGATTGAAAGACGATGATTTATTAGGACTATCAAAATTTTTTGGTGTACTGAATAAAAAAGTATTATCTGGACTATTCAATTCTAATGAAGGTGATTCTGCTCGCTCATGGTCCTCCTCATCCTTTTCATTAAAAGATTTGAAATGTAGCTTACGACGTTTCGGTGTTTTAATATTATCCTCTTGTTGTGATTCTTCTTTTTTAATATTTCCAACCAATTTTTCAACGGCTCAACGATGGGTTTGAATGTGTTTTCCAACTCAGTTTCTCGCATCATTTTACCAGTTTTTAGTTGAAAATATTTATTTTTTAGCACATTTCGCGTTTTTATTAGATCATTTAACACACTTTCATCCATTTTTTATAGTACAAAATATGAGACAGTATTTAAATATTTATTTTATTATGATTATATGATGGACTAGTACCTCCAAACAGTGTTGCTGATGTAATGTGTTGCTTTCAAATGATAAATGTATATTTATAGTATTGCAATTTTGTGAAAACTGTTTTTATATCGACCTTTTTCAATGGTGCTTTCCTTGTCTATAACCAGAAAACCGAAATTATCAGCCCAACACTGAGAACATAATTCTTTAAACTGATTAAATGTCATATCAGAGTTTATATGATCTTTGTAAGCATGCATCAAATTCAATTCATCTTGTTTGAAAAGAATAATAAAATTAGCATTGTCTCTAATTAAATGTTTTGGTATATGGGTATAGGACTGACATAAGTAAAAACTATCAACTCCATTATGACGACCCATGCAAAAATAATCTCTTATGTTATTTTGTTTCTGGCATGCAACATCATCAAATATAAATATTGAATTATTTTTCGCGTCTGATGGGGGCATTATCTCGGAATTATTAGAGAATTCATTGTATTCCATTCCTTTCACGGATGTAATCAGCTTTTTGAGATATATATATTTTGGTTGATGTAAGGATTTAGAATAAATATAAATATTTTCAAACTTTAATCCATTCGGGTCGAGAAGAATACTAAGCATAACATTTGTTTTTCCACAGTTTGATGGTCCAACGATAATTCCTCGAATACTGTTTGGGAATAATGAACCATGTTTTTTTTTTTATTTTGACTTTGGAATCAAAGTTTTTTACGTTAATAACTTCTGACTGCTTTACGAAGCGCATAATGCCGACTGTTAACTTTTACAATAAAACATAGCATTTTTATATGATTATATTCATATGTGTTTCAACCTCCAAGTAGGAAGGTATACAAATTATAATATGATTGAGCACAACGTTCGAAATCATACTCATAATAAAAGAAAATCAATTGAAGGAAAGGGGCTTTTGAATACGGTTATAGACAAATTACCATTTGAGCTACATCTTCCTTCATATAATTATTGTGGCCCCGGAACTAAATTGGAAAAACGATTACGTAGAGGAGATAAGGGGGTTAATCAACTGGATGAGGCTTGTCGTTTGCATGATATTGCATATTCTAAGAGTAGCTCTGTCTCAGATCGACACGTTGCTGATAAAATTCTAACTGAGCAAGCGTGGAAACGATTTAAAGCAAACGACTCTTCAACGTCTGAAAAGTTAAGCGGCCTTTTGGTCACCAACATGATGAAGGCGAAAACAAAGTTCGGTATGGGTAATAAAGAGAATAAAAAAAAATCTATCCGAGCTAGTAAACAAAAGAAGCAGTCTTGTAAGAAAAATATTTTTAAAAAGGCCATAACTGAAGCAAGAAATGCTATTAAAAGCAATATCAATTGTTGTGGTACAACATCTATGGCAAATATTGCTCTGAAAGCTGCAAAAAATGTTTTTAAAAATAAAAAAAAACAAAATATACAAACTCCAAGAATAATCCCGCTTCCAAAGAGAGGTGGTTTTCTTCCATTTCTAGCTCCTATTCTAGCTGGTTTATCAGCTGTTGGATCTTTAACAGGTGGAGTTGCCGGAGTTGCAAAAGCACTCAATGACGTTCATGTTGCTAAAAGAGCTTTTGAAGAAAACAAACGACATAATAAGGCTATGGAGGCAGTCGCTATTCAAGGGAAGGGGTTATACTTGAAACCATATAAAAATGGTCTTGGTTTATTTCTAAACACACCTAATACAAAAAACTGATTGATTTGCTGCCTAAGAGACCCTTAAATAATCATGATATTCTACGGTTGGAAAGAAACATCTCAAACACTTTAGAGGAGTTTTTATGCGAGACTCATTACCAAAAAACCTCTACGGATCAAGAGTGTGGCGTTATAAATTTGGATAGTGAAACTGGTATGGGTACTCATTGGGTAGCATATATTAGAAATAAAAAATATAATATTATAAAGTATTTTGATAGTTTTGGTAATTTAAGACCACCAACTGAAGTAATAGACTATCTTGGTAATCAAATAAATTATAATTATATTCGAGAACAAGATTTTGATACATTTATATGTGGACATTTATGCTTAAGATTTTTATTAGACCAATGTTGAAATGTTTTCAAAAGTTTAAATAAAAAATGAATAAAACCATGTGAACACATCAAAACTGTCTCATTTTTCTTTTAACCAGGATGTCGCTAACATTAACATTAAGTGGTAATGAATCAAGTCTCAATGCAGAATATTTTCCACCAATTGTACTGAAATCTAATTATGTTTGCGGGCTTATAGATTTTCAAACATATAACTCTATACCAAATGTAGATGAGTTTAATAATTTGATACATGTGGGCGATAATGTTATCTCGCTTCCTATTGGTTCATATGAGATAGAAGATATAAATAATTTAATACAAACAAAACTTAATGATATTAACAAAAAAAAAAAAAAATTAAAAAAAAGTGAATTTAAAATCAAGGCCAATATAAACACTCTAAAATGTGAAATTTTTAGCTCGGAAGATATTGACTTCTCTAAACCGAATTCAATTGGATCTCTTTTAGGATTTAGTAAGAAGCTGCTGAAGGCAAATAGTCAATATGAATCAGATCTCTTCGTCGATATAAATAGAGTTAATGCCATACGCATTGAATGTAATATTATAGATGGAACGTATATTAACAATCAACCTGCGCATATTTTACATGAATTTGCTGTTAAAGTAAGTCCAGGCTATAAAATCATAGAAGTTCCGAAAAATGTCATTTATTTACCCGTGAACGTCAGACGAATAACATCGTTGTGTTTAAAGTTCATAGATCAAGACGGAAAAGTTATAAATTTTAGAGGAGAGACATTAACGGCTCGATTACATTTACAACCGCAGCCATGATTGTATATGAAAATATAATTAGCACAATCCCATATAAAAACACCGCCGAAAATAATTCATTACTCAATCAAGCTTCGAACTCAGCCGCGGTAACACATAATCTTACAAAACATAATCAGGATTTTTTACTCTCATTGGGGTATATCATAAAATATTGAAAATCAAAAACAAAATATAACAATATGTTGAACATTTTCCAAGAGCCCGAAATCTATGAAAGTGTTTCTAAATATGAATATCATACTTACTCGCCATATCAAAACAATTTTGAAAAAAATGACATCGTTCAGATTTGCATACAACACCAAAATCTTAATGTTCTTCCTTCGGAAAGTTTTCTATATGTTGAAGGATCACTATCGAAGACAGATGGAAAAGAAATAGTCAGCACAAGACTTGTAAACAATGCAATGGCTTTTCTCTTCGACGAAATACGTTATGAGCTGAATGGAAAGGAAATTGATTACAATCGAAATGTGGGGATTACAACATCAATCAAAAACTATTTATCGTTGACAAAAAATGAGAGTGATATGCTTTTAAATGCTTCATGGTCTCCTGATTCAGATATTTATTTGAAACCATTTCATTTTAACTACTGCATTCCATTGAATAAGCTTTTGGGTTTTGCCGAAGATTATAAAAAAATTATTCCCAATGCTCGTCATGATCTAATTCTCACTCGTTCTAGGATGGATGAAAACGCTATAATCTCCCCAACTGATGAAAATGTACAAGTAAAACTACATAAGGTACAGTGGAGAGTACCACACGTGACTTTATCAGATTCGATGAAATTAAATCTATATAAATCTATAAATGCAAATAGTTTTATGAAAATTGCTTTCCGAAACTGGGGTCTCTTTGAGTATCCCATGTTATCAAGCTCTGACCATCACATCTGGAACGTTAAAACAACAACGCAAATAGAAAAACCTCGATATATGTATTTGCACTACAAACTGCAAAAAATAAAAAAATATCTGCTGAATCCTACAACGTTTGACCATTGTGATTTAACAGACTTAAAAGTATATTTAAACTCTGATGTATACCCTCATGAAGATCTTAATATTTCTTTCGAGAGAAATAGATATAGCTTGTTCTACAAAATGTATACGGATTTTCAAAGAACTTACTACAATAAAACCAACACTGAACCTTTGCTTTCTTGGGATCTATTTAAATCCCGTGCTCCAATTTTTGTTATAGACTGCAGACATCAAAATGAGACTTTGAAAACAGGACCTATCGATATACGCTTGGAGATGAGAACATCAAAAAACATTCCTGCAAATACTTCAGCTTATTGCCTCATGCTTCATGATCGGATTATTGAATACAATCCACTTGACCAAGTTGTTAACAGAATTTTCTAAGGATTATATTATTTTTTTTTATTTTTTAATGTAAACCTAAAAATAAAACCAGAAAATATATAAATAAAATACAATATTATTAAAAAAAAAAAAAAAAAAAAAAAAACATGTGTTATTATTCAAGATTTGCTCATTCCATTTAATTTATATCACCACTTCAAAATAATATAGGAATATCATAACATTTGTATGTTTTTCATTTGCTATTAAGGGTAGGAAAGTAGACATATACAGGATATGATCCTAAATGTCGTATTACACATTGCAAAAGGTTTCTTTGGGGTGAAAAGTAACTAATGAAAAGAAGTATGGGGGTAATAATGCATGCTTATATCATATTGATTGCTCATAGTAGAACAATAAAGTTTTTCCCCGCATTCATTCATGCAGTTAACATTATCATAAATTTGTATTGTTGACACTTGGGATATCATCGGTGTAAATAAGGACGCAGTTGGATAAATTTATGTATTGCGATCATCATGAATGTATATTTTAATTGTCGGCATCCATCCCTATAGATAAAATAATGTGTTGACCTTATTGACATACATTTGTATTCCGCAATAAAAATAACCCTTGGACCATTTTTCAGGATTTTAATGATAAGGGGCAGGGTTTTAGTAATATGATTGACATGATGCTAGCAAAGCAATAGATAAAGGAGGTATAGTCCTATTAGACAAATGAATGATATGATGGTAGTGAGGTATTAGGCTTTTGTTACACTAATTATCACCTCAATCCAGGAAAAATCCTAAAGCAATAGATATAGATGGTCGAGTCCTATTAGTCAGATGAGTGACATGATGGTAGCGATATATTAGGGTCTTGATATATCAATGCACGTAATATAATCGTAAATTTTAATTGCCGGCATTCATCCTTATAGAAATATAGTGCTAACCCTATTTAAATATTTTTAAAATATTTTTATTTCCGTTGACTTTAAACATCCTCAAAATGTATTCCATTAACCCATAGCATAGATCAAAACCCAAATACGTTTGCTAAGCATAGATCAGAACCCAAATACGTAACCCAAATACGTTTGCTAAGCATGCTCTAGAACCCATAGCATAGATCAGAACCCAAACCGGTGCCACCGGTGGCCTCGTACCCTCTAGTTACTACTACTAACCTCACTTCCGTAAGCAAAGTTGAACGAAACTTTACGAAACGCTCCCCTCTGCAATTATAGTCGTGTCATATGCTTTCCTTGTATTTGCTTGCTCTCTTCCGACCACTTAGGTGCCCCTCCGAGCATTATAAATCTAGGTCTAGCCTTTTCGGTGTTTAAATGCATTCAGCTCAACTCAAATCTTTTTCGCAGGAAGGTGTCACTAGAATATATTTGTATTTTTCACTTTTGTACAAAAATGAAATGAATGTAGTTAGGCCTTTATTCTGAAAAAGAGTGAAAAGAGCCATGAAAATATCAAAAAGAGCCAATTTTGGATGATTTTAGAAAAGTGGAGCCAAGGAGCCATACATGAAAATAAGAGCCAAATTGGCTCTTTAGAGCCATGAAGGTAGCCCTGGTGACACGTTGGAGTTGGACTCAGAGGTGGTTGAGATACCACAGTCATCAGTGGTACAAGAAGAAGCCACCAAACCAAAATCGAAGAAAAATAAAAGCCACAACGAAAACTTGCTAGCCAAGAAGCAAATCAGCTTCAAGAACAATTTATCGAGGCCCAAAAAGAAAATTTCAATTTCATCACAAAATCGCTGGACAAAATAAATGAAACCCTTCAGCAACAAAACTTGTGTCTGGAGGAGATGAAAACGATAAATACATCCTTGAACAAAATGACTAACTGCATGCAAAATTTGTGTCAGATAAAAGAAAAAGAAAGTTTATGTTCCATTGCTCTTAACAGAGAAGAGTTGAATTTAAAGCGCATGGAGCTGGAGCTGGCGAAGGCTATAAATGAAATGAAAATTTCAGAACTGAACAAAAAGTGATCTTAGCTTATTAGTTTTAAATTAATACAAAGTTCCTAAAATAATTGTGATTTGAATTGATTAAGTTTAGTTTATGTTTGAAGAGATATACTTTATTTTTTATTTTTGTAAATAAATTGATTTTTTTAATTATTTAGTCTATCTTTAAATAATTGGACGGTTAGCCCAGAGATCATCTCTAATACGATTCCTTATTTGGGTTCCAGCGTTGATGTTGTTTTCTTCTTGTTGGTTGTTTGTATTTTCTATAGTAGATACTCTCAATTCTTCGGGGAGTGGTACATTCTGGTCGCAGCATATGTTGTGCAAAGCAGCACATACGTTTATAATTTGCGCTGACCTTTTTGGGGAGTACCTGAGCTTTCTTTCTTCTAATATGCATCTCCACCGAGCTGTAGGTGAGCAAAAGTTTACTTTTTTGTTTTATAGGAGAAAATTAATATAGTAGGTACTCTTGATGACACCAATACATCGTTCTATCGTGCTTCTCGCCTGTGAATGTTTATAATTGAAGTGGGCTTCTGGTGAGTGATCTGCTGCAGTTCTATATGGTGTTATGAGGAAGGGCTCCAAAGGGTAGCCACTGTCACCTTGTCAAAAATAATAGTACATACATAATGTTATAGTTCATATAACTTTTGATAAGCAGTACCCAGAAGCCATGACGATGTTGTTCTTCCTCCACAATATTCCGAATTTAGCTTTTCTCTTTGTGTACTCTGCCTCCATACGAAACTATCGTGGGAGCTTCCACCATATTTTGCACTTATAGATAGTATTTTGTACTTCTCGTCACAAATCTAGAACACAAAATGTAATGAATATTCATACTTTAAAGAGCATATCGAATTTGACTTACAATCATTGCATTTATGCTGTGTCTCCCTTTCCTATTAAAAAACATATGCTCATTTTCAGATGGGCGAAGAATCATTATGTGGCTCCCATCTATGCAGCCTATTAATTGAAATAAAAAGTATGAATTTCATATATAATTATATATATGCATATGTAGGTAAACATACTCGAATAAGAGATATAATGTTAAGCTAGGTACCTCCTGGGATTCCAAATTTTTCAAAGTAAAATCTTTTTGTTGTTTCCGAGGTAGTAAATTTAATTACCAAAGGACACAATTTTCTCTCCATTATCTTCAAAGTTGCTGCAGTGAGCTCACTAACAGTGCTTTGCCCCATCGGGGTCGACCAGTCAGAACCAACTTGTCTTTGGTAGGCTCCCCCTCCAAGAAAGTTCAGCGTCACTGCTAACTGGAGGGTAGGTGGAATGTGGGTGGAACGTACTCCAGTGGGCAAATCCAAAAGCCGAAGGATATATGAAAATGTCTCTTTTGTTACGCGAAAATTTTTCAGAAATCAAGACAAATAAAATCATAAAAAAAAACTAAAGCTTACTTTGCGTTTGGTAGCTCAAATATATTTAATTTGTTCCGCAGATTCAGATTCAGTAAACGAACTTGCCTACGGTAATTGTTTTCACTTTCATCATTTTCGTTTCTAAAAAATACTTGCACCGGCACAAACACGTTCATTTTGTATGAAAATATAAGAAAAATTAACAAAACGAATTGAAAACACGCCAATTTCACGTAGATGTGATAACAAAATAGCTGTCACAAGTAAATGTCACAAAAATGTGATTGTCACATACAATCACCTTACGCAGAACAAATTTGTTTTTTGTGACTATCAACTATCACAAATCACCTTAGCCGATTCCACCCCTGTTTTTTTTCGATTAGAATGGTGCATGATGGTTAGTGCGTAGGACTGTCATGCTGAAGGTCTGGGTTCGATTCCCAGACGTGCCACCTAAAAACAGAAATATTTATCCGAGGTACTGCCTCTTGCGAGGAATTAACAAATCCTCCAAGAGTATACTTGTCATGAAAAAGTGCTTCTCATTTAGCCGTTTGGATTCGGAAAAAAACTGTAGTTCCCCTCCATTCCTGCCAACAACATGCACACAGGAATGGTGGAGAGTTGTAAGTCACTAGGCCCTGGTTCTCCACGAGCTTTTGCGCCACCCAATTTATTTATTTATTTTAGAATGGTGCATCAGGTGCATTTTCGGTGGCTTTTATATAGTAACGCCCTAGACTTGGCCAATGTTTAAGTCCAGGACTGCTTATAATTTACTTATTGACCAATTATTATTGGTTTTATATGTTTTTAAATAATATTATTAAGTTCGTTGGGATCGCAAAACTGAGTAAAAGCAATCTATACAATCTATGTATATACATACATGTAAATACACAAATTTTTCAGAATTACCGCATGTATAAACGTTAGTTTTTTGGGGGCATGTTGCTAATATTACATATATTATAGATATATTTACAATATTATGTTGAGTAGAGATTTGGTTTGGTGAGTTTTGTGAGATTATCCATGATAGATATTATTTTTAATGTTTTATTTTAAGAATTTAAATTATTTACAAATATTGAAAGCATTATAAGAAAGGTGAATTTAGAATTACATTTTTGATATTAATTATTAATTTGTGTTTTTATTTTTGGAAATATCAATATAGGAGGAAGTTTGCTAGCCTTTGTAGTTATTAGATAAACTTTTTGAAAAAAAGGAGTGAGAAATCCTATTTCCATACCCCTTACCCGATGGTCTCCGAAACTTAGAGATGCATTTTCTTATAACTTTTCTTTCAAACATTTGCAGTTCATGTGCCACATTGGGAGTGATATGGAACCAGGAAAGAAAACCGTACGAGATTACAGGGCGGATTAGAGTTTTATATATACGGAGCTTAGTGTTCTTCTCTACTTCTTTAGAATCAAGCAGCGATTTGAGGATGGCCCAGGCGGCTCTGCCTTTTCCCAAGGCGATTCTTGCGTGCTGATTCATTTTCAACCTTTCATGGAGGTTAACTCCCAAATATTTTATAGACTGCTTCAAAGGAATTACCTTTCCATCCACACTTAGATGTAGATATTAACTTTCGCGCACCGCCAGGTGATGCCCTTTACCGGAGGCATTCCTGAAGCATATTAGTTAGCATTTTTTATAAGTTATTTCAATGCCGAATTTCTTAAAGTATACGATGACTTTTTTAAGGTGGTTTTTGATCTCATTTAGAGCCTCATGGGGTCTTTTATGCGGGCTGTAAATTATTGTATCATTCGCGTATAAAATTGCTTGAGAGTTGTTGTTGTGAGTAGGAAAATCAAATAAGTAAATATTGAACAGAAACGGTCCCAAAATCGACCTCTGGGGGACACCTGCCAGGAATTGGGATGAGACATAAATTTTCGTTATCTAAGTTCACAAATAGTCTGCGGTCGGAAAGGAAGTTTTTAATAAGTTTGATAAAATGTGAGGGGATGTACAGGGTACTGAGTTTGTAAAACAAGCCAGCGTGCCACACTGAGTCAAAAGCCTTTGTCAGGTCTAGCGCATACGCGACTGTGCAGTTTTTTGATCTTAAGTTGTTCAAGATTTGGTTCTAAAAATGTAAAAGAGCGTGCTCAGTGGAGTGTACGCACTTGAATCCGAACTGTTGGTTTTGGGAAAAAGAGATATCAATCGAAAATGATTGGATTTTGTATAGGATGATTTTTTCGAAAATTTTTTGAGAGTAGGGATATGGGACGAAAGCTGTTATTGTTTTTTTTTTTTAACGGGATCAGTTTAGCTTTTTTCCATGCCTCTGGAAAGTAACCATTATTGATGCAGTTATTGAAAATAGGTATTATCATCATCATCGTGTCCTGTAACCCCGGCTGGGGCATAGGGCGTCAACAAAACGTCTCCATCCTTCACGGTCTGCTGCAAGGTACTTTAGCTGTGGCCACGTCTTTCTCTGGGATTCTGCTTCCGCTAAGACAGTTGATTTCCATGTTGTTCTTGGTCTTCCAACCCGCCGTGCACCCTGAGGATTCCATTCAAAGGACTGCTTTGCAATTTCATTGTTTGGTTTCCTCAGTGTGTGACCAATCCAACGCCATTTACGCTTTCTTATGTCGACGTCCAGCCGCTCTTGACTTGTCCTGCGCCACAATTCCTCATTTGATATTATTTGTGGCCAGCGAATCTTTAGGATGTGGCGAAGACAGCGATTCACAAAAGCCTGCAATTTCTTCGAAATGATAGACGTGACTTTCCAGGTTTCACAAGCATATAACAGCACGGATTTGACATTGGATTCGAAGAATCTCAACTTAGTGCGTAAGGAGATTTGACTTGATTTCCAGATTGGGGACAGAGTACCGAAGGCAGCACGAGCTTTATTTATTCTACTTTTAACGTCCAGATCCGTACCACCGTTTGCAGAGACAATACTGCCAAGGTAGTTGAACTGTTCCACTACTTCAACTGGCGTCTCCTGTAGAATAATACGCTGCTGTGTGGAGCGGCCTGTGAGCATTATTTTTGTCTTTTTGCTGTTTATTCTTAGACCACTCGACTCTCCCTTCACTTGCAGTGTTTGGCACATCCCGTTCAGCCCACTGATGTTATTTGCCAGTAGACATATGTCATCGGCATAGTCTAAATGACTGAGCCTTTCGAACGGTCTCCATTGAATGCCCTGTCGCTCTGCTGTACCTACACTGGCCGTCAATACGTCGTCCATCGCCAGCAGGAAGAGAATTGGCGATAGAACATCCCCTTGTCTCACACCCTGTTGCACTACAAAGGAGTCGGATAGCTGCTCATTGTGCAAAACAAAACACCTTGCGTTGTTGTAGGACTCTTTAATAATGGCAACTATTTTTGGTGGAATTCCTCTACCAAGCAACGATCTCCATATACATTCTCGGTTAACTCGATCAAAGGTTTTCTCAAAATCCACGAACATGAGGTAAAGCGGTGATTGAAATTCCATCGACTGCTCGAGGACGATACGCAGGGTGTTGATATGGTCGACACACGATCGACCACTGCGGAAGCCAGCTTGATGCCTCTTGAGTGTAGACTCGATTCTATCCTTTATTCGCTCGAGAATGATGGTTGCCATTAGTTTTGGGAAAACGGACAAAACGGTGATACCACGCCAATTGTTGCAATTCTTTAAGTCACCTTTCTTTGGCAACTTAACAATCACACCATCCTTCCAATCCCTGGGATAGCTTTCGTTTTCCCAAATGTTTTTTATCAACGGATGTAAAATACTAGCCGCTGTTACGGGATCGGCTTTCAGGAATTCAGCTGGAATTCCATCCAGTCCAGCTGCCTTGTTGTTTTTGAGGAGATTTATTGATGTCTGGATTTCCGATTCTGACGGGGGTTCGATGTCAATACCCCTATAGGACCTGCGCATCTCGTTTAGTTGGGGCACTTCAGCACTCTGCTCAACTGAATCCTCATTTAGCAGGGCACAAAAATGGTCCTTCCATCTACGAAGCTGATCCTCAATTGATACCAAAAGTGTGCCATCCACATCCATTACAGGATGATTGGTGTTGCTTTTTTTCCCGATAACATCTTTGGCTATTTGGTACAATTCCCGGATATCTCCTCTTCTGGCAGCGATTTCCGCATTATCTGCGAGTCCATCTACCTTCACCCTCTTGTCACGTCTCACACAGCGATAGACCATCTTATGTGCAATGCGGTACTCTCTTCGCAAGTCAGCCTTTCGTTGAACATCTGCTTCAGCATTTATTTGGATTTTCAACGATTTGCGAAGTTCGATCTTATCCCAGGTGTCTTGGGATATCCAATAGTCTCTACGTCTCGTTCGCTTGGGTACAGTTTCGGATCCAGCCTCCATAAAAACACTTTTAATTTCACCCCACATCTCATCAATTGTTGAATTCTGGATTCCGTTTAATGACGAGGCTCTGTCGTTAAGGGTGGTGACATAGTTTCGACATATGTTGGGGTCATTTAAAGCATTCGTAATGAATTTTGAGCTCCTTGCTGCATCCTGCGCTGGTTTTTGTACGGCAGCGGTTCGTAGTTTGAGACTCATCAGAACCAAATGGTGGTCGCTTCCCACATCGGCATTTCTTATACTCCGGACATCACACATAGACTTCCTCCATCGCTGCTGAATCATGATATGATCAATTTGGTTTTCGGTTTGACCATCCGGATGCACCCAGGTAATTTTGTTGCACGTCTTATGCTTAAATACAGTCCCACCTATCACAAGACGATTCGCGTTACAAAAGTCGACAAGCAAGTCACCATTTTCATTCCGTGACCCCAAGCCATTTCTTCCCATCACGCGTTCCAGTCCGTAATTGTCTGAACCGACTTGGGCATTGAGGTCTCCCATAACGACTATGATGTCGGCTCTCGGAACACTACTGTAAACCGAGTTAAGATGAGTGTAGAACGCGGTTTTGTCTTCCTCGGTCGCTTCATTTGTGGGGGCGTAGCACTGAATAATTGTGACGTTACGAATTTTTGAACGAAACCTTGCTGTCATTAATCTCGCAGAAATGGGCGCCCAGGAGATCAAACTACGCCTCGCTTCTTCGTTCAACATAATTCCGACACCATGCAGTCTTTGGCCACCCTCTCTTTCATCTTCGCCGGAATACAGCATTCTCGTCTGTCCAGTGTCTGATCTGTATTCAGCTCTTCCTCTCCACTTAGTTTCGCTTATGCCCAGGATACTGATGTTTAGACGAAGCATTTCACGCTCAACCTGCTCGTATCTACCATCGCTGTACAAGGATCGAACGTTCCATGCTCCGATTTTCGTACGTATGCGGTAGCCAAAAGTAACATTTGCGCTTCTTGAAAGACTTCTTCTATTTGTCAACGATTCACTTATTATTATGGCGTCTTGATTGACGCTCGTACATGAAAGATGCCGCACCCCCAAATCCGATGTGCGGTTTACTGCAACCGAAGCTACAGAAGGATTTTCTATAAAAAGATTACCTCTTGGGGACTCATTTCCATTTGTTGTCATAATTCATGTATTTGCTTATATCCTTCCACCATGGTGTTTTCCGAGATATGATTAATAACATACATAAGCTCAGATTTGACAGGCACACCCGCCTTTTGTATGGTCAAACACATAACTGCTCGAGGCCGCCCACTATGGGAAAACAGACGCCTTTTGTAGCCGCCCAATATGGGTTACAGACGCTACCTGCTGCTGCCGTTGGCCTTTTACCAAAAAAGCTCCTCCGCCACCAGACTATCATGCCGTTGACCGCTACCTGCAGTTCATCCGTCTTAAGGGGGCTTTTAACCATCCCAAGGACAAGTTTGTGCCCTGACCAGCAACGCTGGGTTGTCTGCTTATCCCGGCATCCATTCGGTCCCCCTGCACGTTAGCGTTACCCGCCCTCTACCACGCGGAGGTGTGCATAGGGATTTTCCTATCATTGAGCCTAGGGCCATATGGCGTCCTAGCACTCTCAAGTACTTTTAGAGGGCATTAAGTATTTAGAAATTACGATTTTAGATTTGCGCAGTACAAAATTACTGATCATGTCAGGTCCAGCAGATTTCTTGTTTTTTGATGACTTGATAGTGGATTCGATAGGATTTATTGAAGAGAAGAATTCATTTGAAATCGAGTCAGCCTTATTAATGGGTGAGAAATTGCCAATTCTTGAGTTCGCATTCCAAACCGAAAAGGCACTATTGAAAGTTTGGACAGACAACACGTTATCCCGGTCAGACTGGGGTGTTTTCAGTGCGTACAGGTCTGAATAAATGGCTTTGAATGCCTCAACTTTTTCTACCAGAGTAGTGAAACTTCTGTCCCCTCAGTTTAGAGTCAGAGGTGCTCTTTTGGATTTGTTATTGTGGCCAGTAACTTGGTTGATTGTTTTGAAGACGTTTGGCGAAGGTTTCAAACTGTTTAACTTTTGTCGGAATTGAGTGTTTAATTCTGAATTGACCAGATCTCTTATAAATAAGCAACCTATTCTTGCCGACAGCTCTACATATTGGACATTGTTTCGATCCCCAAAGTGGTGGAAGATTCTTTTTAATTTTGTTTTCCAAATTTTTCTAACCCTGAATAACCTTATAGGGTTTCGTCTGAGGTGTTGTAGCGTTTCGAGGTGATTACCTTTTGTATACTATGGCTGGCGTTGCAATCCGTAAATGAGTTGGAAAAATTTGAAATGAGAAGGTCGATTTCCTCATTCGAGAGATTTCTATCGGTCGGGATCGTTAGATTAACGAGAGAAGCATTAAGAGAATTATTTACAATTGACCAGTTTGTGTTTTTGTAGCAAGTAAATTTACTAGGGTTGTCTGGGAAAGGCGACGCATTTTGCAATTTGATATTCATGAGAACCGAATAGTGATCCGGCTAGGGGCTCTGAAATTAGTAGATATGATGAAAAAGTCAATATGCGAGCCTGAGCTTGGACGGGTAGGACCCTCAACCGCTACTATATCGTAATCAAGGAAGCGGTCTACCGCAAACCACTGGGCTAGGTGTTGCCCATTCAAATTTGTTTTGGTATCACCCCATAGTGGGTGTCGGGAATTTAAGTCCCCCCCCTATGATCACAAAATCGTAGCAGCTTACACAGTTAAGCAGGTTATCCAGGGCTGTGGGTAAAGTGGCCCCAAGGTTGCATGGAATATAAACCGAGACCAAAGCCAATGTCTTCGTTGTGTGTTGGAAAGCTAATGGGATTAATGCTATGGAGGCTGAAATAATGTCATTATGAGAGGGTTTTTGAGAGAATTTAATGAGTTTTGAAGAAGAATACCGGTACATCTACCTGTGTTGTTGCCAATAAAGCCGTAGTTGCTGAGACTAATGTTAACTTTCTTTTATAAGGCTGTTGGATTAGTATCTTTTAATATGAGATCTATTTCTATTTGTTTATCGCGGGGAAAAGGAGTTTACGTTAGCAGTTAAGATGTTTAAATTCATGGTGAAGTATGAGAGAGAGGCGAGGAAGCCTAAGTAAGCCTCCGGTTTTTGGTTCACATCGAGCTTTAGATATATGGGCCAGAAGGCCCTGATTTGATTGAAAAGTACGTTGAAAGGGAGGCCGAAAAAATTTTCGGCCAGATTTAAAAAATCCGCAATAAGGTTTCCGCAGCCATAGTCGTGGGAGGGTATTCAGGAGCACTGCTAGCTCCTCTTACGGCTTCGGCGTATGATTGGTTTAGCCGGTTGTAAATTTAGATTTATAAGGTTGTGATCGCCATTTATTGCAGTCGACCTTGCTACTTCTTTTTATTATGATTTTCCCTACGCTTATTGCAGCCCTTGTAACTAGCAGGGTGTCCAGCTGCGCCACAGTTTACACAGGAGGCTATTTTGTTCTCGTTTTTTTCGTTGAGCTCGCATTTCCCAACCTCGTGCTCCATAAGCACTTTACGCACCTAACTGCGTATGCGCAGTAATTGGCCACATGCCCGAAGCGCTGGCATCTAAAGCACTGTCTTGTGCCCACCCCGCGAATTGTATCCCATCTGACTTTGTGTCTCAAAAGGAGTTTCAAGATTTAATTTTTACAAGGCTCTTCCCGTCCCCCAAAACACATATAAAACATATCCAATGGTATGTCGTTATCCTTAGACCATTTGGTCTCAAAATGCTTAACATACACGTTCAATGAAGGGATCAACTTAACGATTTCCGACTTCACATCGGCAGGGGAAAAATTTCCCTGAGATTCCTTTTAGAACCAGATTGATTTTTTTTCTACTCCTTTGGAGTGAAAGATAATGCATCAATATTTATTAATTTAAATTGATCTAGCAGATGGCCATGCAAATCTAGCTCCTGAAATGAGCTGCTTAATATTGGCCACAGGAGCGACTTTGTGCTTTGCTTAGGACGGTGGCATGCTGGTCTCGGGCTCGGCTGGGCGATTTCGCATCTGTAAAAATAACGCTCGAATATCGCTATAAAACTCGTCAAAAGTTTCATGTGGAAGTTGTCTCCTGTCCATTATCTGTCTTAAAATTCAGGGTCTTTTTTCTTATTTTTAAATTGAATTAAAAGCTCAGATTTTAAATCATAATAATTGAGCATCACATCTCCCATGTTTTCTTCAAGGTACTGCCAATACCATACTAGGGCAGCCCCGACAATAAGTGATGAAAATCGCAAATAAATCTTCGTTGCTCATGGAATACTTCTTCTGTATCGTTTCAACTCTAAAAATAAAAACTTTCAACGGACATAGATTTAGGTGACCCATCAAATTTGATTCCCCATTTGTGTACATCCACCCGTCTAGTATCTCTAAATTTTGAGTCACTGTATTTCTCGGTGGTCTCGAACTTGAAGTCTGGGGTAAGGTTGGTGGGATTATTGGGTCTGGTAATACAGTTCCAGGTATAAAAGTAGTTTCCGACTGTCTATCTTGAGGAGGAAATGTATAATGTTTTGCGGAATTTTCAAGTTCACTAATTTTTATGTTTACTTCTTTAATTTTGGTTTCCATTGAGACTAACACCTTCGTCATGCCATCGTGGAACATATTCAGCGTCCTATCATTACATTCACGGACTGCTAATGTCACAGCGGATTCTATTTTATTAGAAATGCTTTCATCCATGACTCTTCTAATAAAATCTGATTCGGATCATATGGCTGTCGAATACTAGTATTCATTCGTTGAGAATTTTCGATTTACAGAATCAGTCGTATTCAACTCTGTGACACTTCGAATGAAATCTTTATTGTGGTCTAACTGATTGCGCGTACGTTCACGCTGTGTATTTTGGTCGAGCGCTTCCATGTCAGCACGGACAGTTCTTTCCTCGATCTGTATTAAACGGATCTGATCGAGGATATCATAATCGTCGTCCTGGCCGTTTGAGGCTATTATCCTCATCAATCTCTTCGATTGTTGGACGACGAAGAACAGATTCCCTCGCAGACGCACCTTGAACTCTAACACTAGGTAGAACCGTATTGGTGCCGTATGCTCTTTGTGGGTTTTCACCTAATGACCTACTGATTGCTTCCCCATTCAGAGTCGACATAGCGCTAGGGTTATTCCTGGATACAAACATCCTATCGTCTCCTTGATCTAACAGATCCCCGAGAGGATATCTTATATTTGACCTAGGTCTAGGACTAGGCACATTTTTGGCAACCGCGCCTCTACCTCTACCTTCCATTTTTTTTACAAACAAAATCGTTTTAAAAAACCAAAGAAAAAAATTGATTTATTTTTTATAAAAAAAAGGAAATTAAAAAAAATTATGAATTAATGCTTATTACCTGACTTAAAAACTGTAATCAAAAATAAGGAAGAAAAAAAAAATTATTACCTATACCTAAAAAAAATTCAAAAATAATTATAAAAGAACTCTAATTCAAAAATGTAACTATTTCCAACTAACAATAAAATAAATGAATAAAAAAAAGGTGTAATTCCCTTTGAGAAAAGATCTAGATTTCTTCTTTCTTTATTCCTTTCTTTCCTTCTCGCTTAATGTAACCTTTCTAATCTAAAAGGTTATATAAGCAAAAAAAAACTAAAAAAAAAATAATTCCTCTATATATCTTTCATTCAAGAAAATTATACAAAAACTAAAAAAAATGATAAATCTTTCTTTAAAGAATTCAAAAAAAATAATAAAAGCAAAAAGAAAAACTAAATCTAAATTCAGAACTACTCCTAATGTAAAAAAAAATTCAATGATATTCAAATGCTTATATGAAAAAAACTAAAAAAAATGAAACCAAAAAATTTCACACATTCAAAAATCAAATCACCTTATGCCTATTTCAATGAATAATCAAAAAAGGAGAAAACTTCAATATTCACTATACCTAGTAAAAAAGTTAACTTATAAAAAAAATAAAGAGAAGAAAAAGATAAAAGATTCAAATAAAAAAGTGTATAAATTCAAAAAAAAAATTTAAACTTCAAAGAAAAAAAAAGGTTATAATTTTAATGGATAAACAAGTTAAAATAGCAAATTTTAAATGTTTTACTAAATTTACTAATATCTTGTTTTTTTTTTTTTTTTTTTTTTTTTTTAGGGTATGATACCTTTTAAATTATTTATTGTATAAGTGGTTTATAATGCTTTTGCGGTGGTGTGTGAAGATCCTAAATGTCGAGGATCCTATATATTAAGGAAACTTTTTGTATGTCTGTCTTGTCTGTCATGTCGGTCATCTTCATGTCTGAAACCCTCCTGATCAGAGCGAGTATTGATGCATAACTTTCCTTCCATGCCACTACTTGCAACGAGTATGGAACCCTGATAGAAGGCTGACATGGTTTTCCAGCCATGCATCAACACGGACAAGTCTTCCAGACCAAAGCTCACGCCTCACTAATAACCAGGCTGTGCCTTATGTCATAGGACAGCGTGATACACATGGCCTTTCATACTTGTCCCACTCCTGCTTCCGAATTGATCTTCCAATTCCCTCACGGAAACGCTGGTTCTGAGGACCTACGTTTTGGGCAGTAATCTTCGGACCAATTACGAAGAAACAGAAGTATGTACGGTCTGTGAGTATGAGAATGTTTTATGTGGATAGAAAAGAAGGTAGGTATAAATGAAATTAAAAGACTGAAGATAAAAGTTAAGAGAAGAGGCTATTGAAAGTCCAAGGTGACAACCTTCCAAGGAAAATTGTCCCCTTGAAGTTACAATTGGTCTCGAAAAAAAATTCGTTGGGCGCCATTGAAATGAGCTGCTTATTATTGGCCACAGGGGCGACTTTGTGTTTTGCTTAGGACGGTGGCATGCTGGTCTCGGGCTCGGCTAAGCTCGCCGGACGGGGTGGTTCTTGTCCTTCACCAAACACTGAGCTCAAATTTCACTTTTTGATTCATGCCGAAAATAAAAATAATAAAAAGTAGAAGAAAGCTAAGAAACTAAATCGAAAATCGGACGGACTTTGGATAGACTAAAAAAAATAAAATGAAAGATGAAGATATATACACACACTCACATACCTTTGCCACTACCCTGACAAAAAAAATACACGGTGAAGATGTCCTTGTGTCCCAAAGGAAGATATAAACAAGATAAAAACCTAAAACTATTTCTAAACTAACCTAATGATTATAAACCTAACCCCCCATATAATCCTAATTTACCTAGAACTAAAATTGTGTATATCTTTGTTTTTTGGAGAACGACATCCTCACTCCATCGTCTCGCCAGGATAGTGGTTCGCTTTGACCAAGAAGGTTTTGCCTGGTGTTATTGGCACAGCTTGGCCTGCCCTCCCATGTGTCTAAAAGACACATCCTGTTGCTATCTTCCTTGGCCGATATTATGGAAGATAGCCCCTATTCATTTCTTCAGCTATGAAGATTAAGTCGCGGTCTTCGTCATGTGGGAGTCGTGTTTCCTTTTTATACGGCCTGACAAGGCTCTTCACACACCTGTCGCTTTACTCAGTCTTGTATGAATTTTATAAATGTGAGTTTTGATTTATAAAAATGCAAGACTGAGTAAAGCGACAGGTGTGTGAAGAGCCTTGTCAGGCCGTATAAAAAGGAAACACGACTCCCACATGACGAAGACCGCGACTTAATCTTCATAGCTGAAGAAATGAATAGGGGCTATCTTCCATAATATCGGCCAAGGAAGATAGCAACAGGATGTGTCTTTTAGACACATGGGAGGGCAGGCCAAGCTGTGCCAATAACACCAGGCAAAACCTTCTTGGTCATAGCGAACCACTATCCTGGCGAGACGATGGAGTGAGGATGTCGTTCTCCAAAAAACGAAGATATACACAATTTTAGTTCTAGGTAAATTAGGATTATATGGGGGGTTAGGTTTATAATCATTAGGTTAGTTTAGAAATAGTTTTAGGTTTTTATCTTGTTTATATCTTCCTTTGGGACACAAGGACATCTTCACCGTGTATTTTTTTTGTCAGGGTAGTGGCAAAGGTATGTGAGTGTGTGTATATATCTTCATCTTTCATTTTATTTTTTTTAGTCTATCCAAAGTCCGTCCGATTTTCGATTTAGTTTCTTAGCTTTCTTCTACTTTTTATTATTTTTATTTTCGGCATGAATCAAAAAGTGAAATTTGAGCTCAGTGTTTGGTGAAGGACAAGAACCACCCCGTCCGGCGAGCTTAGCCGAGCCCGAGACCAGCATGCCACCGTCCTAAGCAAAACACAAAGTTGCCCCTGTGGCCAATAATAAGCAGCTCATTTCACTCCTTTACAAATATTTTGAGCCTACCAAACCCTTTTGAGTCGAATTTGACGTCTTTTTATAAATTCTATAATAGATTAAGCAGTAATACCTTTTGCAAAAATTGGTGGGTACCAGCTTCTATTATCCACGGTCTTATTCGCGTCGCTATTGCGATGTTGTTGATGTTGAGGTTGCTGTTGTTACTCGGGTTGAGAATATTCAAATTTGCACTTGATGCACGCTGTTCCTGAACTTCATCCTCTTCGTCCAATCCGACATCCAAGGGGGCAAAACGATTTTGATTTTGACTTTTGGGAATAGTCAGGGCCACCTTTTTGGCCGATGTGTCGATAGTTGCTTAGCGGCTTTTACGCGCTAAGATTTTTGTGTATTTATCCTTGTCATTCGAAAGTAGCTCTTTGAAAGTTGCGTCAGTAGAGAGTGAGGGAGATAGTTCCATTCCCCAAGGGGCACGCTATGTTATTGGGAAGTTGTGGTGACTTCTCAGTAACATAGTGAGGGTTACATTTGGGCAAAAAAACTAGTCACAGGAACATCACTATAACAGAAAAAGCGCAGAAAGCGGTTGTGTTGTGCAACTTAATTCAAGTTACTATGCAGATGTACGTAACACTTGTGTAATCAATGTAAATCGATTTAAAGTGGTTGCCTTAAACTGAATTGCAACACTTTTGAGAGGTTATAGTCAAGTCATTGCTGTCTTAATTGTAACTGATGAACAAGGTGTAGTGGAGTTTGTCAAGGCTGAACTGAATCCTATCATAAGGTTATTAAAAAGTTTTTCGTTACTTTATTTTAAGTTGATTGGCATACATACCAAGTTTCATTCAGTTTCAAAATTGTATTTCCTATTAAAGTATAAAACCAAAAACAAAGTCAAACATTTGAGATGCGATAGCTGTTTTTTGGCTCTTTTATTAATTAATGAAAACAGATTATATTAGATAATTAATTTTCAAGGTTCTGCGTATTTAATTTTCGTAACGCTCGCAGTTAAATCATTTAATTTTCTATGCTACCACCTTCAAAACCTGCGCGCTCAGAAAATAAATTATATTTAAAGTGTTTTGTTAAATATTCAGTGCCCTTTTATTTTTTTTATGAATTTTGTTTTAGAGATTATTAAATATTAACACTAAATTGATATATTTTATCCATTTATACAGTTTAACATCAAGGTTTCAATATATCAAATTAAAAACAAAGGATTTAAATTTTTTTTTCTTTTTTGGGATCGAAAAAAAATTATTTTCAGATAAAAAAACATGGCTGAGAATAAGTTTTTTTTTATAACCCAATAGCAACTAACTGAGACGCTTAAAAAACTTTTTTGAAACGTCAATGAACAAAGCATAGGTACATGGTGCGTTCTTTTTCCTTAGAAATGTTAATTAGAAATTCTAGTTAGTCAAACAAAGAACTTAAAATCTATTTTTAGAATTATTGAAGGAAAGCTTATGTTTGCATCTGAATGTATAGGGTATGACATTGTTAGCACATGAAAAATTTATAAAATTTACGAATTAAATTCCTCTTGACTATTTTTGTACAAAATCGAGTCATTTAGAAATTTATACTTATCCCTTTTTTCATTTTATATGATGGGTACATACAAATTCCATTATAAATATTTGACCAAGTCGAGCCATTTACGGATCACAGAATATAAATAATAATCAAAAAATATCTTAGATCAATTTCAAAAACCGAAATCGACAACAGAATTTATTAAATTTAAAAAGTATTGACAAATAAAAATATTTCCAAATACAAAAAAACAGATTTTAGAATAAATGAACGCTGTAAGTTAAATAAAGTTAGCTTTAAAGAAGAAAGGGAACGCACTCCCTTTGAAAAATACGTGCATCCTCTCAGCAACGGATTAGTAACTACAATTATAGTCAAGCAGTCGTCAATTGTCATACCAGAGTTGCATCCAAGCCCTTCAATAACACCGGAAATCGAAAACAATTTTGTGACAGTATGTGTACATTTATTGTTACAATTAGGTTTTCTGCCATTTTGATTTCGACATGCTTCCACAATCTATTCCTCCATAAATTGGAAACAGTTTCGTAACCGTTTGTATGTACTTCTTGTTACAATTAGGTTTGTTTTTGCCATTTTGTTTTCAATGTGATTGCGCCACGATAAACAGAAACAAGGTAAAGTTTGTATCTCTTAAAAATAACTCATTTGATTATTTAATTTCTAATCATAGTTTCTCTTAAAAATTTAAATAATAATGAAAGATGGTAAAAGTTGATTAATACGTCACGACAACACCAAGATATGCCAAATAGGGGTTGTATCTAATGAGTATACTACCTTGTTTCTGTTTATCGTGGGGCAATCGCAATGAAAACAAAATGGCAAAAACAAACCTAATTGTAACAAGAAGTACATACAAACGGTTACAAAATTTTTTTCGATGTATGAATTTTATATTTCTTTAGAAATCAAATACAATTATGTGACCGGCTGTGTCTACTTCTTGGTACATTTAGGTTTTGTTGCCATTTTGTTTGCAATTTACTAGGGGCAAAGATATATTTAAGTTTTTTTGTGTTTTGCACTTATGTAGGTTTCATTTGGTCGAGTTGCGATACAAATGTTTTTTTTTAAGTTAATAACATAAAATTAGTTCCAAAAGTATATATACTCGTATATATTGGAAATTAAACAAAATAACCAACAAATCTCATTATTTGTTGAAACCAAACTAAAAATTAATTTTTACATGTGTACCTACATATGTATATTATGATTAACGAATCTGAAGAACAAAGTAAAGTTGCAATGTAGTTACATTTAGGTTTTTTTTAAATTTGTATGTCACTTTAAAATCATAAAGTAGTAGTTGAATGGGTTTTTCACTTTGTCACAAAAGTGTTGTACATAAGATTTCTGAATCATAATTAATTAGGCATTTTAGAGTAACTTTAAAGTTGCAAAAGTTCAAAGACGCAAAACAGTTTCTCTTCTGTTTTTGATAAACGAATAATTTTAATTAGGTAACAATGGAACACACGGATAACTACCCAGTTACTATTAAACCACGCCTATTAGTTTTTAGTCTCACTTCATATAAGCCGTGACCTAAGTATTACTGAGTTGGAACTCAAATAATTTAAAATAAAATGAGACCATTTAATAACTTCACACAAACTTCAAGAAAACTAAGATGTTATAAGAACACTTCGGAGGTACCCTTGTGAAACCATATATAGGATTTTCTTGTTGCAAAATTCAAATCTGTGCCCCTTGGGTCCTCTATCGTTTGAAGATTTGGCGTTACCGATGAAGACGCTCTTTCCCACCGGTAAATTAACCGCTTGGCTCGTGCTGTTTCTAACTGATATATTAACCTATTGGCTCGTGCTGGTTTCTATGGGAGTCCCCTGGGGAGCCACAGGTTCTACCTCCATGTTTTGTACAAGATTCTTTCTCTTCTCTAACAATTCTCGGATAACTTGGTTGTCCATCGACCACCAGTTGATATTCTTGGGGATATCTTGTTTGTCCTCTTCCGACATCATTTTCGAGGGCAAATTAATTGTATTTACCGTCTCTATATTAACCGGACTATTTAATGGTTGTCCATTTGGAGGGGGATCACCACCTTCCATGTTAACAACTGACTATGTCGCAAAAAACTTGTTATTATTTTTTTTTTTGTAATTATTTGGGCACTCGAAAAACACGTCTGGTCGCTAGAGATACACAAACACGGAATCGGCTAAGGTGATTTGTGATATTTGACAGTCACAACATATAGCAAAACTATGGTAATGTGATTGTCAACTATCACAAATCACCTTAGCCGATTCCACCCCAGCACAAAAGTGGCAGCTGGAGAATAAGCTAGCCTGAGATTTTGGTGATTGCATGGTAAGGAACATTCTGTAAACATCACTTAAACCCCTATTGACTGTAGTTAAATTGAGTGACTAATTTGCATTATGACATCGAATAAGTTTATAATGAACCTATCAAATTGAACCGAATAGAACGCACCCCGAACTAAATATAATTATAATAATATAATAATAAATAATAATATAAATATAAAGAAAATAAAAAAGTTTCTTTATTCTTGTTTGTCTTCTTTTACTTTTTGTTCATCAATTTAGAATTGCAATTCGATGAAAAACAAAATTTTTTGGTAGTTCGTGGCGAACCTGGGTCTGTCTGGTTATACTATACCAACGTCCTCCACCGTTTCTGAAATGCCACCTTTTTATTCTTCTTCGACATCAACGTCAACATCATTGACAGTTAATACATTCACTTCTACATCTTTGCCAACAATCATTATCATCAATCCAATTACCGACTGCTGTTAATTCATTTGTCAACTATACTAATCAAGTAAATGATGTCATATCTCCCATTATAACAGGTTTGAAAGTTGTAGAAGGACTGAAAACATTCTTTGTTTCTAAACTCGACCCCTCAACAAATGCCCTTGATAAAAATTAAAAAAATAAAAATTATGTCTCAGAAAAGATGGGAAGTACACTTAAGTTGAATGAAGAGAAACTGCTACACCGAAACCGCTCAAAATATGCTTCATTTAAAATACGTGTTCCAGAATCTATATTTCATGTTCTCAACTCATCATCTATTTTGCCAAACAGAATAATAATTCATGAACTTGAAAACAAATCTGCTTATTAAAACCAGGAACCCTTTTCATCAAACCAAGACAATGCAGAATCAGCGACTAAGCAAAACAGCTTTAACAGGTATTAATTTACTACCAGAATGTAAATGGACTTCGGACTAAGACCAACGCGGTCTACAAAAACATGAACAAACTTCCTCACGATGTCATTATACTGACGGAAACTTGGTTAAATAGCTCTTTTCTTCGTACTGAGCTTTTTGATAACTCTTATCAAATCTTCAGACGTGATTGTCACCCATTAGATACTTCTAATATTGTTGGGGGAGGAATTCTTGTGGCGATTAAAAACTCACTGGTTTGTTACTTGGTTCATGATTTTCGTGTAACCAATATCGAAATTATATGTGTAAAAAACTAAAAATCAAAATGCGGACTGCACACCTATTCGTTATCTCTTGCTTTATACCTCCGAGTTCCAGTAATAAGCTATATGAAGAGTACATTGATTGTATTGAAAGCATATACGTCCAATTGCAGCCTGAAGATGAAATCTTGATCGTAGGTCTTCCGAACTTGGCTTGGGAAAAAACAAATGATCACAATTACTTTATTCCGGTTAATGCTTAAAGTCTTAATGAAATATCACTAATCGATGACATGTCAGCCTGTGGCTTGAACCAATTTAATGGAGCATTAAACAAATTTGAAAAAGCCCTGGATCTTTTCTTTTCTTCGATAATGTAAGCACCGATGTTGCTGTATTGGCCTCTGCTGTGATATTAACTGACGAAGATCGACACCACCCCGCTCTAGAAATTTCCTTAAATCTGAACATGTGTATTCCTTCCCTTAGCTTTAAGAACAAACTAGAACTAGAGTTTAATTATAGTAAGTGTAATTATAATGATCTCTTTAATCTTTTATGCACTATTGACTGGAATCAATTATTCCAAAATTATAACTATTCCGCCTAAAAAATCACGTTGCAATTGAAATGTTTCACAATGGTTTGACATTCAACTTAAAAACTTAAAAAATAGAAGAAACAAAGCTTGGACAAAATATAACTACACCAGAGCTGATGAATAAAACCATTAAAACTAAAAAACCATTTTACAGAATATTCTGACACTTTGTACGAAAATTATATTCGGAAAACTGAGATTGAACTTAAAACTAATCCAAAAAAAACTTTGGGAAATTCGTGAATGGTAAAAGAAAAATTGATAGCTATCCTAACTCTATGCGTTATATGGATCTTACTAGTCATGAGTCTGAAGTTATTGCTAACATGTTTTCAAATTATTTCAAAGAAGCATTCGAGGAATCAGATTCCAGTGCTCCTTCTTATAGATCTTTATCGGTAAAAAATTTCTCTCAACTTAACTCTATTAACTTTGAAATTAGCGAAGATTCCATATCTCATCATATCTCGAAACTTGACGATTGTAATAGTGCAGGCCCAGATGGCGTACCATCCCCTATTTTAAAGAAGTGTGTGTCCTATTTGTCATATCCACTATGTGTTCTTTTTTCCTTAATATTTCGCCGTCTGAGTGCTTAAATGCCCCATATCCAAACAAATTAACCTAAACCTAAAAACGAATTTTAAGGTTTGAAAAATAATTTCCTTACTTTCTCCTTGAGAAATGTGATGTTTGAATTTTTATATACATTGTTTGAAAATATCTTTGTTGTAATTTGAAGACATGACGTCAAAAGCTGTAACGGTTATTTAAAAAAAAATAAAAGTATGGAAAAAGTCAGAAATGGATATAGGACCCTCGAAAATTTCCTATGGATATAGGACTTTTGTGCACTGAAAGGAGGGAATTCAATGTTAGCAAGAAGAACAAAAAAAATCAAAAGCACAGGTATTATTTATTTTTATAAAGGACATAAAACAAAAAATACTATCAATTTAGTGGCTATACCTTACTAAAACTCTTATTGGATTATTTCTAAGTCATCAAAATAAGTAAGAAAATGCTTAAGTATTTTAATACTTAATTATGAAAAATACCTAAAACTAACTTTGGTCCTTAAAATTTTCCTGAAAAATACGTCTTTTTTAATTGGAAATAGTTTATAAAAATTCGTCAACATTACATTGTATTAAGTTTTGTTTGTTTCTTAAAGTTTTTTTTTTCAAATTTTAATTTTTTAAGTTTTTTTTATTTTATCCACTTTAGTCAAAAATTAAAAAAAATGCCCAAATAAAATCGTTAAAAAACCTACAAGGCTGCATTAAATGCAGTTTTGAAGCTTGGGACCATTAAGGTACGTAAATGAACTTGTCTAAATAAGTATAACCCATGTTTTATTTTTAGGCCAAGGTTACACATGTAAGTTTTACTTTCGTAAGCTACTTACGGAAGCAACTTTTGATAAAATTACAAGTGTAAACAGCTCTGTAAGTGACTTACAGTAAATTTATAAACTTACGTAAGCTGTAATTTGAAAGAAAAACTTACAAGTATAAAAACGTTTTTTCCAACTTACGGAACTTTCACAGCTTACTCAAACGGCAGTGATAAGTTTTCAAACTTACGGAAGTATTTTTTACTGTAAGTTCATCTGTAATGTAAAGCTTCTTGTAAGTTGCTTCTGTAAGACTTACATAAGTGGTAAGTAAAACTTACATGTGTAATCTTGGCCTTACTCATAACCGCATTGCGGACTAATATGAAAACAGTGCTTTGCATCCATCTCTATTTACGTCATGGTTGGTTATTTTTCCACCTTTATGTTGTCTTTTTTCTTTACCATCATCAAAGTGAAAACTTACTTTTGCGTTATTGAAATAACCCCCGATAGAAACCTGGATCCCATATGTTGTTCTTGCATGCTAGAAGATAACCCCGGCCCAGACCCAGATATAATTAAACGCTCTAAATCCATGGGCACTTAAGCATTAAATGAATGTTTTAAGAACTCTTCTACAAAGACTGCCCCATATAGTACAAGTTTTGAATGTGCGGCAAATAAGCACTAAGAGGACCCACAAATTAGTGGTCTATGGAGCAAACTGGGTTTCTGTAACTTCCTTAATAATAGAGATAGAGCTACGTGGATAACAGCAAACGATAGAGAAAATTCGAATTAGTAGGTATAATTGCATCATTAACTCAGTTTCCCAAAAAAGTGGTCTATGGGGCATTTAAGTACTCAGGGGCGATTTGGAAAAGTGCATTCATAATTCCAGTTCATAAGAAAGGATCAAAAACCGAAATTACGAACTACCGACCAATAGCAAAATTATCGGCCGTTCCAAAACTATTTGAGTCAATTATATGCAATGTTCTTTCCTTTCACTGTAGTTCACTTATATGTAGCAGTCAACATGGTTTTGTGAAGAAAAAGTCAACAGTTACAAATTTGTTCCACTTTACATCCTTTCGCTTAGACGCGTTGGAAGATCGTGAACATGTTGATTGTGTTTTTACTGATTTTAGTAAAGCTTTTGATAAGTTGTATCATAAAACTCTTATTTTAAAATTAAGCAATATAGTGTTACTGGGTGCTTGGATAGTAGGAGGTGAGTATGGGATTAGGGATTTTTGGATAGAAACAGGAAGTTGGTTAGGTGAGGGACCGGAAACCGTTCAGGAGACCCCGGTAGGCAACAGTACAACAAAATAAAGAAGACGGAAGCGGAAACTAAAAGCCTACGGAAATGGAGGATAGGATTTGTTTAAACGATAGTGGGAAATGACGAAGTTAAAAAAAAAAGCGAAACGGAAATGAAGAGTTGAAAGAAAGTGAAGAGAAAGCTAGGGTTAAGAAACTGCCCAAAGGGACAAATAATAAAGGTACGGAAGAAAGCGAACGGTAGGTATAATGAAAGGTGAAATATAGGGCTAGTCCAAAGGAAACAAAAAGAGGGGACCTGAATGGGGGATGGGAGAGTTTAACCTCAGGAGCTGTGCGGGCGGCCGCCCTCCCAACCTGGAGTTCGTGGCGAGGCTTTTCGAACTCCCCGAATGCTGGACATGGACGCTACCCTCAGGTTATCTCCTCCGAAAGCGTTTTAGCCCCCTTTGTCCACCCCCTGAAAGTCTAACTTACGCAGCCATTAAGCAGCTTTTACCGCTCAGAAAAAACGACAAAATTTGGCGGGATCAACAATAAACATGTTTTTTTTATTTAAACAAAACCTAAGCTAGCTAACGACTTTTCTTTACAATACAATAAAGAACAATATTAACAAAAAAAATGAGAGCCACCAAAAATGAAAATGGCATTCAAGTTAAGGACGGTATTCAAAATAATAAAATAAACCTAGACTAACGCAAATCGCTACGACACAGGTGGTGTCGGTTTGAATTATACATTTATATATATTATAATAACATATGACCTAATAATTATAACTATAAATTTTTTTTTTTTTTTTTGTTTTATATTTTTTTTTTTTTTTATTGTTTTTTTGTATATATATAAATAAATTCAAAAAGGATTTGTTTAATTAATTAATTAACTCTCGGCAGAAAGCCCAAGTAACACACAAATAAAAATAATAAAAAACAAAAAGAAGAAAAGTTGGAGGCTGAAGCCCCTACCGAGCCTTCTCCAAGGCGCTTCCTTCTACCAGCCAGCGCCCCCTGTTTGGGATGAGTTAACCAATTCGTATACGTTTTCGTAGACCCTACCTAGATAGAGCTCTATATATACCAAAATGGCCAACCGACCGTAAGCAGTCTAGCAGAAAGCTTGGTTAGGTTTTTTTAACATTCCTTTTTCTTTCACAACCAATAAATAGTTTTAAAATATTTTATTTTTCCAAATTTCTAATTCTTTTACTATCTTACTATATAACGCAAAAAAAAAAAAAAACTTCTTTTCCTTTTTCTTTTTTTAAATTTAGTTTTTTGTTCCAATAAAATCTTGGATCTGTCCCACTGTAGTGGGAAATGAAGCTCAAAAGGACTCTAACCGAGGTTAACTTTTTCTTCTATGTATAAGTGCCGGCTCAGATTGTGCGTTCTTTGAAATTTTTCGTGCTCAAAAAAAAACTTCACTCATTCTTTATTTCGACCACTCTTAATACGATAAGCCGAATCTGAGCCCGAATCTTTTAACTGCTGGCACTGGCTAAAATTTGTCTAAAATTAACCTAATGTTTTACAAATTATCTATATCTCTATCTTTTCTTACCACTTCTATTAAAATTCCGTTACGTACGTATATATTTTCAAAGTTGTTTCATTCTCCTTCAACCTGCATAAAGGTCATATATATTATAGGGTAAAAGAATTTGGCTATCAACGGGTATATATATGTAGGTATATAACATGTTATATAGGTACTAATATAATTTAATATAGAAGCTGCACCACTGTCCACTCACCAAGTATTTTTTCTTTCCTTGTTTATTTAAAGGGATTGGGTTTCCAGCGCGCAATGATCGTTTTTTTTTTTTTTTTAATTCAAAATTAAATTTTTATTGAAACCGACCGCACTGCCTTATTTATGGCCTTTTCGATTGGCAATCCAGAAGCGTTTGGAATGCGTGTAAACCCGTCTGAAAGTGTTCTATTGGCATTCAGAATGACAGTTCTTCTCCTAAAAAGAACAGAAAACGATTCTGGATTTCATTTCAGAATCGAAACCAGAACAACTCACACATTCAAATACATAGTTGTCAAAGTGTTGTCAAACATTGCAAAAAGTAAATGTTTAAATAAAACTAAGTAAATTTCACACATTTTATTGTTTCTAAAACAATTATTTTCCGTTTAGAATATTATTTTCCCATTTTCTTTATTGAAAATTATCATACTTGTTCATATTTGTTTCCGGCAAGTTTCCAAATGTGAAGAACTATTTCCATCCGCTTGTGAAGTTGCACAAATACAGGGATACGAAAACTTCAGAATCAAACTACATGTGCCTGTTTGTTTTATTGGCGTTCCGGATCGGAGAGTTCTTCCGAATTGCCAATCGAAAAGGCCATTAGTAAGGACCTTGTACCCGTTTTGGACTTACACTTTTAGACGTTACTCGTCTTATACTGGTTTGGAGCGTAATGATATGAAAATTTCATTCCACAAACCTCGAAACCCTATCTTCCACCAATCTACACCCATACATCTACCCATATACCGCTCGCCAACCGAATCGATTATAAAAAGCCGTATCAACTCACAACAATTTGCCTACATCTCTCTCTTTTACCTTTTTCCTTCCCCCCAGGTAATTCTTCTCAACGAATTGGGACTCAGCTATACTTACATATATACACCTTATTTCCAGGCCTACCTTACCAACCTGGTACTACTTCTTCAGTTACTTTGGGAATGTAATCTCCTTTCTATTTTCTATCCAATTTATTTTGCCATAAAAAAATAAATTTAAGTGTGCCTAGTTCTTAAAATCTTCATTGTTTCTAAACTGGCCTAATTTCTCAACTTCCTCTTTATTTGACGTCTTTGGGACTAGCTCAAACATCTGTGGGAAGGAATTTGCTTGCCAGTATGTTTCTCTCACTCTCGCACCCTCTGAACAACTGCTGAACAGCCCTCAACATCTCTAATGTACTATTACTATTTTTCATTCATTCATTTTCATTTCGATTCTAAAAAGTGAGCCAGCATAGAACAGACGTGAAATTTAAGCTTACAAAATTTCAAGCATCTTAACTCCTTTTTAACTAAAAAAACGGTTTTTCTTTTTAAACATTGAACCGAAATTTCTAACAAGGTTTTATTCCGGCAAATTCTATCCGCAATATTTATAAAAAAAAGGGGGTTTTGTTAAAACCACATGGTCGATCTCTACTCGACCTCAGTCCCAGGAACCATTACCCCTAGTGCCTTTTAAAGCCTTCTCAACGAGGGGCGGACTGCCTCTGTATCCAAAATCAAAATGGTAGACAATTCAATGGAAAGTTCAATGGAGTTCCAATTCCAAGTTGAGGTCACAGGAAATTGGACTGAGGTTAATAAATCTTCAGCAGCGCCAACAAAGCAACCTACAGCACCTAGCAAATCCACCGCGACAGAAGCGGCCAGTAATTGCAATATGTTCGCTGCCCTAAGTGATCTGAAATTCGCCAAGAGTAGTTCCAGAAAACCAAGCAATCGTCTCGCAATTATCCCAGTCCAACCGACCGACGCTTCTACAGAGAACCTATCCATGAACAACTCCAGCAACATCGCTATTACCACCGCCACCGACACCACCGCCACAACTTCCACCACCACCACCGCCGCCGCCGCAATCGCCAGTACCAGCGCCAACGCCATCATCACTGGAATAGCCGAAGCTGAACCAATCGCAGGAGGATCCAGGGACGTTCATCCTAAAATTAAATCAAGTAAGTTCTGCCCCGCTATATGTAGTTTTATTAGAAACAAACACTAGAAAATTAGTATCAGATCTTAAACAAATCAAGTTCTTTATTAAAAACTTTAAAAACGGTATGTCCAAGTTATATGTCAATAAAAAAGAAGTCCATCAGGAGCTGATGGCCAAAATAAGATAAAGTAACGAAATTCAAGGTTATTCTTATACTTTAAAAGACGACAAAACGCAGAACATTATCCTAAGAGGTCTCACGTCAGATTTCAACGAAAATGAAATCCATGACGAGCTCGATTCCATCCTGCCGGGGATCATAGACAAAGTCACGGTCTTTTCAACTGAGAGATCTAGAAGTCTTGGAGTTAATACCAACTTATTCCTGGTAAGACTCAAACCAGGTATTCTCTCAACCGGGATTGTTAAAATAAACTATGTGCTTAACACAAAAGTGGTATGGGAAAAGCCCAGAGGTAACTCAGGTGTTCTGCAATGCAGACGATGTCAAAGTTTCGGCCATTTGGCCAAAAACTGTGGCAAAGACTATAGATGTGTAAAATGTAAAGGAAACCACTCACCAGGTGAGTGCCCAGTGAAAATAGCCCCTGACTCTAATGTACTTTGCGTCAATTGTGACATGGCTCATCCGGCTAATTATCGGGGGTGCAGCAAATATAAAGAATATCTGCAATCCAAGAAGAAAACCCTCTTCGAAGCGCAGCAAAGAAAGTCCCACGGACGCATCCTCGCTAAAAACATAGCCAACCCAGTCTTGCCACAGACATCGTTTGCAAGCCTCTTTCACCAGAGGCCAAACGAACCTCTGGGCTTCTCCCAACCAAAAATCTCAAGCAAAAATTACCTGGGCCAGTTTCTAGACCTCTCAAAAGACCTCTTCGGTATAGGCATTTCTGAGCTCTTAACTAAAGTTGAAAACTTCGTTAAAAATATAAATAACAGCGGATCCCTGCAGCAAAAAAGACTCGAATACCTGAACCTCCTTAACGAGGTTATATTAAGCGCACCATAATGTTAATAAAAATCTCAAGCTATAACATTTCGTCCATGGTGGAACAGAGCAGGAGAATTAAACTACTTAAAGTACTCCTTGCTCATCAAATATCAATTGCGTTCATCCAAGAGACGCATCTAGCTTCCCGACATAAAGTAATTTTAGATAACTATAACTTTTTATCCAACCCTTACAATCAAGGAGTTGCAATTGTCATCAAAAACAACATTAGATATACAACCGTGCAACTAACAAACCCAGTCTTCCCAAATATATTCCGTTTTATTAACATTTCAATTAATAATACCCCTAAAAAAATCCTGCTTGGATCCTTATATTTTTCCTGTAACTGCCAACCAAGTCAAAGCTAGAGGAACTCGAGAAAATCAACAATTTATTCGAATCTTTCGACGGGGCCATTCTCGGTGGCGACTTAAATGCCAGACACCCCAATTGGGTTGATTCGAAAATTAACCAAAACGGCAGAAACCTCGTAAATTGGTTCAACTCCAGCAACCCACTTCTTATTAACCTCACTCCCCCAGACCCAATCTTCCCTAGAAGCTCGGCCTATCTAGACCATTTCCTAATATCCCCAAATCTCGTCAATAGATTTGATAAAAATTATATTATCAGTACTCTGCCTTCATTCAGTGACCACTTCCCAGTCAAACTCGATCTGACCTTGACAGATTCAACTATCTCGTTGGTCAAACCCTACATAGGCAAATCATACAAAAATACAAACTGGTCCAGCTTCAGGAACGACATGGATTTGGCCTTGATTTCAGATCTCCCTTCTCCTGATATATCCCTCTCTAATCCTCAAATAGACCAGAAAATAGCATTCTTTAACGAAACCATCACAGACATACTAGACCTCCACTCCACCAGGTCTGTGACCGATTTCAGAAAATACAAGGATCTTCCAAGCGATATCAATAACCTCTATAAAACGAAACATCGTTGGCAAAAAGAACTCAAAAACATCTTTCATAGAACACTAAACAGAGTAAACAATGAGTATAGGGCTCTGGCTAGTAAAATTTCTCTACTTAAAACTATAATCAAAGAAAAAGTCAGCATTTGGTTGAATATGCAAATCGCAATCAAACTCAGTAACATCAAGCCAGGCCCTCACGCCTTTAAGGAAGCGGCCAAATTGACAGGTAAAAAGAAAAGATTCGTATGTGATCAAGTCTCCGTAAATGGCAGTACAATCACCGACGAAGCGAGCAAAGTTGACGCCTTTAAAGAACACTTTAAAGAATTGTACCCTGAGAATATCCTTTCTCACAATCCTGACATAGTAATTTCCGTCCAGGCTGAAGTACAACGCCTATCCGAACACATTCCTCAAAGAAACTTCTCTTTTTCACCTGAGAACACCGCCACTAGCCAAAACAATCAATTTTTCACTTCAATTCCTGAAGTGACGACAATAATAAAAAACTTTAAAGCTAAAAAATCGGCAGGACCAGACAACATTTCCAACGTTGTCCTTAAAAAAATTTCACCTGAAGGCATAAAATTCCTTACCATCTTATTCAATAATTGCTTAAACAATGGCTACTTCCCATCTGAGTGGAAATCTGGAAAAATCATACCGTTAATAACCCCGAGGCCACACGAGTACTTGCAAGCAAGTTGGCTACATACACTGCCTGTCATATTCGTAATTTGCATTCCACTTGCATCCCACTTGCTTTCCACTTGCATTCCACTTGCTTGTCTCCCAACTTGCTTCTCACCTTGCTTCACTACTGGCTTCAAAACTTGCATGCCAGTTGATAAGCAAGTTGCTTGGGTTTGTTTGTGTTAGTAAACAAATGTGTATGTATTGCAACTTGCTTGCAAACATCTTCACCTTAAACAACTTTAGGCCAATCTCCCTGCTGTCGCACGTGGGCAAAATCCTCGAAAGAATACTGTTGAACAAACTCGAAATGCACACAGAAGAGCATATAGACTTCATACCCGACCACCAGTTTGGCTTCAAAAAGTGCCACTCCACAGTCCACTCTCTTCTTAAAATCCACAACGAAGTAACATTCAACCTAAGACAGAAAAAATTTACCGCAGTATGTTCTCTCGACATCGAAAAAGCCTTCGACAGCGTGTGGAGGGATGGCCTTTTGTTTAAAATCGGGCAAATGGACTTCCCACCCCATCTGATTAACATGATCCACAGCTTCCTTAACAACAGGTCTTTTTTCATCCAGCTCCAGCAATCAAAATCAGAGATATGCCCATCCAGCCGGGGCGTTCCCCAAGGCTCAATTCTTGGCCCAAAGCTATACAATCTCTTTTTATATGATTTCCCACACACAATCTTCTCAGACAACGCCATCGTGTCCGAAGCCATTCTTTTTGCCGACGATACCATAGTTTTCGCCCCAGCAGACTACCCATCTGAAGCACTTACAATCCTCAAGTCCCACCTAGAGATAATAAACAACTACTACAAAAAATGGGGAATCCTCATTAATAAAGAAAAATCAGAAGCGATATGCTTTCGAAACGCGAGTGGAAAGGGGAAACCCGGTGTAGTACGGGAAAGTGAAAACCTTAAGCTATCGTTAGATAATGTCAACATTCAATTTAAAAATCGTCTTAAATATCTAGGCGTAGAGTTCAACAACCTTCTGAAATTTAACCACCATGCACGCACAAACAAATCTAAAGCCAGAAATATATCCAACATGCTTATGCCGTATCTAAGGCATAACATGCTAAGCAAAAAAGCCAAGCTTCTTTTCTATAAATCATTGATAAGACCGTGCTAGTCTATGCATTTCCGGTATGGTTCAATGTGTCTCCTACAGTCATAAAAGAGCTCGAAGTCTTCGAAAGGAAAATGTTACGCCTTTGTGTCAGCAAAAATTTCAAAACTAGAAATAAAAGATACTCAAATGAATTCATTTATAACGAAGCAAATATAATTCCATTATCTCAAATTTAAATAAAAGAACCAAGAACAAACATTTTAAAAGGATTCATATTAAGAGAATTTTAACGAAGCAAATCAATTTTTTTTAGAGTGGTGCTTTTTTGGACCACATCGGCTTCCCTTGCCCGATTAGGCTTAGTTTGGCATTTGGAGTCATTCGAAGTACGATCAAAACACCAAAAAAAGGTGATCTAAGAACCCGGCGCTCAGCGAAATTCCCAGCACTATTGCGCTTAAGATTATCTAGTTAACAGATAACCATTTCGAATATCGAAATAGTCAGCCATCGGGCAACAGATGTCTTAGCCGAATTGGTTAACACGACGGGATTGGCTTTCGTTGCAATAAGGGTCCTGGGTTCGAATCCAGCCAGCCGAAATTCAATTTTTTTTATTTTTTTTTAGTTACTAATTAAAGAGATAAACTCATGAACTATTTTTTTTGCAAGTCAATTTTTTTTTATATAATTTAAAAACAAGAATTTAAAGTTTGGTTAAATTATTATAATTTTAACGCGAGATATTCATAGCAAAAAAAGTGATCAGAGCGTATTTTAAATTTTAATTAACATATTATAAAGTTAAAATACTCGGACTACGAATTGAATTGGAAATTCGCATGATCGACAAGCAGCAGTGGCCACTTCTTCTTCTTTCATGGTGAGTCTTTTATGTACATATATATATATATATATATATATATATTGAAATTTGAAATTGATTAAAAATATATTAACTAAATTTTAACATACGCAGTGAAAGCTGCTCTATTTTTGGGTAGAGTAAAGGCATTCAGATTATCGATTATAATTGAAAAAGCAATTAATAGTAAAATTATAATTTTTAAATCCGAACAATAAATTTCAATTAATTTCAAAATTTACAATAGAATTGCAAATACAATAAGGGTATTCAAACAACAGCGTAAAGTCGTCGTAAACATTGTAAACTTTTAAACATCGTAATTCTGTCACAATTTGTATGGAGAATTTGACAGATTTACGAAGTTTACAACTTTACGATGTTTACGACGAGTTTACGCTGTTGCATGAATACCCTTAATTTCAAGATAAGATTTAAATTTAAAAATGTTCAAAAATGAAATTCAATGAATGCTTAAATCAAAAAGATTTTTGAAAATCACTAGAGTTACATAATGGGTTATTAAAATTATTTCAAAGAGATGTGTGAAGTGAAGTAAGAGAGATGAGTGAGGGGTAAGAAAACACCGGCGTTCAGGGTCGTCTAGGCGAGGTCGACGACATTGGAAGGGAGGGTTAGGATAGTATCTCGCGTATCTTTGACCAGCTATAGATACATTAAGCCTGGTATGATGATTTTTTTTGTAAGGAGTTGAGGGAAAAGAACCACACCCCACCGACGACGAGCTACAGTGGTATCAAGCGTACCAGAGATATCCCTAACCGACTCAAACAACCAGTTACAACTCGTTACATATTTTTGGCGTGAGAGGAAACCATAATATTAGCCCTATTTTTTAGTTCATTTGTATCTTCGCTTAAAAAAAAAGTACTATGTTAAATAAAACAACAATACGGAGTTATACCAAATTGTTATTGTATTTAACATGCTACTTTTATGTTTGCGAAGATAAAAATGCACTAAAAAACAGGGCTATTAATGTTACAGGTAGTCTTGGTGTTTTCCTAAAACTAAAAAAAAAGCGAAAAAACTGAAAACTTTAATGTTTGGTTTTGGAACGTCTAGAAAGCAAAATCATTTATTATTTTGATGGACAAATAAAGCTTTGAACCTAATTAATATTTCTAGCCAAAAACAAATTTCAAATTGTCCCAACTTTTAATATTCCAATGATCATTAATAATTTATAAGTTCAATCCTTGAAATAATAAAAGTTATTTTATGTGGAAAGTTTGGCATATTTGAAATTTGGCTGGAAAATAATTAATGATTTCTTTTAAAATTGATGGACAAAATTTTCAATGATGATTTTTTATGATAACTCGAAAGTGAAAAAGTTCTGCAATAAAGTGTACCCTTTTCAAAATTTTATTTTAAAATTTCTTAAATTTGAATTGTTCCCTTTTAAAAATAAACGATTCAATTGCAATTCATTAATACATAATAAATTTAAGCAAATACTTAATAAGAGTATTCATTCAACTGCGCAAAGTCGCCGTAGAAGTAGAAAAGTTGTTTAATTCGTAAATCTGTTCAATTATCCATACAAATTGTTACAGAATTACGAAGTTTAAAACTCTACAAGGTTTACGATGGCTTTACGCTGTTGTATGAATACCCTTAATAACTTTCTTTATAAATGACTTATCGTTGGCTCTCTATTATTTTCATTAATGTTTTCGTAGAGGAAGAAACCACGCCGAACACAGTTGTAGCTTAGTGCAAAGGAAGCCGTTAGAGCCGCTTGCAAAATTGTGAATACAATTTCCAACCAACCAACTTTCACACTTCAACCATTTTTGAGCAGCCTCGAATTTGAGCTTAATGTGATCAAAAATGAGGATCTTTTGAGAGAAACGAGGTGGACAATTTAAGAGATTGTTCGAGAAGCCCAATGTAAACAAAAACAACAGAATAAAGGCACAGAAGTAACATCAACACCAGTCGAAGTCAACGAGCAGCCTCAACTATCTGCAAAATGTAAGAACCTCGCAAATTATTGAGGATGATGATTCGTCACCAATTGAATATACTTAACTCTTTTAAATAAAACAAAAACAATTTTTTCTTTTAAAAATTTGACTTTTATTGCAAGTTTGATTTTTTTCACGCATATTGGTTTTGCTACGGTAGTTCCCCTTCATGCATAAAGTAAGCTGCGTACTCATCTCTTACTGCCGAAGCAATTTGCTGGGGATTCCTCTGGTTTTGTATAAGATTTGTTTGAGAGGGAACGCATTTACTTGGACCAGAGTGTATTACATCAACATAACCGCTGCTGTTGTCGATTATGAAGTTATGTAAAGCACAACAAGCCTGTACCACGTCTTTAACCTTTTCTGGCCTTAAATATAAAGTCGTTTGGAAAACGTGAAATTTATTAGCCAGCATTCCGAAGCTTTGTTCGATGCGTTGCCTTGCATGACATAGGCGAAAGTTAAAAATGTTTGTATCCATTTCTTGCGAGGAGTACGGGTATGGTTTCAACAAATGCCTCTGCATTGGGAAGGCGTCATCACCGATTACACAATACGGCAACTTTATATTATTCCCTATTATTTTTTCGGGAGGAAAGTAATGATCGGAGTTATTAAGTATTGTACTAAAGTCGCTTCGATGGAGTACTCCACCGTCGCTAACTCTTCCGTTGCACATCCACATCCATCATAATGAATTTATATTGTGCATCGCAAAGAGCTAGGAGAACAATGCTATTGAAGCCCTTATAATTATAATATAAAGAGCCATCAGTTTTTAATGCTCTAAATGCAATATGTTTCCCATCTATGGCACCAAGACACTAAGGGAAGTGCCATCGATTAAAATAACTGTTGCAATCGTCCCCAATCCGTATGGCTGCTCGGAAACTGAAATAAACAAAATAATTGTTTGATGGTCAAATGACATATGAAAACAAAATTAATAAAAAGCTAAGCGAACTGTCCTTCAAGATATTTTGTATATAAGATTAAATATTTAAGCACGTAAGTAATTTCTACGATTGGTATAAACATCGCATCTAAATAACGAACGTATAGGTACTCCGCTATAAGGCCTTCATAAATAGCTGCACAGCAAAGGGGTATAAACTTTGAAATGTATGACCTGGATAATCTCGGCTGGTAGTCAAGGCTACGATATGACTCCCCAGTAGCCAAAAATCTCAACACCAAGGCCAAACCTTCCCCTCCCCTGGTGCAATCGCATCTCGCATTTGCGTGCTTTCTCTTGTGATAGCTCCTTTCACACAATTCAAAATTTTCAAGAAACAATCTTCATCCATTCGCAGGCAACGCCGGTAAGCGTCCTTGTCTTCCAGTCGAAGCTCGTCCTTTAGCAATCTAAAAGAACTTTCGTTGTTTCTCGCAAATCTCCAGCATTTAACCCATTCTCTTTTGTTTTGCTTTTTTGTATCTTCTTTTTCAGCTGCGCAAAAAAATACCACGGCGCTAGCGAAGAGTGATGCTGCCGAAGCCAAAAAAGTTTCTTTTTCTTGCTTATTCATATTATTTTATTTATGTTATTTGAAATTTATAAATTGTTTATCAAAAACAAACCGATTACCTACACACAAAAATGACAAATTTTTGTTCCATATTTCATATCTTTCCTCTATCTGTCAAAATGACGCTTCAGTAAACTGAAGCCTTTTAATGTGTGTAGACACGCTTTTCATCAAAACGACTTTCAGTATGAAGACTATGTAGACAGGCACTTAAAGTATATATACATGTTCAGCGTTTTGTTCTCGTTTCACTTCCTTCCATTCCCTTTTGATTTTCGGCAAACAAAAAGGTTCGAAACGGAACCGTGAGCTTATATCCGTTGCAGCCGATTTTCAATTTTACTAATTTTTTTTAATACCGAGCGCTAAGATGTTTACACATCAATAATTCAATGTTCCCTATTAAAAAAAACTTACACTCTCAATAAGTTTGTTTGATTTCGCTAAAAAGGAGTCAGAAAGCTTTCGTGGATTACCCACAAAATTGTTGAGATATAAAAACTATTAAGGCAAAACTTTCACCATTTTTCAGGCTATATATAGAGGTAAAACTCACTAAGTGCAGAAAAAAGTTTAAGAAAATGAGAATGAAATTAAATTTATCAATCCAAAAAGTCCCATCCTGCACAGTTTTTATAAGAGCATTGAAATTTATGCCTTGGAACTTTATTTAAAAATTTGCGGAACTTTACTTTTCAGCTTCGAAACGTATTTATCAATCTGATTGCCTTCAATAGTGCTTTTGGTAGTTATAGTGACTTTGACCTTTGAACGGACAATATGTAACACAAAATTTAACTTTCAAATGACTTCAAAGACAAATCGTGAAAACAAATTTTACTTTAATAATAGGTTAAAATATAAAGGGTACATTTTAGAGACTTGAAAAATACTTCAAACAATGCGATATTGCATGTTACATAAAATTGTATGGTTTTCTTTTCATATTTTACCGTTAAATTTGTTATGAAAAAAACTTGAAAAAAACCTCATTTTAACCATTTTTCCGTAGTATTTACTCTCTAAATTGAATTTTAAACAAAATGTAACAAATTAAAAACATAAAGTTTTGCTCACTATTTAATTTAACATTGTTTCAAACATATGTGATTTTTTTCTACAGACAGGAATAACATCAATTTATTCCATAAAAAACCATTCAAAAATATTAAAGGTTCAAAAATAAAAAAAAAATAATGGTACATTTCAGAGAGTTAAATAATATCTCAAATTATATAAAATTTACAAAAGCATAAATTTGTATAAATTTTTTCATATATGTATATATATAATGCCCTCAAATTGTTAAAATTTTAAAAAAGCGTTGAAGAAGTGAAAACATAATTAGATTTTTTGCAGTTTTTACAAAAAAAAAATATAACAACAATTCAAAGAAATATTTTAAATACGTCAAATGACGCAATATTTAATTAAGCATAAGACAAAAGATTTTTGTTTTAAATAGTTCCATAAAGTTGGCAAAAATTTTAATAAACGTCGAAGAAACTATTTTTTTTAGTTTCTTACCGTTGACTTTTAATAGTGAATGGATCTTTATAAAAAAAATTATTAATTTATTTTGTTGATAAATTAATTTTTCATCGCTAAAAAGTTTTCCAAATGCTCCTACGAAGATTTCTGAAAATTTTTAGATTTTACTCAAGAAACAAGAGTAAAAAGAAAATATATATAAGGGTACATTTTTCAAACTTTCAAAGCTTTTCAAATCAAGGATAAATAAATGGTTTTTTAGATTGCGTGACAATTGTATTAATATAAGTTAGTCAAATTTATATATAAATTAAGAAAATTTTTATTTTTATAACTTTAGATTGGTGTTTTTTGCTTAAATGGTGTTGGTAACGGTACTAAATCCAACCAAATGCTGTATTTATCATTTAATAATCTTATTTAGCGTCATTTGAACAATATTTCAATTGATGTAGAATTGTATTCAAAAACAATTTTCATAAAAAACTAAATATATTTGTGTTGTTTTTTATTTTATTTTGCGCGTTTTATAATTTTTTTAGGTTCCTCCTACGTAGGTAGGTACCTATGTTTCTGGAAGTATATTTTTTTTTTATTTAAAGAAAACCATGAAAAAACATAAAGTTGAGTTAAACCTAGTGTTTATCAATATTTTATTTGCTAATATGTTAGTTTTCTGTTTCTTTAATTACAGTGGTTAATCCTTTAAATTATAATGCTAAAATATTTATTAATTTCATAAAAATAATAACATTACATATCATTTTCATCTACTTCGTGCATATGGTCTTCTTTGTCTCTAGTGCTACTGCATGATATTCCCTGGCAAGTTCCACACATTACCGTACACAACATTCCTGATCGCTTAAATTCGCAACTTGTTGCACATTGTGTCCGACAGTTGCAATTTAATTTGAGCAGATATTCTGGAGCGGCTGGCAGATCTGATGTAGCAGGAACTAAACCCTTTTTGACGGATTTACATCCCCAATCTGTTGGTTCCACAGAATTTCCCAGCCAGGATTGTACTTGATGGTAAACGCGATATGAATGCTGTTCTACAGCAGATTTAGTTGGAGGAAGACAGCCTAAATTAAATTTAGAATGTAACTGCAGGTTAGCAATCACCCTGTTGTAAGCACGGTACCGTGCTTCATCAAGAGGTGTTTTTTGAGGAATTTTGTAAAGTTCACATATGAAGAGCGCTCAACAGGCTGCAATTTCCTCCTTTGTGGCACTTTTTGCAAGAATACATGTACATTAGTTTAGTAGTCCTCAGTTGTTTTCATTGGTCTCTAAAAGTTTAAATGCCTTAAATTTTCCCTTCCTGTAAAGAGCTGAGGTGGTATCGCATCCAGTAAATGCATGAACTACAGGAAGCAGGTGACCCAATGCAGCCATTCTTATCATTTCTTCTGGTATATGGTATATCGTACAAAACTCTAGATTTTGGACAGAAAAGATAAATTTTCTGATGTTCTACAGAATATAGAAAACAAGAAAAATGAGGATGTCCGAGTCTTCTGCAGCAAACACCACCGGATCCCCATGTTTTGCAAACTCCACAGCTTTATTTGCGATTGCGGTATCTGCGTCAGCCTCCGTTTGATGTATTTGAATATTTAACTTATTTAAGTGTTCCTTCAAATGTTTGATGAATCCAGATTTGTTGAAGGCGTTAGCAAGGAATTCAACTTGGGAAGTACCGCATGTCATATTACTTTCTATTTCTATATTAGATGCAATGTTTGTAATTGCTCTTCTCCTTTAGTGGTGGCGTAGTCTGGAAAACCATCAAATGCAACCGTCGTTTTTGAACCATAATGATTCAAAATATAGTGACCATATATTTTTAATATTTGACCATAAGTTGCTGGTTTTGGCAATTACCAAACATTTGATGTTTCAAACTTCTTTCTAAGTGAAATAAATTCAAAAATAACAATTTTAATGAAACGAAAATCTCAACAAAAAAAAATAGCACTAAAATTCCGTTATTTTTTTCCCTCAACACCCACAGTTAAGGATGTTTCTGAAAAGTTGTATTAATATTCGGTTTTTTGTTTTATTTCCTTAAAAATCCTTATTTTTCCATTTTAAACTTAAAAATCTCAAAGGTTTGTTTTTTTTATAAGTTTTATTTCATTGTTTAAATAAATATAGATATATTTTTCAATTAAAATAAATAAATAACAAATTAACAAAAAAAGAAAGAATAGAAAAACTCAAAAAAATAACACTTAATTAATATTCGGTATTTTTGTACCTAAGGCTGTAAATTATTTCAGTAATCTTCTTTAACATTTTCTTTAATATTTTGTTGGATATCCATGGTTAGTTAAGACTCCGTTGAGCCGCTGAGGCATATTTTTTTTTTTACAATTTTATGCGTGTATTCTGTGCTGATTTTAGACCATTCTTCATGTAGCCGAGTCTTGAGTGCTGTTATCGAAGAAACAGGGTTTTCACGAACTCGACGATCCAATTCGTCCCACAAATTCTCGATTGGGTTCAAGTCCGGAGATTGCGGTGGTGTTTGGATAACTTTCGGGCAGTTATAGAGTAGCCATTCCCTGACAACATGCGCCTTATGCTTAGGGTCTTTGTCCTGGTAAAATTTAAAACTCCTTGAAATACCCATTTTTGCAGCACTTTGTCTCAAATTTTCTCTCAGTATCTTTAAAAAGTAGGTACTCCTTGTCCTTATAGTAGGGGAGCCCACGATGCTAAATGTGGATTTACTCGAGCGTCGTTGGGACCTAATGGATTTTGAAGATTTGATGATAGAGAGAAAAAAATGTTAGTAAAGTATATCGTTTCATCGGTGGGTGTTCAGGTACAGGTGTACAGGTGTTCAAAAATGTTTTAAAAAAACACTCACGTGGACATATTCGAGCGCGTCAGATATTGATAGTGTATATGAAGAAGCAAGTGTAGTAATTGGAAAACAAATGGATTTACTTGAGCGCGTCAGATTTTAATAGGGGATGTTAAGTGACCCCCAAGGATGCTCACATTCAAAAGACTGACGATTCGGATGTGACGCAAGCTTGCGGCAGCTTCTTGAAAATGCAAAAAAAAATCGCCATTTTGAAATACTCGAGTGCGTCAGATTTTGATATATATGGTTCAACTCGATATCCTACATGTGCTGAACCTTAATCTGACAATTATCTGGAGGGGTTTTCTTAATCTGACGATTTGAAAAATAGAAATATTTTTATTCAGGATTTTTTCAATCACTGGGGAGAGTATAATAACTTGGGCACCAAAAATTGAAAACTATTTTCTTTAGAAGGGTCAAATATGTACAAGCATTTCTTACTATGGGAGGGGGATCTATGTCACCCCCTTTAGGAGGTAGAGGCAATTTTTGAGAAAAACGACTTAAATGGAAAAAAAATATTAAAAGTCAGCGACAATACTTAAAATGCAAGACAATAACGGTTTTAAAAGTCAGAAATCTGTTCTTTTATCTAACATTTAAATTAAATTATTTATGTCAATAGTTTTCAAAACATTTGGATTCAAACTCAAAATTTTGATAAAAAACGCAAACAAAATGTTGGGGTCAAATTTTCTAAAAATTGTGAAGTGAAAAACTAAATTTTCTTTTTGTGGTTAATGCTCAAATTAATTTAAAATCGAACCCAAAAAACCGGAAGCTTCTGTGGCTTCTAGTTTTTGAGAAAATTGCAGGTTACTGATACTAGTTTTTTGAGATATTTTTAATTTGCTTGCACTGCAAGCATTACGGCTGCGTTTTAAAAGTAAGATATATATGCAACCGCCCTGCTTGGGCTCACTATAAGATTTGGGTTATGTGCGAGGTTCGGTGTTTGCCAAATTTTGTTTGCATTTAATAACTTTGAATGTTTTCTCTGTTTCCAATGTCAATAGCTACTAATGGGAACAGCTACATAATGATGTAATATTATAATCTCATAAAAAAGTAGTATCAGTAATTTACAATTTTCTTAAAAATTAGAAGACATAAAAGATTCTGGTTTTTTGTGTTCGATTCAAAATTAATACGAGCATTGACCACACAAAAAGAGAATTTAGTTTTATTCCACAATTTTGAGAAAAATTAATCCAAACATTTTTTTTTGCGTTTTTTTATAAAAATTTTGAGTTGAAATGCAAATATTTTGAAAACTATTAACACTAATAATTTAATTTAAATGTAGGATTAAAGAACAGATTTCTGGCTTTTAAAGCCGTTATTGTTTTGCATTTTAAGTATTGTCGTTGATTTTTAATATTTATTTTTCCATTTAAGTCGTTTTTTTTTCGAAAATCACCTCTCCCTCCTAAACGGAACGAGGAAAACGGCAGATTATACTTTTCCCGTTATCCTAGAATTATTTGCTTCACGATAACAAAAAATCAATCGCGCTCGAGAATGTCCAGGTCACAATTTTTTTTTGCAAGTTTGTAGCCCTCCCAATACCTTAGGTCACACTCAAATCGTCCTACCCTATCTTAATCTGACGCGCTCAAGTATTTCGAGCTATCGATTTTTTTTTACTAATCTGACAACCTGCCCTAGGCGCCCGGCCCTACATAGAGGACTGATGTATGGTGGAGGTACTCAGCAGGGTGCAAGGTACCCCCCTTTATACTAATCTGACGCGCTCGAGTAAATCCCAAACTCCCTTAGTGGGCTCCCCTACTATTATTCATTATACCATCTATGAACACCAAATTTCCCATACCTTTTGCCGATATGCAGCCCGAGACCATTACGTGTCCGCCTCCGTGCTTAACAGTCGGTTTCGTGTTTCTACTTCTTAGCTCTTCATTCGGTTTTCGCCACACCATAACTCTCCCATCTGACCCAAAGAGATTGTACTTACTCTCGTCAGCAAATATCACATCATCCCACCGACTTGCATTCTTATTTTTGTGTTCTCTTGCGCATTTAAGTCGAATTTGCCTGTTACCATTTTATATAAATCTAATTGACACCTGGTAAGTTGCTTTCCACACCTACTAGTAGTCAGAGCAGGTAGCTTACTTGTGAGATAGATTTTTTTTTCGATTTGACGTTCAATGTATTTGCAAAACATGGTCTTATTAACATTATTTTTCCTAACAACTATTATATGAATGGGTATTCATATTATGAATGCAGTAGAATAAAAAAACATATGAGTTTATAAATCAAACGTAAAATTTATCAAAGCTGATTGTTAAAACACTAAATTTTTTGTATGAAAAATGTAAACAAACCACCTCTACAACTAGAAGCAACAACAACATTGCTCAATTGAGAAAAAAACCACACAGGACGTAGTCAGGATTATTTAAAACAAGAATTGTTCGTAAAATATACTTATCTGTTTTTAAAACGAAGTTCTTCGAATAGTTTTTTTGTTCAATAAATTTTCTTGCATAATTTTATTAAAAAAATGCTTTTATTTTCGAAAGATGTTTTAAACTATGAATTGAAAAATAAATTCAGAAATGCAAATATAAATTTTTTATAATATGTAGCAAACTTTTTGTTGTTGTTGTAAAATCAAGTAGTACCAAAAATAAGAAATACCTATTCAGATAATTTTATCATTTTTTTTAAATTTTAATAAAGTTTATTTAAAAAAAAGAAGCTGGGTAAATAGCCTAAACGCAAAAAAAAAGAAAATTTTAGCTCTATATCGGCCATTCCAAAGTAACGCAGAAGACAATCGGACGCTTGTAGTAAGGTTTTTCTTGTTAAGAAATTAATATTTTTGTATGAAAACTAAAAGGCGGGTGTGCCTGTCAAATCTGAGCTTATGTATGTTATTAATCATATCTCGGAAAACAGCATGGTGGAAGGATATATGCAAATACATGAATTATGACAACAAATGGAAATGAGTCCCCAAGAGGTAATCTTTTTATAGAAAATCCTTCTGTAGCTTTAGCCCAGGAAAAATGTACTTTCGCTGCGGAAAAATTCCAAGTGAAGATTTTTGAATGCAATTATCTTTATTTGTGCCTAAGGAATACGCATGCGAAAGTCTACAAACGAAACTGGCTTGCGTTAAAAGTTATTCAAGGTTAAATGTCGAAAATACCGGTTTTCCACATATAACTTTGAAACGGTACATGGTATTAAAAAGTAATGCATACAAAACTTGTAGATAATATGATTATCTACAAGAAATGTTAAAACACCTTTTTTTCTCTGACTGATGGTTAAGAAGATATCGGCGTTTCAAAAAACGTAAATTGACGAAAATATCCCTTTTTTGCGTATCACTCAGAAATGGTGAGTGTTATTGAAAACATTTATAGGCAAAGTTTGTATACTATGTTACCCTCTATTAAAAAAAAAATTAAATTTTTTCTAAGAGTAATAATTTTAAAGATATTATTATTTGAAAAATTTCGTCAAAAACCTGAAATTCCAGGCTTTTGCTTTTAAATCTTAAATAACGAAATTTTCATGAAATAATTTATGTTCAGTTTATAGACTATAATGTCATCTACAAAAAATATTAACACACTTTTTTCCACACGAGTGACCAGTAACAAGATATTGCTACTTCAAAAAGGTTAAGTATTGAAAATAAGGATTTTTCGCTTACCACTCTTAAACGGTATATGTTAGAAATTTTATTTTTACACAGTTTGTAGGTTATTTACCCTTCTACAAGAAAATATAAAAAAAAAATATTTTTGTTTGCGGTTATTTAAAAGATATAATATTTTATATAAAATGAACAAAAGTCAAAAATAACGGTATTTTGCGGTTTTCTCTTAAATGGTGAAGTTTTTGAAAAATAATTTATGCTTTTTGTATAAACAATAATATTCTCTATAAGAACTCTTATGAAGACTTTTTCGATATAAGGCCCCAATAAAAAGATATTGAGATTTCAAAAAGTATCGATTTTCGAAAATGCTGGTTTTTCCGGCCCAAAATGATTCGCCCAGCGACATAAAATAATAATAGGGTTTTTTAGAGAGACATAGTACAAACATTTTTTCATAATGAGGGGGGGGTCTATCTCCCCCCAATTAACCGGGAGGAGCAATTTTCTGAAAATAGTACTAAAATTAAAAAAAAAAAATTTAAGCAAATGGCAACACTTAAAATAAAGTACTACTTCTTTTTTTGAGATTTTCAAGTTTGTTCTTTAGTTATTTTTTCAAAATAAGTTATTCCTGCCAATAGTTTTCGAAAAAAATACCTTCAAACCCAACATTAAAAAAAAAAACTGAAAAAAATTATATAGGTACTGTTCTTTTTTCAAAATGTGAAATCAGGAATTATGTTAGTTTCTATTTTACACTTTTCCTGTAATTTTTAAATGAACACTGAAAACCAGATGGTTTTATGCCATCTAGTTTTCGAGAAAATTGTAAACTAAGAAAACTATTTTTTTATTATATGTTTTGTTGATAGTATATCTAGGAAAAATGCATTACCACTTCGGGAAAATTCCAAGTTAAAATTTTTAAGTGCAATTATCTTTAAATTACCATAAAGAATACTCGTGCAAAAGTCTACACACGAATCTGGCTTGCGCTAAAAGTTATTCAAGGTCAAACGCCAGCAGAATCTTCTTTTAGAGCATAACCTTTTTTTTTTTGGATAGTATCAAGGGAAAAATTCATTTCCACTTGAGGAAAATTCCAAGTTAAATTTTTTAAACGCAATTATCTTTAAATTGCCATAATGAATACTCGTGCAAAAGTCTACACACGAATCTGGCTTGCGGTAAAAGTTATTCAAGGTCAAACGCCAGCAGAATCTTCTTTTAGAGCATAACCTTTTTTCATGTGGAAATGAATTTTTTCCTCGATACTATCCAAAAAAAAGGTTATGCTCTAAAAGAAGATTCTGCTGGCGTTTGACCTTGAATAACTTTTAGCGCAAGCCAGATACGTGTGTAGACTTTTGCACAAGTATTCTTTATGGTAATTTAAAGATAATTGCACTTAAAAATTTTAACTTGGAATTTTCCCGAAGTGGTAATGCATTTTTCCTAGATATACTATCAACAAAACATATAATAAAAAAATAGTTTTCTTAGTTTACAATTTTCTCGAAAACTAGATGGCATAAAACCATCTGGTTTTCAGTGTTCATTTAAAAATTACAGGAAAAGTGTAAAATAGAAACTAACATAATTCCTGATTTCACATTTTGAAAAAAGAACAGTACCTATATAATTTTTTTCAGTTTTTTTTTTAATGTTGGGTTTGAAGGTATTTTTTTCGAAAACTATTGGCAGGAATAACTTATTTTGAAAAAATAACTAAAGAACAAACTTGAAAATCTCAAAAAAAGAAGTAGTACCTTATTTTAAGTGTTGCCATTTGCTTAAATTTTTTTTTTTTAATTTTAGTACTATTTTCAGAAAATTGCTCCTCCCGGTTAATTGGGGGGAGATAGACCCCCCCCTCATTATGAAAAAATGTTTGTACTATGTCTCTCTAAAAAACCCTATTATTATTTTATGTCGCTGGGCGAATCATTTTGGGCCGGAAAAACCAGCATTTTCGAAAATCGATACTTTTTGAAATCTCAATATCTTTTTATTGGGGCCTTATATCGAAAAAGTCTTCATAAGAGTTCTTATAGAGAATATTATTGTTTATACAAAAAGTATAAATTATTTTTCAAAAACTTCACCATTTAAGAGAAAACCGCAAAATACCGTTATTTTTGACTTTTGTTCATTTTATATAAAATATTATATCTTTTAAATAACCGCAAACAAAAATATTTTTTTTATATTTTCTTGTAAAAGGGTAAATAACCTATAAACTGTGTAAAAATAAAATTTCTAACATATACCGTTTAAGAGTGGTAAGCGAAAAATCCTTATTTTCAATACTTAACCTTTTTGAAGTAGCAATATCTTGTTACTGGTCACTCGTGTGGAAAAAAGTGTGTTAATATTTTTTGTAGATGACATTATAGTCTATAAACTGAACATAAATTATTTCATGAAAATTTCGTTATTTAAGATTTAAAAGCAAAAGCCTGGAATTTCAGGTTTTTGACGAAATTTTTCAAATAATTATATCTTTAAAATTATTACTCTTAGAAAAAATTTAATTTTTTTTTTAATAGAGGGTAACATAGTATACAAACTTTGCTTATAAATGTTTTCAATAACACTCACCATTTCTGAGTGATACGCAAAAAAGGGATATTTTCGTCAATTTACGTTTTTTGAAACGCCGATATCTTCTTAACCATCAGTCAGAGAAAAAAAGGTGTTTTAACATTTCTTGTAGATAATCATATTATCTACAAGTTTTGTATGCATTACTTTTTAATACCATGTACCGTTTCAAAGTTATATGTGGAAAACCGGTATTTTCGACATTTAACCTTGAATAACTTTTAACGCAAGCCAGTTTCGTTTGTAGACTTTCGCATGCGTATTCCTTAGGCACAAATAAAGATAATTGCATTCAAAAATCTTCACTTGGAATTTTTCCGCAGATTGGCAATTTATTTGTACATTTTTCCTGGGCTACTTCGGCTGCAGTAAACCGCACATCGGATTTGGGGTGCGGCATCCTTCATGTACGAGCGTCAATCAAGACGCCATAATAATAAATGAATCGTTGACAAATAGAAGAAGTCTTTCAAGAAGCGCAAATGTTACTTTTGGCTACCGCATACGTACGAAAATCGGAGCATGGAACGTTCGATCCTTGTACAGCGATGGTAGATACGAGCAGGTTGAGCGTGAAATGCTTCGCCTAAAGATCAGTATCCTGGGCATAAGCGAAACTAAGTGGAGAGGAAGAGCTGAATACAGATCAGACACTGGACAGACGAGAATGCTGTATTCCGGCGAAGATGAAAGAGAGGGTGGCCAAAGACTGCATGGTGTCGGAATTATGTTGAACGAAGAAGCGAGGCGTAGTTTGATCTCATGGGCGCCCATTTCTGCGAGATTAATGACAGCAAGGTTTCGTTCAAAAATTCGTAACGTCACAATTATTCAGTGCTACGCCCCCACAAATGAAGCGACCGAGGAAGACAAAACCGCGTTCTACACTCATCTTAACTCGGTTTACAGTAGTGTTCCGAGAGCCGACATCATAGTCGTTATGGGAGACCTTAATGCCCAAGTCGGTTCAGACAATTATGGACTGGAACGCGTGATGGGAAGAAATGGCGTGGGGTCACGGAATGAAAATGGTGACTTGCTTGTCGACTTTTGTAACGCGAATCGTCTTGTGATAGGTGGGACTGTATTTAAGCATAAGACGTGCAACAAAATTACCTGGGTGCATCCGGATGGTCAAACCGAAAACCAAATTGATCATATCATGATTCAGCAGCGATGGAGGAAGTCTATGTGTGATGTCCGGAGTATAAGAAATGCCGATGTGGGAAGCGACCACCATTTGGTTCTGATGAGTCTCAAACTACGAACCGCTGCCGTACAAAAACCAGCGCAGGATGCAGCAAGGAGCACAAAATTCATTACTAATGCTTTAAATGACCCCAACATATGTCGAAACTATGTCACCACCCTTAACGACAGAGCCTCGTCATTAAATGGAATCCAGAATTCAACAATTGATGAGATGTGGGGTGAAATTAAAAGTGTTTTTATGGAGGCTGGATCCGAAACTGTACCCAAGCGAACGAGACGTAGAGACTCTTGGATATCTCAAGACACCTGGGAAAAGAACGAACTTCGCAAATCGTTGAAAATCCAAATAAATGCCGAAGCTGATGTTCAACGAAAGGCTGACTTGCGAAGAGAGTACCGCATTGCACATAAGATGGTCTACCGCTGTGTGAGACGTGACAAGAGGGTGAAGTTGGATGGACTCGCAGATAATGCGGAAAGCGCTGCCAGAAGAGGAGATATCCGGGAATTGTACCAAATAGCCAAAGATGTTATCGGGAAAAAAAGCAACACCAATCATCCTGTAATGGATGTGGATGGCACACTTTTGGTATCAATTGAGGATCAGCTTCGTAGATGGAAGGACCATTTTTGTGCCCTGCTAAATGAGGATTCAGTTGAGCAGAGTGCTGAAGTGCCCCAACTAAACGAGATGCGCAGGTCCTATAGGGGTATTGACATCGAACCCCCGTCAGAATCGGAAATTCGTACATCAATAAATCTCCTCAAAAACAACAAGGCAGCTGGACTGGACGGAATACCAGCTGAATTCCTGAAAGCCGATCCCGTAGCAGCGGCTAGTATTTTACATCCGCTGATACAAAACATTTGGGAAAACGAAAGCTATCCCAGGGACTGGAAGGATGGTGTGATTGTTAAGTTGCCAAAGAAAGGTGACTTAAAGAATTGCAACAATTGGCGTGGTATCACCGTTTTGTCCGTTTTCCCAAAACTAATGGCAACAATCATACTCGAGCGAATAAAGGATAGAATCGAGTCTACACTCAAGAGGCATCAAGCTGGCTTCCGCAGTGGTCGATCGTGTGTCGACCATATCAACGCCCTGCGTATCGTCCTCGAGCAGTCGATGGAATATCAATCACCGCTTTACCTCATGTTCGTGGATTTTGAAAAGGCATTTGATCGAGTTAACCGAGAATGTATATGGAGATCGTTGCTTGGTAGAGGAATTCCACCAAAAATTGTTGCCATTATTAAAGAGTCCTACAACAACGCGAGGTGTTTTGTTTTGCACAATGGGCAGCTATCCGACTCCTTCGTAGTGCAACAGGGTGTGAGACAAGGGGATGTTCTATCGCCAATTCTCTTCCTGCTGGCGATGGACGACGTATTGACGGCCAGTGTTGGTACAGCTGAGCGACAGGGCATTCAATGGAGACCGTTCGAAAGGCTCAGTCATTTAGACTATGCCGATGACATATGTCTACTGGCAAATAACATCAGTGGGCTGAACGGGATGTGCCAAGCACTGCAAGTGAAGGGAGAGTCGAGTGGTCTAAGAATTAACAGCAAAAAGACAAAAATAATGCTCACAGGCCGCTCCACACAGCAGCGTATTATTTTACAGGAGACGCCAGTTGAAGTAGTGGAACAATTTAACTACCTTGGCAGTATTGTTTCTGCAAACGGTGGTACGGATCTGGACGTTAAAAGTAGAATAAATAAAGCTCGTGCTGCCTTCGGTACTCTGTCCCCAATTTGGAAATCCAGTCAAATCTCCTTACACACTAAGTTGAGATTCTTCGAATCCAATGTCAAATCCGTGCTGTTATATGCTTGTGAAACCTGGAAAGTCACGTCTACTATTTCGAAGAAAATGCAGGCTTTTGTGAATCGCTGTCTTCGCCACATCCTAAAGATTCGCTGGCCACAAATAATATCAAATGAGGAATTGTGGCGCAGGACAAGTCAAGAGCGGCTGGACGTCGACATAAGAAAGCGTAAATGGCGTTGGATTGGTCACACACTGAGGAAACCAAACGATGAAATTGCAAAGCAGTCCTTTGAATGGAATCCTCAGGGTGCACGGCGGGTTGGAAGACCAAGAACAACATGGAAATCAACTGTCTTAGCGGAAGCAGAATCCCAGAGAAAGACGTGGCCACAGCTTAAGTACCTTGCAGCAGACCGTGAAGGATGGAGACGTTTTGTTGACGCCCTATGCCCCAGCCGGGGATACAGGACACGATGATGATGATGATGGTGTATGAAACTCAGTGGTTTTTAAGAATTCATCACAAAGTACACGACACATAAATTTCACCAAAAAATTATGAAATTTAGTAAGTTTATACAGAAAAATAGATGGTAACGGAGAAGACACGTACGATTTAGAGATTTTGCCTTCAAGTTTAAAATTCTGCGCCGTCCATTAATATATGAAGTTGATTTTTTTTTACACTTTCATAAGACCAATATTTATCAAAAACCATCCTTGGTTTAATGCCAACTTTCATTTTACCATCAGAAAAAAAATATGAAAGATGGTAACGGAGAAGACAACTAATGGTAACGGCGAAGACACGTACGATTAAAGATTTCTTTTTTGTTCAATTATATTGTAGTTCGTATTTTTAAATGATTGTCATCAATGATAAAAGTGATTCAGGCAATTGAAAAATGTGTATAAAATTTCATTGAAATCGGTTAACGTTAACACGTGCTAGCGAGCACTTGAAATTTTTCATTCAAATACATGGGGTTTTCACAGTTTTTACTCAAAATATCAGCAAAATTGAAAAAGTTGATGGAAAATCTTTAAACTTGGCACATAAATTAACTACGTATGGAGTATGAAAAAAAAAATATTTTCATTAGTTTTGTATAATATTAACCCCTTAAAAAATTTAATTAAATATCGTTGTTTTTGTGCATTTGTTGCTATTTTAAATGGAGTAACTGTTATTTACAAAAATAAAAATTATATTTGTAAACTCCTTATGGTACTTCGCATATGTTCCAAGTTTAAAGTTTTTCAATCAACGTTTACACTTTTACCGGCACTTTGAGTAAAAGACTGTGAAAACACCATGTATTTTAAATGAAAAACTTCAAGTGCTCAAGAACAAGAAACACACATTTCTGCAGTACAATACAACCGTACAGACAGACAAATGATGAACGCAAAGACAGACAAACGAAACTCGAATTACAAAAACAACGAAAGAGACAGAAAGACTGAACATACCACAGACAAGAACTCGAACTCTCCGTCGTGTGCCTCGACGTTCCACGCACTCACATGTTTTAGTTGTGGTCAGGGGAATCTTTCGTTCAAGTGTGCCTCATGTCAGGGAAACATGAAGGTCGGAAGTGCACCCGGGTTCACTCCCCCGACAAATGTATCCCAAACGGAGAAATTGAACCCGGACAAATAAAAATTTTAAAACGCGAAGAAAAACAAGTAAACAATCATTCAGAAAAAACAGTGCAATATAAAAGTCTTCATGAACGCATGATAGAATATGATGAAGCAAGAAGACGAATCTTCAATGCTGAAATAAAGCTTGAAGAGGATAAAAGTAGGAATTTTAGAAAAATATCTAAGCTTAGGGAAAAATGTGCAATGTTCAGACGATCAAAGAGTAAAATAGAAGCGACAATTTTAACGGTCTCAAATGACAATAGACCTTACGCGGATGTCAGGGTTAACGGTGAAGAGATGACCGGTTTATTGGACAGTGGTGCATCTGTGAGTTGCATGGGAAAAGGGGCAATAGAGTTCTTGCAGAAACATGACATACGTATGACTCGAATGACAGTTGACATTAAAACGGCGGACGGGAAGAACCAACACATACACGGACGATTTAAGACTAAAGTCTCATGGGGTGGTAACACCCAAGAGATGGAGTTGTATGTCGTACCAAGTTTGACACAGCGGCTCTATTTAGGGGTAGATTTTTGGAGGACGTTCAAGGTCGCTCCAAATGTCATCAGCGCGTTAGACATTCCATCGCCGACGGGAGGGCAAGAGTCTGATCCTATGCGTCAGCTTACCCCAGCACAATCGGAAGAACTTGAGCGCGTAAAGCTTACATTCCCTTCTTTTGCGACGATGGGATTGGGTAAGACTACGGTCGAAGAACATGTCATTGAGATGGAAGACGACACAATTCCCATCAAACAACGGCATTACCCTATCTCACCTGTCGTGCAGAAGTTAATGTACGCTGAGCTCGATCGCATGCTAGAACTAGGTGTTATCGAGGAGAGCAACAGCGCTTATAGCTCTCCAGTTGTGTTGGTGCGTAAGCCAGGCAAAAACAGACTTTGCTTGGACTCGAGAAAAGTAAACGCGGCCACAAAAAAATTCGCCTACCCTCTGCCGCACATTGAAGGAATCCTAAGTCGACTCCACAACACGCACTACATATCGAGCATCGATTTGAAGGACGCCTTTTGGCAGATTCCTCTGGAGCTCAAATCAAGAGAGAAGACGGCTTTCACAGTCCCTGGACGACCGTTGTATCAGTTCACGGTTATGCCGTTTGGATTGTGCAACGCCGCCCAGAGAATGTGTAAGCTGATGGACAAAGTTATTCCCGCCCGTCTGAGAGAGAATGTCTTTGTCTATCTCGATGACCTCCTGATTTGCTCTCCAGACTTTGAAACCCACATGGGCGTTCTCAAAGAGGTGGCGAGATGTTTGCGTGAGGCGGGGTTGACAATCAATGTAGAGAAGAGCAAATTCTGTTACAAAGAGATCAAGTACTTAGGCTATTTCGTCGGTGATGGATGTCTAAGAACGGATCCAGAGAAAGTTTCTGCAGTGAAGGATTTCCCTGTGCCAAAAACCCCTAAACAACTCCGTCGTTTCTTAGGGATGACGGGTTGGTATAGACGTTTTATTCCAAATTTTGCGTCTATATCAGCCCCAATGACAGACTGTCTGAAGAAAGGGAGGGACTTTGTAATGACAAGCGAAGCCTTGACTGCTTTCGAGGATTTGAAAATGACTTTAGTGACAGCTCCAATACTGACTAACCCAGACTTCTCACGACATTTTTATATACAATGCGACGCTTCAACTTCCGGCGTAGGGAGCGTTCTTTTCCAGATGGACGAAGAGAACGGTGAACGACCCATAGCATTCATGTCCCAGAAGCTTAATTCCGCACAACGGAACTACAGCGTTACGGAACTTGAATGCTATGCGGCCGTTTTGTCCGTTAAGAAGTTCCGAGCGTACATTGAAGGATTACCTTTTACCATAATAACTGACCACGCAAGCCTTAAGTGGCTGATGACACAGAAGGACTTGAGTGGTCGGCTAGCTCGGTGGAGTTTAAAGTTGCAAGGCTTTGACTTCACTATAGAGCACAGAAAGGGAATTCTTAATGTAGTCCCGGACACCCTCTCTAGAGTACATATGGAAGAGATTGTAACCGAAACGCCAGAAGTTGACTTCAATTCCCCATGTTTTGCGTCAGAAGAATATGTTGAATTGAAGAAGACAATCAATGAGAACAAAAACAAATTACCTGACATTTGTATTTCGGACGGCTTCGTATACAAACGGACCGACAGACGAACAGGAGACCCTATTCAAGAGGACAGAGCCTGGAAACTCTGGGTACCGAAGGAGTTGTGTAGGGGCCTTTTGGTATCAGCACATGATTCCTTCACTGCGGGTCATGGTGGAATACACAAAACTTTGGCCAAACTTCGGCAAAGGTATTTCTGGCCAAATATGACCACCGAAGTCAGAGATTATATTTCCAACTGTGATATCTGCAAATGCAGTAAGCCCATTAATGCTATTTCAAGGCCACCCATGGGACAACAGACAATAACGGAAAGACCTTTTCAACGACTTTACATAGACTTTTTAGGACCATACCCACGAACGAAGACAGGAAATACTCACATTTTTATAGCACTGGACCATTTAAGTAAGTACGTTTTCCTCAAACCTTTGAAACGAGCAACAGCAGCTGAGGTAGTGAAATATCTAGAAGTAGACGTGTTCCACATGTTTGGTGTACCTGAGTACATCCATTCTGACAATGGAAAACAATTCGTTTCAGAATTGTTTTCCAGCTTTCTAAGAAAGTACGGTGTAAAACACGTACGTACAGCCTTTTACTCGCCTCAGGCCAACGCTTCTGAGCGAGTTAATCGGTCTGTACTAGCGAAAATTCGGTCCTACATCGGTAGTGACCAACGTAATTGGGACCTCCATGTTAGTCATACAGCTTTTTCCTTGCGGAGTGTATTACATGATGCTATAAAGTTCGAGCCATATTATGCCGTTTTCGGATCTCAAATGGTCCAAAACGGTGAGACATATGAGCTGCTTCGAAAACTCGATTTGGTCAAAGAGAGTGATGTGGAAGTAGTTTTAGACAAGCGTGATAAACTAGCAATTTTAAGGAAGGAAATATTTGATAACCTCAACTTAGCTCACCAAAGATCGACAAAAGTTTACAATACAAGAAGTAAAGACATATCATATAAGATAGGACAAATAGTTTATAGGAAAAATTTCAAACAGAGCAACAAGACTGATAAATATAATGCGAAACTAGGTGCAAAATACCTCAAATCAATAGTTTTAAGGACAGTAGGTAATTCCCTTTATGAATTAGGGAACTTGAGAGGCGAAGTAGTAGGAGTTTATCACGCAAAAGACATACACTCCTGATGACGCACCCAGCTGCTGTTGTTCTTTTAACAATCTGTGATATATATGTGATGTGGTGTTTATTTATTTATTTATTTATATATTTATTTATTTATTTATTTATATATTTTAATTAGTTATTTATATTATTTATTTATTTATTTATAGAGTTTTATATAATTATTTATAGATATTTTTATTTATTTACTTTATTATTCTGTGATATGAGTGTAGGTGATTGTAATAAATTATTTATTTATTTATTTATTAACCTTTTCTTCTGTGATATTTTAATTTATATTTCTTTTTGGGTCAAATTTTTTGTACCTGACTGTGATAAGAATCTTGATGCTTTGAGATTTTGAGAGATATAGACTGATTTTCATAGTAGAGATAGCTACTTATGCGTTAGTATGTGGATTGACATTACATTCCGCTTTATTCAATATTAACACCAATTCATAGAACAGAGATGAAAATTATCTTCGAGAAGTCTCTAAATCAGGTGTCAGAATAAAAGAATTGACCACAGAAAGTATGCCCGGACATGAAACCGAAAGTTAACTCAGGGAGTGGGACGTGCCACACGTTGAGAACGGCGAAACTAAAATATAGTTTTCTTTTATCATAACAACGATAATCGATCGACTTTCTTTTTACGAAAACATTTTTCTCACGACCACTCGGAAAATGTTTCGAGCCTGTTACGTGACCGATTGACCATAACATCAACCTATATAAAAATATAAAAAACAAGAAAAAAAAACCATCCCATTCTACGAGTCAAGGAATTGACTCACTGTACTTCAAAATACAAGTAGAAAAAAGTAAATAAACACAACACTTCAAGATTTCTTTTTTTATTCTTTTCACAACACACGTTATTTCTCATTCAACACAAAAAAAAAAAAAAAACACAAGTGGTATGGGTCTGGTTTCCATGCATCTGGGGTGGTTGTTGGCTAATTGGGGTAGTTTCGTTGTCGTCCGCGCTGCTTCGATCGCAGCTAAATCTAATTGAATTTAAATAAATTACCTGAAAAGAAAAAAAGAAATGCCTGAAAAGAAAAAAAGGAAATATACCTGAAAAGAAAGAAAGAAAGAAATAAAAAGTCTGAAAACCAAAAATAATGTAATCGCCACCAGATCTTGTCTCTACTGAACTATCCTTATTGAAGGAAAATTTCAGAGGACAATCCCTGGCAAAATACTTATCTTATACACCATTCCCTGGGTATGTTTACGTAACGCCGCGACGTGGTTACTAGTAGGTAGAGTCAATAATTTAGGTAATGATTCTGAAAATAAAAGAACAAAATACAATAAACAAATCATGAACATTGTAGACAGAAAAAGAAAAAATCCCACCGGCAATCCATGATTATTGTTGGTAATGAAGCTCCAAGTTTCACTTGAGGTTCTTCCTCAGTAGAACACTCTGTTGCAGTAATTTTTTTATATTTCCGTATTGTATGTTTTATTTTCATGTTTATTTATTTAGTTATATGATATTATTTATTTAATGAGGAGGGAAATAGAACAAATAAACAACCGAAAGTAAAAATTCGCAAATAAATGATCGCTGTCATTTGTCAATCTTGACAGGCTGAATTGTCAGCAAAATGTGCTGAATTGCAATAATCTGCAATGTTTACACTAAGTAGTCATTAGTAAAGCTGTGATACTAAATTTTAGGAATAGTATTAAATTAGGGAGTTAGTGCAATATTTTAGTATTAGGTAGTTTAGTTATGAAAAATATTATGATTAATTTATTTCTCATGTTTTAATTTATTTTATTTTTAGTTTAATTAGATACATTTTTTTTTTTGGTTAGTGCAATATTAGTAATAGGCAAAGCAGTTACACCCACACACAAATTATGTACAGAAAAGGGGTTAATACAAATACATAATTGTACAGATAGGCAAAAGAGAGGCTAGCAAGTTTAGTATTGCTGAATGGGGAAACTAGATTTGAATTCCAGTCTGCACACCAATACAAACAAAAAAGGCTCTGATTTAAAAATAGGCCATAGGGCAACGACCGCAGATAGGCAATTTGATTTTTGATTTTTCTAAAAAGAGTCATCAGCTGTAACCGTTGCAGAGTCGCCGAGAAGTGCTAGAAAAAGCAATTAGGAAATAAAAAAAAAGTACATTTTCATCGCAGTGCGAATTTTTTATTTTTTTTGTTCAAAGAAACAATTCTAATATATAAAAGAAATTGTTTGCTTTCGAGCAAAATACAGTGAATTCCACATAAAGAAAACTAAAGACAAAAAAAAAAAAAGAAGAAAGACGAAGGTCACCACAAGGTGACACTTAAGAGAGTGGCGAGCGGAAGTAAGCTCCTGTGGGAATTTTTGGGACTCCGTTCTTTCATATTAGCAGAGGTTCGGACCATTAAGCGATAGGTAGATCTCCAAGGCGACTCGTCGCATCTATGCGTATATACGTATATATTTATATACATATCAATAGGAGTCTATCTGTATAGCAAGCCGATATTAGGTTCGAGCCTCTACTCCCCTTTTCGGGTTTTACCTTCACCATCAAGGAGAACAGGTTGCTGGGAAGAAAAAACTTAAGGGTGAACCAAATTTGATTTGAGGGCTGGGTGAAGGATTTGTCAAAGACGACAAAAAAAATTGGCAATCCAATAGCCTGGACGAGGAAAAGATAGGGTGCTGCGGCCAGTGTTGTTTTTTTTTTATTTTTGGCTAAGTCCCTTCTGGACATAATTTATTGAAGTTAACCTTTTTTTTTTTTGATTTTTTTTGATCTTTTTATTCTTTTAATTGAATTGGTTTTTTTGTTAAAGAAAAGAAAAAGGAAATTAGTGAAAGTTTAATTAAGTAAAATAATTGAGCAAAAGCTAAAAATTTAAAACTAAAAGAAAGAAAGAAGAAGAAAAGTAAAAGAAATAAGAGTGAAGAAAGTAAAGAAGAAAAGTAGATTCAAAGTGATAAGTGTAAAGTGCAGAGTGTGTGAGTCTCTGGACCTTAAATATAGATATATTTGTGTGATACAAACAAAAACATTAATACTTGACTACACAAGTAAAGTCACCTTATTACATGTATCCTGAAAAGTGCTGCCGGCAGGACATCGAGGGACATCGTAAAAAGTAGTAAGTCATTCTTAAATTATTGAATCCTCTTAACATTATACATATAAATATATATATAAAAATACACTTACGTGATTAAGGGAAAGAAGTACCTACACTCCGGTGCTTCAGATTAGATACACTTTTTAATTTGAATTTATAGTTTTCACTTAATCTTTTTTCTACATAAAGCGGAGGTAAATTTTATTACACTCCGGGACATTTAATTTAAGCCACATATTTTTTTTTTATTTTTGAAATAATTTAAAACGAATTAAAGCTAAATTCGTGAATATTTTATTAATTTCCTTCTCATTTTCTTCTATAAAATTAACGTAGAATTAAATAAAGTAAATTTTAATGAATTTTATAGTTAAATAAATTGTAAATGAAAGTGAATCATAAGAGTTTTCAATTAAGATTTCTAGTAGGTCATAAAGAGAATTAAAAATGATGTGCTAGTTACCTAAAACGAGGTGTGTGGAGGCTCACTGAGCCAGCGATGAGAGGAGGAGAGAGGAAGAAAAATACGATTGGACAATGACTAGACATAGATACCTTTACGTAGCCGACTACGACATACTACATACTTACCATACTGACTATACCTATTCTACATTTACTGTACACTAATTCTAAACTTACCTTATACCTACAATATACTTACCATACTGACTATACCTACTCTACATACTATATACTTACCATTCTACCTATACCTACACTATATTTACTATACACTAACGCTATACCTATATTTCACTAACTATATACTTACCTAACTGGCAATACTTACTTCGCACTAACTTCATACTTACCCTATTGACCAAATAGAACGATACTTACCTTACCGACTTGAGATGGACTTCATATACATAATTTGCTTCGACAATACTTACCTACGTTGACATGACTTGACCTAGACAAAAGTATGAAATGTGACTGGAGGTTTATGATAGGGGCTATCTCCAGAATACTGGCCAAGGAGATAGCGATGGTTGTATCTTTGATACAAGGGTGGGCAGGCCAAACTTTTGCCAACAACACCAGGCAAGGCCTTTGACGACTCGATGAACCACTGTGTTGGTGCGACAGTGGGGCAGAGGTTGATTTTCCGGTGGACAAAAAAAAAAAGAAAAAAAATACTTTTCTAGTTTAGTTAGTTTTTATGCTTAGCTTATATCTTTATAGATATAATTTTTAGATTTTAGGGGTTTAGCTTTTAGGTGGGGTTAATTTTAATTTAAAATATTTTTTTTTCTTTTGATCCATTGGATGATTCGCCAAAGCCTCACCCTTACACTAATGCAGTGGCATAGGTAGCTAAGTTTGTGCAATTCCTTCATTTTTTTTTTCCAGTTTCCTATTATATACCCTCTCCACTATTCCTAACCTCTTCCTTTAACACCGGCATGTTTTAATTTTGTTTGCTGAGTGAGAGGAGTTTTTGGAAAAGGGCAAGAACCGCCCCAACCCGACGAGCTTAGCCGAGCTAGAGCAAGCATGCCACAGCCCTTTTCCAACTCCTAAAGATACGTCTCCGTGACACCCTCAACTCGCAACAACTTGCACGTGTAAACGTCAACCGATTTCAATGAAATGTAGGACATATGTTTTTTTAGTTACCTTGATCCTGCATGAGGATCAAAGAAATTCAGACTTGTAAAAAAAAAGTGCCTATGAGTCGTTGAAATTTTGATAAGAAAGTGCAATTTTGTCTTATCCGTTACCCTGTTTTAGACCGTTAGACATGATTTAAAAATCTATAAGAAATCCACCATAATCCTTTTTCAAGTTTTGCTTTGTATAATATTAACCCCGGAATAATTTTAGAAACACTAATATAGTTCACCATATATGTATACCAAGACCAACTTTTGTCATTTTTCGGTAACGGAGAAGACATGAAATGTTCAGTCATTTCGAGGCGTATTACTATTTTTACAGCAGTCCTATCAAGAAAATAGTTCCGAACTTAAATAGTGTATTGAAAACACTTATAAAAACCTAACTGCACAACGCCATTTGCATCACAATTTATAGAGAACTGATAGCAGCAAAAATGCTGAAAAATGCCCAGGGACGGAAGATAAAGTATGAGCTTTTTTGATCACTTGCCTATTTTACAAAAACAATTACAATTTTATATTTACAGTTTTTTCGTTAAATCTAATATATACTCTAAATATTGGCATCTTTAAATATATTTTTTTCCTTAATTTTAAATTGAGCTGCTTGGTTTCGAAATTTTTGGAATGGCCGATATACATGTACAACATATAGTCAACAAAATAAAATCCTCTCTAAGGGGTGTCACTAGCCCCAAGGCTTTACAATAGTTTCTAAATATAAAATACATTTTATTAGTTTATTTCACAAACGGGGCCAAAAGATTTCAATTCTCTTTCTGTAAGAGGAGTACAAATACACGAATGCAATGCATAAATAGATATAAATAGTACATTCATACTTATAAAAAAAGTACCACAAAAAGGTTACCCAACAAGCTTTTTCTTATAATAATAAAATTATATAAACTTTCTTAAGAATTGACCCTAATCTCTTAAACCTCTTTCCCTGACTACGCACATGTTATCATTTTGGCTGACGACATGAATCCATTTTGGAAAGCAACAACAACAATACGGGTTTGTTTACATTTTTCATCTGCAAAATAAAGGAAATTATTCATAAGTTTGGATACATACCTATTCTTTTTGATTTACAAAGTAACATTATTTGTTATTGCATTGCAACTATAATATAGATTAGTGTTCATATAAAGTTAATTAGTAAAATTAAAGTTTTTTGGTTTTCTCTTATGGGAAATACATTGAATGTCAAATCGAAAACAAATCTATCTCGCAAGTGGGCTCTGTTCGCCAATAGTATTATAATCAGACGAAATTTTTTCTCGACTCCTTCACAAACTAGGGGGTCAATTCTCAATCTGTGAAGCTGTGAAGTGATAAATTTTTGTAAGTAGATTTGTATATATTATTTTATCACTTCACAGCTTCACAGATCAAGAATTGACCCCCAGATGGCGTATGATCGCTTCTCAGAGAAAGGGAAATTAAAAATTCCCTTACTCAGAGAAAAAACAAATGAGCAAACAGAAAAAGAGCCCATAACAAATGGCAGATAAAAACAAGAAAAACTGGTTCCAAACAACAACAAACGACAGGCAAAAACAAGAAAAACTGGTTCCTTTTTCGATTTTCTTGTGTTTAGGAATAAGGGAGAGGAATAGAATAAGAACATTTTGCGTTTTTCTTTTTTAGTTCAGAGCTGAGCACTGAGGAGAGTCTGAGCGAACAGAGTAGGGTTCTGAGCAGAGTATGTTCAGAGCTCTCTGATTTAATTATGAAAAAACTTGAGCACTGAACTGTCATGATTTGAAATATCAAATGTGAGACTGTCAAACGTAAAAATTTGTTAATCAAGAAAAGTAAGACTTGTTTATTGTTAAACAAAAATGGATAAAGCAATTATTTTAAGGGAAGCATTAAGTTTATTTTTTGATGATGAAGAAAATAGTGTGGAAATCAATTCAAGGCGAATTATAAAAAATGAGAACTATGCCGAAGAAGTGGTACCGAGATTCTCCGACAAGACTTTCAAACAGCATTTTCGAGTGAATCCGGATGTATTTGATATGTTGTGCCAAGAACTTCATGCCATCGAACAACATAATTATGGACCTGAAAAAAACTTATGATAACTTTATGGTACCTAGGCAATCCCGAATGCATGAGGTTTGTTTTAATGGGTTTTCAATATACTTTTTACTAAACGTTTGATTATAGATCGATTGCAGACTGATTTGGCGTTTGCATTGCAAACGTATTCCGAATTATTACCAGCATTTGTGATAATCTCATTCAATTAAATAGGACGAAGAAATTTATAAAATGGCCCACTTTAGATGAGGCTGCCACAACGTCTGCACATTATTTGCGGAAAACCCGTTTACCAGGTAACAATCACAATTTGTTAAATATAATTTTACATAATTTCTTATGATTGAAAAGAAATATTTCCAGGAGTAATTGGATCCATAGATGGTTGTCATATACCAATAAGAGCACCAACTATATCCCACAACTCCTATGTAAATCGGAAAGGATTCCATTCGGTTCTCCTGCAAGGACCTTGCAACCACAGACTAGAGTTTATATACTGCTACACTGGCGAAGCAGGCTCAGTTCACGACGCGCTCTTATTGAGGAGATCAAAAATAACAGATAAAATCAACTCAGGTTGGCTTACTAAATTAAGTTAATTTATTTCAACATTAGTTACTAACATGAAATTTATTGAAGTTGTATTCCGCATACATGAAGAGCAGCATCTATTGGGAGATTCTGCGTATCCTCTGAAGCATTTTCTGGTAACTCCTTACAAGGATAATGGTCGTTTGAGGCATGAGCAAAAAATATTTAACAGGATTCATTCAAAGTGTCGTGTTTCGATTGAGCGTGCATTCGGTTTGCTGAAAGGCAGGTGGAGGAGACTATTCTATATAAATTCACTGAAGCCTACATCAATTGTAGAATATATAATAGCCTCATGTATTTTACATAATATATGCATAGCATTATTGAATAATTATAAATAGAAGGGGACACCGAGCATTGCTCAAACGACAGTCGCACCAATCGAATCCAGTGGCCGCCCATGAAGCTAAAATTTCCTTTTCACACAATAATTGGTTTTCTTCTCGGCTAAGTGAGTCTCAAAAAAGTCCTTTTGTATTTTTCTTAAAGATAGATAGATACATACGAGTAGATATGTAGATAGAGCGAAGAAAGGATATTTTTGTTCTTCAATTTGTGCTTTGATTTTCTTTTGGTAATGAACGCACATGTGGGTATACATAGGTGCATTGTGAATATATTGGTGTTTGTTGTCCGTCTCATCGCCATACAGCAACAAACTTGACAGTTGAAGTAAGTCGGTTGCATTGAAATTTAGCTCCTGTGTATTTTACCAAATTTAATTAAAAATAGTGTATACCAAATTTTAACTTTGTCGATAAACGAGGCATATTCAACTCCCACGATTCTATCTTTGAAGTAAGTCACATAGAATTTAAGGTATACTTAAAATTTGAAGAAAAAAAGACCGGCGGCTAAGACCAATTCAGAAATTATTCGTTGCAAACTTCATGGATAAGCGCACTATCGGTGAAATATCTCCAGAAGCATATCCTGAAAACAAGAGAAAGCAAAGCATTGAGATGTCTGTGAGTAGTATGTCCATTTGTGATCTAAGTCGACTTCTCGATGAAAAGTTAAAAGACCATCTTCAACATTTGGCAAAAAAGTCTGACTTGGATACCTATACTTTCACACAAAATGGCGGTTTATCATGAGAAGCAAGTTGCACTCGAAAATAAAGTGATTGTTGCAGAAGAACGTTGTGAAAGGCTCGAGATGCAAATAGAGCAACTAATGCAAAAACTGACTGATAAAAATATAATTGTACACCTGCCGATCAACGCAAATGTGAATCCCTTGAATCAGGCAAAGGAGCTCTGCCAAAGCTTAACAGAAGGTGGCGAAAACATTGTTGAATCAGTCCGACTAACCCACAACAACAACACTAATAACAACGAATTCAATCATCTAGTGGTGACATTAAAACACAATTCTGATGTATACACCATTTTAAAAGCCTCATCAAAACTTAGAAACACTAGTATAAGTATTCACAAAGATTATCCTGTCTCTGTAAGAGTAAAGCGAGCAAAATTGATTAAGCTAAAAAAATCACTAGCCACCGAACGCCCTGGAATAAAAACACAACTTCGTGATGATAAAATATTTATTGAGGGAAAAGCATTTACATGGAACACAGAACACGGATTAAAATGCGGAAAAGAAGATGGTTTTGCTGTTTTGAGGAGAATTTTTCCTGATCTGCAATGTGACATCGTGCAGCGTGCTGTCAACTCTGACAACAGAGAGAATCATCATCGCCAGCCAAACCAGAACAACTTTCTAGATACTGCTGCGCCATCTGCTTGTTCAACCCAACAACATAATTCACCGGGTGTCTCTGATACGTCACGAGTTGTTAGTGTTTTAAAAAATAAGGAATTTGCCGTCTGCCAGTCACTTAGTAATAATAATATCAATTTTAAATCTTTAAATATTTTAAGTTATAATGTAAATGGATTAAAAAGTAAACTATTGTTTACAAGCTTTTTTGATTTTGTAAAAACATTTGATATATTTTTTTTATATGAAACTTTTATATTGAAAGAAAATTATGAACTATTTAATTGCCACTTTAAAGAATTCGAGTTGGAATGGGTCGAAGCTGTTAAAAATAACAAATACGGAAGAGCAAGCGGAGGATGTATATACGGCTTTAAGAAAATATATAAGGAATTTTTGAAATTTGAGAATATAGAGGGTTTTACCATTATTAACCTCAAGCTAAAAAATGATTGCAATCACGGTATCCTACCGGCATACATTAATTGCAACCACTGGGATGACGATTTCAACTCTTTAATGGACGCCATAGATTCTAAGCAAAACAAAAATCTGATGCTGATAGGAGATCTCAATGCAAGGATTGGAAATGAGCAAGGATTCATTAACGAAAATGGACAACAGTCAAACCAACTAACCCAGCAAAGAACTTCAAAAGACACCAAAAGCGATAGAAAAGGTAGATTATTACTTGAGCTTGCTGAATCATATAACCTAACCATTTTAAACGGAAGATCAAAAGGTGACGTAAAAGGAGAATATACTTTTATAAGAGGAAATTCATGCTCTGTAATAGATTACTGCCTAGTTGCAGATGATTGGAATTATGAAATATCTGATTTTACAGTCCACGCAAAGAGTTTTTCCGATCGTATGCCTGTTTCTGTAACTGTGAAAATGTGTAATGAGAATTATTCTTTGGAGTCCACTGAGATTATATACCCCAGACTAATATGGAGAAATAATAATAAAAATGCGTTCCAAATAGCCTTGAACGCTGAACTCAATTCGTTGGAATCAAGAGGAGAAACAATTTCAATCGAAACAATGCAAGATGTAATTCGCAAAGCAAGCAGAAATGCCCCTGATAGAATTCATTCATTACAAGCGAAACAACAATGGTTTGATAAAGATTGTCACCGAGCCAGAGAAAAAGTCTTTGCTTTCCTGAATCTATTCAGAAAGTTCAATACCACTTATTTTAGACATGAGTATGTTAAACAAAAAGCTCTTTTTAAAGAAATCTGTTTGTTTAAGAAAGCCAAATACTATGAAGATAAAGCTCAGATCATCATTGCTAGTAGAAATACCAAAGAGTTTTGGAAAGCAGTCCGATTTATAAATGGAGCAAAACTAAGAATCGGTGTAGACATACCTACGTCAGACTTAAAAGTTCATTTTCAATCACTGCTGAATATAGAAAGGACACCTTTACCTTTTCAATACTGCGTTAATTATATTGAAGACCGACTAATGGATCAGCATTTTTCAATGTTGGAACTTAGATCAGTATTAAACGAGATGAAAGATGCCAAAACCCCTGGAGAAGATCTCATACCACATGAATTTTATAAAAATTGTACCGATGAATTTGCTAACTGCCTTCTTATCAAGTTTAACGAATTATATGAAAACAATTATGTACCGCCTTGCTTCGAAACCTCTGTAATCCTTCCAGTTTTTAAAAAAGGAAATCGAAATATGGTTGAAAATTATAGAGGAATTTCACTGCTGAACACAATACGGAAGATATTTGGTAGTATGCTGTACAAGCGTTTAACCATCTGGGTGGAGGAGCAGAAGATACTTAGTGAATGCCAAGCTGGCTTCCGTCAAGGATACTCTACTGTCGATCAAATTTTCACACTTAGTACTATTGTTGACATCAATCGATCACAGGGTAAAAACATTTATGCTTACTTTATTGATTTTAAATCCGCATTTGACAGCGTTGATAGAGACTTGCTCTTTTATAAACTCTCAGCATTGGGTCTTCCATTTAAAATGTGGAAAACATTAAAAAAGATTTATAAAAATTGTACTGCAAAAGTTTGGAATGGAGTCATAATGTCGGAAAGTTTTTCAACACCAACAGGACTGAGGCAAGGATGTATCTTGAGTACTCTTCTGTTTTCCATATTCTTAGATGATATAGTTTCCTATTTAAATGGTGGAATTTGCATACGGGATACTAAAATCAAAGTTCTGATGTATGCAGATGACTTAGTGATGTTAGCTGATACGCCCATAAAACTTCAGATGATGATCACTAAATTGGAAGAGTACTGCAAACTGTGGAATCTCACAGTTATCCGTTCAAAATCGCAGATTATGGTGTTTGGTAGAGGAAAGAGGCAGCGGAATGGTAATTTTATCTGGAAACACGATGGTGAACCAGTAGAGATAGTTGATAGCTATAAATATCTTGGGATGATATTGACTTCACAGAATAATATGAAGCTTCATCTAGAAGAAAAATTAAAAAGTGCGAAAATTGCTATTAACTCCACTTGGCTAACCTGTATGAAAAATAAAAACATAGGCCTACGTGCCAAATACCAGATCTTTGAGGCAACAGCACGTTCGATTATGTTATATGCAGCTCAAGTTTGGGGATATCTGCAAAATGAGACTGTGGAACAATTGCTAAGATTTTTTCTCAAACGAGTGCTTCATCTCCCCATGACAACCCCTACATACATGTTGCACATTGAAACAGGACTTTCACCAATGTATATCACAACACTGAAGCTTCATTTTGATTACGTGCTCAAAGTTTTTAATATGGATGCTACACGCTTGCCTAAAATAGTGGCAACACACGCCATTTCTAAAAAAACGCCTTGCTTTGAAAAGTGGTTGGAGTTGGCGGAGAAGACCGGATGTTCGCTTAATCTGGATGGGTCAAACTTTCATCAAATGAAATTGGAATTATATAATATCCTAAAGGTTCTTGATGAAAATTTGCACAAGTCATTTGTCGTTGCAGCACAATCTTCAATATACAGAGTTTACTATTCCAAGCTTGAACACGATCTCAGCAACATAAACTATTTTGAAAACAACGTAGATGTCGATAAAATATCAACTATATTAAAACTCGAGGAGAGTTACTTCCGTTAAATTTTATACCCCACCGACAAGATCTACCAATACAATGCAGCCTATGTAACTTGAATTCGCGTGAATATATAATGCACTTTGTGGGAGTCTGCCCAATACTCTCTGAAATAAGAAAACTACACTTAGGAAAAGCAATTTTATTTATTTTTTTATTTATTTATTTATTTATTTAATCTACGAGCTTCAGACTCAACAGATGCAAAAAAGATAAATACATAGGTATATACAAAAATATAAATAATTTACAATGTCTGCTTACTATCTTAAAAATAAATAATTTAAATCATTTTTAAATTTATTTCTTGGCCATGCTATGTCAATATGACTAATTACTTCATTGAACTCCCTAATTGACCTTGAGATTGGTTCATTCATACCATAATTTGTCCTATGTTTAGGCTGAAAAAGAAGGTATCTTTCTCTCAATGGTCTAATCGGGGCATAAATACAAATTAACGATAAAAGGTTAGGGCACTTTATATGGTAACATAAAATATCTCGCACAAACACTATATCGTGAATAGTTCTTCGAGATTTGAGAGATTTCAAACCCAGAAGATTATGTCGAGCTTGAGAATTTGGACAAAAATTCCATCGCATTTTAAAAAACACAAATTTTGTGAAACGATTCTGAACTTTCTCAATTCTATCCGAAAACGTTTGTTGGCAAGGGTTCCATATGACATCAGCATACTCAAGTGATGATCTAACTAATGTGTTATATAAAGACACGAGTGTATAGGGATCCGAAAAGTCAGTAGAGTTTCTTTTGATGAAACCAATCATTGTGTTTGCTTTTGCAACAATAGCATCAATGTGCGGAACAAATGTAAACTTGGAATCATAGGAGACACCCAAATTCTTTACTGTAGTCGTTCTCTGAAGAGGAGAACTATCAAGAGAATACATAAAATCATAAGTTGAAAGTTTCCTTGAAACAGAGATAGCGAAGCATTTCTTTACGTTAAGCTTAAGACAGTTTACCATACACCAGTAAGATAAATGATCGAGGTCTATTTGGAGATTAAAGCAGTCATAGATCGAATTTACTTTTAAAAATAATTTAAGATCATCAGCGTATATGAGACATTGGCTGAACTTTATGTTTTTACATATATCATCGATACAAATTATAAATAAAAGTGGACCAAGATGACTGCCCTGGGGAACTCCTGAGGTACATCTAATGGATTTAGAGGTTTGATTGTCAAGTTTAACCTTTTGGACTCTATCAGTTAAAAAAGATGAAATCCACTGAAGGAGATTAGAGTGAATCCCAAAACTTTCAAGCTTACGAAGCAGGATGTTGTGACATACTGAGTCAAATGCCTTACTAAAATCCGTATAGATAGCATCAACTTGACTTTGACTTTCAATGCAATTAATAACGAAAGAGGAAAAACATGCCAGATTAGTGACAGTTGATCTACCCGAAATAAACCCATGTTGGGCGTCACTTATATGTTCTTTTACGAAAAAGTCGAGTTTGCTCTTTACTAAACTTTCAAGCAGTTTGGGAATTGCAGACAACTTACAAATGCCTCTATAATTTTCAACATTGTTTTTCGACCCAGACTTATAGATTGGGATCAGAAAAGAAGATTTCCATTCGTCCAAAAATAATCCGGACGATAAAGATAAGTTAAAAATAATTAGCAATGGAAAGCAGATAGAATTAGAACATTTTTTTAAGACAATAACACTGTTGATGAAATTCTACATTTACTAAATGGATATGATTGGCCTGCTCTTTATAAATTTGTTAAATCAGCATTAGTATACAGAAATAAAATTTTAAGAGAAGCATTTTAATTAAATTTGAGTAACATAGGAATTCAATATTATGCAACTATTTCAAATTAATATCTTGATTATTATAATTAAATTGTCAATCTGGCAGACGGCTTTTGCCATGTCATAAAGGATTTGTAAATCTTATGTAATAATGTATGTATATAAATGATTGTAATAAAATCTTATTCTAATCTAAATCTTATCTACAGCAACAAAAAGATACAAAACGGTTTCTCTTTTATTTGTAGGTATTATTGTGAGTTGTGAAGTCCGGTTACGATACGGGGGAGAGCTGCGTTAAGTTTATTTGTTGTGTTAGTAAAAAGTCTTGCTAAAATAAACCAAATTATCTAATTAGAAATGGTGTACTGTGATTTTAAAGATTGTAAAAATAAAAAAAACTCGGGTGTGCCGCGATTTATAGTGCCCAAAAACGAAGAAAGAAGAAAAATTTGGCTTGTTAATTCGGGAAACAGTTTTTCAGATAAATTAATAGACAATGAAAATATTTACATCTGTGCCGACCACTTTAAGAGAAATGACATATGTCTGAACAGTGTAGTTTCGCGTGTGTATACGGATGCAGTTCCTGTTCATTTTGAAGAGGGTAGGTCAGCGGAAATGCAGCACAATAAAAAAGTGTATAATAGATATGAAATGTAAGTTAATTTATATTTTAATATTTTTATTAAATGGAAAAAACTCCATAAATTCAGCTTTTCTGTTTTTTTACATTTACGTAAGCCTAGCCTAGTCACTTACATATGTAATGATTTTAAAAAATTGCGCATTGAAAAACAAATTAAAGCTGTTATTTCTTTACTCATTGAACATACGGAAATTTTTGTTTTCATTTTTCGCAATCTAAAAGTTTAAAAGTGCGTCAATAGAAATAAAACAACGAACTTCATAAGGACCATACTTAAGGAGTGGGTCAAAATTCTGGATTTCAAAATAATGTAGTACCAAAATTCTGTTTGAATTTTTTTGAAAATACTGAATGATCAAAATTCTGTTTTTAAAAATTCTGTATATCCAAATGAATGTTTATCCAAAATGTAAGGGCAAAATTCTGTTTTCCTATATTCTGTTTATGGTCAAATTCTGTATTTGAAGATGGGCAAAATTTGTATGAAACATGGGCGCGAGCGGCCAAGAATGATTTTGTTATTTTTGGATGTGGTTCAGTCCTACAATCACCGTGCAGAAGTTTTTTCATTGTGTTGTATCTACTTCAAAAACGAAAAAAATTTATTTTTGTTTTAACACTTCGATCAAGTTTTACTTAGTATTCTGGCCTCTAACCAATGCAAAAATAGGAAAGGAAAGTGAACTAAAAATCGAGACAGCCTCAGAAATATTTTGTACATTCCATTTTTGTAAAAATGCCCATATAGCACCATTAATAAGTACATTTTAAGTACATTTGCCATAATACCGTATATTATAATTTACATTATACTAACAAAATATTTGATAGGTATTTTATATAGTTAAAGTGCATCTAGTCAAGCTCAAAATCCCACTTGATTCCGTTGCGTGTAATCGAATTTGGTTAAAACAGTCCAATAACTAGTGGTGCTTTCGAACGTTGCATTTTGTTTATTCATATTATTGCGAATTTTAATGTAGATGTATTTACGCTTCGTATGTTTTTGCATTTGGAAAGCACACATTAGTCAACCTGCTACATTGCTTCATCTAAATCCTGATTAAAGTAATATATTTAAAAAAATAAAAAAGCTGTTGAAATCTGTACTGGATCTGTTTAAACCCACAACGTGGCCTAGGGAGCTCTGAAATCCCCTAAAACACAACACTACAGTTACACGATATGTTTTGAAGTTAGGATACAGCATTACACACACTAATAATATAATTTCTATGCGATGTTGCCATATGCAATTGCATTATATTAACATTGAAATATCTTCTGTTCTAAATGAAGGGCAATGTAACGCTATAGTAAATGTTGTTACAGAGTAACATACCTTTGATTTGACACTAATTTCATTGATGGCCGCTAACGCCCAAAAATGCCCATTCTCCTTTCCTATTTATAAATTTGTATTATAAAGAAATAAAGAAAAATAATTTACACCATATACATGAATAAACATAAGGTACAATTTAATTAAAAATATTCCTTCAAAGAAGGATTATCAGATTTCGGTTATTCATCCACTCCCAGAATTTGCTATCGACTATTTTTCTAATAATACAAGTACCTAAACAAATAGCAAGACGAAAATTTAGAAACATTTAAAACAATATCACAATTTTTGCTTTTCGTTTTAAGTAGGCAATGTAACTCAAATCCGACATCTTTCTCATAATGCATCAAATTTTCTTATTTTTCCGAATATTTGTTTTTCATTTTGTTTAAATGTGCTCCCCTTTTCTTAACCTTTTGCGACAACAAGCTCGTTTTTCAAATCACTGATAAGTTCATATAAATTTGGCTTTTTTCTTCCAACCAGTACTATTATGTTAACGATTTAAAATGATCAATTCTAAATTAAAACAAATCTCAATTAAATTTTGGTTCTCTAGAACATTTTGGGGTCATTTTTTTTATTATCAAAATGTAGAAAAGTTGGCAGCAAGAGAAAAATTGTTCTGTATAAATGCATGTATTTTCATTCTGTATTTAAAAAATAAATGTGTTGATAATGTAAAAAAGTGGGCACTTTCTTACATTATCAAAACAATTATTTTTTAAGTACAGAATTTTGAAAAACAGAATTTTGAAAAACTGAATTTTGAGATACAGAATTTTAGTCATACAGAATTTTGATCATACCTACAGAATTTTAAAATATAGACTTTTCTTCATACAGAATTTTGTGTAACCAGAATTTTGAAAAACAGTATTTTGAAGTACAGAATTTTGAAAACAGAATTTTGACCATACAGCATTTCGACCCCAACCCCATCGCCCATCCTAATGTCCCTATGAATGCTAATTCTAAATAAGCTTACATGCAATCCGCTTCAACTGAATAGACACAAATATTCAAAGGTACTTTCTACATTTTTTCCAAACATTGTGCATAAATGTACCATTTGATCATGCTTATTGTTTGTTTATGATGTAGGAAAAATAAATCAGAAAGACTAATTCCGGCTCTCTTGCAAAGTATTTGTGCTGCTATGTATATATTTTTTTAAATGCAATGTTGTGCCACCTTAAATTTAAGGACAGTCATAAACGGATTGCAATAAAAATGATGTCATAATTTTGTGCTCTTTCTGTGTTATTTATCTGCACTTAAGAAAATTGATTCTAATGATTAGTTTTTTTTTTTATATGCAATTCTATGTCACCTTAAATTAAAGTTAGCACAACTTTGTCAATTACTAACGGATTTCAATGAGTTATTTATCTATGTTCAAGAAAATTAATTTTAGTATTTAGTTTTTTTTACATGCAACTTTGTTAACTATGAACCGATTCTAATAAAAGTGGTGTCATGAATTTGTGCCCTTTTCGTGTTATTATTTATGGTTCTGAGAAATAATTCCACATGGAAATTTATACCATCTTAAGTGGGAATCTGTTCCACTTTTCATACCGAGAGAGTTAATTTATTGCACTTTTAAGTGACAAAGATCTCCAATTGAAGTTCTTTCCCACTTGGTGTGAGAATCTATCACTTCTTTTTCTATTCTAAAAAGAATATTTATAAGAAAATGAGTCATAGTATTGTTTTATCAGCGCTTTTAGGTATAAGTATCAAGTTTTATTCTGCGAAAATATTTGTTATATTATTGTAGCGTTTTCTTAGTTTTAAATAAATAGTGTATTTTTCTGAAACCCAAACAGTTCTGCCCAAAAGAAGAGGAAGATTACATCTGTAAGTGGGGAAAACAGCCCGATTGACGATAATGATGGCGAATTTCTTTATTTGAATAAAAGATCTCCTCATAAATTTTATTCAAATAATTGTAAGACTTTAAAAAGAACTGTGAATACTGTATGTCAAATGCAATCTTGTTCACCAATGCCGTCAACTGCAGATTTCACAATTCCTATAGAAAAACTCCTTAAGTCACCGAAATCAAACACACCTACTCCGAACGCCGATTTGAAGAACACATGTAATAACATCTTAAATGAGGTTTTAGAAACGAAAACAAAAAGCGTCCAAACTTTCGTGAAAACTCAAATCCTTCATAAAGGAAGAACAAAATGGAGCACGGAAGAGAAAGATCTATATTTGAAATTCCACTACAAATCTCCATCATTTTATAAATTCCTACAAAATGAAGGGTTTGTACTACCATGCCAAAAAACTCTAACAAGATGGTATGATATGCTTCCGTTTGGAACTGGCATTTCTAAAAGCATCATTTGCATGCTTAAAGAAAAACTTAAAGATCTGCCCATCAGCCATAGAAGTTGTGTGCTAGTCTTTGACGAGATGAGCACAAAAGTTGAGTTGGAGTACAATTCCAAAGAAGATGTAATTTACGGCTTTGAAGATTTGGGTGAGTTGGGAAGAAGCAATAGAATGGCAAATCACTGTCTCCTCTTAATGCTCCGAGGACTTAACCAATCGTGGAAACAGGTACGTACAGGTTTAATAACTAAATCAGCGCGTTCATTTGTTGAATTATTGCTAAAATTCGCCCATTTGCTACAAGAACGACATGAGTCAAAAATTGATAATTTTGAACAAAGTGCATATATAGTACCTAACATAATAATTATGATGTTTTATCTTTCTTTTCTTAATACATCAGACATCGATATCTCGCCTTAATTTTAAATAAGAGTGCATTATTTGTCACATTAAGGTAGTTTTGCATAGGTATACATATTTTTTTTTTTTCAAAAACGAAATTTGCAATTGCGTATCTCAAAACAACAAATTTTGAGTTATGACGGTTTTTATCAAATGGGTGAATTGTTAATCAATGTCTAAAGCACGTACGAAATTGGCGATTAACTTCAATTAAGTTAGCAGAATTGTACACCCTTTTTATTAACATTTACATTTCAAATTTTTTTATTAGTCTAAGTTTACGTCTTATTAGGTCCATGACATTTTCAATTACATTTGGATATTATATATTAGTTTATATACTGTACAAATCGACTGCCATACAAGAAACTGTGATTATTTTCTTCTAAAGGTAATTGGCTACTACAGCGGAAATGTACTTGGTAACCAATTGGCTGAAATCTTGGAAACCACAGTTACATTATTGATTCAAGAGGATATCAATATTGTGTGTATTTCTTGTGACCAAGGTGCTGCAAACAGATTGGCGTACAAGAAACTGGGTGTCACAGAATCCACACCTTTCATCACAATATTGGAGAAGAAGATATTTTGTATTTTTGATATTGTTCACCTTTTCAAAAGCATTAGAAACAATCTTTTAATATCAGATTTTATCATTGATGGGAAAGTTGTATCCTGGTCAATTTTAAAAAAACTTTTTTTTGCTGAAAACAATTTAATAAGATCCATGCATAAGCTTACAGAAGCTCACATTCAACCAGACAGCTTTAAAAAAATGAGCGCAAAATTGGCAACACAAGTTTTTAGCCACCACATTTCATCAGCAATATTCGCTGCTGCATCAACTGACATTTTTGATGAAAGGGAGAAATCTACTGCCCTAAGTACTGGCAACTTTTTTTTTCAGCTAAATAAATTATTCGATAATTAAAACAGCAAAAATAAATTCTCAAATAATCCAGATAAATGTGAAATATCTAATACTCAGTTAGAAGTAGTTTCAAACATGAAAGATGCCATAAACTGGATAAGAAAGTGGAGAAGGGAAAAAAATGGAGCTGTATTTTGTTTTAAAGGTCTAAGTCAAACTATTAACGGGGTGTTACAGCTGTGGGACCAGATTAAAAGCAAAGAGCAGCTTTATTTAATCACATCACATTTAAACACTGACTGTTTGGAAAATACTATTTCAGTTGTAAGAAACAACAGAGGCTCTTATGAAAAAAACCCCTCTTCGTTTCGATTAAACAAAAATTTAAAACAAATGAGCTTCTACAACATCATGGCTCCAGACTCAACTAGCTACGAAACATCTGAGTCGTCTGTTATTTTAAATATGACTGATGTGGAAAGTATGCTGTAAACCATTATTTAACTTTTCTTGATTTTATTTTGCTATGTCGTTAAAATAAAGGTTTCTTGCATACACCCGTGCCGAGATTCAGCTATTTCAGCGAGTGAGATGAGATGACTCGCCTTACTCGCCGACTCATCTCACTTCACTCGCAAAAGTGATTCAGCTACTTAAGTGAAATGAGTAAGTTCGAATTTAGTTTCGAACATGAGACAAAGAATAAATATAAAAGAGCTAAACTCTCCTTGTCACACTCGTTACGCAAAATGAAATGAAAAACAAATACAACAATGTAATGGTGCAGGGAATTAACTTCACGGGAACTACCTTCACATGGGAATTAACTTCACCACTAGTGGGAATTAATTGCACTTTTTTGAAGTGAAATTATTTCCCACTGAAAGTGAGTAATAATTTCACTTTTTTGTGGGAATTAATTTCACTTTAATGTGCGTTTCTTTAAATCCAGATTCTTTAAATGCAAAAGAAACTTGCATACACCCAGCCTCGCACCTACCCCAAATCCTATAATGTGCCCAAGCAGGGGGGCATACATACCTCACTGTTTATTCGCCGTAATGCTTTGCCTTACATAAAAACTGTGCTAGCAGCAAGCATTACGGCGAATAAACAGTGAGGTATGTATGGGGGGGCATGCTGCCCCCCTGCAACCCCCCTGCTTGGGCTCATTATAGGATTTGGGGTAGGTGCGAGGCTGGGTGTATGCAAGTTTCTTTTGCATTTAAACAATCTGGATTTAAGGAAACACAATTTTACATTTTTGTAATTTTTATCATACCTATCATAGGTGGGAAATAACTTCACACAATTTTGGGATGAAATTATTTCCCACCTTCAGTGGGAACTTACTCCACAAAAAAAAGGTGAAATTAATTCCCACTAGTGGTGAAGTAAATTCCCATGTGAAGGTAGTTCCCGTGAAGTTAATTCCCTGCACCCAATGTAATCATTGGAATCTTTATTAATGGAGTATCTTTTGTTTCAATTATTTTTTTTTGTCGTTATTAAAGTTTGATGTAAGTTTTCAACCTTGAGAAATAAATAGTTTAATAGTGTCGAAAGTGAATACAATATAATTTTATTCAATATACAAATGTGCATATGATAATAAAATAAGATTTAAGAATCAATACAAGGGTTGTTGTTTTTATCTACGTTGTTGTTTTTAATTTCGTTTCCTATGCATATAGGAATTCTTGAGAAAAGCACACATACTTATCCAAAACTGGAAATTTACCAACACATACACCAAGTCACTGCGGAAATATCTGGCGAGTGATCTGATATTTCATTTCACTCGCTCACTCACTCACTTTTGCTAGCTGAATCGGTTTTGGACAAAAAGTGACTCATCTCACTCACTCCCTGGGGTTTCGAATTAGCTGAATCTCGGCACGGGACTCGAAGACATGAGCTTAAATGAAGCGATATCAAATGATGATGAATCTATACCATGTAATTTTATTCCATTATCAGCAGGTGAGTTTTGATTTCTCACTCCCAGTGGTGTTAAAAATTAAACTTATTTGCAGTTATTATCCTGACATCCAATTAAATTTAAAAGAGCCAAACTTTTTCTTACATAGATAATCTAATCATCCAAGCAAATTTTTGCCTACAAATAAAAGATCTGTTTTTTTGAATAAAACGATATTATAAATCAATCATTTAAATGAAAAAAAAGGAAAACGTGAGTATTTTTTAAGAAGAAATCTATATATGCAGGCACATATAAAGATCATTTAAAAATGAATTTTTTTTTTTCAAAATGTTTTATTATAAATGCAACTTAACATGTGAAATGACGTGATGGTGGTAAGTATAAAAATGTTACTTTTATTGTATCTTTGGCATTCCTATTGTGATTATGTGCATGGATTTTTCTAGCAAGTTTATCCATTGAGCATATTCCTCTCAAGTGTAAAATATACAGTACTTACATATTATGTACTGTACATGTATAAAGTATAACTTTATGTAAGCATGCTTAGCATTTTTTGTAGCAAATCTAACTAAATTTAAAGAGTTCTATGAATAATTAAACTTTACAAAAATAAAAAACTATACATACATCTGTGTTTTTCTTTTTTATCATTTTCAATAAGGTGGTTTTGGAAATAGCTGGCATGAAATCAGTGAAAGTGAAGAAGATAGCAATATTTGTGAGTTTGACGATTCAGATGACGAGGCATCCGTAGACAATGAAGTTGAACAAAATACACCGTCAAATATTTCAGAAATGTCTACAACATATTTTGCTGGATACATCGCAAAGTCTGTTATCAAAAAAACCGGTTGTGAAATATGTAAATTCAACATAGTCAAAACCGATTATAGCTATGATATGAGTGAGAACTTAATCAAAGCTCGACAATACGAAAAGACCACAAATGGAGGCTTGATAATTCCTTCAAAATCATTTGTCAAGCTCATAGATATTATTGTAAAATGTTTCGAAGAACATTTTGATCAGCTTTGTTTCCAACAAACTGTTCTACAATCTTTTTTCAATATATGCGATGCCCAAGCTTATTATCCCTGTACATCCACTGATCATAAACAAATTTTATTAAATCATACTTTAAAGGTATTAATAAGAGCGAAAATTAAAATTATAAATGCCAGGCTAAAGTGTTCAAAAAAAAAACTAAAGAAACTAGATATATTGAGACATATTTGAAGTACAGTTATTCGAATTTGTGGACCTCTTCTTTTCTGTAATATACAGGGTGTCCCGGACCTGAGTGGAATTAACTTTAAATGCAAAAAAAAAAACATTAAAAATCAACGAAAACACATCTAATAATGTGATATAGTTTTTTTTGAAAGATAATACTCCATTCTTGCATTTGGTTTTCAAATCAAGTTGTTTAAGCCCAAAGGTTTTGAAAAATTAAATTTCAAAGTCAAAATTTAAAAAAAATTTGATTTTTTGATCTAAACTCGATATTTTTCAAAATTTTACGTAATTAAGTGATTTTTTTGTGTTCAATATTCAATGTCCTCATTATTTTTTAGTCCATTACCGAAAACCAAATGTAAAAATCTTTTAGTTTTTGAGAGATTAAGAAAACACAAGGTACTTTTACCAAAAAAGCCGAAAAAAAGGTTAAATTATGGATAATAATTCATGAATAAATTCATTTTTTCGGGTTTTTTTAGTAAAAGTACCTTTTGTTTTTTCTTAATTTCTCAAAAACTAAGAAAGATTTTTACATTTGGTTTTCGGTAATGGACTTACAAATAATGAGGACATTGAATATTGAACACAAAAAAAGCACTTAACTACGTAAAATTTTGAAAAATATCGAGTTAAGATCAAAAAATCACATTTTTTTTTTTAATTTTGACTTTGAATTTTAATTGTTCAAAACCTTTGGGCTTGAACAACTTGATTTGAAAACCAAATGCAAGAATGGAGTATTATCTTTCAAAAAAACTAAAGCACATTATTAGATGTGTTTTCGTTGATTTTTAATGTTTATTTTGCATTTAAGGTCAATGTTTCAGAAATGCCCCCTCCCTGAGGCAGGGGATACAACTTTCCCCCAAACATTTTTCTTCTTAGAATAACCCCAAGAACCACATACTAAAAAACTTCCATTCAGGTCCGGGACACCCTGTATATTATCTATACTAAGCTTAAAATTATTTCTTGTATTTGTTGTTTGAATTAAGCTTAACAACAAACTGCCGCTCACTTTCAAAAAGTATATTCTTTATTTTTATTATTATGTGTAGACTAAACTTTAAAATCTATAAAATAATTTAAAAACTACTTTTTGTTTTAAGTTAATAAAATAAATACAATTCTAATGTTCGGACTCAGACGTCAAACTAAAAAAACAACAATTAATCTCAACTGTGTATACAATTCGTGGGCTCGTGTACATTAAACATCAACTGCATGGAAGTTCTGTCACAATAAAAAACATCGAAAGCTTATCAGCGGAGATCAAAGATGACATCGAAAAATCAGCAGTGTTACCAGAACATAATATGAATATTGTCGATAATGCAGAGATGCCGAATAAGTAGGAAAAACTTATTTATGATTATGTAAGAGCTTTAATTGATGCCTTGATTTAACTTTTGCTTTGCAATTTTTATAAACAAACATTTGATTATTTTAAACTTGTAAATTAATTAATTTATTTTTCTTCCTTTTTATATTGCTTTTTCCAGTTAATATTCTCGATTTATTTATTTTTTTTTAAATCTTATTTCCTCTCCAATGTACTTAATTTTATTTATTACAAACTTAGTTTTTTTAGCTGCACAACAACTTATCTATAGCACTTTTTCGGCAGGACGCTTTTGCACCAGTTTTTACCAGTTTTATAGTTTATATTGCACCAGTTCTTACCAGTTTTATAGTTTCTCTGCTCTTCTTGGTTCATGTTTTTTTATTTCGTTTTTAAACTATGATGATGGTGGGTGAACGGAATGATAGTGCAACGTTTTCCAGTGGTGGGAGCGCCGCACAGTGGGCCCAAATGATGTTTTGCGTCTCATAAATCTGTAACTTACTTGTTTATTAAAATAATTGGGTGAAATTTTGCACACATCATCTTGAATGTACTACCTATCAAGTAATACAAATTTTTTAAGTGTGAATTCATTTTATTAATATTTAAAAATTATTCAAAATTAAGGATTTAACAAATAATCGATATAACATGAAATTCCATCATGTTGAGTATCATATAAACAATTTTTTTTTTTCTTAAAAATAACACTAGTCAATACAATTTTTGTCACAGAAATCGCACTGTAGTCTTCCGAAGGTTTTTGATGCCCGGAGCTCGAATAAAACCTTAGAATTGCTCCATCACATCAAGCTATCAAGATATTTTAACAAAAAAAGCGAATAGATAGTTTTTCGCTATATTTGAGGTAGTTTTACACATCAAAATAATTTGTCCATAAAAAACTCATTACAGCATCTAAAATAACTAATTTTCTCCTCCAGAATTCATTTGAATACCTTCTTTCCTGACTCTTGAGAAATCTCGTACATACATATTATTCCATCACTTTTAATCAAAGCTCATAGAATACAATTAAATTTCTATGTGCAAAAATCAAATATTAGAATAAATCAAAATGGATTTCAAAGGATGAAGTTATTTCTTTCAGATGGACTTATAACTTTTTGGGAGAAATGATATCGTTGCGTACATATTTATGACGAAAAACTCGGTATTTTGTGTGAGAAAACACCAGTTTACATTAATTTTTAATTTCAGGGTGCTGAAAATAAAAATGTAATGTTTTTTTTACAAAGAAGCGTTCCAGAGATAAGTGCAAAATATAATTTTCTGGCTTTTTTCAAACACTGTATTAAATCTTTCTAAAATAAAATGTGTATTTTCTTAAAGATCTGATCGAATCCTTTTTACAATATACTGCTTTTAATAGCCGGATTGAAATTCATCAAGCAATAGACGATCAAAGCTTAAAAACGTGTTCTTCTCAAAAATTATTTTTTTATATAGTTGCTCCATGGGCATAAAAAAAATAATTTTTAATACTTTAAAGATCCCAAAAAGAAAGATAATTTTTTCACAAACAAATTACTTAAAACTTTGTTTTAATTAAATCGGATATCACTTTTTGCATCCCCTCACTCAAAAGGTTAAGTCTTAAAAAAAAGTTATTGAAAAAAACTTTATCTGAGGTCTTTAATTTATGCCTCTGACAAACAAAACAACAAAAACAAAAAACGTTCTGCAAGGCCAATAATGATGAGACATTATCGTTGAAATGGTATTTTTTGTAAAACGTTTTGTTCTAGTCTCCTTTGTCAGAGGCACGAATTAAAGACCTCGGGAGCACCATGGATTAGAGCTTATATAATGAAATGATGAACTCACAATAACCTTTCCAACGATATATGACATATTCGTATTAAAAACTGGACCATTTCCCATACATTTTTGCCCTCTCTCCTTTACATTGGGTGATATGCATAAAAGATAGTAAATGCTTTTACTTCAGAATTTCTAAGTATTTACTTTTTTTGATATGCATAAAAATGCAGTAAATGCTGAAAATAAAGTATTTACTTTTGGTCACAGTACTTACTGTTTTCGGATGAACTTTTTGAGTAAATACTTTATTCTGTATGCATAAAAACTAGCAAGTACTTTTGTTCTGTAGGAATTACTTCTTTTTTTCAAAGTCAAAGAAAAGCAACATGAAAATTTCAAAGTACCTACTTTTTTTGCTTTAAACACATAACTATGTAGCCTCGAAAACATAAGGACCTACACAGCGGCGCGGCGTAGCGTAGGGGGGGTGTAGAGGGCGGTCCGCCCCAGGCGGCACTTTATGAGGGGGCGGCTAACTTTGCCGCACTATTTACGGAGCGGAGAAATTTAATAACCAATAGGTATCAACTGTAAAATTTTAACGCCCTCAGCAAATGTATTCATGCGAATTACTGGTTTTGCAATTTAGGCGGGAGTCTACGTGATCAGAAAGGCTACACATTGAATTTCAATGACCGAATCCACGAATCCATGAATTGAAATATATTAATACGCAAAACTACCTTGCTGATTATCGAAAGTGCTCAGCAGTTTATATATTAATTAAATTTTGGCGTCCCTATAATATTCTGCCCGGGGTGATACTGAAACCAAAAGTTTTGTCGTTAACAGAATAACCTTTTAATAAAAAGGAAATACTAATTCCCACTAAAATGTTTTCAAAGAAAATGTAGGTAATGCTGAAGAAAGTAGTTTCTTTTGTTGATTTTTCTGAAATATCGGAAACAGAAAATTATTACTATTATTTATTATTATTAAAAATTCATTCGGAAAATATGCAGGTTTAGAAAAAGTATCATCTTAAGCTTTTTTGTAGAAAATCGTAAGATCTACAACTCTGTTATGCCCGCTATTACACGTTGACGCAAGCGAGTTGACTGAGTTTGAAAGAAGTGAAAATGAATAAAGCCTAATACGCTGCTGTGCTGATGCGAAACGAAATTTTTAGTTGGTCTCTAACAAGACAACGAAATACTTACGAAAGCAAAGCGGAAAATATTCATTGAACAGCGTATTGCAGTCGATAGAATGAATAAACAAATAAACAAAACTCACGCTACGCCACTGGACTTACAGTCTTAACTCTATTCTCAAGAGATTCACGTCGCTGATATAAATTAAAATTAAGTTATTGTTGACAGTACTGAAATGGCAGAATTTGTACGCGTTAGTTCGCCCGCGAAAAAACTCATACACTCATGAAACTCTCCAAAAATATTAAACTTGTCATACCAACCAAGAATCAAAATAGTTCACATAAATATATTTGTTCTGGGGGTTTGTTTATTAAAGAGAGGGAAAATCTGGGAATAAGTTGGAAGATTTGAGCCCAAATATCGATTTGGTGTAATTGAGGTATATGGTACCCAAAGTATGGTATATGATTTAAGGACATTTTTTAACGCTGAATATAATTAACAAAGTTATGATTCTTTTCAAGCAAAAATTTATTTTTGAACTCGGTTTTTCCGTAGAACAGTGCCTACGTTCTGTAACTCTCGCATCGAAAAAACTGGTCGAGAAACGATGAAAATTGAAACAAAATGCATGAGTTTTGTTCCATTTTTCAATGTTTCTCGACTGATTTTATCGATGCGAGAGTTACAGAACGTGGGCACAGGTCAAAATTTGCCAGTCACCAAAAACACTATTAGAACAAAGATATTTGTATTACTACTTCGATTCTTGGTTGATGACAAGTTTAATGTCTTTGACGAGTTTCATGAGTGTAAGAGTTTTTTTGTGGGTGTTATGGTTAACATTCTACACTTGCCCCTCCCCCATAAAAAAATACCCTTTCACAATGGATATTTTTAAGGACTCTCTTGATTCTAAGTTCGTATGACAAATGGAACATTTATTCCAAGTTTCATTAACATACCTTTATTTTCAAAGGGTTTTCGGTAATATTTTACCTGTTGTACCTGAAAAAAAGTCATTATTACATAAAAAGGACTATGACTTTTTTGTTGGTAGTTGTATCATTTTTAATTTGGTTTCATTAGATTCAGCGTTAAAAAACTACCCTTAAAGCATGTATTATATGATTAGATTTTACCCAAACAAATATTTTAGTATGATAGACCTCCAAATTCTCCCCGTCTGCACCTCTTCAAATATATCTACACAAAAAGCCAATGCGGGGATTTCGGGGACTTTGGATATGTTATAGAGGTTGCAATTCTGCTTCGATTCCAATTTTAATATTTATGAATTGAAACAATTATTTGCTTACTAACCGGATAAGAAAAAAAAAGTATTTACTATCAATTTCCGATGAATTCTAGTATTTACTTGGATGAATTTAGTATATATTGAAAGTATTTGCCAGTTAGTAAGTACTAAACTTTATGCATATGGAATGAAGTAAATACTTTAAATTTAACCATTTGCTTAAAGTTATAGTATTTACTATTATCTTTTACTTGTAGTAAATACTTTCGTTTTATGCATATCACCCATTGTATTTATGTCATAAATGGAAGGCCTACAATTAACTGAAGATTTCTCCGAGAAGAAAAGAGGCATTGGAAAGATTTAAACTAGTTTTAAAAGAAGAAAATTAGTTCTTTCGGAAACTATTAAAAATTTTGTTGAAACATTTTACCTCACGTTACAATACAACTTTGAAAACAGCAAAAAACTGTTTTTTCGATTTTATAACGGGAATATCTCAAAAACGTGGCCTGATAGAATTTTTCTGACTTCAGATTCGAGTTCAGCACACCAAAAACCTACGAAAAAGTATATTTTGGCTTCTGTAACAAAAAAAAAATTAAATTTTGAGGATCAGTGTTATTGGAAATTTTTTGTTTTGTACCTGCCTTATGATAAGCTTATCGCTCTTGATCAAAGGGGGGCAGATTGGGGCAGAAATTTTTTCTTTTGGCTTCTTATTTATGTACTCAGGAATCATCTGCACTAAAAAAGAAAACAGCGGAAGACAGCGGAAGGGTTTAAAAGCTCTCTCCAAAATTAAAAAGACAAACAAAAATCAGGTACCTATTAAAAAAGTTTTTTTTTTTTTAATTTTTCAATATCTTTGAATATGTTTTTTAAAATTCGTATAGCCCGAATTGCAAGCTTTCCAACGATGTATAATACTTGTGTAATCCCATTAACAAATTGTTAAGAAAATGTATTTAATTAGTAACTTCATAACGTTGTTCAGGCAGTGAGATTTCTAGCGAATACTTTGGGTAGCGATATATATGTAATGGCTAAGGTCAGACATAAAATTTTTATTGTAATGAAAAATTTGACATTCCTTTCATTCATTCTCATAAAAATACAAGCATTTATAGCAATTCTGAAAAAATCATTTATGAGACGCAAAACATCATTTGGGCTTTTTCTCCTGTTAGGCCTCCAATTACTTTTCAGTATCGAGATTTCAAGAATCTTAATATAGCATCCCTTGAGTCTGACATCAGATCAATCCACTGGCAGAATGTTTATTACTTTATATCTCCAGACGAGCAAGTTGAGTTTATCGAAAGCCATTTGAATAGATTATTTGATGTTCATGTTCCATTGAAAACAAGAACTCTAAGGCATGGTGATAATCCTTGGTTTACATTGGAGATAAGAAACTGCATAAATCACAGAAACCGTGTATACACCAAGTGGAAACGTTTCAGGATAGCCGAAGATCGTCAACAATACCGGCAACTTCGAAATAAATGCGTTAGTCTTATAAATGCAGCAAAAACATTGTGGTATACAAACCATCTAAATCATTCTCAAAATGGGCGCAAGCTATGGAAAAATCTACGTGAACTAGGAATTGGGAAGCAAAAGCATGTCGATTTGGATGTTAACTGTACCGAACTAAACAAGGCCTTCATAGCATCATTTCCCCAACCTCAAATCTTGAACAGAACGATTGCCTTCCAAGTTGACCATTCGTCATTTAGACCCCAATGTGTTTTTAATTTCATAGGAGTTACACCTGAAGATGTTGTTGAAAGCTTGATTTCAATAAAGTCAAATGCGGTTGGCTTTGATAATGTGCATCCCACATTTTTCAAAGCAATAATGCCCTATATACTACCATTTGTAACCCATACTATAAACACTATCATTACAAAAAGTATTTTTCCTTCTAAATGGAAACTTTCTAAAATCATTCCAGTACCTAAAAATCGCCAAAAAACAGAATATCGTCCAATTTGTATTTTACCATTTTTTTCTAAAGTGGTTGAGAAATTGATGCATAAGCAGATTACTCGTTTTTTTAATTTAAATTCTCTACTTTCACCAAAACAGTCAGGTTTTCGATCTCAGCATAGTAGTACCACTGCTCTCTTGGATGTAGTTGAACAAGTAAGAAAGGCCTTGGATGATGACAAAGTCTCGTTCTTGGTTCTTCTTGACTAATCTAAGGCATTTGATACAATTGATCATAGCATTATGTATCAAAAATTGTCAACTGATTTCGGGTTTTCACCTGCAGCAGTTGACCTTATAAATTCCTATTTATCTGGAAGAAGCCAATCTGTGGTGTCTGGAACTCAAAAATCAGACTTCATTTCAGTTTCACGCAGTGTTCCACAAGGATCCATCCTAGGGCCACTCTTGTTCTCTTCCTATGTTAATAATATACCTAGTCTTTTAAAGCACGGTGAAACGCGAATGTTTGCTGATGATGTCCAATACCTTGGGAGTACAAGATTGGGTCTTATTGATAACTGTGTTTACAACATCAATAGAGATCTGAATACATTACTGGAATGGTCTAGTTCCAATGGTATTGTTCTCAATCCAGTGAAGACTAAATGCCTGGTCATCTCAAAAAAGGTTTTGGACCTAAGTTACTTTCCAACAGTAGTCCTTAATAACATCCCCGTTGAATATGTCAATACAGCGAAAAATTTAGGCATAACCTTCAATCGGAATCTAACTTGGAACAACCATGTAAATGCTGTGGTAGGAAAAGCTTACGGTGCGTTGAGAACATTATCAGTCGCAAAAAAGTTCACACCAATAGAAACAAGAAAAATGTTGGCTAAAACATTGGTTGTCCCAATTCTAACGTATGGGTGTGAAATTTTTTGTGGTTTAGACGCTGCAACCCAGAGAAAACTTAAAGTTGCTTTCAACAATATTGCTCGCTATGTTTTTGGACTCCATAGATTTGATCACATTTCGAGTTACTCAAAAAGCTTGTACGGATTTAGTTTTGAGAATCTATTAAGATTTAGGACGCTTACCACATTATTTAAAATTATTTCAACGAAACAGCCACCTGAACTCTATAACCATTTACAATTCTTATCTTCTAACAGAACAAACCAAATATCAATTCCATCTTTCACATGTCAAACTTCTGAGCGACAGTTTTTCATTGGCGCGGCTCGTCTCTGGAATTCGTTGCCACGTGAATTCAGAAGAGCAGATAATCTGAAAATTTTTCAGAGAAACTTAGCCGAATACTTTTCGGGACAGTAACTTTTGAATTCCAAGTTTAAATCGAACCAACATAGTTTGGACTATCTTATCAAACTATTATATATTTTTAACAGATGCTTCTTGTTGTAAGGGCTGGGTTCGTTGTTGTGCAATTACAGAAATAATTTATTCATTCATTTATTTTACAATGTTTATTACCTAATTTTCTATTTTTATATTTTCCTTTTCTTTCTCTTCACTTTTTTTTTGATATTTTTATTCTTTTGTTACCACTTGTATCAATTATAAACGTATAACTTCACTTCAAGGCTTAATTATCTAAAAGATGTGTATCTTAATATTAAGTTCTGTTATAAATAAATACAATACAATACAATACTTCAACCTTCAAACAAATTTAAGGAAAATAAAAAGTTTGTTTATAATTTTTTATTCATGGTTCTAGGTTGTGGTATAAGATGAAACACGAAGCGTTTTTTTTATTTTTGAAGGTTGTCAAAGTGAGGAAATCTCCGAACTTTTTGTTCGGAACTTTAGTTTGGTGGCTTGTGTATTCAGCCTTAAGTTACCTTGTTATTGTTTTAAAATTTAGTTTTGCCTGAGATATGTGACCTTCAAGCTTCAAAGAATAATGTTTTTTTATCACCAATATCCCAACTTATAATGATCATTTTAGACTTTGTTGAGATTATTTGTTTTTGTGGCTTTTCACCGTTATTTTAGAAAAAAGTTCCTACAAAAAACGACTTTTTGTGATCTCTTCGTAGGTATGTACATATATCTTTTGCTTCCTTGCAAATATTTATTGCATGGTTAATATAAGTATGCAGATTTGAAGACTAATATATTTTTAACATTTTTGAAAATTTTCAAATTGAAAAAAAAAACCAAATTGTGTTTTTACGAAACATTTGTGTAATCACCATCGAAATGAAAGCAAAAATAACAAATTCTTTTCAACTATTTACAATTTTTTATTGGTCACGCACTACTTGGACAAGAAAAAAGATAAAGTTTTTTTTAAATTTTTTCAATATAAAAATGTGCAGCAATGTTAAGAATATGTTAATCTACAAATTTGCATACTAATATTTACCATGCAATAAATATTTGCAAAAAAGCAACAGATATACATACACATGTACCTACCTACGAAGGGATCACAAAAGTCGTTGTTTTTTAATTATTAGGTGTGATTTTGGTGATCAAAACAATTTTTTTCATTAAAAGTCAGATATCTCAGACAGAACAAAATTTTACAACAACAGCAACAACAAAAAGGTTAATAACTTATAGTTGAATAAAGTCATAACCGAAACATTTGATTGACTCAAAAAAATTCCGAGAAAATTACAACATTTAAAAATTAAAAAAAAATGGTTTCTGTCTCACCTCACACATACCTACAACTCTTAAAAAACCACTGACAAAAATATACAAAATCTTGTTCCTAGAATTTTTCTTAACTAGTGTACATACATGCGATTTTTTAATTTAAATTAAATTATGGCCAAACTCAAATCAGAATATCTACCTCTGAAAAATCCACTTAAAGTGTACCTATCCTTCTATTTAAAAGAAAAACATAAAATAGAACCATTATTATTGCTTAGTTACTAAAAAAAGGCAGAAACATACCTACATACCTTCAAATGTGTTCTACACCCTGTTTCAAGGTTTTAGTTTTAAATTTCAAACATTTTTCAATTGGGTACAGTAAAAACAAAACCTTAACTAAAAAAAAAAACTACATCTTTACTATCACTGGTTGCTTTAGTTTCTTTTTTGACTTATTATGTTCATAGTAATACCTACTTATTATTTTTATTTTTCCAATCTTTAAAATAACAATGTATATATGTACCTATATTTATACCAAAATCGTTGAAAAAACAATAAATGAGAAAAAATTATAAACCATTATTTAATTATTTTTATGTGACAGATAGCAGTTACCTATGTAATAAATAGGTACGAATTGAAAATTGATAATCTTTAATAATTGATAAGGATCCGTGAAAATCAACGAAAAATTTAAAAGAAGATGGAACAGGTACCTTCCTGCATATACCTATAAAACGACCCATTCACAGCCCATATGTGTGCACACACTCCGCCACACATATACCACCGATCGCACCACCACACCAAAAATCAAATAGTGCACACTTCCCAGCAAACATTTTTGTGAACGTTCATTCAACATTCAGTGAAATTGAAGAATATATATTCGAGAAACACTCACTCCAGTGAATCAAATGCGAATATACTCAAATATCCCATCACTCCCAGCAAACATTTCCCTTCAGAAATGATTTATTAATAATTCACAGGAGTGAAAGAAACCCTCATTTATGAACTCATTTATAAACCGGTTTGGATCAAATTTACTGGGTAGCATTACCTCGAATTCGAATCGTTTTTATGTTTCATTAATAATAGAGTAATTCTTCACTTTAGTGAATTTTTTTTTTTTTTTTTTTTTTTTTTTATAATGAGCGCGCACTAAAGGGGTTTTGACTACCCTTAAGATGATGAACACAGTGCGAGCGATTAGGAAAATAGGAAAGGGTTAGAAAGGAGATACCGATGCACATTGGTTTTGAAGTTTTGAATATCAAAATGGGAGGGGAAAATAGAGCTTGGTAAAGCATTCCACATTCGTGTTGTGCGGCTAAAGAAAGAATCTCTATACTTGACAGTACGTCCGAAGTTGGGCTCAAGGGTAAACTGATGAGCATTCCTAAAAGCACGAGTATTGCGGTTGAAGTTTTTAAGGGGAGGAATGCAACTGGCTATTTCACTAGAACACTGTTTATAAAAATAGCGATAAAATAATGTGAGACAAGAAACACTGCGGCGGTGTTTCAAAGATGTAATTGATAGCGTAACAGTTCTGTCACCTATCATTTTTAAGGCCCTATTTTGTATTCTATCTAACAAATTCAAGTGAGTTGTAGGGGCACCTGCCCAGATGTGAGAGTTATACTCAAGCTTTGGTCGGATGAAGGCTTTATAAATTACAGCCAGTTCAGAGGGGGAGAAAAATTTCTTACATCGTCGAAGAAAGCCTAAACACTTTGCAGCGTCTTTGGCAACTTCGAATATGTGATCATTCCATAAAAGGTGGTCTGTGATGCACATACCCAGAACTGAAAGTTGTTCATTTTCTTCGATGCAAGTTCCGCTCATGGATAGCGGCATTGGGGGTGGGTTTTGCTTTAGGGACAGCAGACAGCATTGGGTTTTTGAAGCATTAAATTCTACACGATTTTTATTTCCCCACTGGACAATGCTGTCTAGATCAGAATTTAATGAGCTTATCATACGCTGCCGTTCAAGTTCCACATCCGAAGAATTGGGAAGTGAATCTTGAAACGAATATGAAAAGCTGAGGGTGCTGTCATCTGCAAAACAATTTAATGGATTAGAAGTTTCAGACAAAAGATCATTAATGAAAATGAGGAAGAGAGTCGGAGACAAAACGGAGCCCTGGGGCACACCAGCATTTATTTTGTGAATATCAGACTTGAAACCGTCCAATACAACTTGTATTGAACGGCCAGAGAGGTAATTTCTAATCCAACGAAGAAAAGATTGATCGAAACCAAATGCACGCATTTTCGATAAGAGAGCTTGGTGCCAAACTCTATCAAATGCTTTTGAAATATCAAGTGCAACAATCTTACTTTCTCCAAAACGATGTAAAGATTTGTTCCACTGTTCGGTGAGATATACCATCAGATCACCAGTGGACCTATTGCTACGAAAGCCATACTGCCGGTCATTAAGAAGCTTTCGTTCTTCAAGATATTTCTTGAGCTGATAATTTATCAGCGTTTCCATGACCTTGGAAAGAAGGGACGTAAGTGCAATTGGACGATAATTAGAGGGAGAAGAAGATGCGCCTTTTTTAGGGACAGGCTGGACAAATGCTGTTTTCCATCCACTCGGAAAGAGACCAGTAGAGTAGGACAGATGGAAAAGCTTACGCAGTGGCTTTGCCAGCGTTGAAGAACACCTCTTCAGAACAATAGGTGGGATACTATCCGGGCCAGCGGATTTGTGTATATCAAGATCTTTTAAGACTCTTGCAACTGCACGAGTGCGAAAGAAGATTTGTCCCATGAAATCTCAATGTAAATAGGACGCTTATATATTCATTTCACTGAACAATTCATGAATCTTTTTTGAATCATTTAAATGAGACAGATTTGATTCATTGATATGAATATAAATTAGGGTTTCCTCATTCAGTTTAGTGAATATAAATTGTATTATATTTAATTCATTATAATGATTCTTTAATAATCCGAATGTATACCATAGAACTGAATGTAAATATTATTTCAGTGTGATTATACAAAATGCTATTTTAAAATGGGAAAATTATCTGCATAAGCAGTTTGATTTCCCTAGATTTATCGAATGAAACTTATGATAAATTTTGGTAGAGTAAATTATTTTATTTTAACTTCAATTGAAATGTTGTCACAACAAATGAGATGTCACTTTATTTTTATCACTTTATATGTTTATTTGTTAATTTATTCAATTTATCTTTTTTTTTAATTTTTTTCACTGCCACAATGTTTATAGTTCCGTCCGTATAAAAACAATACGCAAAATTGAATGAAAGTGACGAATTTCCTCTTTGCATAACTTTTGTTTCAGTTTTGGCGCGAATAGGTTCCGTTATGGCTTTTCAAAACAAAATGAAAGGGTTATTCAGTTTACGTGAATAAAAATGGACGCACCAAGATAAACCTCTATTGGAATCGCTTGTGCGCCTTCACTTTCATTCATATTATGTGAAGAAAATAAGAATCTCGATATTTTTTTATTATGAAAAAAATCAACACAAATCCCTTTCCCCGCGTATGGGGTAAAAGTGATGGGATATTTGAGTATATTCACATTTGATTCACTGAAGTGAGTGTTCCTCGAATATAAATCTTTCATTTTCACTGAATGTTCTATGAACGTTCACAAAAATGTTTGCTGGGAGCTGTTATCTGAATATTGATATGGAGAGCATGAAATATTTTTTTTACTCCAAATTTTAGTATAATGAAAATGCACAATGGCAATTAAATTACAAATAAAATTTGACAATTTTGATGTTTCAATTGTGCGCATGTATGCGTTCTTCAAGTTTTGATTCTTTCTTCAAATTCAGAATCGTTGCTCTCTTCTTTTCAGAAGAAGAACTGTCATCTAGTGCCAAATGAACTTTTTCCGAAGCATTTGAAATGCTTCCGGATGCTACGGGATGAACAAACGAAAACGCTATATCAGTCAGTCAGTTTCACATTATTTGGAAGAAAGGTAAAGTGTACGAACTGTATAGATATATAGATTATATATATTCATATATATGTATATATATATATATTATCTATGTGTATATATCTTATTTTTTGATTTTATTAAATGAAAAAGTACTCCTCCTCTAATAATTGAATTACAGTTCCAAGGTCCTTAATTTTTTTACAAAACAAACTATAAGTTGAAGCATTGGCTTCGTAGTAACCTATTCTCATTGGCGCTGTTGCACTGTAGTACTTTTGCTGACCGTGATTACTTTTTTCAATAAACTAATAGTAAAAAAGTCTTGTAACCGCTTGGCATTGTTGTTTGAAGTATCTGCTTGTATTTAGCAGCACCTAAGTGTCCGAAAACAGGCTTGCTTTGGAACGCTGGTACTGTGTGCAAAGCTTAAAAAAATTATTTTCATTGCAAAATAAGTTAGCGCACACCTAACTGAAATCACCACGGCACGTCCCTGTATTTCAGGCATTGTTTCATTTTATAAAAGAAGGCGACGTAATAAGGAAATATCATCCAAAATGTTCAGTATTTTTTTGGGTGCTGTTTCCAAATTGATTAAGGCGCTTTTTCCAAACGGCAGTAAATTTTGATTTAGGGTAGTCAGTTTTTCTATGAAATCGTGTATTTATGTAAGTATGCCAGGTGGACCACTTAAAAAGCTCGACGGGCCACATGCGGCCCACGGGCCGCAGGTTGAGTATAGCTGGTTTAAAGCAATGAAATGAGATGATACATGTATGTTTATAAAAACCGATTTGGTGTATACACAATCGGAAAAAAAAATATTGAAAAAGTGGTCAGTATGAAATTGCATTTGAAAAGCTAAATGCGATAATCAAAAAAATTAAGAAAACAAGCTTTAAATACAAATTTTTAAATGTATTTTGAGATGAAACAAAAAACATCCTACTGCTTAGTTTTTCTAGTTTTTAGTTTTGTTTGCAAATAATATTTTTGCGCAAGACAAATATTTTCTATTTTTTATTTTCTATTTTTTAGTCAATTGAATGTAAACGTCATGTTGTAACATGTTTTTTCAGCTTCACTTAACTTAATTTTGTGTTGCTGTACAGTTTTATTTTGCCTGAGATATCTCCCTTCAACTGAAGGAGATACCTTAGTCTTTGGTCACTAATATTTAAGCAAATAGTGACAAAATACAAAATTGAAGGTCGGTTTTAAAAACTGGAATATGTATTCTAAAGGAATCTTTAAGGATTTTATGGATTTTCTTTCGCCGTTTAGAAAATCGGAAAAAAAATACTTTTTGTGATTGTCTCTTGGTTATTTGTTTGCTTCTTTGCAAACATGTATTCAATTATTCCTTTAAGTTTTGATGTTAATTTATTGAACGAGTTTTAATTTTTTTTTTCTTTTAATTTCTAACGGTAAAATGTAAAAACATAATCCTATACAATTTCACAAGGTTTTCTTAGAAAAGGTACTCATTCGAGTTTGAGTTTTCTATGTTGTCATTATTTGCTGAAATGTTAGTGATCAAATATAAAAAAATTCAAAAAATAGAAAATTTTTGTCTCATATAATTTCATATGGTTATTAATAACGGTACCTACATACTTAAAAAAAAATATTTGCCTACAATCCTCTGTACAGAAATCATGAAATCGCAAAATGATTTTTCTTTCATCGTAATACGGCCACCTACCACAAAAATACAGCTCTTTAAAAATCACTAAACAAAATTGAAAAATATCTTGTTCCCTTTTTTTGACAAGAGTAGGTAGATGCAAAACAATCCAATTTCTAATCTCCACTTTTTATGAACTTAATTTGTAACAAAATTAAGCTGAAATTCTGGTATCTTGACGTTTGTATATGAGCTGAGTAAGAGAAAACCCATGCTCAATAATTTGTGAGATCGATCTCATGGAATCAACTGTTTTCTCACTTTTTTGCATAGCAAACCGAGTTCTATCTCAGAAGAGCTTTCAAAATGAGATCGATTTCATCAAAGTGAGATTGAACTCACCACATGAGTCTAACTTGGCCAGTAATTTTTTTTTTTGCAACGAAGCTAAGAAAGTTCTCAAAAAAGTGAGAAAACAGCTTGAACTCATCTTTTTGCATATAACCCAATGTGACGTACATAATAATATTTGCCTTCAGAGTATCGCAACCTTGATGAACCCAAATTCTTCTTTAATAATTCTTTATCCAAGAGATAATTGCTAGACTTCTTTCCAAAAGTCAAATACCAAGATTTGTAATTTATAAAAAATACAAATACAAACAAAATATTGGGGCTATCTCGGTATTGAAACAACAATGTGAACATTAGGGTTTTTTATCGGGGCGAGCGGCAAGAACGTTTTGAGACTTTATCGGTAACGGCACAAAAGTGTGAATCAAGCAAGGGTGTCCGTGTCCATAACGCGTTCGAAAAAAAAGAGGACATTTTCGAAACTCCAAACTTCTACTGTTAATCCCCCCCCTCGGTCACCACACCATCATCAAAAAAATTGATAAATATGACCAAAAGTTTGCTTTTATTCTATTTTATAAATATATACATATATTTATACAGGTATTGTATAAAGGTACAAAAGAAGCATCAGTTTTAATACTAATGGGTAGTTTATTTTAACATCTTCTATAAGAAAACATATCTGTGATATAAATCAGTTTGTTTTATAAACACTTTTTTGGGGTTCAAACTAATAAAACTAAAATACATACATACATAAACACCTAATTGAATTCAAAATACCGCAGAATTTTAGTGAAATTTAGGCAAAATAGACATTAATTTTCTTCCTCATCCGAAGTGTCATATTTTTGGGAGCTTCGAATTTGATAAAGATAGGTACTTATTTTCATATAAAAAGGTTTCATAAAAATTTTGACAGCTAAAATCTTTTAAGTTGTCGGCAACCATGTATGAGAATCCTACTCTTAAACGATTTCGTTCTTTTGTCCATTGCGAACCCTTCAACGAGAAAATTCATATTTTGCGCAGGAAAACTGAAAAGGACTGGCACATTTTAAGAGCTCTTAACAAAACTCTACATTTGTAGACAAACTTAAAAAAACTGGCCCACTTTTGAACAGATATTTTGTTTTTAAAATTGTCATTTTCTTTACAAAGAAACTTGTTTAAATAGCAAAATTGGTCAAACAACTTTGAGTAATCCAGTAAAACTTCATAAGTCTTAGTCTTCTCATACTTATTTCTTTTCTAACTTCAACCATCGATCCTGAGTAGGAAGGTTCTTGCTTCAGTGTATTAATCAGAGAATATCAGATAAAAGCTGTGTATAATGAAGAGAAACAGAGCAGAGCATAACAGCACAAATATGTAAAAACTGTCAGAACAAGATAGAACAGAAAAGTGCAGCTTTCTGATCTTTTCTGTAATTTTCTGTTTGGAACAGATTCATTAAACATACCTAAAGAAGCCAATCATCAGCTGTCGATCCTCGCGTTCCGATGTTTATTCGCTATGTTATCTAGTTATCCCAAACATTTTCAGATAACTTGAGTTGTTGTTGCGTCAACGGTCATCAGCTGTTTTTTAACATGGGATTACAACAACACAAAGCTATCCGGATAACTGAGAATTAACATCGGAACGTGCCCAATTTGATTTGCCTACAAGCTGAAGCGAACAGCTGATGTATTAGATTTGCAAAGGAAGTGAAAAACAGTGACAAAACGCACGCATAGAATAAACTCCTCTTTCAACACAGGTCTTATTGTTGTTGCAATTCACATCTATTCTTCGACACGAAATGAAATTAAAAATACAACAAAGTAAACAAATGGGTTTTGAAGGGTGACGTATGAAGAATTGGCTTCTTTATTTGATATTCTCTGGTATTAATGCATTATTTTTTATTTTAGGGGACAATACAAAAGTACCTACATTAATGAAAAGTGTTAAAATAATATTTTGGTCACTTAGGAAAAAAAGAGATAGAAAAGAGTACAAAATAAAAAAGAGTAAAAAAAAGAATTTGATGAAAAAAGAAAGAATAAGAAAGATCAGAGTCAAAAAAGAGAACATGTTCTCTTTAAAAGAGATGTTCTGGAAACCCTAAATCAAGCTTAAGTCATAAGAATTTTATTGTAGATCTACGAGTTTCAAACAAGCGAAGAAAAGAACGGAAAACATATAACGTAGCCGGTTCGTGAAAATTTAAGAACGAAGCATCACGAATGTGTTGCGCTAAGAGAAAAGTTATTATACAAGCTTTCAAATTTCCATCCTTCATCTCCATCTGAATTTGTATGAAGATACTAGCTGACCCATCAGACGTTGTTCTGCAATATACATATGTATGCACCTACATAAATTATTAAACAAATTGAAAGTAAAATATTAAATTTGAAACTGGACGTGTGCTGTAGTTGTGTGTCGCGTAGCCCTGTTCCGGTTACCTCACGACGACGACAGAGGGCACAATTTATTCACTGATAAGGATATGTTCCACGTGTATATCGAGCAAATTCGTTAAGGTTTGACCGTTGACCGTGTAAGCGTTCGATTTATTTGAATATGTGTCAGAACAGCGTTAGCCAGGTTATACATAACAAATCCAGGATGAAAAGTTTAAGTGACGCGCAATTTCACGTCAATAGGTTTGTTCGATGTTCCTGCCCTAGGAAACAATGGGGAATGTCAATCAAATGTCGAAAACTGGTGGGTGCTCGGGCTTTAATTGAACATTGAAAACCTAACAAATCTATCCTAAACGGCGAATAAGTTATCACCACTGTCGTCGTATTTGAGGTAACCGGCGCTGTGCAACTGTATCCGAAATCGGGCCTACAAAAATCCTAGAAAAGAACTGGGAAATATAGCAACAGCAGCTCACTTTCAGTTTCAAATTTAATATTTCACTTTCGATTTATACTAACATATATTACGTTTTCATTAGAGCCGAAAAGAATTAATTTCGCAAATCACAGAAAAAGTGTTTTCATATGTAATTTTGTAATTTCGTTTGACAGCTCATTTCATTTTTGAATTTCAACTGATTGTTGATCGCTTTTTGTTGTTGTTTTTTTTATGCTTCTTCCATTGAGCTTTGACATTTTCATACAAAATCTTTTCAGAGCATTTCAAACTGTGGCTTATTGGGTGTGTTCCTTAGGTTTTGACTTAATTTCCAACCTAATTTCGTGCAAATTTGGTTGAAATTATCTAGTTTTGGATTGTGAATTTGTATGGGAAATGAGATGATTTCGTATCGAATTTGGAAATTTTCATCAAACTTACCTTATAATGAAAACGTAGTATTACGTTCGATTTATTTGACAATTTACTTAGCAGAATTACGTTTGCTGGGTCAGCTATTTTATATAAAAGTGTACAAAAACCCTATATCCATTTGTCAATTGTCACGCCATAACTTATGAACGGTGAAGTGGAGCTACCGTGGTCCTATTGTTGGTATTAAAGCGTAATACGCTGTGTTGTTAAAGCGATTGCCCGCCGCAGGGTTGAGAGGTAGAAAATAAAACAAAAAGCAGTTCTGCTTATAATGAGTGTAATCAGGGGCGGACTGGGGGTTAAAGGGCCTACCGGGACTTTTAGATAAAGGGCCACATAATACAATTATGTACTCTCAAAATGGTTATAAATCATAGTTGATATTGCAGATATTTCTCTAGAGTCAAGTGATACAACATCAATTCTACGACTTTAAGTGGGTGTGTGACTTTCAGCTAAGACGAAACGAAATTACACGAGTCAAAACAATAAAGAAAACAATTTTTTTCAATTTTGTTTTAGTGTTTATTAAAGAGCTGTATTTTCTTGAAAAGTGTTCGCATTCAGATGAAATGAAAAGATTTCTTAAGATTCATATTTCTATTTTTCAATAATTTGTAAGAAATTATTTTGTTTAGCTACTGTTCAATCGCACTAAGAGAAACGGAATAAATATTTTAAAAAATAAAAAGAATTGGATAGTCGAATTTTCTTCAATTTTATTCGAGTTGATCAAATAAATAATTCAGATTCACTTGGACGGTTTTTTACTTTAACACTATTTTTTTTGGTAAGCAGTATTTGATCTTGAATGAAAAGACAGCGTTTTACCATTGATCACAAATATCTAGCCAAATAATGATGGCACACAAAATTTAGGGGAAGTTTTGAAAATTTGAATTAAATAAATGTATGTACTTCTAAAACTTTGAGCCTTGTGAAGTAAAGTTTTTTTTAAGAAGCTAAAGCTAGCTAGTCATAGCTATTACTAGTAGCTAAAATCTAGACAGTTCTAGCTTAAGATTTGTTTTACGTGGATCAAAAAAGATTACGCTAAACAGCTTTAGCTAGAAAATTCTTGCTTAAGCTTAATATTTTTAGCTTTTATTTATTTATTCACATGTTTGGGCTAAGACACTTAACCTAAAATTGTTATTATTAAAGCAAGTCGATTTTGGATTTCGGTTTACTAAAACTGTTTACTTGGTCATATAGACCAAATATTGTTTTCATGTTAATAGACGATCTCGAAATTTTATTCAAACTTTACATTACGATGATTGATGGAAGTCCCGATGATTTTATCATACCGTCACATCCGTCAGTGTGTGCGTCTATACGTCTACCTTACATCGAGCTGGAGCTTTAACAGATGGGCCAATTTGCCCCAAATTTTTATTTCAATCTCTAGAGACCTAGAGGAAAAGTTCCAACTGTTGATCTAGGACGGGTGGCTTCAATACAGCGGTTATGATGTATTCAATTTTTTCAAAACTGGCTCTATGGGGTTTTTTTGAACTTCGTACCTGTATTATCCAGAGCAATTTTAGAAATATATATATAAAATATCCAGGGTGAAAGGGTGTTTTTTTAAGGGGGAGGGGCAAGTGTAGAATGTTAACCACAACACCCACGAAAAAACTCTTACACTCATGAAATTTGCCAAAAATATATAATTTGTCCTGGCAGCCAAGAATCAAAATAATCCTCATAAATATATTTGTTCTGGGGTTTTTTATTAAAGAGAGGGAAAATCTGGGAAGAAGTTGGAAGATTTGAGAGTGTGTGAAGTTAGCCCCCCTTTTTTTTGAATTTGTTATTTTTGAAAGTTGTTCCAGATTGTTCCCGATTTGTTCCGCATTGTTCCAAGTTTTTTTTGAAAAATATTCAAAAATGGGGGTTTTAGACCCAAAAAACCGTTTTTGACCTAGCCCCCCTTTTTTCGAAAATCAAAATTTTGAAAGTTGTTCTAGATTGTTCTGAACATTGTTCCAAGTTTTTGGACCTCTATGTTCAAAATTTCAAAAGTTATGGCCAAAATTCGAAAAAATTGTAGCCCCCCTTTTTTTGAAATTCTTACTTTTTAATTTTTTTTTGGATAAAGAAAAGTGTTCTAAACATTGTTCCAAAAAATTAAAGCTGTAGAGCGTATATCTAAAAAGATATGGCCTTTCAAACTTTTTTTCAAAAATTCAAATTACGGCTCCCCAATATTTTTTATTTTTTTTTTTATTTTAAATATTTCATATTTAATAATATATACATGTGTTGAGAAATTATGGTGCTCTTTCAGAAAATAAATCAGCCTGAAACCGGACTTTAAAAAATAATCTTCGAGTTTTTGAATTTTGTAAAATTTTTATTGGTCCCCTTTTTACAAAATTCAAAAATCCAAAAGTTGTTCCAAGTAAAACTCTGTTTTTTCTACCAAATACCAAAATTTCATGCAAATCTATGCATAATTAATGACATAATCTAACTAAAACGATTTTATCACTTTTTTCATTCCCCACGGACCCCCCCCTTAAAATATCAAATTTTTTTAAATTCAAAATTATTATTCGAGCTATTATTTAAAAGAGTTTAAAATCCTGGTTCCATGAAATGTATTTTAAATATTCAAATTTTCAAAAAACACCCCCACACCCCCCCTTTTAGAAAATAAAATTAAAAAAAAATCCTTTAAATAGGCATCTACCTTTATCTTCTTGCTCCAAAAATTTTATTCTAAAATGTGTGTAAACAAAGAATTTAGAGCATAAAAACACTATTTACGATATTAAATGATAATCCTCATTATGCAGCCCCATTTTCGAAATCAATGGATAAAAAATAATCAACATTTTGTATAGGTTTATATTCATTGCGCCCTTAAAAAATAACAAAAAAAAAATAATAAAGAGAAATTGTTACCCCACCCCCCTCACCCACTCTTAAAAAAATTGAAAAATCAAAATGGGTTCTAAATTTGTTCACCCTCATGTCAATGCTAGCAAGTTTTAAACACAAACAAAACAAACAAAAGCTCTTAAACCCAAAATAAAACTCTTACGATATTAAAAGGAAATTGAAATTCATATTTTAGGTCTACATTATCGAATAAAAAGGTTTTAAAAATTAAACCAGGATACAAAGAGAATCTTCTTGAATAACCACATCTTAAACTTAAAAAAAAAAATTTGAAACTTTTTCGAAAGGTCTTGAAACCCAAACCCCCCAAAAAAAAACTTTTTTTCCAAAATCAAAAATGAAGCTATAGTCCATAAGCAGATAATAAAATATCATACCTAAATAAGAATATAAACGAAAGTAAAAAATTTAAATCCTTTAAATTGATTTTTAGTATAAAACTTAGAACTTCCCCGACCCCCCTTTTTCAAAATCGAAAATCTAAAACTTGTTCCAAGTGCAGAATGGCCTAAATCAAATTGTTCCAAGGATTCATTCAAAAATATTGAAAATTGTAGATTTTAAGCCGAAAAAACACTTTAAATGAAAAAATACTAATTATCCTTGCTCTGGCCCCCCTTTTAGGAAATCCAAAATTCAAAAACTTGTTCCAGGTTGTTCTAGGGCTCTTCTAAATTGTTCCGAGCTTTCGTTTCTTAAAATTGATTTTTAGTATTAAAACTTTCAAAAAAATGCTCCCCCGGCCCCCCTTTTCCAAAATCGAAAATCTAAAACTTGTTCCAAGTGCAGAATGGCCTAAATCAAATTGTTCCAAGGATTCATTCAAAAATATTGAAAATTGTAGATTTTAAGCCGAAAAAACACTTTAAATGAAAAAATACTAATTATCCTTGCTCTGGCCCCCCTTTTAGGAAATCCAAAATTCAAAAACTTGTTCCAGGTTGTTCTAGGGCTCTTCTAAATTGTTCCGAGCTTTCGTTTCTTAAAATTGATTTTTAGTATTAAAACTTTCAAAAAAATGCTCCCCCGGCCCCCCTTTTCCAAAATCGAAAATCTAAAACTTGTTCCAAGTGCAGAATGGCCTAAATCAAATTGTTCCAAGGATTCATTCAAAAATATTGAAAATTGTAGATTTTAAGCCGAAAAAACACTTTAAATGAAAAAATACTAATTATCCTTGCTCTGGCCCCCCTTTTAGGAAATCCAAAATTCAAAAACTTGTTCCAGGTTGTTCTAGGGCTCTTCTAAATTGTTCCGAGCTTTCGTTTCTTAAAATTGATTTTTAGTATTAAAACTTTCAAAAAAATGCTCCCCCGGCCCCCCTTTTCCAAAATCGAAAATCTAAAACTTGTTCCAAGTGCAGAATGGCCTAAATCAAATTGTTCCAAGGATTCATTCAAAAATATTGAAAATTGTAGATTTTAAGCCGAAAAAACACTTTAAATGAAAAAATACTAATTATCCTTGCTCTGGCCCCCCTTTTAGGAAATCTAAAATTCAAAAACTTGTTCCAGGTTGTTCTAGGGCTCTTCTAAATTGTTCCGAGCTTTCGTTTCTTAAAATTGATTTTTAGTATTAAAACTTTCAAAAAAATGCTCCCCCGGCCCCCCTTTTCCAAAATCGAAAATCTAAAACTTGTTCCAAGTGCAGAATGGCCTAAATCAAATTGTTCCAAGGATTCATTCAAAAATATTGAAAATTGTAGATTTTAAGCCGAAAAAACACTTTAAATGAAAAAATACTAATTATCCTTGCTCTGGCCCCCCTTTTAGGAAATCCAAAATTCAAAAACTTGTTCCAGGTTGTTCTAAGGCTCTTCTAAATTGTTCCGAGCTTTCGTTTCTTAAAATTGATTTTTAGTATTAAAACTTTCAAAAAAATGCTCCCCCGGCCCCCCTTTTCCAAAATCGAAAATCTAAAACTTGTTCCAAGTGCAGAATGGCCTAAATCAAATTGTTCCAAGGATTCATTCAAAAATATTGAAAATTGTAGATTTTAAGCCGAAAAAACACTTTAAATGAAAAAATACTAATTATCCTTGCTCTGGCCCCCCTTTTAGGAAATCCAAAATTCAAAAACTTGTTCCAGGTTGTTCTAGGGCTCTTCTAAATTGTTCCGAGCTTTCGTTTCTTAAAATTGATTTTAAGTATTAAAACTTTCAAAAAAATGCTCCCCCGGCCCCCCTTTTCCAAAATCGAAAATCTAAAACTTGTTCCAAGTGCAGAATGGCCTAAATCAAATTGTTCCAAGGATTCATTCAAAAATATTGAAAATTGTAGATTTTAAGCCGAAAAAACACTTTAAATGAAAAAATACTAATTATCCTTGCTCTGGCCCCCCTTTTAGGAAATCCAAAATTCAAAAACTTGTTCCAGGTTGTTCTAGGGCTCTTCTAAATTGTTCCGAGCTTTCGTTTCTTAAAATTGATTTTTAGTATTAAAACTTTCAAAAAAATGCTCCCCCGGCCCCCCTTTTCCAAAATCGAAAATCTAAAACTTGTTCCAAGTGCAGAATGGCCTAAATCAAATTGTTCCAAGGATTCATTCAAAAATATTGAAAATTGTAGATTTTAAGCCGAAAAAACACTTTAAATGAAAAAATACTAATTATCCTTGCTCTGGCCCCCCTTTTAGGAAATCCAAAATTCAAAAACTTGTTCCAGGTTGTTCTAGGGCTCTTCTAAATTGTTCCGAGCTTTCGTTTCTTAAAATTGATTTTTAGTATTAAAACTTTCAAAAAAATGCTCCCCCGGCCCCCCTTTTCCAAAATCGAAAATCTAAAACTTGTTCCAAGTGCAGAATGGCCTAAATCAAATTGTTCCAAGGATTCATTCAAAAATATTGAAAATTGTAGATTTTAAGCCGAAAAAAACACTTTAAATGAAAAAATACTAATTATCCTTGCTCTGGCCCCCCTTTTAGGAAATCCAAAATTCAAAAACTTGTTCCAGGTTGTTCTAGGGCTCTTCTAAATTGTTCCGAGCTTTCGTTTCTTAAAATTGATTTTTAGTATTAAAACTTTCAAAAAAATGCTCCCCCGGCCCCCCTTTTCCAAAATCGAAAATCTAAAACTTGTTCCAAGTGCAGAATGGCCTAAATCAAATTGTTCCAAGGATTCATTCAAAAATATTGAAAATTGTAGATTTTAAGCCGAAAAAACACTTTAAATGAAAAAATACTAATTATCCTTGCTCTGGCCCCCCTTTTAGGAAATCCAAAATTCAAAAACTTGTTCCAGGTTGTTCTAGGGCTCTTCTAAATTGTTCCGAGCTTTCGTTTCTTAAAATTGATTTTTAGTATTAAAACTTTCAAAAAAATGCTCCCCCGGCCCCCCTTTTCCAAAATCGAAAATCTAAAACTTGTTCCAAGTGCAGAATGGCCTAAATCAAATTGTTCCAAGGATTCATTCAAAAATATTGAAAATTGTAGATTTTAAGCCGAAAAAAAACACTTTAAATGAAAAAATACTAATTATCCTTGCTCTGGCCCCCCTTTTAGGAAATCCAAAATTCAAAAACTTGTTCCAGGTTGTTCTAGGGCTCTTCTAAATTGTTCCGAGCTTTCGTTTCTTAAAATTGATTTTTAGTATTAAAACTTTCAAAAAAATGCTCCCCCGGCCCCCCTTTTCCAAAATCGAAAATCTAAAACTTGTTCCAAGTGCAGAATGGCCTAAATCAAATTGTTCCAAGGATTCATTCAAAAATATTGAAAATTGTAGATTTTAAGCAGAAAAAACACTTTAAATGAAAAAATACTAATTATCCTTGCTCTGGCCCCCCTTTTAGGAAATCCAAAATTCAAAAACTTGTTCCAGGTTGTTCTAGGGCTCTTCTAAATTGTTCCGAGCTTTCGTTTCTTAAAATTGATTTTTAGTATTAAAACTTTCAAAAAAATGCTCCCCCGGCCCCCCTTTTCCAAAATCGAAAATCTAAAACTTGTTCCAAGTGCAGAATGGCCTAAATCAAATTGTTCCAAGGATTCATTCAAAAATATTGAAAATTGTAGATTTTAAGCCGAAAAAACACTTTAAATGAAAAAATACTAATTATCCTTGCTCTGGCCCCCCTTTTAGGAAATCCAAAATTCAAAAACTTGTTCCAGGTTGTTCTAGGGCTCTTCTAAATTGTTCCGAGCTTTCGGTTCTTAAAATTAATTTATATCATTGGCAAAAAAAACAATACGACAGACTCTTCCTCTGAAAGCCCAAAATAAAAAAACTTTTAATTTTGCCGCATTCAAAATCATTTAATTAGTGTTTCTACCATCTTTCCATATTTTTATTATTTTTAATGTCGAATTCTGTTTATAAGGTTCCATTTAAAGTTTAAACGGCTGTTCTCTTTCTCTTTCACAATCGACCATCGTTTGTTCCATTGTTGTTGAAATAAAATGCACGACTGGATCGCACATACATGCTCTTATATTCACGTTAGTTGGAACTTAAGATTTTTTTAAATTTGCAAGTCATAATAGAAAAAATATATAAAAAATAGAAAAATATAAAAAAAGCATCTAAATCGTTCTTTAAATATTGTATAAACGACTAGTAAAATAGTTTAGTGCTCAAAACCCTGTATGCCAGTTTTTTCCTTAAAAAAATAGAAATATATATGCAAAAACAAAATTAAAAATCTAATTTCGTATATTTAGTAATATTTAAAAAAAAAAAATTTGGGATGCCAATTTTGAGTATTTATTTATAGACATTAACAAATTTATTTTCAAAAAATTCATCAACCTGTTTTCAAAATATTGAACTCTCAAAAAAAAAACTTTAAATATTTTTTGATATGCAATTTTATTGACATTTTTAAAGAGCTTTTGTGTAAAAAATTTGATTGAAATAGGTTGAGCCGCTAAAGAGGAAATATAGAATCAAAAAAACCCTACTAAGGTAGGTACGGTTAATAACAGTTTTTGGAAATTTTTGTTCATACCAAAAGTACACCATAAACAATAAAACACTTATTTTCTTTTATCATTGGGGCCGTTTTTGAGATAAATTAGCTTTTTCTTAACGGTTGTATGGCAAGTACCGTTATTTTTGGAGCTAAAAAAAAATCAATTTCCCCTCTGGAAAGTTACAAAAAACCTTAAGTTCAAAATTTGAAGGAAATCTCTTCAGTGGTTTAGGCTGTAGGTTGAGCTACAGACAGACAGAATTGTGCCACACATTTTGTTCATGTTCTCTATCATCGTAATGTCCTATTTGATTGTTTTCTCAAATTTTCCGTATTGCATATGGTCCTCAATCATATACGTTTACTTTATAGTCGTTTTGGAGTGGGGTGCTGCATGTTGTACTGGGGATCGATATTTTAGCTTCCATTAGGTTAGCCAAAGAGGAAGCATTTTTCAATTGCTTGCTGTTTTTCTCTGTTAATAAATATTGGTTTCAGTTGCTTTATTATGTTTGCCCTTTTCTGTTGCCTCTACTGTCGTGATGCCCTAGGCCTCAGGCGCGGATACAGGGGGGGGGCAATGGGTGCAATTGCCCCCCCCTGGGCAAGAACGAAAGACGCATAAAATATGAATTTAATAAAATGTACTCAAAGAAAGTTGATTTCGTTATACTTTTATAAAAAAAATTCTTGGCAGCGTTGAGCAATGAGTAGTTGTGCGTTGTCCGCTGGCTGACCAGGTTCAGCTAACAAAAGTTCCGCTATGCACAAATAGCCTTCAAATCGACTGAGTGGAAAGCTTAAAACTTCGGTTTTAGGTGCCCCATCTTCAACGTTAAGGTCTTTTATTAAAAGATAAATGTCAGGCTACATTACTGTTAATATTTTATGAGAATAATCAATTTATTTCATACGAGAGAGCAGATTGAATCCCAAATCGATTTGATTTTCACTTTTCAAAATGCTGTGAAGGAAGAATTTCACAATAATGTTTCAAAAAGTTATTGCTCCACCTCCAACCCTCCTCTACAAATATATTAGTGGTTTTTTATAGTTAAATGTTACGGGAAAGGCGGTAGGGGCACTTTTCTAAATTTTTAACCTTAAAGTTGATTTTAATTTAAAAAAAATGAAATCTTTAAAATACGTTGATTTAATTAGTTTCAAAAATGTCTAGTGCTTCGATCTACAGGATAAAGATATCTAATCAAAGTTAATATAATAAAACTATACATTTCTGTATAAGAGCTATTGAGAGATACCAAAAAATTTCATACTAAATGGGTGATTCTTTTTATGAAAAATATTTAAATGTGCGTTTCCATTGAGGGAGTACTTTCACTAGAAAACTCTCGAGAGCGACTCCCAAATATCTGACGTGCTGCACATCTGATCTAGCCATAAGATACGTTTTTGATGTATGTAATTATTCGTGAGGATTTTGCCACTTTCGTGGATGCGTTGTAGGAACTTTCCGTGTTCCATATTATAAAACTGGCGAGGAGTACGAATCCAACGAAGAAGATTGGAGAGAAACCAGGAAACGATTACAGCAGTCACTGCCGAAGAGAAGTTGGATGGAACTTTTACACCTAAAGATAGTTGTTTTTAGGCATTTTTGAAAACGTCAAGTCAACGTCAATTCAAATTTCAAATGATCGTCATCTTTCGATGCGAATATTGCTAATGTATTGAACTGCATGAATCTGGATACTCTGCATTCGATGTTTTCAGCTTATGTATATGAAAAATTTATATTAAAACTTAACGAAGGCTTAGTATATTGTATATGAAATGTATAACGAAAGTTAAGGTTGAACTAAAATAGGCGGAAGTTTATGTCAAAACCGACCGAAAAGTAGCTTTCCGAAACATCAATTTCACAAGTTACCTATAATACACTTAAGTGGTTGAAAGTGAACAAAAAATGTAAATAATCATTTCTTAATGTTAATTTTCTTATACTTATTCACAGCACGATAGGCTTTTAATTATTTACTCGTGAAACCACGAAAATTCGACGTGGTAAATTAATTAAAAGAAAATTTAAGATTTTACTACACTCATACATCAAACAGAAAAAAAAGTGTTGAAAACTATGCACCAAGCGCCAAATTCTTTTTAGTTTGCTTCCATCATTTTGATTTTTGTCCACTTACGAAAGAGCGGTCAGTGAGCGCTCTCGCGTCCGACGGCAAAAGTTAGCGAAAACTAAACGAAAAGCTCCATTTCGCAATTATGTGCGTGTCATATGAATTTCCTTTTTTTTTCGTACGACCACTTAAGTTGGCTTCCGAATATTCTAGTTCTATCTTTAGTCACAATCGAAGGCTGAACCGTGAAGGTCGGACGGAAAAGTTTAACAAAGAAAGGTTTTTTCGTTGTATTTTCCACTAGAATCATTGTGTTTTATTTCAATGTCAGAAAGTTTGGTTTTGTATCGATGGACGAAGGCATTTGAGCAAACGATACGGTTCATCTCGGTTTTGATCTACAATTTTAGTTTTGTTAAAATACAGCTATATTGTCAAATTAATGCAATGGTTTTGTTTGCACAAAATCTTTTATATCAACGTCCTTCAATTTTCTTGCAAACGTATTTAACGTTTATGAACACGTTCCCCAGCTTCTCAATATTTTTGTTACCATCATGTGACTTTAGCAAACTGCATTATCGAAAACAATGCTTATGCAGTAAAACTTGTATTTGCCTTTTTGAACAGAAGACTTGAAGTTCGCATTAGAGAACATTCTGCAAAATGCATTTTTGACGCTGATGACGTTATCGAAAATGGCCCTTTACTGGTAAGGTTAAATTAGGTTGCCCCAGCTAAAGAAGAGGCTGGAAATTTTACTCGAACTCGAACGTCATGTGTCTGAATAGGAACATACCACTGTGCCATTATGTTTTCCGAAAATAATCAGATCCAGAGGGAACTCAAAAACGTTGTAAGGACACCATGTTTTAGCTATAAACTGCAAAACTTCATTTCACAAAGTTCAAAGTACCCGCTGTTCGAGACACTGTGGCAGTTATGAAAGAGTTAATTGCTTTCTTAAAATTTCAAACTCATCAACTCACATTGCTTGAGTGTCCAGGCGTGCAGTGCGGAATTAAGTGTACTCAAATTTTTTTGTAGACCCCATCAATATTTTGGAAACTCACGAAAATTGCCCCCCCCTGAACGAAATCCTGGATCCGCGCCTGCTAGGCCTGGGCCTTGTGCGTATTAGAAGAGTAAATCCAGGGCTGCCCTTTCACCATCGACCATCGTGTGTTCCATTGTTGTTGAAAAAAGATAAGAATAAAAATAAGAAAATGGTAAATTAGTAAAATAGAATATTTTGTTTTTCTAATGAAATTACATTTTTAAACTTCTTCCTGTTTGGTTTTCGGAATTTTCCGTAGTGCATATTGTCCTTAATCATGCGTTTTCTTCCTAGTCGTTTTGGAGAGGGGTGCCTCCATGTTGTTCTGGCGATCGATACTGTAGCACCCTTTAGGTTAACCAAAGAGAAAGCATTTTTCAATTGCTTCCCGTTTTTGGGTCTGTTAATAAAAAATTGGTTTCAGTTGCCTTATTGTGTTTGCCTTTTCCTGTTGCATCCACTGTCGTGATACCCTAGGTCTGGGCCTTGTTGGTCTAAGAAGGGTAAATCCAGGGCTGCCTTTCCACCATCGACCATCATGTGCTCCATTGTTGTTGAAAAAAGATAAGAATAAAAATAAGAAAATGGTAAATTAGTAAAATAGAATAATTTTGTTTTTCTAGTGAAATTACATTTTTAAATTGCTTCCTCTTTGGCTTTCACAATAAGTATATCCGTAGTTCATACAGTCCTGAAATTGTAGCGCACTTTAGGTATGATCCTGGTCTTTATCTTGCAGGTAGATTATGTTCTTCATTTTGTTGAGGTTTTAAGATCGCTGCTCTTTATTATTTTCATTCGAATCCAATTTTCGTAGTTATACATAATGCTTTGCCTATGAAATTTAATAATTTTACTTACACCTTATGTGAACTAAATCTATTTTGAATATTCAAGATCCGGTTGGTCCCAGTTGATGTTGTTTTCAAAAGATCTCAAATCTCCTCATCAATATTGTGCATACATAAAATAAAAGAAGAAATTTAAAAAAAGTGGATACAAGCAAATTTTGGTTAACTTTACCTTTATTGAACTTCTTTTAAAATTGTTGCTCTATACATACATACATCGGTACATACACAATCGGCAATCATCTAAAATTATCCTTTATACAAATATTTTTCGTTTAGTTATAAAGTTTTTGAAAAATTTATATCTATCACCACAACAACCAAATTGAAAATTGAAACTAAAAAAACGCCGAAAAAATAGAAGAGTCAAAAGATGTATCTACCTACTTAGTAAAAATGTATCTGCAGAGTCCTTAAATAATCTTAAACAGGTGATAGAATAATATCCAAAGGAAACATTAAATATCCATAAAGTTTACCTTTTAACTATAACTTCAATTCTAAATTTCAATAATGAGATCTGATATAAACAAGCATTTCCGGGATGACAGCAGTGTTGCCAGGGATTTGCTTTGGCTTTTTCAAAAGATCATCTATTTCCACCCATTGATCAGTAGATGACTTAATAAATGCAGTATAATGGCCAACTGATGTCGAACGTCTACTTCCATGATAAACAACGATACCCGCCAAGTGGTATTTTATAGATCCTAACTCTATCAAATATCGAATACTATTTATGGGCGAGGGTTGGATTTCAAAATCCGAACATTCAATGAACAATTGAGGTTTGTATTCAGTTTGTACGACCAATGGGTTTGCGCAGGAGCGGCACAAAACGTTTGATGGTCGTCCCTCGTAAATAGCTTCATTTATTTTACAAAAACCATATTTTTTAATAATGTTCATGTTAATGGGTAAAAGTGTTCGCTCGACGGTTTTTTTTGATTTGCACGTTAAGCACTCACTTGACTCTGAATAACTAATCTCTTTGAATACCCACTCGCAGAGATTTTATCTTTTTGAATAAAACAATCAACATCTTTGAGTATATCTGCTCGAAGCCTATAAATGCCTATTCCAGGTCCCATTTTAATGAAGGAGCTAACAAATTGGAAACCTTTTGTTTTTGCTTCCTTGATTACCTCATAAAACTCGTCATCTGAACAAGCGCTAGCTAAAATGTGAACTATACTATCAAATCCACAGGTATTCTTCACAACAATCTTTTCGGATTTATTTAATATTATATGACACAAATTACCATTCGGTAGAATTCCTGGGGAAATCTTACTACTTTTTGACGTCTCGAAGAGATTCCAATGAGGACGAGGGTCTAAATATGTTCTTTTTTTAGTTTTCGGGGAGTTTTTGTTACGCCAGTTTTGCTCAAGAGTTATTTCAGGATAATCTTCCTTCTCAGATTCTAATGATTTTATACTACTTTTTAAAGGAGAAATTGAACTGTCACCTAATACTAACGATGAATTGTCTTTGACTTTTAAAAATCCTTTTGCACTTTCCTTATCATTGTTCAAAGGAGCAATTGCTAATTTTGCTCTACCAGAAAAATACTTTAAGTGTTTTGTTAGAAACTTATCAACACGCATCGGACGACAGTCGTCTTTTAATAATCTGTGTTTGATATCGTTAAACTCAGATTCAACTGCAGAAGAAGTTGCAGTGGTATTTCCATATCCGAAAAGTGGTATTAAAATACCAGAAAAAAGAGGAAAATACGGTATAAGTTTTCTTATGCGATCAGTTAGATTTGGAAGATAATATGGGTTTATATTGCTTCCTGAGAGAGTGTGATCAATTTCAGAAACGGTGGAAAAAACGGTTTCATTCGCCCAAGACGTTGTAGAAAATTCATATGTAGAGTCTAATTCCCTATCAACTTCGTCCTTATCTTCCATAAATATTCCATCTTCATTTTCATCGGGTTTTGAAACTGAACTTAAATCGCTCACACCCTTTATTTTTTCACGTAAAAAAATTATTGAAAGTTCAGTTTGTGTTACTCGACCTGAACTATCGGTTCCACATTCTTGGCTACTGCACAAAATTATTGCGGACCTAACAATTTCTTCAAAAATAAGAAAATCTTGGGTTTTTTGCAAGAAGTCCCATTACCAAGATATAGAATGTTCTTACACGCGGATTAATTGACTTAAATTCTTTCCATCTAGACACCATGTGTATAAAGTGGGAAATATCTAAACGAATAAAAGATGAAGGCAATTTACTGGGGTTATTTTTTCGGAGGGCTTTGAAGCATTTATTGAGGTAATGTTGAAGGTTTTTACACTCTCCGAAAATTCTAGAAATCCCACCCAATAAGGCCTTGTCAAAATCACAGACAACTTCCCGAGGTAATGGAAATTTTGGCTTGCTCAAAGAACCCCTTCTCACAATTTCGTTCAGCCAAAACGATATAGCACTTGTATTTTGAGCACTGCTAAGCATTTGAAAAACAGGCATTTTGGCAGAAGGGGTTTCAGCAACAATTTGGTAGAGGTAGATGTGACTTGAAAGCTCACCATTAGATTTTTTTAGTTTTTTCACTAATGATCCTGTTGCATCAATTGATAGCAAATTAGGAAATTGCAAATAAACTGCCATTTGCTCCAATGTCCAATAATGAACAAAAAAGGGTATGTCGCTTTTTAAGTGAATTTCCCCTGCATGATGTTCAAACATCATATTGCCAATATTCTTTAAGGGGTCAGAGCCTTTAACATTGAGGTTAAGGTCGGATCTCTCTTGTTTGGCTTTCCGCAGAACAGATGTTGTGGGTAGTGATGGTGGTTCTCTTTCACCAAATTCCATCAAACGATCTGCCTCTTTTCTACGCCAAAGACATGGCAACATTTTTCCACTCACCATGGCTTTCGAAACTTCTTCCCTGCGTTTACCTTTAAGATGGCGTTTTTTTTTATGGACAACAGACGAATCAAAATTAACAATGGTGCACTCCATTTCAACACTAGTATGGGGAATGGGTTTGTTTATGACATGTCCCGTGAAAGAACAATTGCATTCGGGGCAAGACCCTGTTACAGAAACAAAAATACCAGTGTAAGAGACCTTGCAGCGCTTGAAAGAAATAGCGCATGGCAGTTTAGTTTCCTCGTAAATAATATTGAACAGTTTGTCGGATCAGATTTTTTTACTTAAAATACCATAATTTTTTTCTAAATTTTTCTTATCATTATAAAACACTACCTCCGGTTGAATGACTTCCCATATTCCAGGCGGTATTTTAATTTTAAATTCAAATGATTTAGATTTATTTGAATTACTTGTGGAAACGAAGGATTCTAAATAGGAAGATTGAACACTAATATTGTGATAATTTAAAAATGTATCCAAAAGCCCATAGCGATTATTTTTCAAAATTATATAAATATACTTTGGTTTTAAAACACCACCTAACTTCTCACTAACGTCCTTATAAAGTGTAGAACTAGGAACCACAGCTTTACCAGAACTATCAATAATGTTTCTGAATTGGGGAAGTAAAATTATATCACAAAGGCTCTCTACGTATTTGGACATTATAACTGGTAATAATTTAATGATACAAAATAAAAGGACACAAATTCGAATGATATTTGATTAATTTTTTTAAATAAAAGGCTTACCAAAAATTAGATTATACTATTTTAAGAATTATTGCTTTAATTTTTGGCACTTGAAACACTTTTATATAATTAAATCTCAGACAAATTTTAAAGAATCACTATCAATCCTGCACTTAAGATAGTTTTAATGTTTAAACTTCTTTTGACCTTAAAGCACTTGGTAATATTGCTTTATATGGTTTTTTTACAGAAACTTTTAATAATTTTTGAATGAAACCACCAAAGTAATAAATTACTGCCGCGCACTTGAATAATGTTTTTAGAAATAATAGTTTTAATTTATTTTTATTGTTTTTAAATTTCACTGTTCACAGCGTCTATATTTGTTATTTTACAACACAAAATGTATAAGGTTTTTTACAAAAACACTACTGAAACAAGATAAATCACTCTTTTAATTCACTTTGTATTATTTAGTTTAGGTTTAATGTTTAACTTTTTGTTAATTTTTTGCAATTTCAAAAGATATTTAGTAACTTTCTACACCACTTTCATGTAACAACGGTTATGAAACACTTAATATACGTTTCCTTAAATATAAAGGAATTCCTTAAAAAATACCTACATTTTCCACTGAATTGGGTTTTTACTACTTTTTTCTGAATCGCTTTTAAAAATGCTTATTTCCACACACATACATTACCATCAATCTAATAGGCAAGATCCTTTGTCTTATAATTTACCTACCTATGTACCTGTTATTTCTCATATCCTCAAATTAAGATTTGGGTTTCTTTTTGTGTACCTACACAGTCGCCAATACGCATTTTTATTGAATTTGCATGACCTTAATATTTCTTGCACAAAAAAAAACCCTTTTAATTGCGTATCTTGGAAACACCCCAAGCGCGTACCAGCGCAGCACGCGCGGACGGGCGCGAGCACGCGTGCTCCCCCCCCCCCCCCCCCCCGCGCCGAGCCTTCCCTGGGTTTTCACTTTTTATTATTTCATTAATGTGGGCATGTGGTCACGGGCGCGCGCCCCCCCTGCACCGAGCCTTCACTGTCATTATTTTTTTATGATCTAATTAAGGAACATACATTTTTTGAAGATCTATCCTTTTTTCTTTATACTGATGGATAAAAAAGTCGGGATTGTTATACCCATTTGTTTAGTTACATATATGAAAGTATTTTCAGATTTGAGGCAAAAAGTTTTATGACGGACTATGAAGCTGGTCTTCGAAACGCATTTGCCTAATGCAATAGTTAATCGATGTTGGTTTCATTTTTGCCAAGCTTTGCGATTAAAACTGTTTGGGACCTAGTTCCTTTGAGAAATTTTATTTATGTTTTATTTCTAACGGAACTGGGAGTTTGTTCACTTGGGACTTTGTTTATAATGAACTAAGTCCCACTGCTGGGACTTAGTTCATCTTCATTTTGGGACTTAGTTCATTACACAGTTGGGATTTAGTTCTTAAAAAAAATGGGAGCTAGTACATATGAACTAAGTCCCACTTTTTTTGGGAGTTGGTTCATTGGGAGTTAAGTCATTTGGGAGTTAGTTCGTAGTGCCCATTATTCAAAGTTTTTCTGTTGATTTTCAACAATTGTTTTTTTTTTTTTTTTTTTTATAAATTCATTTTTATTTTTCATTCATCTTAAAACTATCTTAAAGCTAGACAAAAATTCATAAAAACTAGCCTACTTATCAATATCTTACAACTCACTTACTGGCCCCATTCGGGCGCTCTAAGTTAAACTAATAACTTAATGCTAATGCCTTTCGGCCTACGAACTATCTTAAAACTAGAATTCATTTCGGTTTTATTTTTCACCGAGAAGAATTTTAAAAAACTCGGTATCTATGACTTTATTTTTGTGTTTTATATAAAACTTACAAACTAAATAAAACTAAATTAAAACTAATTATAACTAATTAAAACTAATTAAAACTAATTAAAACTACTATAAAACTACTTAAAGCTACTTACAAACTACTTACAGACTACTTACAAACTAGAACAGCCACAGCAAGCATTTTCGGGTTTTTAGAGTTTGTTTGTGTTTTATTGGTTTTATAATTTTTTTTTTTGTGTTTTTATTGGTTTTATAATTTTTTTTTTTTTTTTTTTTTTTTTTTTTTTGGTGCCACCCTGACTGTCCCTACTTAAAACTAACTACCTAAACCTATGTAAGTCGGCCATGGCATAGAAAAATGCAGTCAACTTTTAAATATCCGAAGAATCTTCGTGTTCAGGTTTCAACCACCAGAACTGGTTCTCCTGCTTTACCCTATCTCTTCGGTCCCGATCGGACACAGTCCTACTGAACCGAAGGTGCTCCGCTCCGTGTGCGAGGACGTCTCGACTGTAAAGGAGCCGCCGATCTACAGTTCTACGGCCGACGTGGTAGATTAGCGGAACCGCCGCTCTATCCTGGATCAGCCCTCGACTGTCTAAGTAGAGGAATGCATCGGGCGGAATAAAGCCGCTTAGACGCACACTCTCGTAGTAATCGTTTTTAGGGTAATAAGCCCCAAAAATTAAGCTGTTGGTCGAGGACATTGCTCTTGCAATGTGACCTCGAATAAGCTTCAGCAAGAAATTATCTATCCTGTTTATGTTGGCGCCGTTGTATAGAACCAGGTTGGAATAATAATGTTTGTACTCCGACTCTGGTGTTCTGTGTAATCCAAGGCAGCGTCTAAGACACTGCCTCTCAAACACCCGAATCTTTTCCATTTGAGATGGGGCAACGTTGAACCAAACCGGGCACCCATAGGCAATCATCGGCCGTATGAGGGCCATGTAGCAAATCACCTTCACCCTGCTGTCAAGCCGGCTGCTATAAAACAACCGTTTCGTCAGGGCAAAAGCTCCCCTAGCCCTGGACAGAGCAGCATTTATATGTCTGTCGAAATACAAATACTGATCCATCCAGATGCCAAGGTACTTTACTACACTTTTACTCGCCAGTGGCTGTCCATTTGGCCCTACGATCACCAGCTTACGCCAGTTCTTTCTCGTATCCCTTGTGGCTCCATGCAACGGAGTCCTAAACAAGATAGTTTCTGATTTCTGGAATTTGATTTTCAACTTCCAGTCATCGCAATATCGCTGAATCTTCTCGAAGTCACGCTGCAAAAGAATTCTGATGACCTCGACTTTTGGAGCTGTTCTGTACGCAATTAGATCGTCGTTTTTTGCATTGGATGTATATGTATTTTTACAAAACTACCCCTCCTTCCTAAACTGTAGGAGATAGGTACTCCTTCATGCATAATAAAACACTTGAACTAAGTCCCTCTACAAGCGTCGCTCCAAGCCGCACAAATCGTAGTCGTGCATAAAGAATTATTTACTTGATATACTGGAAACTTAATACACAGTATTTTAGATATATTTTAGCTCACAAAAAATCCAAAAACAAATGAATGTTGGAAATCAGGTGCTCTACAAAAAACTGTTTGATAAAATTGTTTTCGTTCAGATGAACAAAAAGTGAGATAAACGATTAAAATCATTCTTACAGTTTTTCGACAATACTTTTTCACGATGTTGAAAAACAAAAAAAAAATTAAATATCTTAACCTACAGAAATAAATTACTCTTAGTTCTATAGGAGCTGAGAAAATTGCATTTACATTTTTCAACGCCCTTTTTCAAAATGGCGGATAAAACAATATTTCCCACCAGCCAGAGACTGTCCTCACGCGTATCAAAGAACCAGCCAGTGTGTCAATTTCATTGAAATCGCTCAAGAAACAACGAAGTCCCGGAAATTTCAAATCTTTTTTGGAATTTTTGTACTTCGACACTTTATCTTGCGTAACTTTGGCTTTTCGAAACTTTGTATTTTCGAAAAATTACATTTTTATTTCTTATTTGAATGGTTCGTGAATGGATCTTCAATAGTTCTCCTATGAAAAATTCGGGAACGAACCATATTTTAGAGATCTATGCAGATTTGATTCGAATGAAAACTTTTTTTTAGGAACCAAAAAATAAGATTCGCGATCGTATCAAAAATAAAATTTCCTTTTGAATTTTTTCACGAGAGAACGAATCATATGTAATTGTTCTACGAATCTTGGCTGTGTATTAGGGTGTGTCATTTATTTAAACTTTGGAATTTTCACTTCTTCTACCTTCCAAAAGTTGCATTGCATATTAAAATCAAATTCTTCATTTGGAATTTTCGTTTAAGTTATTGGCTTTGGCTCGCTAAAAAAGCTTAAAAAAAAAACCACAAAAAAACGTTTGTTTGCTGTAGGTAATTAAAAGTTAGAGAAAAGTGTTCTGTGGAAATGTTTAAAAGACTGACAAATTTCAACTGGATTTTGGCTTGAGAAATCAAACAATTCTGGGGATTTATAAAAAGATTTTAAATAAAGGGAAATAGAAGTTTCAGATTCCGGAAGAAGTTTTCAAAAAAAAAAAAATATTTTGTGGTGTTGCACACCCTCAAATATGGCGAAAAAACTTTTTTTAATGCTTTTATAGGAATAGATATTTCGAAAAGGCTTCTTTACACAAAAATTTGAGTGTCATTTTCTTTTTCAGTGTTATAAAATTAGCCTATACAATTTCTTTTGTTGGTACCTTTGATAAGTCAAAATTGATTACAAAAAAAATTATTAATATTTATCGCACTTAAAAAATTGTATAAAAATACAATTTTGGGTGATTTCGATTTTTTAATTCAAATTTGTATTGCTTTAAATTTGTTTCTTTTTAATTTTTTGTACACTTTTTGCAAAATTATTTAAATTAGTTAAATCAGCTCAGATTAACTCTAACCATATTCGAGCAATAGACAGAAAAAGTACTAAAATCATAGTTTTCGAAAATAAACCTAGTTGTTTAGCGAGCCATAAAACCATTTAATTTCAAACTTTTTTTACATATTCTTATTCTTACAATTCTAATGCAACTTTTGGCAGGTATTAGATTTTAAATCTGAGCAGTATTTTTTCGCCATACCAAAGTAACACACCGTATCGTCTTTGTTTAGGCATTGTCAATTTTCTTATCTATAATGAAAAGTTGCTGAATAGGTATGGACTGCACAAGCACATCTATTAAAATGTTTTACTCCCCCAGTGACAAAAAAATCCAACCAAGTAGATATGTGGTTTTGTTTTCATTTTTATCAAAAACGACAGGGGCGCCAAAGTCAAGTTTTTGCCCCGGCTTGGAAAAACCGTAGATCCGGGGCTGGTCCCAGGCCCACCATCTTCATGTTAAATCTCAGACAGTCTAAGTCTCATTGTCTAAGTCGACCTTAGCATCATTTTGCATTGTACTAACAAGAAGAACATTTTTTCCTTTCTTTGGAACATGTGTCACCAAAACCATGCTGTCACGAAAACCAAACATATTGGACTTTACATTTCGACCGCGCAATATGTTGAAGTCTGTAGGAATTTCCTTCTTGTTCTTCCTGATTGTTCCGACGGTTTTTAAACCTTTTTGCAGCAATGCTTCAGCTAAGGGTATACTGGTATACCAACTATCGGTTGTGACGTTGCGACCTGTATTGAAGATTGGTTCGCATAATCTTTGAACAACGGCTAAGCCAGAATTGTCGAAATTGTATGGTCCTGCTTTTGGTTGTTTCCCGGGATAAATTTCCATATTAAATGTGTAAAATATTTTGGTCACAAAGGGCTTGAATTTTAATGCCGTATAGATTTGGTTTGTTTGGAATGTATTGCATAAATGAACACTTTCCGCGAAATCCTCCCAACTTCTCATCTATAGTCACAAAAGTAGATAACGTATAATAAGCCTTACAATTTTCCACAAATCTCTCGAATATTTCTCGAATATGACAGATTTTGTCAAATTCCTTTCTATTTGCTCTCGTAGTACAATCATCAAACCTCAAAACTCGGAGTAAGTATCTAAATCTCTGGGCAGACATTGAAAGCCGAAATATTTCAATTGAACCTCCATCCATCGCTTCGAAACAACTCTTCAACGTTGAGATGATTAGATTTCTTAGCTCCAGCCTAAAGGAGCAATCCTATCAGGCAATATATTTCCTTGAAATCAGTCTCTTTGGCATATGTTTCTCTGCAAAATTTATCTTTAACTGTAGCAATATATTGGTTGGTATATTTGACAATTATTATGGATAATAGAATCCTCAAAAAAGTGTCTCCAAAATTCAAAAGGGTCTTTTTCATTGGCTATATGTAATTCGCTTTGGTCCTGGTAACTGTGAAACTATGTTGAAACTTCTAGCACGAACAGATTGGCGCGCAGGTACCTTACTCCATTTCGTACTTTTGTCTTTTCCAATATAAAATAAAGAGTTGTTGTTACCTGGAAGATCTCGGTCATTTAAATCCTCTTCGCTGTCTGAATTTTGAATTTCCTCGGGTTCGTATTCATTCTCAGATTCACTATCTGAAGAACTTGGAGGTCTGTCCTCATCGATCGTGGATTCTTGTAGAAGGGCTTCAAGTAGACGCTGTTCGCTTTCGTGAGACATACTGAAACAAGTTTTGTAATATGAAACACATACACATACACACACACATAGAAATGCACAAATATACATATTTTATGTATCATCATCATCATCATCTGGTCTGGTCTGGTATTTAATGATGAATGATTAAAATTTGGTGGGTTCACTGGTCAAGTTTTCATACATTTTAAATTCGTGATTAAGTAAGTAATTAAGAAAAAACTTGCCAAGTAAATCCACCAAATTTTAATCAGTCATCATTAAATACCAAATATCTGTCATATTTAGGATTTGTTTTCGATATTACTCTAATTCAGATATTTGATATTGAACTTCCTGAACAAGCCTTGGCATACATTTAAGATCTCATTACTTTTTTTGGTTGACTTTTTACGCACAGGTTTCTTGTACATATTAGAACTTGGCTCTTTTTTTAACATTTATATTTTTGTTGTGATTTCACTCCTTTTTGCAAAGATTTTATTTTGCCTGGTGAAAATCAAGCCCTACCGCTGCGCTCTACAAAGTTTAATAATTCTACGACAACCGAAAGTGCTCTACATAAATAATAGCAATTCTGAGAAAGTGGGTGAATGCCACGCCCCCTGAATGGAAAATCTCAATTTTTTATTTTTAACTTTGTATGTTCTTTAAGTCATACCGTTCTACCAATTTTCATCGTTCTACAACAATCGGAAGTGCTCTATATAATTTATAAAAAATTTTAAGAATGTGGGTGGATGCCACGCCACCTGAATGGAAAATTTCAATTTTTTTCTTGCTAAGTACTTTAAGCCCTACCGACTTACCAATTTTCATCGTTCTACAACAATCGGAAGTGCTCCATATCATTTATAAGAATGTTAAGAATATGGGTGGATGCCACGCCCCCTGAATGGAAAATTCCAATGTCAGTGCTCCATATAATTTATAAGAATTTTTACGAATGTGGGTGGCTGCCACGCCCCCTGAATGGAAAATTCCAATTGAAAAAGGAGAATAGGACAAAACGGTCTACAAGACCAATAACGACGAGACATATGTCGTCGGAAAGGTTTTTTTATGTACTACAATAGTTACTATGGGGGCTTACTTCAAATCACTGTGTGAAAAAAGTTATTCGCTAAATAGGATTGTGCTCTGGTGAATTTTAGTATGAATAAAATATATTTAGTATGGGGAAAATTTATGAAAACTGGTGTAACAAAAAACGACAATATATATGTCATTGGAAAGGTATTTCCATTACCTACAGTATCTTTTATATTAGTTCAGTTCAAATTACTGTGTGAAAAAAGTTATTCGTAAACTAATGAAATATTGTGGTTCATTTTAGTGTGAAAAAAATGTTTTTTTTTAGTATGGGCAAAAAGTGTGATGGCAAGTTCAACCAATAACAACGGGACATATGTCGTTGGAAAGGAAATTTTATGTACTACAATAGTCAATACGGCAGCTTAACTCAAATCACTGTGTGAAAAAAGTTATTCGCTAATTGCTACTCATGCTCCATACCTTTTATCTGTGCTAAAATTCCCTAAAACAGCGAATAACTATTTCCACACAGTGATTTTAAATAAGTTGTTATGGTAACTATTATTGTTCATAAAAATACCTTTTCAACGACATGCATCTTATTAGTACTGGTAAGACCAGTTTGTATACATTTTGTCCACACTTAATGGTACCAAAACCAAACGTTTTTTAACGAATAACTTATTTCACACAGTGATTTGAAATGAGCCACCATAGTGACTATTGTAGCGCATAAAAATACCTTTCCAACGACATACGTCTTGTTGTTATTGGTTCCTAGACCACCTTCCATACATTTTTGCCGATTGTCCTTTACAAGCTTTTTCGTAAATTAGCTCTTACTTGAGCTGTAAAAATAAATACTTTAAAAAGTAATAAATCAAACTTTAGCGAAAAATTAGAGTAAGTAAAAAATGCGTGTTTTAAGTGCGGTACTTTCGTGTGGAATGGTTTTTATTTCTATTTCTTTTCCTTCTTCTTCTTCATTTTTAAATTTTAAATAAAATATGGCCAGATGGGCGGGAAATTTGAAATTTATACCAATAATTTTTAGTTCACAATAGTGAAATTTTTAACGATATAATAATTTTAATTCAAAGTTAAACTCAGTATATAATTCAAAGATTCAATTTTTGTATTATTCATTTTTAAAAAAAAATTCGTATTGACGAAACACCAATGTTTCAATTTTTTTTTTGCTAAGTACTTCAAGCCCTACCGGCTTACCAATTTTCATCGTTTTACAACAATCGGAAGTGATCCATATAATTTATAAGAATTTTTAAGAATGTGGGTGGATGCCACGCCTCCTAGAAAACAGCAGATTTTCGATTTTTTCCTTTGTATGCACTACAAGGCCTACCTTTGTGCGAAATTTCAAGTTTCTGCGATGTTGGGAAGTGCTCCATAATTTTGATGATCTGTCAGTGAGTTAGTCAGTCAGTTACGGTTTTTGCGATTTTTGAAGTCCTTTATCTCGGGAACTACTAATGCTCAAGAGTTGAAATTCGGTGAGCCACCTGTGTTTGGTCAGCTCAGCAAATACTGCGAATTGGAAGTTTCTGACGTTATTGGTACTGAAGTTAGAGGGGGGTTGAAAATCGCTTGAGTTTGTTCCTGTAAAAAGGGTGTAGTGCCGCGAACTTGACTGGGCACTACCGTGCCCTTTGATACACAACGTGTGCTCAATTCGAAGTTCCGACGTCAACTGATGGTGGGGGACGTACAATGCGGCAGCTACTCGAAATGGCAACAAAAAACAGTAACACCCCGACTCCACAGGAGATAATTTCTATCAGGATGCCCATCTTGACAGTAGATATCCAATGGAGTCACTCCGTTTCATCTCTTGTTGGGATGTCAGAGATATCTATCTGTGATTATATCTTGACAGAGATCGCTACATGAATTTTGACAAATGAAGATTTTTTTGCTTGTTGTCTCACTTTTTCTCATTATTTTGTATAGATATCTATTCATATCCATTTGTTACAGTTTCTTCTTCGGCAAATAGAATTTTATTTTTTTTTTATTTTTGTAAGCTAAAAATTAATTCGGTTTCGCCTTCGTGTTTTGTTGGACAAATTTTTGAAAATTTCCTGTTCTTATTAGTTCACAATCAGGAAAGCAGCCAAATAAAACTATATTTAGAAGGTAATTACAGTGTTGACAAAAGCAACTTTTTGCTAGAGATAAAACTCTGGTATATAACTGTCTGGATTGTAATTTATTTTTAATCGTTTTAATTATAAATACTCTAATTTACTACACCAAAAGTAATGATTACAAAAACGATTTATATTTTTAATATTTTCATCGGTATTCGCTTTGCAACCAAAACGAACACAGTCGAATAGCTAGTTTCTTTTTATTTGTGCGCAAAAAACTAGCCATCAAACTCTCGTGCTGTCTTGATATAGAATGAAATATCATAACATGATTTGCCCAGCTTAGATAGAAGACAATTCAAGATAAATATCTGATATTTAGTTGGAGAGACATTTGTCGTTTTCCATTGGTTTCACTCAAGAAGACACTCATTCTGAATCCAATGGAACAGTGCTTGTTACTTCTACCTTTGTATATAAACTTTATAGTATTATCATGGAGTCGTTTTTATTTACGTGGTATTCCATCGATGGTGGCGCTAGTGAGCACCCATGTTGTGAAACATGTTTCACATTTTGACACCAGAATGGGGAATATTTTTTTATTTCGAGGTACTTTTATTATAATCGTAAGAACGAGAAAGTCATATATTATTCTCGTAATAATAAATGGAGTAAGCGAGTAAAGTAGTTTTTCCACTGCCACCGCGCATGACCAAACAAAGTGGTAGAATAGAAATACGATTTCTTACCGCAATCGAATATGCTGTCAAATGGCAGAAGGAAAAACAAACAAATCGTGCTGTATTAAAATTTAATTGTTTGAAGTTAAAAGTGAAAACAAAGTAGCAAATAGATCAATGGAGCTGCAATAAATTATAAAAAGGAAAGATCAAGAAAAATCAATAAAATAGATAAGTATTTTGTTTTTATTGTAGATAAATATCTTTGCATTCTATTTTTTTCTTTGCTAATCGTTTTTTTCTACCTACTTTCAGAAAATACCTACCTACCTACATAAATATTTTAGTGCAGTAATATTCAAGAGAAACAACACAACAATGAACATTAACATATCCTGTGACGGGTAGCTGCTTGCCAGAAAAAAAAATATCTACAATCAACAGCCAACAGTTCCAGTGGATAAAAATCCAAAAAATTAAATTGTGTGTGCTAGTGCTTTTTGTTACTATTTGTTTTGTAATGTAAATACATGAGCTGATGAGAACCAAAACTCGTCATATCAATGCCAAAAAAATTTTATAATCAAATTGAATTGTGAATACCTACTAAGAGAATAATTGTTGTACCTATCTAATCATAGATTTATAACTCTATTTGTTATGGTTTGAAGGAAAACTATCTTAGTTTTCGTGGCATTGACATGGCGAGTTTTAGTTCCCATCACCCCATATTAAATCTGTGTTTTTTATACACCACTTGTAAAATAAAGTGCACAAAAATAAAGAAATTTGTTATTCTATAGCTATATGTGAATTGTGTAGTGAGTTTTTCATATGATATTAAATAAAGAAAAAAAAAGAAAATCTAACAAATATCTAAGTGTCTTGTTTTTCTTTTCGAAGTTGGAACTACAATGTATTTTTTACTTTTGGTTAATGTTGTAGGTGGACAGTATGACAAACAACAAGAGCAGGTATAGGTACTCGAAATAAGTGGGTAGGTAAAATATTTTAACCATCATCTCATTGCAATGGGATCGATTGGTTGTCGCTCTTGCATCGTTGTTTGGTTTCTATATTGTGTGTCAAAAGTGAATAAGTTTTTCGGGTTGTTTAATACGATTAAGAGCAAATATATTTTTCATAATGGTTCAAGAAAAAACCAAAAATTGTTTTGTGTTCATTAAAATTTAAAAAAAAATCAATTTTTTATCCAACAAGATACACATTAATCGCTTCGTAGCATCGATTGACTGTTGGCAATTGAAATCCAAGTTCTTTGGTAGGTATTTGGATTTCTTAAATTGATTATTGTGCACTTCTACGTGAATAATTATTTTGAAAATATATTTGCTTTTAATCCATTTAAATGAACGAATCTTTTTATTAAACCCGCGGCAAAATACTTTCAACTTCAGAGAAAATTTTAATCTTCCTTTTGTGTGTGCAAGTGAACATCTTGTTAAAATTGCAAAATTGTATTTTGCATAGAAAAATCGATTGAATTGAAACTACCAAAAATGAGTTTCATATACCAAAATTTTCTGAGTTTGATATAACTCCGTATTAATGTTGTATTTTTAACATGCTACTTTTTTCCAAGCGAACATAAAAATGCACTGAAAAACTTCGCTAGTTTTTGTAATGAACTTTCCTTCATCAATTTGGTATATGTAAATCTTTCCCTATAAATAAATATGACAAAAACTTTCTGATTTTTTCAAATTACATACATATACCTATTTCTTAGTAAAGCCTGGTTTATACTTCCATGCGAAGTGTAGTTTTCATAGAAAAAAATACTTTTTTTCCTAGGCATGAAAAACTGTCAAAAACTAAATGCAATTATATTGGCGACAAGGAGGAACAAATTTGTCTCGAAACAAATGCAACTCGATGGGCTTTTTGTAACCAAATATTATGACGAAAACTATTTTTTTGAAAACACTTGGTTCAATAATTATTGATGTTTCATTTCAAATTTGATTTCACTTAGCTTTGAAGTATAAACTAGGCTTAATGAAGAAAATTTGAAAAGAAATATTTAGCATATAATATGGTGGTGGGTGAAAGCGTCTTGGCATGAAAGGCATGAAAAATGCAAACTAGAATTAAAAAAAAAAAAACAGTATACGTCCAAGACTGATTTCAAGATTGTTTTCACAATGTGAAATTTCATCAATTTGGTATATATATGTAAATATTTCCCTATAAACAAATATGACCGCTACTTTGATTTTAGAGTGGAATAGAGTTCTTTTGATCCAAAAAAGTTTTAGACTATTGATTATGTCCTAAAAAACAGGGCAATAAGGAAGTAAGACGTTCATGGGATTTTATTGCAAAAATCATCAAAGGGGTCATTGAAGATGAGAAAGCCGCGGAGTGCTATTAAATTGGAGGGTGCATTTTTTAGAGGGGGTGCAAAAGCACCCTTTTTGGTTTTTTGCATATAACTCGAAAAAGAAGCAAAAATTCGAGATAGTTCTCAAAACTTTTTTTGTAGTAAATAAAATTTACCATCAAAATGGATTTTTGAAAAAATTAAAAAAAAATTTAAGTAAGCTAAATTTAAAAAAAATCATTGCACAAAAATGTGAAAATCGCTTTTTTTGTTTTTTTTTTCACTGTCAATGACCCCTTTGATGATTTTTGCAATACAATCCCATGAACGTCTTACTTCCTTGATTTCAATCAAAAATTAAACTTTTCTCAGTTTTTTTTTGTTTTTTTTTTTTTTTTTAATTTTTCTTCGAAATATGAATGATAGGTACTGTTGCTCACGAAAACTTGACATTGGCGCTCAATTGATGCATCGCATTATGCGTAAATTCGACTTATATCTTTAAACGCGATTTGCGGCTAAACTAAGCGTCCTAGAGGCATCAAAGTTGACACCTTTAAACTTGATTTGCAGATAAACTAAGCGTCCTAGCGACTTATAAATCCAGATTCTTTAAATGCAAAAGAAACTATGCATACATCCAACCTCGCACCCACCCCAAATCCTATAATGAGCTCAAGCAGGGGGGTTGCAGGGGGCAACATGCCCCCCCATACACACCTCGCTGTTTATTCGCGTTTATTTGTCATTCAAGGTACTCATGCTCAAGAGAACTCAATTAATGCACGAAAAATCAACTTTTATCTTTAAATGCCATTTGCGGCTAAACTAAGCGTCCTAGAGGCATCAAAGTTTACACCTTTAAACTTGATTTGGGGCTAAACTAAGCGTCCTAGCGACTTATAAAATGCATATTCGTGATCTTGGAATGTGCCCGTTCCCGAAAATCAAAATAAAATTGGTAAAAAAGTTTTTTCCAAAACTTTCAAAAAAATATTTTCAATTCAACTTTTCTTCGAATTATGTAGGTATGAATATACTACCATTCTTGCAGTGCAAATTTTCGTATTGGCAAAGGTATTCCCTACCAATATACATAGAACAAAGTATGACTTACTTAAGAAACGAAAGACTGGAAGGCCAGAAAATAAATGTTTGAAAAAAGCATTTATTCGAGTATTGAAGAAAACGAGGATGAAGAGGTAACAGTTATTGATCTGATTTAAAAAATGAAATATTTTTTAGAAGGATCGAGTTACTCTGCTTATTCAAGCATGTATATGAAAGAAAAATTGTTTAAACACTTTGGTGATTCTCTGTTTTTATATGAACAACAAGGAAAGCGAGAATCTGTTAAATTAATCTTAAGTTTATCTTGAAAAATAAAAGTCTTAGGACCATTTGGTTTTTTGTGTTTGACTAAAAATTAACAAAAGCATTGAATATTAAAGTCAAAAATATTATTTAATCACACAAAATTTGTAAAAAAATCAGTTTAAATGATTTATTTTTTATTAGGTATGTTTTCAAAATTTTGAGTTTGAAGATTAATTTTCAAAAACTATTCACGTAAAAACTTAATCTAAAAAAAACATTAAAGAATGGATTTTTGGCTTTACAAAAAATTAAAGCATAATATTGTACGCCATTTCCCGGGGGTGGACTGTGGCTAATTTTGGATATGATGATATGAATGATTATTTATTACTATGGTTTTTAGGGGTACCTATACTTTTTAATGGTTAACCTTTAACACCAAAATAAAGATGATAGCACCACTCATAGATTTAAATATATACCTAGATGGCCAACATAGGATCTTTTGTACAGAGAAATGAAATTACTTTTCATTTTAAATACCAACATAGCTGAAAATAATCAATACCTGATACCATAGCATTTATTCTTTTCAATAAATACATACCGACGAAATTGCAAGTAAAAAGTTGAGATGAATAAAAAATCGCTACAAAAAGCTGAAATAGCTTCAAAAAACCGCGAAAAGTATTTTTTAAAGAAAATCTTAAACATAATACCCATACAGTCATACACAATGAACTTCCATACAAAATCACATACACGCAAAAATACAATTTGCCAAATTTCACAGAAATTAGCGTATCTCGGTTCCTTTGCTCTATTTTTTCTTTTCCTCCAACTCCCATATATTTCATATATATACCTATACCGCCTTCTCATTCTCGCCATTTTAGTATTTTTTCATTTTCTACCACTTTTCCTTACTCTTCTACGGGGAAATATCACCCTGCCAATAAAGTTCCTCAACATTCAAATGTCAAATCACCAAAAATTTCCTCAACTTTCGAATGTCAAAGAATGTTTATAGATACGGGGGCTTCAACATCAGATTGTTGTGAAACATCGATGCTGATGATATTACTATAAAGTTTATATACAAAGCTTCTACCTTTGTATATAAACTCTATAGTAATACCATGGATTCGTTTTTATTAGTTGGGTGTGTGATCGATGGTGCGCTGGCGTCGCTAAAGTTGCTTCAACATTTTTAAAATTGAATTATCAACATTCGCATGTGTATCTGGTTTTGTTGTTGGCTTTTCGGTATGAATTCTCTTTTTTCTTTTTTTTTGCTATGAATAAATTTTGAAAGCAATGGTGGTGGTTTTTTTTTTTCTTAATTTTTTGCTCTATCATCTGTTCCGCGCCGTCTGTTTGTTCGTTCTTCTTGAATCCAAAGAATTTTATAGGTATGCAAGGGTTTTTTTTGTTTTTTTTTTTTTTTTTGTCGAGAGATTTCGATTTTTTTCTTATTTGGGTTCTTAGTCTTTGTGTATTGTTGTTGTATCTTGTGCTTGACGAGGTGCATTAAGAAAAAATTGATTTTTTTTCTGAATTAACAATTTTGTAGATCAGAATCAAAACGAAAGAAATTTAAGCTGAGAAAATGAAACAGCGGTGTACCTACATATTTCAACCATTTTTCATGCAAATTATTGATTTCTTGAAATTTTATTGTTTTGTTCAAAATTATCATTACGATGATCTAACAAATAATACTCTTTAGATAAGTATGCACATCGTCCGTCAGTCTGCGAGGGTGTGTTTGTGCGATAATTATTATCTATGGGTAGCAGAGATGTGAAAGAATGCAATCATTTCAGTATTGCAATCAATTGATTAAAAAGACTTATTTTGAAGAATTTTTACTTCACCTCAGTACTTAAACTTCAATATAATTCCCATTCAATTTTGAAGTCTTTATAGTAGTGCAATCATTTCCTGCAGTTAAATGACTTAAAGTAAAACGAATGCAATACTAAAGACTGCTTGAAGTTGTTGAAGTCTTTTGCTAAGAATGCATAATTTAAGTCTTTTGATTACAGTTAATAATATAATAATTTAATTAATAAACTATAGGCCTAAAAATAGAAAATAATTATTTTTGGATGCAAAAACTATTTGCATGCTAATAAAGCCTTGAGGTGAAAAAAATTTTTTTTTGGAAGTGTAAACCGACCATCCAAGAAAAATATATTTTATTCACCACACATTTTTTGCATGCAAAACAATTGCCGGTCCATTGTTTTGCATGACTTTCCATGACAGCAATGTTTTTTTTTTTTTTTGCATGAAACTGTAAACTAATCATACAAAAATTAATTTTGCCTTTCACCTCAATTATTTTTGACATGCGAGAATATTTGCGTAGGTTTTTTTTTTGCACACGGGAACTGTAAACTAGGCTTTAAATAAAGGAAAAATGACCAAAAATATTTAATATCTAAATGGATTTTCTTACATACACATAAACAGTTATTATGTAAACACTAAAAAAAATTAACTAAGGGTGAGGTGGACACAATATACATTGTATTTTTTTGTGAGTAGATATGAAGGAATAGGTAGATTTAGATAGGAACTTAAGTACATTGTAGGTATTTATCTACTCTATTTATCTACTCTATTTTAAATATAAAAGTTAATGAAAAATTCCAATATTTTTAAGAGCTAGATACATACTAAGGTAGGTAGACAGTAGATACTAAAATAATGGGTGGTATCGATAAGCAAATTAATGCAAGATGACTGCAAGAACTTGTTCTTTTAACTCAAGTGGCTAGAACTTAAAATTTTAATCATGCTGCTGGGAAAAAATTGAAACGGATGAAATTCATTCTTCAAGCTCAAACTAAACTAGGTAAGTATAAGTAGGGGCGTTAGTACACGGTATGAGGGCACACCTTTCATTTCGACCTGACAGGTTGAGCTTTAGTACACTAATAGCTCATGTCCTTACTTTAATTTTAAGAAGTGTTGCCAAGGTGGCAACACTGTCAGAAGGATAAGAGAAGGGTTGCCACAGTGCCGAAATGTTGCTTATAGATTGAAAACCAAGGGTCGGACGATAATCCGAGAGCTCCCGTTGGATTCAGCACCCTTGAAACCATAGGACCACATTATTGTTTTTCTCCCACCGCTCCCCTTGCACGAACGGGGTGGAAAAAAGTCGTTTTGGAAACAAAATTTGAAAAGCCAAGAAATGTTAGAAAAATATTTTTATTAACAAAATTTAAAGATGGTGTCGACGCAGAATTTCACAATCTACAATCAATCTGGTTGTTTTAAAAAGCCACTTTCAAAGTGCTGGGGAGGGGGGATATGAAAGATTAACAAACTTTAATATTTACCTTGGAATAGCATAAGCATATGACGCTTGTTTTAAGGGTATTTTTTAATGACCAATCTTACTAAATCAGAATGAACTCGATACAAAAACCTTCAAAAAAGTTATAGCCTTCTTAATAAAAAATGACTGATTTTTTAGTAAAACAAGTAAAATGTTACCAAATTTCAACAGCATTGACACGAAACATGGTCCAAATATTTCATTTGTCATAAGCAACAAGAATCAAAGGAGTCTACAAAAATATTTGTAGCGAAAGAGTGTTTCATTCAATGAATTAGAAAAATTTTGAACTACTACCATGAAACCCCTCCCAAACCGGTACGTTGATGAAAGTTGGTGAAAATGTTTGATTAATCATCGGAACCAAGAATCATAAGAGACTTTTCAAATATCCATGGTCCGAGGGTCTTTTTAGAGAGGTAGTGTCGTACCTATTCTAGTCAAAAAATACAATCATTTATCATCATTAACTTTTTTAAAGTAAGATTACTTTTTTATGTGAGCTTTTATCTACTTTATTTTAATATTATTGGATTCAGCGTTAAAAATACCTTTTAATCATGCACCATATTGCATTTATGTATCTTGGTTTCAAAAACGTAAAAATGTTGGCCAAAAGCTTTGCTTCCCATTCCCCATTGAAAAACATCCTCAGATAGTTTATATTTGTTTGGTCTCTTTTGTTTCTTGGTCTTGTTGAAAAGTCAAGTGTTTTAACCAAATGGGAGTGGGAGAAAAACAATAATGTGGTCCTATCGTTACAAGGGTGCTAAATCCAACGGGAGTTCTCAGGTCATCGTCCGACCCCTGGTTTTCGATTTATAAGCAACATTTCGAGATTGTGGCAACCCTTCTCTTGTCCTTCTGACAGCGTTGCCACCTTGGCAAAACTTCTTAAAAGTAAAGTTAAAACATGGACTTTTTGTATACTAAAGCTCAACCTGTCAGGTCAATATGAAAGGTTTGTCTCACTTACAGCCCCACTATATCTATCATATTCTGGAAAACGACGAAAATCTTTAAAAGTATAAAAAAGATGCATTCAAAAAAACGTAAAAAACAGATTTATCTATACCCACCTGGAAAACCAATCTAGTTTTTGACGGGGCTGTAATAAGTTTTTAACATTGACCCTAACATGGGTCTAGCAAGGGTAACTATCGATTTTCTCTAGAGCCTCACCAGTTAAGTAACCTTTTGCCTCGAGAGACAAAATAAATAGAATGTTGTCTTCACTGGGATTCTATACAATCCAATATGCTTACTACTATGACTGCTAGTCTGTCCATACTTCTGAATTTTTTTGTACTATTCATCTCTCCACTTTAAAAGAGGCAGCTATAAAAGCACAAAAAAAAGTAAAGCAAACCACTTCCAGCTTAATGATATGGAATTCTAATCTTGTTAGATATAGTTTACAGTGGATTTTCGTTGAAAAATGCGTGTAAATTGAACTGAACTTAAAAAAAATTGCGTATGACAAAGCCCTCACTGTCACTGATGAGTTCAAGTGAGTAAGCCGAACGAAACGCCAATTTTTAGGACTAAAGGCCATAAAAAGCTATTTTCAGTCAATAATTCAACAAGTCCAATCCTTAATGCTAAGTCTACTACTTGGCTGAATTATTTCAGTAGTATATAGAATTTGTATTATAAAACCTTCTTTTACACTTACCTAGAATACATTTTTTCGGGGTTTGAATAAAATGTACTTTCTTGACAAGGAATAAAAAAAAAAACATGTTAACAAAAACCATAAGATTATATGTTTAAAAATAAATAGAGTCTCTGTTACCTTTGGAGTAGAAATTAAAATTTAGGTATTGCACATTATGAAAATTAAAAGTATTGGCTTGAAGATTCATTTTGGCAAACACTATTATAGGTATCAAAGAATAAGCGTGAAAAATCACTATAAATATGTAGATGTACCACTGCTTTATAACGGGATAACTGCATTTTGTCTTCTGCGGTAAATGGTCAAATTGGAAACAGCTAAATACTAATGTCCCCATGGACTAATTTTTGCTAATTTTGGCTAATTTGCATATGTTTTAAGAACCAGTGTTTGAGTCTATCCGCACAAAGTTTTCTTTTGTTACAATGTTGTTGGGGTTTAACTATAGATTTAGTTCGCTAAATCGGAATTTATTGATTTTCTTTCTATCCTGATTTTGTTAAATTCACACAGATACGAATTTATAAAAAATATGTAATGTAAAATAAAAATCATATATGTAGGTACATAATGTAATCTCTTTAGTTTACCTTTTCTAAACATTTTTTTTTTAAGCGATTTCTTTAAAGCATATGTACACTCTATAGGTACATACATATGAAGGGTCCAGGGGGAAAACGGCTTAAGTCCACTTAGATTAATTCCGAGAAAAACGAAGATCTAAGTTTACCTAATAATACTCGCTAAAGTCAAAGGAAAGTAAATTAATGAAAACAAACATTTTTGTAATACAAAATGTTCTCAAATGATTGAACATAATTTAATTTTTATTTCATAAATAAATAAACTTGTTACAACGATTTTAGTGAAATTAGTATGTGACTTGTGTCATTTTTCCATTGAAATCAAGTATCCATTGGTGGGTCGTCAAGAAATTCATCGTCACTTTCTTCGTTTTTATCGATGAACGTTAAATCTTTGTATAAATTCTTGGACTCTTGTGTCTCAAGAAATTTAGTAAGATGTTGTAGACCCTTCCACTTTGACTTTTTGATAGGGATTCGACCGTTGTAAAGTCTCTTTAATGGCGCATGTTGTTCCTGTTTTTTCTTTCTCCTTGGACTTTTTTTTCGATTGAAGACTAGTTGTATAAGCCCTTGTAATTCGATTTGTGCAAAACAAAGCTATCTTCTTGAGCATTCTTATTGGTCGAGTAGGAAATGGACACTTTGGAGCATAAAGAGGAGCTAAAAACTCACTCCAGTTTTCAAAATCAAAATTTTCCCCACAGTTAATAACTTCAAATGGTGTAGGTTTGGTGCGGCTTCTTCTCAATTCGTTCCTCCAGTGCTTTGGTGTCTCAGTGAAAGTTTTTTGGTTAACGAGGCTCATATCTCGATCGCATTCTAGATACGAATGTCCTCTAATCGGAAATATGACTTTCACTGAATTAAAACGATTTTTCTTGGTGACCAGAAAGTGCAGAAATCTGATCACTGTAAAGTTTTTATTTTGAGTCACAGAAAATTGAAAGATCTTTGATTTCCATTGGCAACATTTTGTAGAAGAAATGAGAAAGCATCGAACTAGCTTCATCCGCCCCCTTTTTAGCAACAGATTCATCGTAAGTGTAAAATATGGATCTTGAATTGGACAGAATATGTATGTTAAAGCTGATAAAGTTCAGCTGGCGCTTATAATAGACATCGTTGGTTGTGATGTTAGGACACGGTAGATTTTTTTGGAAGTCCATAGCAATTGCTTCCATTGATGAGGATTTAGAACTGAGTTTGCGATACCTCTTCTTCATGGTGTAAAACAGCTCACTCTTTTTTAGGTGCAATTCCTTTTCTCCGTTTTTTATTGCAAGAGCTTTAATCGCTCCTTTCGTTATCTCCTCATCAGATCTCTGCTTTCAGAACATCGCAAGTGCTGCAAGTATCTTTTCGTGGGTACCCGAACGATATATTGAAATTATTCTCAAAAATTTGGCGGAAAGATTCGTATGAGACCGGGTAATTAGGATTTTTTTCAGCATACATCTTATGTAGCTTACTTATGTTGAGGTCTTCAGGTAGGTAAACTTTCTTTGAATCTTTGAGAAAGTAGTGAGATTAACGGCCTTTAAGATCTTTAATGAAGGCAATTACGTTCAGCTTCTTCTCATCGGAATGTCTATGAGGTCGTGTAGTATGTTTTCCACGCATGTCGATAGGAGATTTCCCATTTGAAGCTAAAGATTCCCTTACAAATCTCACTCGACGCTCGGTGATACCATGTAAAGCTGTAAAAGCTTTTAAGCAAACGGGAACGTCTACAGTACTGTCCTCGTTTTTTACACGGACACGATAAGCAATACTAACGGACTTGCTTTTTGGCACTGCTACTTCTTTTCGCGGACCTTTTCGCATTACAGGAAGAACAGCAATGAGGCCACCAAGATATGGATTTTGGACATCTGTGCTACCAAGATCATTAAATTCTCGTATAATTCTACGGCGCTCAGGCTCAGGAACTGAAAAAAAGCATTGAAAACGCTTACACTTACAATCAGATCCAAGTTCATGGGTGGTAGCGCGCAAAACCTTCATTACATCCCTTGATGAACCTAATTTTTTGGGTTTTTTGGAGTCCATTCCCGATCTCGATGGGCCTGCTTCTTCTTCACTTGGCATAGATACGTCACTATCAATTCTACTCAAGATCTTTTTTGTTAAGGTTGTTTAATACAAATAAAAATAATTAAATATTTTATTTTTATCACTTTGAAATTAAAAAAGCTTGTGAAATAAGCGTGAAAATCAAGTTATATATTTTTTTGTTGAATTGAACTGTAATCGAAATTTATAGAATTAACTGCACACTAGCAGGTTCCGGTAGGTTATGGCATGTGAACAAAAGAAAGACAATTGCAGCGATGCCACTTCCTGCTGTCTTATGCAGATAGCAACAGTTTTTTTTATAAGCAAGATGTTGCTATCAAGAGAAAAGAAATTAGTTAAAGAGAAGTTCTCAACTGTCAAAAAAATTCTATGGTTTATGAATGAGTGCAAGTTGCAATCAATGATTAAGAGAGTATTCATTAATTTGAAACTGCACTTTTTTTGCTTGTTGCTGATATCTCACAGCTCACACGTCACACGTAACAGCAAAAAGAAAAATAAATTAAAAAAAAAAACAACAATATAAACCAATTTGTTACTATTTCTCATAGTGTCACTGCTCTCTAATTCTTTATTCTAAATCTGCAATGGTGTATGGAAGAACAACACAAGTCCATTAAGTATGGACTTGTGCCATTCTTCCATACAATTTGTTGGACTTAAGTCGTTCTTCGGCAGCAAGGCATTTCGTTTTATTGATTTTGATTGGTAGAAACAAATATTTTTTCAAAAAGTAAATAGAACATCATATAGTACTCACAAAAAACTACAAGATGTCATCATTAGTTTGATTTTGAAAAAAAGTGGACTTAAGCCGTTTTTCCCCTGGACCCTTCATATGTATATGCATTAAGAAAAGAATATAGATATTCCTGACTTAAAAAGCGTGCTAAAATAATTTGCAGCTGTTGTTTCTAAATGATTATTGATTTTGTTTCCATCCTCTATGCATTTTCTAGCGAATCGCCCTTTCCGTCTTAACCGTTGAATAGAACCACCCTCCTAATAGATATTCTTCTAACCACAAAGTCTTTTTTTGGCGTACATATCTTAAGCGAATCCACCTAGGTACCTAGAATATTACACAATACAAACAAAAAGATAGGTGTAAAATTTACCGCTAACAGCACCAGCGGTATGAAATTAATCATAAAAACACCTTAAAAAATTCCATAAAAACTACCCACCTTGCGTATGTAGTTCTTTTTTATGTTTTGATTGTTGGTACAAAAATGCCTACATTATGTAAATACATATCTATTCTATTTTTTTGTTTTCTTCTTCTAATCAACAAATTCAGCTTCAAAATGTTTAAAGTTATTAGAATCGAAAGAAATTAACTTTTAGAATAAAGATGCTGCGAAAAATTCTTATCCTAAAACAATATTAAGAAAAGGTAGGTACATATCTAAATGTGTAGTGTGGGTACCTTCATCAAAAATTTCTCAGTTCGAAAAAAAATACGAACAACAAAAATTCCATGCTCATTCATAAGTTCCCAGACAACCGAAAAAACCATCACATATTTTTTCCACCATAAGAAATATCTCCGCCACACAAAAAAAAAATTTTCTCTACCTACCCACAAATAATATCCTATAGGAGATATTAACAAAAAATAAAAATAATAACATTTTAAAAGTTATTTCAAATTTTAAATTTATTTAACTTTATTATAGGTAATCACAACATAAGTTTAAATTTTTGATTAAAGCGACGCGTTTCGGTTACATGGAACCATCATCGGGCTTGTTTCGTTGATTTGCGGTGTTATTTTGCCAAAGTTCACTTACTATTAGGATATTACACAACACTATTTGTGTAAGTGAACTTTGGCAAAATAACACCGCAAATCAACGAAACAAGCCCGATGATGGTTCCATGTAACCGAAACGCGTCGCTTTAATCAAAAATTTAATCTCATGTTGTGATTAAAATGAAGTTAAATAAATTTAAAATTTGAAATAACTTTTAAAATTTTATTATTTTTATTTTTGTTAATATCTCCTATCAACACACAACATGGAGACTTCACCACAAACAAATATCCTATACTTGGACATTGTATATACACTCTATAGTATTCTCATGCAACACGATTTTATAGGTTGACATTTGGTCGATAGGGTCGCTGTGATCGCCTTACCGAGATCTCTTAATAAAAAATTAGGATTACATTTGGACACTAGATGGCCACGATCTTTTTGGCTTCATGAGAATACTATAGAGTTTATATACAATGACTTGGATACAATTCCAACGGGGTTCACACTTTTTGTTCATCGTCGCAAACCTCAGACAACATTAAAAGAAACAACCAACAAATGAAAGTAAAAAAAATAGCACTACCTTTATCGTTGGTAAAAGGGGCAAAATTAGCGTTGCAGAAACAAAAACGAAAGAGAGAAACATATATATTTTCCAACAGAGTTAAAGATACAAAATACGTGGGAAGTGCTTTCATTTTTGTAGTAAAACTAGCTTTTTAAAAGCTTTGTAAAATATAGCTTTTTCGATTTCTTAGGTCATTTGGCTCCATAGGCGTGAGACCATTGAATAACTACAAATAGAAGGGACACCGGGCAAAACGTCCACTAGGTGGCCTGGTTTGGCAGTCTGTCGCTGCAATCGCTCTATCAAATACAACACCCCTTTAATAAATTTGTTCCTTAAAAGTTTATTCCTTTTGGGAAATTTCCTTAATTGCCGAAGAAGAAAGGGAAGAAATGTTTTTTTTTCACAGAGCATGAAAATGAACAACAACAACGAATTGAACAGCCGTTTTAGTTTTGCTTTTGAGGTATTTTTTTCAATGCCTTTCGAGGACTCAAGGTTAATGAAAATATGGGGCATTGTATATCCAATCCAAATGTATGGGGTAGAGATAAAAATTATATTTTCTTTTCTGGGTTGTGTGTTGTCCAGTAAATAACATTGTTAGTGTTTTCTTGCAATTTGGGATGTTAACGATGATGGCTTTGTTTTGTTTTTTATATCTTGAGATCCATAGGCAAGGAATAATAAATTTTTTTTTAAATTTGAAAACATAAGTCTCAAGTGGTACATACACACAACACAAGTGTGCACTCTTTGATTTTTAGTGTGGTGGGTCGATCGGTGGTATATGTGTGGCGGAGTGTGTGCACACTTATGTGCTGTGAATGAGTCGTTTTATATTTATATGCAGGAAGGTACCTGTTCCATCTTCTTTTAAATTTTTCGTTGATTTTCACGGATCCTTATCAATTAATATAGATACTCAATTTTCAATTCGTACCTATTTATTACATAGGTACCTGCCATCTGTCACATAAAAATAATTAAATAATGGTTTATAATTTGTTCTCATTTATTGTGTTTTCAACGATTTTGGTATAAATGTAGGTACATACATTGGTACATTGTTATTTTTAAGATAAGAAAAATAAAAATTATAAGTATTATTATGTACTTAATAAATCAAAAAAGAAACTAAAGCAACCAGTGATAGTAACGATGTAGTTTTTTTTAATTAAAGTTTTGTTTTTACTGTACCCAATTGAAAAATGTTTGAAATTTAAAACTAAAACCGTGAAACAGGGTGTAGAACACATTTGAAGGTATGTAACTCCCTTTTTTTAAGTGACTAAGCGATAAAAATGGTTGTATCTTATGTTTTTCTTTTAAATAGATTTTCTGATTTGAATTTGGCCATAATTTAATTTAAATTAAAAAATCGCATGTATGTACACGTTAAGAAAAATTCTAGGAACAAGATTTTGTATTTTTTGTCAGTGTTTTGTGTGGTATGTGTGAGATGAGACACAAAGCTTTTTTTTAATTTTTAAAGGTTGTAATTTTCTCGGAACTTTTTTGAGTCAATCAAATCTATCGGTTATGACTTTATTCAACTATAAGTTACTAACCTTTTTGTTGTTGCTGTTGTTGTAAAATTTTGTTCTGCCTGCGATATCTGACTTTTAATCAAAAAACTTTTTTTTGATCACCAAAATCACACCTAATAATAAAAAAAAAAACGACTTTTTGTGATCCCTTCGTAGGTACATAATGTATATCTGTTGCTTCTTTGCAAATATTTATTGCATGGTAAATATTAGTATGCAAATTTGTAGATTAACATATTCTTAACATTGCTGAACAATTTTATATTGAAAAAAAATTAAAAAAAAAAAACTTTAAATCTTTTTTCTTGCCCAAGTAGTGCGCGACCAATACAAAATTGTAAATAGTTGAAAAGAATTCGTTATTTTTATTTTCATTTCGATGGTGATTACACAAATGTTTAGTAAAAACACAATTTGTTATTTTTTTCAATTGGAAAATTTTCAAAAATTTTAAGAATATGTTAGTCTTCAAATCTGTGTACTTATATTAACCATGCAATAAATATTTGGAAGGAAGCAAAAGATATACCTACATACCTACGAAGAGATCACAAAAAGTCGTTTGAACTTTTTTCTAAAATAACGGTGAAAAGCCACAAAAACAAATAGTCTCAACAAAGTCTAAAATGATCATTATAAGTTGGGATATTGGTGATAAAAAAACATTATTCATTGAAGCTTGAAGATCACATATCTCAGGTAAAACTAAATATTACAACAAAAACAAGGTGACTTAAAGCTGAATACACAAGTCACCTAACTAAAGTTCCGAACAAAAAGTTCGGAGATTTTCTCACTTTGACAACCTTCAAAAATAAAAAAAATGCTTCGTGTTTCATCTTATACCACAACTTAGTACCATGAATACAAAATTATAAACAAACATTTTGTTTTCCTTAAATTTGTTTGAATGGTTGAAGTTTGACGTCTGAGTCCGAACATTAGAATTGTATTTATTTAATTAATTAAAAACAAAAAGTAGTTTTTAAATTATTTTATAGATTTTAAAGTTTAGTCTACACATAATAAAAAAAATAAAGAATACTTTTTGAAAGTGAGCGGCAGTTTGTTGTTAAGCTTAATTCAAACAACAAATACAAGAAATTATTTAAATCTTAGTATAGATAATATCGTCCCCTGATTGCAAGAACTAGGTAACTCAATTTTATAAATTTTGGAGATAGCAACGTTCATAGATGCCTAACTGCAAGAGAAGGAGGGAAAGTTTAGTTTTTATGTTTCTTACACTTCAGAAATATTCTATATCTATCTGTCTAGAATAGAAAAAAATTGGACGAGCAATTTTGAAAACTGTACTTAATAATACCGTTTTTGCCGAGATATTTTATAAATTGAAAATTGAGATACCTAGTTCTTGCAATCAGGGGACGATATACAGGGTGTCCCGGACCTGAGTGGAAGTATTTTAGGATGTGGTTCTTGGGGTTCTTCTAAGAAAAAAATGTTTGGGGGGAAAATTGTATCTCCCCTCCCTGAGGCAGGTAAAAAAACATTAAAAGTCAACGAAAACACATCTAATAATGTGCTATAGTTTTTTACTTGCGATTATAGGTACTATAAGGCAAGTTTTGGATTCGTGCAAAAAAAAATTTTTGAGATAACAATCAAACATGATATTACGATGATAGAGAGCACTTAAAAAGTGGGTGGCACAATTCTGTCTGTCTGTCTGTCTGTTCGTCTACAGCCTAAACGGCTGGATCGATTTTCTTCAAACTTGGTACATAGTGGTTTTTGGTGATTCTGCCGACACGTTTTTTTCATTTTTTTTTAGAACCAAAAATAACGGTACCTGCCATACATTTTTTTTTGACAAATTTACATAATGGTATTTTTCTCAAAAACGGCTCGACAACTTTTCTTAAAAAAAATTCGATAAATTTATTTTAGTAAAGGCTTTCTTTGGGTGGAAAACCATTTTTCAAAAATGGTTATTAATGGTACCTCCCAAGGAACCATTTTTTTTAATTTTTGATTTTCTTCAAAATGGTATGACCGATTTCAATTATTTTTTTTATACAGAAGCTTCCAAAAAATATTAATAGTTTTGTGTACCAAGATTTTTGAAAAAATATTTTTTGGACTTTTAAAAAGTATTTCAATTTTTTTTTTGGAAAATCAAATATTTCGAAAACGGCATCATAGATTTTTTTGAAACTCGATATTTGAGACTTTTTTAGTACTCTCTAGTACCTTCCATACAAAAGTGAAAAAACCGCAAAGGAAAATATTTTTTTGCTTGAAAACAACTCCTACGATTTTGATTAAACTTTTTTCATATACTAAAATTAGTACGATCTACCATAAAAAATTATAAAATTTTACCTATAGCAACTATTAGTAGTACCTGTCATAGAACGTATTTTTTTTTATTTTGAGTTTTTTCGTTATCAGCTTAACGGATTTAAATGAATTTTTTTATATACAAATTTCATATAAGATTAAATAATATTACATTTCAAAATTTTCAAAAAAAAAGTTTTTGGATTTTTAAAAAAAGTTTCAAACTTTTTTTTTGAAAATTTGATAACTCAAAAATGGGTTGACAATTTTTTTTCAAATTTTGTTTTTATATACACATAAATATATAGTTTAAATCTGCATACCAAAATTTGTTCTTTAAAATGATTTAAGAATTTTAGATATAAAAAATTAATTTAAAAAAAAACCGCTCCAACGATTTTAAAATTTTTTTTCCCATACAATCATATTCCATCATGAATTAAGATGGCATACTTTTTTTTCACCTCAAACTGTCAAAAGAGTTGTTTTAGCTAATTTAAATGTCGTATTTCATGGTTCCCTACATTTTTCTCTCATAATTTCCATGTTTGTATATACAATTTTCTTAAACTCGCAGTGTCTTGAACATAAGAGCAAGTACGTGCAACCCAGTCGTGCATTTGGATTTCAAATCAAGTTGTTTAAGATAATAGGTTTCGAAAAATTAAATTTCAAAGTCAAAATCAAAAAAAAAAAAAAAAAAATGTGATTTTTTTTCTTAAGTCGATATTTTTCAAAATTTTACGTAATAAAGTGCTTTTTTGTGTTCAATATTCAATGCCCTCATCATTTATTTAGTCCATTACCGAAAACCAAATGCAAAAATCTTTCTTAGTTTTTGAGAAATTAAGAAAAAACAAAAGGTACTTTAACCAAAAAAAAACCCGAAAAAATGAATTCATTCATGAATTATCCATATTTTAACCCTTTTTCGGCCTTTTTGGTAGTTCTCCTCCGCATCGTAATCGGACTTCAAACGCACAATAATACAAATAAAAGTGAAACCGTTTTGTATCTTTTTATTGCTGTATGGCGATGAGACGGACACCAAACACCAATATATTCAAAATGCACCTATGTATACCTACATGTGCGTTCATTCACAAAAGAAAATCAAAGCACAAATTGAGGAAAAAAAATATGTATCCTTTCTTCGCTCTATCTACATATCTACTCGTATGTATCTATATCTACAAAAGGATTTATTTGAGACTCACTTAGCCGAGAAGAAAACCAATAATTGTGTGAAAAGGAAATTATAGCTTCATGAGCGGCCACTGGATTTGATTGGTGCGACTGTCGTTTGAGTAATGTTCGGTGTCCCCTTCTATTTGTAATTATTCAATGGTGAGACTACATCTGTATATGATTATTTGTGGTCTAAGCTTTCATTTGATATCCCATTTATATAAGTTGCTTGTTTTCTTGGTACATTTAGCGGAAAATGCAACCTGAAAAGTGCATTTTCTAACCATTGCGACCAGATAAAGCTTGTCCGACCAGCAGTTTTGTAAATGTTTAGACTATCGGTTGGCATCCAATTTTTGCGTGGCCGCGATGAGATAGGTAATCTTACGGTCGGCTCCCAAACTATTAGGTATTATTTAAATGAATAGGTTTTGAAATTTGAAAAATAATAATCAATAAAAAAGCTTGAAAAATAATTTAATCAAAAATTGGTCATAAAAATGGATTTCTGGTCTTAAGAAAACTTAAGTACATAATGTAATGTAGGTTTTTGATCCCCTGTATTCGAATCCAACCTCAAAATAAAATAAAATTTTCAAAGGCCTTATAGCGAGTCGAGAGTCTATTCAAAATTAGCTTAAAGTCGAATAGGTATACTGCGTCGAATTATTGGTATTGCTTATTTGAAGTAGAGATGAGCTAAGTCGTGAATTCGCATTCACAAGTATAACTGTGAACGCTATTTTTCATTCACTGTGAATATAAACTGTGAATGTAAACTGTGAATTTCATTTCGTAGTGCTGACTTTCTGAGGGTACTGACAATTTTGAACAACACACATTGCAACCATTAAAAATATAAGCCCACCATGAATGTATCATACAAAATATTGATACAACAACACACTGCACCTACCGAACGCATTTTTCTATGTTCCAAACAAACACATGTATACATTCTTTTTGTGAGCTTACAACCCTTTTTCTACCTTACCAACTTATCGTCTCAGCAACCGAATTCCATTCCACTTCAATTTCAAACAAACGCGTTATGCGATTATATGCCTGTACCTCCTTTTTTCACAAACAATTCATCAACTAACAAGGTTGCGAATGTAGCTCTTTTAATTTAAAAATTTGGTTGGATAGCATTAGCAATAGCAACAGCAACGCAGGTAAGGTATTGTATGGGTAAATCTTGAATAGTAGTGATTAGTGAATAGTGAATATTCATTTCACATTCACGGATTAATAATTCGCAGTTGTGTGGTGTATGATGTTGCGTTGTGACTTTTTCATTCGCAGTTTAGCCATTCACAGTTTAGCCATTCACAGTTTATTCGCAAGTTGTTAACAGGTTGTGAATGTGAATTTTCATTAGCTGTGAATAAGTAGCAGTTCGTGATTTTTGGCTCATCTCTAATTTGAAGTGACGAGAAAAACTCTTCATAACCAAAGGAGAATGGGCATTTTTGGGCGTTAGCGGCCATTAATGAAATTAGTGTCAAATGAAAGGTTTGCTACTCAGGAACAACTTTCACTATGGACGTAATACTCCGATTTAGGTTATACCTCAACTCCCAAAATTTGCTGTCGGCTCTTAGACTATTAGTTTGAATTCTAACTGGAAGGTGATAAGTTATTAAATATAAAATATAAAAAGTCAAGCATATTGTGAAATAAATTTAACAAGCATTTCGTTAAAGATTTAAACAAATAAATCTACCATTGTGTTAGATACATTAAATTTATCTTAAAGCAAAAAAAAAAAGAGTCTGGGTGCGACCCACACTAACTTCCACACACTTCCCATTGGTGCCCTCGGAAGCTAGAGGGCCAATGTTTTTTATTAAAAAATCGCCGATTCTCGATCTTCGAAAACTTTATCAGGTGTTAAATAGGCAATCAAGTAAAGACCAAAGATTGGTTTGCCTTCGAGATATTAGAGAAAAATATTGTTGAATAATGTTTGTAACCTTTTTTGTTTGTTAATTTTTTTTACAGAATTGAACTACATAGGGCGTTTTTCTTTCTTAGTTCAGAGTAGAGCTTGAACTGTCAAACAAATGATATTTCTTTTTTAGCTCAGAGTGTATAACAGTTGAAAAAATGTTTCTTTTTCGTTCCGAGCATGTAAAGCGTTTGTTCTTAGCGCGCTCTATGAGCTCGCTATAAAATAACTGAGCAGACAGAGTTAAATGCTGAACATAGTCATTTGACCGACAGAAAAAAAAAACTCAAAAACTCAAATATGGCGTTCGAGGCGAATCGATCTGGTGTCGAAGGTAAGAAAAATTATAAAATATAGCTAATAAAATATATTATTAAACATTTTTATTTCATCTAGGATTCAAATGGACAAAAAATATGACAATTTTTCTAATAAATTGCATCCAAGAGCGCTATGAACGCCTGGAAAATGGCGTAAAAAATTCGTCTTCCAAGAAATTGCGGCTCAAATAAACGCAGAGTCTTATACCAATGATTTGGCAGAACAGGTTGACTCAAAGTGGAAAGGATTAAATTAAATTTGTGGAATATGATTGAAATATCAATGTAATCTTGTTCCACCAATTTGCAATCTCAAAGTTCTCTGCTGAAATCTCAGTTTTTAGTTTGGTGTTAAAATACATATATTTTAGCTAATACTATATGTTCCAACCAAAAATAAATCCGAGATTTTGGTAGACAAATTTTCATTTTTAATTGGTGAATTAAGATTTTATTGATATTTCGTTGAAATCTGCATGAAATCTTGCTCCACCAAATTGAAATCTCGAAATTTTTCAGCCGAAATCTAGGATTGTTTTTGGGGGGAACATAAATATGATACTTTGTTCTGATAAATGCAATTTAAAGTACACAATAACATTAAGTTATTATTTTAAGTTTTTATTAAAAATGTATGAATTGTTTTCGAGACGCAGCTATCTTATAAAAATTAATACACACGAATTTGATATTGTTAGAATTAAGTTTGATAAAAATAAAGTATAAGATTATTTATCTCAAAATGTAATTTTAAGTTCAAAATAACAGGAAGTTAGTATTTTTAGTTTTTATTAAAAAATGTATGATTTTTTTCAAGACGCAGCTAATAGAAAATAATAAACACGAATGTGATCATGTTAGAATTAAGTTTAATAAACATAAAGAACAAGAATACCTATATCAAAATGTGATTTGAAGATCAAAATAATAGACTGAGAGCCAACGACATAAAAAGTCAAGTCAGTTGCGTAAAGTTGTAAGTCATATCATTGATAGCCTTTGAAGTGCTGAAACATGATTAAACATTAACCCCCATATTAATAAACGGCGGATAACAGTGTGCTAGCGTTTATACATCTGTTAACTAGTAATTCTTATTACCAAATGCGTAATAGTCTGTGACGTGTGTTAACGTACGGATAACTTTAACAAGCCAGATTCCACGTGTAATGAACTGATAACTTCTTAGCACAAACACGTACGCGTATGATAGCACCGTTTACTACTACCAGTATACACTTGGTAAGGCAGTGCATGCATGTGACACATGTATTAGAAAATCACCATAATTTAATGAAGTGGTGAATTACGTGAAGTGATAAATACTGGAAAGATATCACATCTTTTTTAATAAGAAAAGTTATCAAGCGGACAAGTTGTCTATCCGTGTGCCTGTTAACACGTGTGTTAGGGAGCGGATACCAGTTTTTTATTAATACCGCTGTAAAAAAATTGTCAGAAACTTAAACTATGCGGAAAATGTCGTCCCAAGGTTTTCCCACAAAACTTTTAGACAAACGGCGAATGGTTCACCACCTCAAAGGCTATTATTGATATGACTTACAACTTTACGCAAATGACTTGACTTTTTATGTCGTTGGCTCTTAAACTATAACATGAAGTTATGATTTTTTAGTTTTTATTTAAAAATATATGATTTTTTTCAAGACGCAGCTATTAGAAAATAATAAACACGAATGTGATCATTTTAGAATTAAGGTTTATTTAATGAAACTTTTTTAAATTAAATTATTACGTTTACCTACATTATAAATAAACTTAAAGAAAATTTGAAATAAAAATGTATTTTTTTTAAATAAAGTATTGAGCAAACTTTCTCTCTTCGTATGTCCACATTGCAAATCTATGGAATCAGTGTCAAGGTTTTCTTCATTGTCGGTGTCGTCATCAGCTGTAATAAAATCTTCATTTGTATCGTTGTGTTGAATGCATAAATTGTGCAAAATACATGATGCAAGTATGTATTTAACTATTGAAGTTGGTTTAAGAGAGTCAATATAGAATAGCCTCCTAAATCTGCCTTTCAGAAGGCCAAAGGCTCGTTCAATTGTCACTCTGCATTTTGAATGAATCGTATTAAAAATTTTGTGTTGGTCTTTTAACCGACCGTTACCTTTATAGGGCGTTGTAAGCCATTGTTTAAGTGGGTAAGCTGAGTCTCCTAACAGGTGTTGATCCTCATTAATATAGAAATTACCTGAAATAAAATTAATCATAGATATGTACATATATATCTGAACCAAGTTTAATACACATCACTTTAAAACAAAAATAATTTCAAATCCAAAAACTTCAAAAATAAAAAAATTCTTCAACTTGATTAAAAAAAGCGTTGTTAAGTACTGTTTCGTTATAAAATGAAAAATAGTCCAACAGAAATAATCAACCAGAGGTAAGCAACCGTTTTTTTGTTTGTTTTATGAACAAATTGGGTTTGGTATTTATTTATATCTTTCAGAGTATAAGTCCTAAGACATTCAGTTTTCAATGTTTGACTTTAAATTGATAAGAACATTGAATATTGAAAACAAAATTATTACTTAATAACATAAAATTTTGAAAGAAAAATCTGTTTTGAGAAAAAAATTAAAGTTCTTTTTTCAAAATTTTGAGTTTGAAAAATAATTAATTGAGTAAAATTGTAAATTTCGTAAATCTGTCAGAACTTTATACAAAATTTATTTATTTTATTTATAATTTACAGTATGAAACTTTACTACGTTAAAGACGACTGTACGCAGTTGTATTAATATGAATAGGAATAATTAATAATGATAATATTAATATAGTTCAAGCTAAAAGTTCAAATGAGCTCAACTCCTTTTAACTTGAATTATATTCAGTCACTCCACTTAAACAGAAGAATTTTCTTTTCAAATTTTCTTCATATTCTGTTATGATAATATTAATATATCTATGCCAAAAAGCATATTTTTTAGAAAGTACAAAGTTATTGTAAAATTTAAATTGAAGAAGATTATTACTTTTGGGAATCAATACAAATTTGGGACGTAAGCAAGCTTTCGAAAAATTGTATTGGAAAATTTATAATCTCAATTCGACCGAATAAAACTCAGTGTTTTTTTTTTTAATTTTTTCTGAGTTCGGACTCAAATTTAGCACACCAAAGACCGTAGGAAAAGTCTAGTCTAGTTTTTGTATCTACAAAAAAAGTTTTTTTTTTTACCATTGTTATTAAACAACAATTTTTAACACTGAGATAGTTTGAATCCTTCTCAACAAGTGAATTTAGTAGATAAATACTGCACCATTTCATTTACAGTACGACAGTACCGAATTGAAAAAAAAAATATATGCATACACTTAATATGTATTGTGAAATAGTTTACCTGAACTGATTTTACCAATCAAACTAGATCTAGTTAGCAATAGAGAATCGTGTATAGATCCTGCTTCTCCAGTGTAGCAATGTAAAACTCCATGTTATGGTTGCATATCCCTTGAAGTAGTACCGAATGAAATCCTTTCCGGTAAACGTAGGAATTATGTGATATTATTGGTGCTCGTATTGGAATGTGTGAGCCATCTATGGATCCAATAACTCCTAGAAATAGTATATTTTTCAGTGAGTATAAATATAATGAAACGATTCATTCATCATTTCTACCTCTAAAGCGACTCTTCCTCAAATAGTACGTAGATGTTGTGGCAGCTTCATCTACAGTAGGCCATCTTATGTACTTTTTTGATGCATTGAGCCTTACAAGATGTCACAATTGCTGGATACAGTCCTCCACACACTCGCAATACAAACTCCAAATCTATCTGCAATTGATCTTATATATTATTATATTATAGTGGTTTCTTAAAAAAACAATAACACAAAACAATAAAACAATAAATGGAGAAGCAGGCGAACAAGACCGAATTTCTCAACGTCAACGCTCAAGTACGTCGATTAAGTTTTGCACAATTTCCAAAAAAAACTTGGTTAATCATATCCATACGCACAAAAAATGCGTTTTAATACAAAAATCGATTATTAAAGTTAGTTTCTTAAATGTCTTGATCATATAAATGAATGAGACAGTCTGCTTTTGTTCGCCTGTTTTTCAATCGGATAAATACATATGTACCTCATACATTCTGGGTTTCCCAAATACCATAGAGTTATCATGAGCTGCTTCTCTATCAACGTGGACTCTCTTCCAGGGGGTCAATTCTCGATCTGTGAAACTGTGAAGTGATAAATATGACAACGCCTTCACGCCAAATGCGATTCTCGAAGTGTGAAAAAATGAAAACAAATGCCAAAATGTTTTCATATGATAATTCGTTTATCACAATCATTTCATTCTCTGAAAACCTGTGAAAAGAAAAATGATAAACAGGAACAAATTGTGCTCATATGATACACCAAAGTCGCCATCTTGATCTTTCTTTGACGTCACAATCATCTTTTTCTATGAGCAAGTGGTAGCATTTTTCATGTTAGTACTTTTTAGTACTCACTTTGACAGCTGCTTTTCATAACGAGTTCGGGAATCGGCTTGCGCGTGTTTGTGAAGTGATAAAATGATAAAACTCTGTGAAAACTGAAATGATAACTTTGTTTTCATTTCACAGTTTCACAGATCGAGAATTGACCCCCAGGTCCGTAAATGTGTTGCTCCATACCGTGAATTTCACAACACAAGATTTCAAACAAATCAGGATTCATGCGGAAATGCAGTCTAAAAGTTTTGTCGGAAAACCTTGGGACGACATTTTCTGCATAGTTTAAGTTTCTGACAATTTTTTGTCCATGTTTAATCAGATCGTCTTCACTTTCTTCGAGAAATAAAGAAAATGCTTGCTTGATTATAATTACTTTGCTATCCATATTTAATATTGTTTTTATTTTTTTCTTGCATCCCACTATATGCTGACGAAATTAAAAAATTTGATTTACTTATTGGCGAGATAAATGATTTAATAATTTTGTTTTCAAAAAGTGACAGCAAAATATTGACAAATGTCATTTGCTGACAGCTAGTGCTCGAGTATGTTCATAAAATAATTCAGAGCTCCTAGAACACGCCCGCTTCGGAGAAAGTTCAGAGCATGTTCGACATGTTAGTTCTCTGTTCAGTGCTCTGCTCTGAATGAAAAAAGAAAAACGAGCTGCTTTCACATGCTCATTACAATACATATTATGGTTTAAAGAAAAATTGTATTAAAAGTTTCTTTAAAAAGATATTAAACAATAACCATTGGCTGTGACAAGTTTTTCTGGCATGAATAAGGCGAGTTTTGGTTCTCATGGCCGCATTTCTACTAGCCAAGATTTTTCTATATGATTTCTATGTAATGTATTTTTCTATTTGATAGAAATTTCAATTCCATCTAGAATTTCAGAGCGATATTTGGCAGATTCGAATTTTTTTATAGACATAAGGTCCCTTAAAACCTCTTAGTGCAAAATTACGAAATAATTTTCCCAAAAAAAAATTATTTATTACTCTTATATTATATTATATTATAGAAATGTTTGAAATATATTGACAAAAAAATATTTTTGATGATTTAAAGTGGTAACTACATCTTGAAACCTGATGTTATGAAACAATTTTAAGCTAAGATTCAAATTCAGGATATTAAAACCGTTTGGAAAAGTATATTTAGTCTGTACCAGAAAAAAACTGCTATTACTTTCGAAAACAGTTATATCTCGAAACTGATAGAATTAGAGGAGAGCCCACAGCAGATTTTGCGTGTGAGTGATAGCAAAAAAAAAAGAAGTGGAAAGCTTCGGTAAAGGTTATTCAAGAAATTAAAGTCTTGCAGTCCATAACAGTGGCCTTAACGATTAAACAGTGCGTTGATGAAATATGAAATGAAAAATCGGGGGTAATCGTGTTAGTCGAAATTTGTTTTTACCCCCTTTAGATAATGCTCTTCGGATCACATATCCAGAAACCGAGATCATTTGAGTGTATAGTTCGCCCTGCTAGAGTGTTTAAGAAACTCATTTTTCCATTTGAACTGTAAATTTTTTTTAAACGGTCTGGCAGGGCGAACTGCACACCCAAATGGTCCGAGATCTGGGATCAGAAGAGCATTATTAAGGAATGGGTTAAAACAAATTTCGGCTAACAAGATTACTCTCAAAGTTGCATTCATATTTTGTTTTCGATTCAGTGTTTAATCACTAAAGCCTGCAACACTTTGAATTTTTGAAAAGCCTTTACTGAATCATTTTATTTATACCTAACCTATACCTCAAACTATTTTTAAAGGTTGAAAATCATTACGAAATTGTGTTATATAAAGCTTTATGTAACATACCTTATCTACTTTCTTTCAGAAATATTGCTGAAATTTTAGCGGAAATTTCTTCAAAATCGCTGGGATGCATCTGCTTTTCACTTTGAAAGACTTTTTCTAAAAGTTCGCCGTTCTTCTCATTGAAAGCAATCACTGCGCTTTCTTTCTCTGTTTCCTTTAGGACATCAAGCAAATACTTCAAATAGAATAGAATCTATATTAATTACATAAATGTATGATAATGATTCGATTATTTGATCATTTTTTACTTTTTTTACTTACACTCACTTTTTATCACCACAAAAACCACGAATACTTTTAAAACCGGTATAATGTGCGCGACTGATTCATTTGCAATGATTTTAGACGCAGAACGCATATGAGAATCATTAATCGTAAGACAGTTACAGTTATGTAATACGTTTATTCTTTTGAGATCATTTGAGTTCAATTCAAACTCATTCGAGTTTAAGCCTAGTACGCTGCTGATGCGAAACGAAATTTTTAGTTGGTCTCCAACAAGACAACGAAATGCTTACGAAAACGAAGCGGAAAAATATTCATTGACAGTTGCACGAATTCAAAAAATTAAAACAAATGCAAATGCAAAAAATCACAAGCAGCCATGCTGTAATGAAAGAAACAACAAAAATAAACACGAAAAAAAAAACAAATGTCATTTTTTCGTACACAATAAATGGTCTGGGTAATTAATTGTGTGCGAAAAAAGAGTGTAGACTTCTCCAAATAATCTGCTACAATTATCAATTTCGCTCATCGAACAGCGTAGATACTGCAGAACGAAAAGTAGAACTAAATTTTTAGTTTATGATTTCGTTGTGTCATTTTTGTATGGGATTTTTCGTTTCGCATCAGCAGCGTACTAGGCTTTAAATTTAATATTTCTGTTCAATCTGTTAATGTTCATGTTAATGTTTTAAGTGCGTTCATATTAAAAACAAAGTCGTTATGTTAAATACTTTTAGGTGAGAAAAAAAATTTAACAGGTATTTCAGAAATCAAACTCAAATAAGTTTAAATTCATGTAAAAATATACGTGTAGCTTCGGATGCAAAAATAAAACATGAATGGCTTTGATTTAAACAGATTTTACCTTGAATGAATGAATTAGTTTAAGGGTGTAAGTGCACTGCGACCTTAAGATCTATTGTGCCCCCTTACTAGAGCTTGATGAGGTTACTCATTCTACAGCTCATCCTCCAAATTGATTTCTTTTAGAAACTTGAGTATTTGGAGTACTTTTAGAGAGGATAGTTCTTTCTCCTCTATCTGGTGATTTCCCAGATGCCTTTGTCTTTGATGCACAAGTGCATCACATCTACCCAATATGTGGTTCGGGGTTTCCTCGTGCTCATTGCAAAATCTCCATATGGCACTGTTTTCTAGGCCAAGAATTCGGAGGTGTCTCCTTAACTTGCAGTGGCCTGTGAGGAATCCCGTTAATATTCTTAGTCTTTTTCTATTTAAGCTGATGCAGGATTGGAATCGTGCTTGGTTGTAATCCCGAAGTAGAAGTTTGGCCTGCCTCAGCTTAGGGAGCTCTTTCCAGATTTTTGATCTTTTCTCCCTCTCTGCTGTTTTGATTTTGTTTTTAATCACGTTTTCTCCTAATCCGCAATAAGGCTCTGGCCCCATTATGGGTGACATTGTTCCTTTTTTTGCTAAGGAGTCTGCCTCTTCATTGCCCTGTATACCAACGTGACCAGGTACCCAGTGAAGTGTAACATAGTTATTCTTGCCCAGTTCATTTAGCCTGCCCACACACTTCCATACCAGCTTAGAAGATTTTACCTTAAATAATAGTATTTTTGAATCTGAACATATTCGAAGTAGATTTTAGTCGAATTCTATTTGTACTAATTTAAACATATAGTTGAACATGCTTCTATTTAAATAACTCATAGTTCAGTTTTCTCAGTATACTGTGAATCAACTGTTGATACCTACAGGATATATTTTTTTTTCTGTCAGAAATGATTTTAAGGAGAACAATAACTGAATTTTGGGTGTTATTTCAGTGCTACAGTACGGCCTCGGTAGCAGCAACCAATAAAAATTTGGCAGTTGCGTTAGTTGAGTTTGTTACGCCAACCGCGTCACACAAAAGTTGAGCTAAGCAATGGTAAATCAATAAATTTGCTGAACAATGATAAATCAATAATTAATACAATACACCTATGATTTACGAGTGTACAAAATTCTGAGGCGTAGATGTAAAATATGCTGTCAGTTAAAATACAAATTAACGTAGACAAAAATGAAAATACTGATCGAACGAAAAAAACATACTTGCAAGGAAAGTTGCGTTTACTGAGTCACCCTTTTTTAAGAGTTGCAATTTCTGAGTCACTAATGGTTAAAAGGAGATGTGCCAAAATTGTATGGGGCCAGGGCCAAGAGCGTGCTTGAACAAGAGTGGTATCAAAAAAAAGGTGAGTGTTAGCACATTAAAACTGTGAAGTTTTAGGAAAATCGTATGTGGGGATTTTGAGTTACTGTCCCTTTTTCGAAGGCATCTCCTGCTTGATTTTTGTCCGTTTATAAGCAAATAAAGTCATATATCATAGGAAGCGTAAGCGTTTTTGGTATAAAATGAAAGATATGCCTTATATTTTTGAAATAATCAAATAAACTTGCAACTTAGTAATTTTTTTAGAAATCAGTTATTTATGAAAAATCTACAGTGGCTATGTACCTTTTTTTAACAGTTATGTGAAAGAATACATTTCAGTCTTTATTTTGATATATAATAATCTAAGATTCAGCGAATAACAAGCAAGAAAACCACCTTCCGAAGCCTTGCTTGGGAAAATCAAAGAGAATGTACACAATATGGGGTTTCATAGTAGAGTTCCTGTTAACATATTTCTTTATTTTTTAAACTTGGGCAAAATGATGTGTTTTTACAAAAAAGTTTTTTTTTTAAGTCATCAAGAAATGAAATACGTACAGTGGCCCCACAGCGAAAATGGCCAAACATTAACAAAATTCCTTTTCTTTGAAAAACTGCAGGAAATTGAGTAAAATTAAAAAGGAGAAATTGAATATTTTTGTTTTAAAAACTTCAAAATCTCAAATAAAATATAAAAAACAAACGAATAACGGAAAATATCAAAGTTAAATGATATATATACAGGGTGTCCCGTAATGAGTGGATAATACTGCAACTGGTGATAGCAGGCCTTATGACTGCTCAGAAAAAAATTATAAAAAAAAATATTTTTCTTGTGGTGTCCCTGGTATAATTTATTTTCGAAAAATTTTAAAAAATTCAGGGTCTCCTAAAATACCTAATTACAACGGCCACCCATAAAGGATTCTTATTATTTTTGTATTCTTATAATATTCTTGAATAACCGTTCTAAATGATGGGTAGTAAATTTTAACACCAGCTGATGCATTTTTTGTGTTATAATTTTTTAAAAATATTTTTTTATTCAAAAATAATTCAATATTTTTTTTCACCAAAGTTTGAAAAATAATAAAGGGAAAAAATGTATGAGAACATAAGTGGCAAATTTGATAAAAATTGGCCTGTTTAATGTACTTTCCAAAATGGTATGACACATGTTTGTGTCTACAACCATAACCAATAAAATTGGCATTTAATCTACTAAAGTAGTTTTTTAACATTTTATCAGATGAAATTAGGTAACAAAGTTAAGTAAACACTAAGACGACGAATGAATAACTCATATTGTTTTTTTTAAATTTTTATTGCATTTAAAAATAACCGTTCTTAAATAAAGGCAGTAACATTTAACACTAGTTGCTGGATTTTTTAATTAATTTTTTAATAAAAAAATTATTAAATATTTATTTTCATCAAAGTTTGTAGGTTAATAAAAAAGACAAAAAACTAAAAACTTTCGTGGCAAATAATGTTAAAAAAATCGGCTTTTAATGTACTTTCCCAAATGGTAAATCACAAGCTTCTATCTACAGCAATAACACATTAAATTGGCTTTTAATCTAATAGAGAAGATTTTTAACACTTTCTCAAATCAAAATTGACTTGTTATAAAATAGGCATTAAAATGCATAAAAAAGTATTATTTGCAAATATTGTCAATTCTCTGTTATTACATAACGTATAACGTTGTTATACTGGTTTCGTCAATTAAACAAATTTTTGAATTTGATTAAATTAATACTGATTAAGAATGTCACAGTATACGCCACTGGAGTATGCAAATATGCATTTAATATACGTGGAATGCAGAGGAAGCGCTAACGCAGCTGCAGCACTCTATAGAGAGCGATATCCAAATGCGCGACATCCGAACTATCGAGTGTTCATCAGAGTCCACCAATGTTTTTCAGAAGGACGAATGCCTGGTAATGGACTTTGCAGCACTACTGGAGGACGTTTACCGCGAGATGAAATTGATGGTATTGTGCTGAATGAAATTGAGAGGTCCTTCATTAGAAGGTGCAGAGCCTGTATCACAGTGAATGGGGGACAGTTTGAACACTTGATATAAATTTATTTAAAAATACAAATAAATCATAATTTTTAATACTGTTGTTTTTATTTATTGCATTTCCCATACCTAATTCAAAACCTTTTTGAAAGTGCATACTATTATTTTAGTTAGTGAATTTAGCAGACATAATAGTGACACTGGTATATCTATTGACTTTTCCTTACAACTCATTTTTTGTTGTCATCAAACTTTGATGAAAATAAATATTTAATCATTTTTTTTATTAAAAAATAAATTAAAAAAATTATTTAAAAAAAAAAATCCAGCAACTAGTGTTAAATGTTATCGCCTTAATTTAAGAACGGTTATTTTAAAATGCAATAAAAATTAAAAAAAACAATATGAGTCATTCATTCGTCGTCGTAGTGTTTACTTAATTAAGTAACTTAATTTCATCTGATAAAATGTTAAAAAACTACTTTAGTAGATTAAATGCCAATTTTATTGGTTATGGTTATAGACACAAACATGTGTTATACCATTTTGGAAAGTACATGAAACAGGCCAATTTTTATCAAATTTGCCACTTATGTTCTCATACATTTTTTCCCTTTATTATTTTTCAAACTTTGGTGAAAAAAAAAAATTGAATTATTTTTGAATAAAAAAATAATTTTAAAAAGTTATAACACAAAAAATGCATCAGCTGGTGTTAAAATTTACTACCCATCATTTAGAATGGTTATTCAAGAATATTATAAAAATACAAAAATAATAAGAATCCTTTACGGGTGGCCGTTGTAATTAGGTATTTTAGGAGACCCTGAATTTTTTAACATTTTTCTAAAATAAATTATACCATGGAGACCACAAGAAAAAATTTTTTTTTATAATTTTTTTCTGAGCAGTCATAAGGCCTGCTATCACAAGTTGCAGTATTATCCACTCATTACGGGACACCCTGTATATACAAAATAATTCTTATTTGTTTGTCCGTTTTAAAATATCTTGAAAAAGACGTTTTAAAATAAATGGGCGTATCCTTAGTTTTTGCGTTGGTATTGTAGTATCTGGCAATACTGTATAAAATATTATAAATGTGTTGTCTGGCAACACTGCATAAAATGTCATTAAGTATTTTGATGAGTAAATAAAAACACACTTGATATACGCTCACGGAATAGAACGGTTGTCTATGGTCTTTCTTTTTGGGTAGCGATTAACAATAGGTGTGTTCCTTGCCGACTTTCAAACAGTTTGAAACCGCCAGATTTCGTCCGAAGTCGTTCCACACTTGGAAAATTGTACTGGTCCGCACCAAATCTGGCGGTCTGAAACTGTTTCAAACTGTTTGGGACTAAACCAAGGAACAGGGTTAATATTACATTTTGCGACGAGGAGCAGACGAACCTACAAAATATACAAACAAAAAGTAAGTACATACATATATCTATGAAAAATTTAATGCGGCTTATTAATGAGCGCAAATTTCTTGAATATTATGTTGATATCTGATTCAGTAAAATTAATAGATAGCTCAAAAGATGGAGCAGTGGAAAAAACTCGCTGTTTCGATAAAGCTGAAACAGGAGAAAGATGGTTGTATGCTCAAAGGATGGAACATTGAAAATACTCGCTGTTTCAACCAAATCGAAACAGGAGAAAGATGTTGGCTCGAAAGATGGAGTATTTCTTATTATTATTATAGCTTGGTTCAATTCATTTGAGCAGGAAAAGAAGTTGTTTGCTTGAATGTTGGTGTTATTCGAAAAAAAACAAAATGGTTTCGATAAATGCAAGACATACACAATGTTAAAGAGGAAAAGAGACCACTTAAGAGTGGTCGGGTAGTGAACTTGATGACCATAAAATGCCTGTTGCTAACGTGAAATTTTCACCAAGCTTCTCAAATTTGTTTTTTTTATCTATGGTTTCATACAGCAAATTGTGAATTGTGTTTTCTCGGTGGTGATTTTGCATTAAATTGAATACTATTAAATAAAGTTATTAAATCAGATATCAGGCATTTTGACAAATTTGCATAAAAGGAATTTGTAGGTACGTGTTACTATTTGATCTACTGGAATCGTTGTTGATGATTTAATGTTATATTTCAGACATGCAACGAAAATGATTGACTGACGGACCGCCACCATTTGATTTCAAGGCAGATGGAAATTGTGGTGGTGAATGGTAGAAATGTTTACGGGGTTTTAAAATTTTTGCTCAAGCAAACTTCATGGAAAGCGGCACAGAGAAGTTAAATTGGATGCTGCATTATGGTGGTGAGAAGGTCCAAACAGTTTATTATTCACTGCCGGAAGTAGTGCTTGCGAACGATGTACGCAGAGGCCCATTGGCTGGCTGGCTATGTCCTTAAACAGGAAGATGAATATGGACAGGCAGTCTTAAAACTCTGTGCATTTTTCGAGCCAAAACAAAATATATCCTACGAAAGGCATATTTTTCGACAGATGAAGCAAGCAAAGTGTGAGAGAATTGATATGTTCATAATGCGTTTGCGGGAGCAAGCTGAGCGTTGCGATTTCGATGATCAAATCAACTCGATGATCACTATCACTAGTGGCTGCCATTCTGATAAGTTACGGCAGAAAATTCTTGAGCGTGGTGACGAGAAATTGGAGCAGATCGTAAAGATGGCACGGATCTTCGAAGCGGTGGCTCAACAACAGAAGATGTTTGGAAATGAGCCAACTATTGTTAATTCAATTCCTTTGATGTCCGACGAACAAAAAGAAGAAAGCGTTTGCGAAATCGAAAACAAGCAAAAGTTTTCAGACTGAACTCGAACAAAAACTTAAATTATTCAATTATTTGTGGACGGTGTACACGAAAGAACGATAAACCAGGGGCCTGTACCACAAAACAACAAGTGCGCTTTAACAAGCAAATTTTAACAATTAACAATATTTTCTGTACCACAAAAACATAAGTTAACAATCATCTTAACAATATATAATAAGTGAAAAATTTGATGAATTCTTGTGTTCTGTACCACAAAACGACAATTGTTAAGAATGAATAAGATGCGTTTACCTCTAAGCAACCGAACTTACTTTCTAACAAGTAGTTTCTAAATATGCAGAGTTAACAAGATAGTTAATTTCTGTACCACAAAACTTTTCGCTTTAATAGTTAACAAGTAAAATTTCCCTTAAAACTTGTTAACTGCGTTATGGGAGAAAAAAAGGGTTGAAGTATTATATTCTAGTTGCTTTTTTGCGCAAACTAACGATATTTAACAAATTTGAAATTAAAAAGGTGATACGTATTTTTAAATTAACGTTAGGTTAAATTACAGTTTAAAAACGTCTGTTTTAATCTTATTTTCCCAGTCAGACTATATTTAAATTCTGCATTAAAACATTAAAAAAATCATTTTTTTTTTCAAAAGCAATGCTTACATAAGCTGAGCATGCACAAAAAATAATTAACTCACTAACAAGTATTCTCATAGCAAAGTAAGCAAGTAATGTGAGTTCTGTATACAATGAAATAGGATTTTGGTGCTTTTTCTGATAAATTAACAAAATGTTACAAAATTGAAAAGTTGAGAGGTATTTTTGAATTGGCGCAAAGTTTGAATGTTGTCCCAAAGAAAAAAGATTGGACATAATACGAGATATTTTTTTGGCAAAATTGCAGGAAGTAGGGGAAGTACCTACGTACAAAATGACATATACGGACAAAATGACATACCAGCCATTTCATAAAATCAGCTCCACTAAAAGCACCCAATTCAATTTTATTAGTTGGTTTGGATGATTTTTGAAATCCTATAAAAATAATGATTTATTTGTCGGCCGTGTCTCCTCACAAAAAATAAAAAACTATTTACAAATAAAATAATAGTATTTTTTTGGACTTGACTATTTTTCGTATTTTGGTAGTTTTATACCTTTTTATTTTACTATTATTAATTTAATTTATTTTATGACAAAATACGTAAAATAGTCTTATCACCATATCATTCGAGTTATGTGCAATTTATTGATAAAATATTGTCATATTTTAGGAGCAAAATGACATACCCTAACTATGGACAAAACGACATACCTTTATTGAGAACAATATTTAAATTTTAGTAGTAAAAATGTCTCGGAGTTACAAAAGGTCAACATATCGTCAGTCTTGGAGCATTGAATCGATCAAAAAAGCAATTAAATAGGTTACCCTGCATAATGTGCAACCATTGGGTTCGTGAATCTTGTGCTTACGTGTCAAAAAAACACAAAGCAATTCATTTGCAAACTATGTATCTTATATGAACCCAAAGGCAAAATTTGAGGACAAAAGTGCCAAACAACAAAATAACTAATAAATTTATAAATTTTAGCCAAATTGAATCTTTCTAGAACAAGAAAATATTTATATCCTATGTCATTTTGTCCATATGAAGTGTGTAATTTTGTCCATACTATATGAACGAAAAGAATTTTTGTGTAGTTCTGAAAAAGTATTTTTTTCTTTTATTTGTTTGTTTTTTTAAACTTTAAAATTATTGTTAAATGTTTGCAAAGAATCAGAAAAGAATAAATATATTTTTCATTACGATATATTGTCTAAACAATTATTTTGATTCAAAAACTTTATAGTCATTTTGGACGTACTTCCCCTACACTTTGGGAAGTTTTGTTGATAAAATACCTAGCTATTCTTTAATATTTTGCAATCACATTCTATTTTTTTTTTCAGGCCAAAGTTGTATACACAGTTACACGTGAAAGCTTAGGTTAGGTTAGGTAGAAGGGCTGACAGTTGATCTCGTTACCGTCACACTTAGATCTATGTAGATCCGTTGTGATACCCTAGGAAATTGTATTCCAATTAATGTAAAAACCTATGTGGTCTGTTAGCAGTCAAGCCATTTAGAGGCGTTGATGAAATTCAGAAGGCTATTAGCCGAGGGTCTAGAAAGTTCCTCTAGGTCGTCATAGAAATGATTTCCTAGGTGTTTCTTTCTTAAATGACAGAGGACATACTCGCAGTTGGGTGATAGCCAGGCGGAGGCAAGAGGCCGTCCTTTCCTTTCTTCACCTTTCCTTGAGCAGTCCTCAAGTTCGGCTCGTCCTGAGTCTGTCCGTACTCGTCTTAACCGTCTTCAAGCAGATCTAAGAAATTCACAGCTGGCCAGCTGAAAACCTAAACGTAAGCCTCCCCACCACTACAAGGTGGAAACCCGTCGAGGAGATGAAAGCTTAGATTCACTTAATTGTTCATATAAAACTCTAAAAAATAATTTAGAAAACATAAAACTGCATATTTATGCTTTATACAGGGTGTCCCGGACCTGAGTGGAAGTATTTCAGGGGGTGATTCTTTGGGTTATTCTAAGAAAAAAATTGTATGGGGGGAAAGTTGTATCTCCCCTCCCTGAGGCAGGGAGGGGCACTTTCTGAAACATTGACTTCAAATGCAAAAAAAAATATTAAAAATCAACGGAAACACATTTAATAATGTGCTATAATTTTTTTGAACGCTAATACTCCACTCTTGTATTTGGTTTTTAAATCAAGTTGTTTAAGCGAATAGTTTTTGAGAAATTAAATTTCAAAGTCAAAATTAAAAAAAAAAATTGTGATTTTTTTTTCTTAAGTCGATATTTTTCAAAATTTTACGTAATTAAGGGCATTTTTTGAGTTCAATTTTCAATGCCCTCATTATTTTTTAGTCCATTTCCGAAAACCAAATGTAAAAACCTTTCTTAGTTTTTGAGAAATTAAGAAAAAACAAAAGTTTTGAAGGAAAACAAAATCTTTGAAGGAAATTTAACTTTTTAAATGTTAACGCATAAATCTTTGTGGTACAGAAATTTATTTTCTTGTTAAATTTGTATGTTAAGAATTTACTTGTTAGAAAGTTAGATTGTTGTTTTGTGGTACAGGCCCCAGATACTGATCAGGCAAGCAACAAATTCAAAAGAGAAAATGTACAAATGGTTGACACAGGTGCGAAACCTGATTGTACTAATATTGAAGATGTATATGATGATATTTTCTCTATTGACACAAACAGAAGGAAAAATTAAGATATTTTCTGCATTGACGGCAACAAGATTTGGCAACAAGATTTGGTGTATTATAGACAGCGTTGAAATCGAATTAATAGTGGACTCTGGTGTCGGATATAATGTTAACATCGTGATTACACACAAACAGAAAGAGGTTGATATCGATTTTCGTGCGTATGGTGGATATCCACTTAATTTCATTGGAATGTTCACCGCTGTCATCAAAGCAAGAAAAAGCGAAAGCTTGGCAAATTTGTACCTGGCCAATGAACTAGGAAAAGTTTTGCTTGGGTACGAAACGGGATATTCTCTCGGGGTTCTGAAAATTGGAATCGATCTCAAGTCAAAAATAAGTAGCGTCAATGTCAATAATATCAATTCTAAGGAAACCGATTACAAACCGCTTGGTAAAATCAAAGGTGTTGTGATTGATATTATGAAACCAGTAGTATCTACAGCCATATCGCCGGGTACCAGTTGCGTTGGAAAAGGTAGTCGATGACAGAATTAATCAAATGTTGCACCAAGGGATAGTGATGTATCAACCGCTCATTTTTCAAACCGAGTTAAACCGAGTTGAAACTAAAGCAAACCGAGTTGGCCAACTCGGTCTGCTGAAAATTGACTTAACAGTTTTTGTGCGTGCGTCGGTTTAACGTGATTTGGTTTGGTTTGCTTTGAGTCGTATTATAAGGCTGTGTATCAAAAGGAAGTCGAGTTTGTAAGCTAAGTTGTTCAGTTGGATATCCGTAGCATTAGAAAAACTTTAAACATTTCTGATTTTTTAAGGGTTTTTTTCAATCCATCGAAATTTTAGCCATCCTTCAATAGAGCTTGAAAGTTCATGACTTGACAGATGGAGGATAAACTATGTTTTGACGGAAAAGGTTTATTTCGATACAAATGTCACAAAATTGACTTAAATCACCTTTTTCCGGAGGGATGATAAATTATGATTATTTTAGCGTTTTTTTTTTTTAATCCATCAACATCGTGCACATACTTCAATGGAACTTGACATAGCTTGACAGATGGAGGAAGAACTATATTTTGACAGAAATTGTGTATTTCCATCCAAATGTCACCCAAATGCCCTTACATTACTTTTTTCCGGAGCAGTAAAAAATCGGTGAAAATTTCAGATTTTTTGGGGGTTTTTTAATCCATCAACATCGTAGCCATCCTTCAATGAATTTTGACAATTGATGGCTTGACAGATCGAGAAAGAACTATATTTTGACGGAAGTTTTGTACTTCCGTGCAAATGTCACCCAATTGCCCTTACATTACTTTTTCACGGAGCAGTCGTATCGGTAAAATTTCAGATTTTGTAGGGTTTTTTTAATCATCTCAGTTAGATTTTTATTCGATATCAATTATTTGGTTCCGTTCGACTGTAACAGACCGAGTGGATGAAAAACACTACCGAAGTTTTATTTTGCTTGCTCAAACAAACCGAAGACCGAACCGAACCGAAACCGAATACTGAGTTTTGTTTCGGTTCAAATAGAGGCCAACTCGGTTTAAATTTGTATTCAACAAACCGAAGATCTAACCGAGTTGTCTTTCGGTTCAAAATTCAAATAGAAGGCAACTCGATTTAAATTTGTATTCAATTCCAATCATTTGGCTCGTTTCGAATGCTACAGAGCAAACAGTGCGTACAGTACAGAACAGAATGAGTCGATGCCAAACCGAGTGGTAACGGATACATACGAAACCGAATCGATAGCATTAATTTTTCATTTTCAAACTACTACCGAAACCGAACCCGATTTGTCTTTCGGCGCATGTTCAATCTAACTCGGTTTGAAAAAAATTCAAACCGATTCAACTCGGTTTGTGCCTAACTCGGTTTGACTCGGTTACTAAACCGAGTTGACACATCACTTACCAAGGGTGTCGCCGCTTGTGGTCGTCCCGAAGGGAAAAGATGGTGTGCGCATTTGTGTGGATATGCGTGGGGCAAATCTGGCAGTTGAGCGAGAAAACCACCCGTTGCCAACCATGGACGACTTTTTGCTTCATTTGAGCGAGACAAATTAGTTTTCAAAACTGGACGTGAAGCAGGCGTATCACCAGGTTTAGTTTTGATTCTATCTTTTTTATGTTTCTCTTTTTTGAATAACTTGCATAACTATTATAATAATAGAAACAAACAAATGTAAATCTGAAAATGAAAAAAAAATTAGATGATGTTTATTTTATGTAGGATATGATTTACTATTATGTTTTGTTTCTAGGTTGAATGGTGCCGTGAAATAAGGCCAAGTGAAATAAGGCCAACTTTTGAAAGTTGGCTTTATTTCACTTTGCAAAAGTGTAATAACACCCAATTCAAATAGTTGGTCTTATTTCACTTTGGCAAAGAGAAATAACGCCAATTTATTTTGAGAAATAACACCAAGTTGGCGTTATTTCTCATTTATAAAGTGAAATAAGGCCAACTTTAAAAATTCTCAACTATTCGCTTTATCGAGGTACCTATAATTTGAAGAATTAATTCCGAAGTTGGCGTTATTTAACTTTGCCAAAGTGCAATAACGCCAACTTTAAAGAGCAGTGTCTGATGATAAAAAAAACAATAGTCAAGTGGTCAGTAGAAGAGAAGAATTTACCATTTTTAGAATAGATAAGGTTTATAGAGGTGACGTGAAATAACGCCAAACGAAATAAAGCCGAAATTAAAAAATTTGGTCTTATTACGTTTTCAAAAACGAAATAAGACCAAATTTTAAATTTGGTTTTATTTCATTAATGAAACCGAAATAAGACCAATTTGGCTTTATTTCGTTTTCAACTTATTTCATATTTTCAAACAATTCTGCCGAAACTGAAATTTTGTTTCCTGACATAAGGAGAGTATTGAAAAGAAGTGTATTGGTAGAATAAATTCGAAGTTTCCAGATTATTTCAATGCAAAAGAAACTTTGCATACACTCACCTCACACCCACCCCAAATCCTATAGTGAGCCCAAGCAGGGGGGTTGCAGGGGGGCAGCATGCCCCCCCATACATACCTCACTGTTTATTCGCGTATTTTTAAGTTTCACAAACCTAATAAATCCTCTCCTTTATTTGGTTTGTGAAATTTTAAAATTCACGAATAAACAGTGAGGTATGTATGGGGGGGCATGCTGCCCCCCTGCAACCCACCTGCTTGGGCTCGATATAGGATTTGGAGTGGGTGCGAGGTTGGGTGAATGCAAAATTTCTTTTGCATTTAAAGAATCTGTATTTTATGAAACTTTGAATAATATAGCCGAAATAACGATTCTCCAGAAATATTTGGCCTTAATTCTGTTTTCGCATTGCAATAAAGCCAAAAAACTGCTTGCGATAGATTTGGTTTTATTTCGATTATTTTTTTGGTGTTATTTCCATCGGGCATAAGAAATAACACCAATTTGGCGTTATTTCGTTTTCGAGATGGAAATAAGGCCAAATTCAAAATTTGGCTATATTTCGTTTGGTGTTATTTCACGTCACCTATAGAGGTGACGTGAAATAACGCCAAACGAAATAAAGCCGAAATTAAAAAATTTGGTCTTATTACGTTTTCAAAAACGAAATAAGACCAAATTTTAAATTTGGTTTTATTTCATTAATGTAACCGAAATAAGACCAATTTGGCTTTATTTCGTTTTCAACTTATTTCATATTTTCAAACAATTCTGCCGAAACTGAAATTTTGTTTCCTGACATAAGGAGAGTATTGAAAAGAAGTGTATTGGTAGAATAAATTCGAAGTTTCCAGATTATTTCAATGCAAAAGAAACTTTGCATACACTCACCTCACACCCACCCCAAATCCTATAGTGAGCCCAAGCAGGGGGGTTGCAGGGGGGCAGCATGCCCCCCCCATACATACCTCACTGTTTATTCGCGTATTTTTAAGTTTCACAAACCTAATAAATCCTCTCCTTTATTTGGTTTGTGAAATTTTAAAATTCACGAATAAACAGTGAGGTATGTATGGGGGGGCATGCTGCCCCCCTGCAACCCACCTGTTTGGGCTCGATATAGGATTTGGAGTGGGTGCGAGGTTGGGTGAATGCAAAATTTCTTTTGCATTTAAAGAATCTGTATTTTATGAAACTTTGAATAATATAGCCGAAATAACGATTCTCCAGAAATATTTGGCCTTAATTCTGTTTTCGCATTGCAATAAAGCCAAAAAACTGCTTGCGATAGATTTGGTTTTATTTCGATTATTTTTTTGGTGTTATTTCCATCGGGCATAAGAAATAACACCAATTTGGCGTTATTTCGTTTTCGAGATGGAAATAAGGCCAAATTCAAAATTTGGCTATATTTCGTTTGGTGTTATTTCACGTCACCTATAGAGGTGGCGTGAAATAACGCCAAACGAAATAAAGCCGAAATTAAAAAATTTGGTCTTATTACGTTTTCAAAAACGAAATAAGACCAAATTTTAAATTTGGTTTTATTTCATTAATGTAACCGAAATAAGACCAATTTGGCTTTATTTCGTTTTCAACTTATTTCATATTTTCAAACAATTCTGCCGAAACTGAAATTTTGTTTCCTGACATAAGGAGAGTATTGAAAAGAAGTGTATTGGTAGAATAAATTCGAAGTTTCCAGATTATTTCAATGCAAAAGAAACTTTGCATACACTCACCTCACACCCACCCCAAATCCTATAGTGAGCCCAAGCAGGGGGGTTGCAGGGGGGCAGCATGCCCCCCCATACATACCTCACTGTTTATTCGCGTATTTTTAAGTTTCACAAACCTAATAAATCCTCTCCTTTATTTGGTTTGTGAAATTTTAAAATTCACGAATAAACAGTGAGGTATGTATGGGGGGGCATGCTGCCCCCCTGCAACCCACCTGCTTGGGCTCGATATAGGATTTGGAGTGGGTGCGAGGTTGGGTGAATGCAAAATTTCTTTTGCATTTAAAGAATCTGTATTTTATGAAACTTTGAATAATATAGCCGAAATAACGATTCTCCAGAAATATTTGGCCTTAATTCTGTTTTCGCATTGCAATAAAGCCAAAAAACTGCTTGCGATAGATTTGGTTTTATTTCGATTATTTTTTTGGTGTTATTTCCATCGGGCATAAGAAATAACACCAATTTGGCGTTATTTCGTTTTCGAGATGGAAATAAGGCCAAATTCAAAATTTGGCTATATTTCGTTTGGTGTTATTTCACGTCACCGTTTATAGAATAGAATTTTGCGAAGGTTTTCGGGCAGGAAGTACAGTTTTGTACATTCGAGGAATATTTTACTATAATTATCTAAAATAATTTAATTATTTTTTACTATTATCTTAAAGAGTTTAAGAAAATAATAATTAAATAATTTTAGATAATTATAGTAAAAAAATCGCGCGAATTTTTAACTACAATTATTTAAAGTTATTTAATTATTTTTTACAGCATAAGGATTTTTTGTTAAATAATTTTTGTCATTATATACATTCCTTCTTGACCATATTATTTCAATATAAATTGTTATAATTATTCATTAAAACGCAATTTAGAATTATGTATTAAGGCCGTGTGCCAATTGCGTTAAAATCCTGGTTAAATTTGATCCCATGGCTAAATTTTGACATTACTGAGGTGAATATAGACTTCAAAATTTAACCTGCTCAGGAGCTCATTAAAATTTTAGTCGGTGGTTAATTTTTGACATGTCTATGGGCGCGTTCGGCTGCGTATCTTAAGCGATCCGGTTTTGTTTGTGTTGTTGTAAACCCTTGTTAAAAAACAGATGATGTCAGCTGATGCAAAAACAACTCAAGGTATCTGAAATTTTTTTGGATTATGGATAGCCTTTCGTTTAGCCTGCCGAACGCGAGGTATGCTCATGAAGAAGTGAGGGAGATGAATGTAGATAAATATTTTATTTTGCTATCATGAAGTTATAAATCCTATCAGGAAAGATGCAAAATGGAAAAAAACTAAAATTGAATGAAAGGATTAAGAAATATAGACAAAGACCTTATAATAAATTTAAGTATGCACTCAAGAAGAAGTTTGAATAACTTGAGATAAATCCTTGATAATGTAAAAGAATCAATAAAATTTATTGAAAATACTTTTTCAGTTCAGATGATTCATTCATTTTGCAAACTGAATTGTTTGCGAACTATCATTACTGAGAAAAATGCAACAACAAAACTAATGGGAAGGGAATGTAAAAAAAAATCCCATTTAATCCAATTGACACAGCAAAAACCTTAAATTTAACTCACCCCTATAAAAAGGGATAACATTTAACTGGGATCAAATTTAACCAGAATTTTAACGCAATTGGCACACGGCCTAAGAATGAAGTGATTCTGGTAAAATGTAAGTATAAAGGATACGCTAATAAAAACATTATGAGAGCATATCTCAGTATTTTGCCTTTTTATCTCCTTTAAGACAAATTTTATCAAATCCATCAAAATGAAAGTGCAATAAGGTCAACTTGGCTTTGTTGCACTTTGCCAAAGTAAAAAAAAAGACCAAGTATTTGAATTGGGTGTTATTACACTTTTGCAAAGTGAAACAAGGCCAACTTTCAAAAGTTGGCCTTATTTCACTTGGTCTTATTTCACGGCACCCAATTTCGCATGAGTCAAGGGAAATTACCACTTTTATGACGTGAAAGGGACTGTTCTAATACACTCACCTGATGGTTGGGATAACGTGCGCACCTGAGATCTTCCAAAAACTTATGGAACAAATACTTATTGGATGCGAAGGTGTACTCAATTATATTGATGACATCGTCGTTTACTCACCAACAAAACAGCTTCATGTTTTACGATTACAAAAGGTTCTAGATCGCATGCGAGAGTATAACATAACATTAAATACAAATACAAATTGGGTGTCGAGGAAATTGAACGTTATGGGCATATCGCATATTTTATCGGCATCTCGAATAAAACCGAAGCATGACAAAGTTAGAGCGGTGAAAGAATTTCGTAAGCCTGGTAACTCCGAAGAAGTCCGTAGTGTTTTGGGATTGGTAAACTATGTTGGAAAATTTATTGAAAATGTAGCAACCGTCAGTGAACCATTGCGGCGGCTAACGAAAAAAGAAGTCAGCTTTGAATGGGGCCCAGAACAACAATTGGTATTTGAAACGTTGAATCTGACAGACAACTTACTACGTGGATATTTTAATGTAAAATATCGAACAAGAGTTGTAGCTGATGCTAGTCCAGTTGGAGTGGGAGCAGTACTTACTCAATTTCAAAATGGAGATGCACGAATTATTTCATATGCCAGTCGAAGCTTGACGGAGTCTGAAATGAACTACGCACAGACGGAAAAAGAAGCACTCGCTTTGATATGGGCCGTTGAAAGGTTCCATTATTATTTATTTGGACGGAATTTTGAGTTGGTGACAGATCATAAGGCACTTGAAACTCTGTTTGGGCCAAAGTCAAAGCCGTGTGCTCGAATAGAACGTTGGGTGATTAGGCTTATGTCTTACAAGTTTGCGGTGGTATACAAGCCAGGAAAAACTAACATTGCTGATTCTCTCTCACGTTTGTTGACAGATACCAATAAAATGTCCAATGTGAGCAACAAAACCGAGGAATATATCAGGTGAATAATGTCGTATCTCGTATGCTGAGCCTAAAGCCCTAACACTGCCTGAAATTGAAGAGTTTTCATTAGGTGACGAAGAAATACAAGCAGTAAAGAAAGCACTGAATGAGAATGACTGGACCGGCAAAGCAGGTATCTTCAAAACATTTCAAATTGAACTTTGTTTCGCCGGCATCATTTTGCTTCTTGGTACACGAATATTCCACAAACACTGAGGGAAAGAATATTGCAGTTGGGTCATGAGGGTCATCCAGGAATGAATGAATGATGAAACGGTGACGTGAAATAACGCCAAACGAAATAAAGCCGAAATTAAAAAATTTGGTCTTATAACGTTTTCGAAAACGAAATAAGACCAAATTTTAAATTTGGTTTTATTTCATTAATGAATTTGGCTTTATTTCGTTTTCAACTTATTTCATATTTTCAAACAATTCTGCCGAAACTGAAATTTTGTTTCCTGACATAAGGAGAGTATTGAAAAGAAGTGTATTGGTAGAATAAATTCGAGGTTTCCAGATTATTTCAATGCAAAAGAAACTTTGCATACACTCACCTCACACCCACCCCAAATCCTATAGTGAGCCCAAGCAGGGGGGTTGCATATACCTCACTGTTTATTCGCGTATTTTAAAGTTTCACAAACCTAATAAATCCTCTCCTTTATTTGGTTTGTGAAATTTTAAAATTCACGAATAAACAGTGAGGTATGTATGGGGGGGCATGCTGCCCCCCAACACCAATTTGGCGTTATTTCGTTTTCGAGATGGAAATAAGGCCAAATTAAAAATTTGGCTATATTTCGTTTGGTGTTATTTCACGTCACCATGATGAAACGACGACTACGAGCAAAAGTGTGGTGGCCAAAGATAGATACACCTGTTGAAGATTTTGTGAAAAAGTGTCGAGGTTGTATTTTGGTAAGCGCACCATCTGCACCAGAACCTTTAAGAAGAACTGAGTTACCGTCAGCTCCGTGGGAGCACTTAGTAGTAGATTTTCAGGGCCCTTTGTCATCAGGCCACAATTTGCTGCTAGTGATTGATTATTATAGCCGATACTTCGAGGTAGACGTAATGAAGAACATTGATGCGACGGACCCGATTAAGCGACTGGAGTGCATTTTTGCTCGTTTTGGGTTACCAATTTCCATAAAAGTGGATAATGGCCCTCAGCTTGTGTGTGACGAAATTAAAAAATACTGTCGCATAAACAATATTATATTACAAAGTACGACACCATATTGGCCACAGGAAAATGGGGAGGTGGAGCGGCAAAATAGCTAATTGTTAAAAAGACAAATAATTTGTCAGCATGAAAAAGGAAATTGGCGAGAAGATTTACAAAAATTCTTGCTGATGTACAGATCAACTCTCCATTCGGTTACTTTGAAGACACCGTCTGAATTACTGATCAACCGAATACCGAAACATTTGTGACAAATTACCATTTGTTAAGCAACGTACAGAAATTGATGATGAGTTGTGCGATAGAGACGCAGAAATGAAGTTGAAAGGAAAAGAATATGCTGTACGTAAGCATCACGCGAAAACAAATGATATTGAAGAAGGGGATGAAGTGGTAGTAAAAAGGTAGATAATAACAAATAAATTTGGTACCAAGTTCGAGCCCACAGTTTACAAGGTTACGGAACGGAAAGGATCGCAGGTGACGATATAATAAAATGCAGGCACCCGTACCCAGTATCGAAGAAATGTCACATATATTAAAAGGACTCCACCAACCACATCAACTCAGCCAATAGAAACAACAACAACCGTATCATCACCAGTACAAACGGTGCAGGGAATTAACTTCACGGGAACTACCTTCACATGGGAATTAACTTCACCACTTGTGGGAATTAATTGCACTTTTTTGAAGTGAAATTATTTCCCACTGAAAGTGAGTAATAATTTCACTTTTTTGTGGGAATTAATTTCACTTTAATGTGCGTTTCTTAAAATCCAGATTCTTTAAATGCAAAAGAAACTTTGCATACACCCAGCCTCGCACCTACCCCAAATCCTATAAGGGGGGTTGCAGGGGGGCAGCATGCCCCCCCATACATACCTCACTGTTTATTCGCCGTAATGCTCTGCCTTACATAAAAACAGTGCTAGCAGCAAGCATTACGGCGAATAAACAGTGAGGTATGTATGGGGGGGCATGCTGCCCCCCTGCAACCCCCCTGCTTGGGCACATTACAGGATTTGGGGTAGGTGCGAGGCTGGGTATATGCAAGTTTCTTTTGCATTTAAACAATCTGGATTTAAGGAAACACAATTTTACATTTTTGTAATTTTTATCATACCATAGGTGGGAAATAACTTCACACAATTTTGGGATGAAATTATTTCCCACCTTCAGTGGGAAATTACATCACAAAAAAAAGGTGACATTAATTCCCACTAGTGGTGAAGCAAATTCCCATGTGAAGGTAGTTCCCGTGAAGTTAATTCCCTGCACCGTACAAACGAACTTGGCACCAGAAGAAGACTGCTCGGAAGTACAAACATCGCCTAGAGTTGCACGAAAGAGAAATATGCTATCACATATGCAAGGCTACGATTTGTCAATGGACCATTAGTTGTTTACTTACACCGGAATTCATAAACGCAAATGAAACACAAATTATCTTTGATCAGTGAGTTAAGTGTCAAATCATATCAATAAATCAAAATTCATGGCATTAAACTAAATCACCAAAGTAGGTATATTAAACGAGTAATTAAGTTAAAAATACTTCTGTCATTGTTGCCAAAAACTAGAGATAAAAGGAAACAGACGCTTGTGACACACATGCTATCTAAGCCTCAAATGAGAGAGTGTATGTGCGAAAGTTCACATTTAGTGAGAAAGTGTATGTGCAATTCCATAAATAGTCCTTGGAAAGAGCAGAATTCTTGTTGATTGTAGTAGATTTTCGTTAAGTTTTTCAACTTAACGTGGATTAGCAGTTTATATATTTATTGATATGAAATTTTAATTCGTGAACAAACTTCTGATTGACATTTTAGTTAATTTTGTGAATTAGAAGATATCTGAGCAGTTTTTATTGATAGGGCTGTTAGAATTTAACTTAATTTAATATAAATAGTTTTCCTTTAATTTTCAAAAGAAGAGAATAGATGTAGTATCTGGCAATATTATATAAAATATTATAAATGTGCTGTCTGGCAACACTGCATAAAATGTCATTAAGTATTTTGATGAGTAAATAAAAACAGACTTGATATACGCTCACGGAATATAACGGTTGTCTATGGTCTTTCTTTTTGGATAGCGATTAACAATATTACAGGTATTTTGAAAATTATTTTCAAACAGAATCAAGTTTTGCTATTTATTTTTGAATATTAATAACTTAAATTAATTTAGCCCACTAGAGGACATTCAACTTTTATAAATATAAAAGGTCACGAAATAAGGATACATAGTTTATTGTTTATTTATATCAGAAAAAATAGACCTCCTTTCAGGATAATATTTAAAATTTTGTGCTTTTTAAAAAGATGCAAACAGGTATTTCTGTAATGAAATTCCTGACATTTAAATTAAGTGTGCCGCAAGACAACTTATCAAATGTTATGGATGCTGAGGGTTTGGCCCCAACTTGTTCATGTAAAATACATATTTTGTTTACTTTGTATGAAAAAGAGAAGATGCCGACAGTATCATCTCCGCTTCCATTGATTAAAACTTGATATCACCAGTTTTGTGCTCTTCGTCACTTTCATTCATTTCATTTTCGTTGTCATGAAAGATACGGATACCCCATAAGGCCATATTAAAGGTACGAAACCTCGGCTGCCGATTTTCCTACATGCTGAAAATCAGCTTATGATAGATAAGAAAGAAGGTACAATGTACATAAGAAACCACACGATTTATTTTATCTCCTCGGCGCTCTCGTAATATACATATGTAAGCGTTTGTTGTTCCGTTTCATATATGATTTTTAACGGAACCCAGTGGGAAAAATTAAAAAAATCATTGAGGAAAAACCTGCTTTTTCCTTGAGGAATGGAAGCTGTACCTGCCACTTTTCAGCTTATTCCTTTGATGAATTTAACATGCGCGTGTCATTGGCGGGAAGCACATGCCACTTTCTCGATGAAAATTCACTAACGAATTCACTACTTCAATGGAAGTTGTTTATTCACCGACACAGGTGATGAAAAACATGGTGATTGCTTAATCTGTGAATTCACTACATACGGGTATTTAGCTTATTCATCAGTTCAATAATTTCGATGAAAAATCTAATGAAAATTCAGTTATGAAATCACCAGGTAAGTGGTAGTTTCTTTTTCATCAATAAAATCCTCCCATTTGCATTGTTTACTAAATCCCATCGGTAATGCACCCTTTATGAAAACAAACCAAAAAGCTGATTCCATTTCAAATCAAAAATTTTTGGCGTTTCGGCAAACGCAATTTCTATTGACTTCAGTTCGTCTTACATGGACTTTCTTACAGAAAGTCACTGTATCCAACAAAATGAGAATTTATAGTTGCCAAAAAATTATAAACAACTTCGTGCATTACTATTCATCGTTGGAATCATCATTTGTTTTTTTTTTTTTGTTCTCGCCATGAACACTTTACCAAGCAGATGAGTGGATTCAAACAATGAACTGATAATCTTGTACATTACTTTTTCACAAATTTTTCATCACATACTTTTCCCTTTTAAGTTCACCGAAATAAAGGGTCGTTTCATAAACACAAAGCAGAAAGCGGAATCAAAGCTACGAACTGAGGAAACTTTGCATTACTCTTCACCTACTAAATCATTGCATGTCGTTTCTCTTATGATTTGGCAAGTGAATTCATTGATTATTTCAGCAATAAATTTCATTGAGGACGATATTTCCCGCTGGGAAATTAAATTACACATACCACAACGTAGATATACCTAAACAGATGCATCTCGAAGGGTGAAATCTATAACACAGTTTGCGATTGTCATGGTCAAATTTAAAACAAACAGTCCTTTTCAAAAAATAGAATAGAATAGAAATTAAATTATTTATTTCTTTTTTTTTGTATCCATATTCTGCTTTTGATGTTAATCTCTGCAATCGCGGGTGGCAATTTTGGTTTGTGATATTAAGTGTTATTTGCAATTTCTTGATTTGAAATGTCATGACATGATTTGCCAAGTGGTGCATTCTTTTATATTTCTCTAATTAGCTGTGGTTAATGTGTCAAAAAGAAGATTTGTAACGTTACTTTGATTTACTTTTCATTTAGGAACGACAAAAGCTACAAATATGGCTGATCTGTCAAACAAATTGGGTGAACAAAATTTGAAATAGATTTGGAATAAAAAATCAAGAACAAATTGTGATTTCATTAGATTTATTGAAAAAAAATTTGCATTTTTCAAATTAAATTTCATTTAACTTCATTCTAGCAGAAAATTGAATATTTAAGCAAAAATATTTCCAACATGTTTTTATCATTCATTAATAACACAAATTTCTTTACTAAAAATCGATCAAATCGGATAAAATGTCGCAAAACGTAGACAAAATTTCCAACATCATTATCGACGGTAAAATCAATAAAAATATATTAGCTTTATTTTTTCCCCCAGATCTGGTTTGGATTGTATATATGCTGTATTACAAAAACAACACAAAATCCGAATTTGCTTTTGGATTTGGATTTGCAAATTAATTCTGACCACACACCCTCAGTACTTTTTTGGAAAAATTAGTTTTTGCTCTCACAGGTAGATGGCCTTTTGTGTTGAAGATAGGGAGTAAATAGAGAATAGAGTAGAGAGAAAATACAGAAACAAAAGGATAAACAGGGATAGGTATATAACACTCTTGTCGCACTGGGATCATCCTGTTTGTTTTATTATGATATAATCTTATCCGGATCAGATCGTTGTCGAACATATTTTTGATATTTAAAATTTTTCAGGACGGTATTGAAACTTCTACTTTAAGAAGGTGTTCAAAAAATGATTGTATTGCTGTTATTGTGAAAAAAATATTAAACAAAAATGGCTGCCAGTTCATTTAAATAAATTGTTGAAAACAATAATAAGTGTTTAAACAATAATTCTACGCATACATATGTTATATTGCTAGAAATGACAATTTTAAGCAAGAAAAAGTAACTTTTATACTCATTTATTCATCAACTCATTCAGTTTCACAACGTAATAGGCCTTTCACACCAAACCCCAAAAACCGGGTTTCGGCATTACACGCTTTTGTTTGACATTCTAGTCATAACGATATAGGTAAGGCAAGTTTTGGATTCGTGGACAAAAATTTTTTTGAGATACAACAAAACATGACATTACGATGATAGAGAGCACCAAAAAAGTGGGTGGCACAATTCTGTCTGTCTGTCTGTTCGTCTACAGCTTTTAGGACCGAAAATAACGGTACCTGCCATACAATTTTTTTTAGCAATTTTACATAATCGTATTTTTCTCAAAAACGGCTCGACAACTTTTCTTTAAAAAAATTCAATGAATTAATTTTAGTAGAGGCTTCCTTGGATGGGAAACCATTTTAAAAAAATGGTTATTGATGGTACCTCCCAAAGAACCATTTTATTTAATTTTCGATTTTCTTCAAAACGGTATGACTGATTTCAATATTCTTTTCTGTACAGAGGCTTCCAAAATCTATACATATTCGTGTGTAGGTACTAAAATTAAAAAAAAAATATTTCCTGGATTTTTAAAAAATGTTTCAAAACTTTTTTTTGAAAATCAAATATTTCGAAAACGATATGATCGATTTTTTTGAAACTCGATACTTAAGAGTTTTTAGTCCTCTCTTAAAAATTTTCAGGAAATATGTTACATATGGGGCATTTCACGTGAAGCGGACAACGAAAAAAAAAGGTCGGGTCTTGAAATTCGTTCAATTTTGGGTCACTTGTACTTCTTTTGATACTTAACATAAATGCAGAAGGATTTTGAATTTTGAGGCCTGGTGCTGGAGTTATGGGCTTGTAAGGTTTCGGCAAGCCATGGGGTAGAGTTTGAAAGAAAAATGTTTATAAATTAAATGAAGGGATCGGAAAATTATTTGATTACTGGAGTAACTGGTAAATTAGATGTTCTTTTCATTACTGAAATCTAAACCGGAAATCGATTTTTTCTTATGTAGAAAACCGGAAGTTAACATTTCAAATCAGATTTTAAGAAATTTCGACCATTTTAATTTTTTTTTTGTCAAGGTCTCAAAATTTAGCTTATACAATATAAAAACTACATGCCAAGTTTCAGAGTGGGATCTCAATTCGTTTAGAAGATACATAATTTTTAGTGCGTGAATCTCATTCAAAAAACTGATTTTTTGCATAGAAAACCGGAAACATAGGCAAGGAGCCGAGTATTTTTTGTCTTCAATTTTCTACTGAACTGATTTTCTTGTTGCAATATGTTCAGGGGTGTCCTCCATACGTAAATCCAAGTTGGTGGACCGGGGTGGTGCAAGGTTCAGCCGCCATCTTGGAAAACACATTTTATCAAATATGTCGTGAACCGTACATCGGACGAATGCAGTAGTAAAATTTTTCGAAAGCTTATATTCCATTATCTTATTTACTCATTTTTAAATCAAGTTGTTTTAGTGAAAACTTTTTGAGCAATTAAATTTTTAAGTCAATATATGTGAAATTTTTTGTTTTAATTTGATTTTTTTTTAAATTTTGCCTTGTTTAGCATCACTTTTCTATTAAGTATTCAATGCTCTCATTAATTCTAAGTTAAATACTGAAAACCAAATGTAAAAATGTTTCTTTCGAAATGTTAACTTCCGGTTTTCTACCTAAAAAAATCGATTTCCGGTTTAGATTTCAGTAATGAAAAGAACATCTAATTTACCAGTTACTCCAGTACCTAATCAAATAATTTTCCGATCTCTTCATTTAATTTATAAACATTTTTCTTTCAAACTCTACCCCATGGCTTGCCGAAAACTTACAAGCCCATAACTCCAGCACCAGGCCTCAAAATTCAAAATCCTTCTGCATTTATGTTAAGTATCAAAAGAAGTACAAGTGACCCAAAATTTAACGAATTTCAAAACCCGACCTTTTTTTCGTTGTCCGCTTCACGTGAAATGCCCCATATATGTATTAAAAAATTAAGGTACCTTCCATACAAAAGTTAAAAAACCGGAAAGGATATGTTTTCTCAGAAACGATTCTTACGATTTTGATTAAACTTTTTCCATATACTAGCAACTATTAATAGTACCTGTCATAGAACGTATATATTTATTTTGAATTTTCTCATCATCGGTTTTTATATAAAACTTTCAGATAAGATTAAATAATATAGCATATCAAAATTTTCGTAAAAAAAGTTTCAATTTTTTTTTTGAAAATTCGATATCTCAAAAACGATTTGACAATTTTTTTTAATTTTGTTTTTATCCGCTCATGAATACATTCTTTAAATTTACATTCCAAAAATTGTCCTTACAAAATATTTTAAGAATTTCATATATAAAAAATCGTTTTTTAAAAAACCGCTCCAACGATTTTAAACCTTTTTTCCTTTTTTTAACCTAAGACTGTTAAAGGAGTTGTTTAAGCTAATTTAAATATCGTATTTCATGCTTCTCTACATTTTTCTCTCATAATTTTCATGTTTTTATATACAATTTTCTTTAACCCGCAGTGTCTGAAACATAAGAGCAGGTACGTGCGACCAAGTCGTGCATTTTATTTATTTTATTTTCTTTTTTTGGAAATAAAAACGATGATTTATTATATAAATAGAATTCATATGAACAATTTGACTTACCACAAAAGGTTATTTATCAATTTTTAATAAATTAATTTATTTTGAGGTTCGAATTTTGTATTTGATATGACAGAATTTCGTCAGCTGTTTTCAATTTCGTTTGAAAGCATCCCATTAGTTTTTTTTTGACACTTCAATAGGCGCTAGTGTTAATAAAACATCGATTGTTGGAATTTTCGATAGTATCGATTGTTTAAGCAAAAACAATCGATTAATCGATACACAATCGATAGTTTTTACTAATAATAATAATAAATAAAACCAAAAAAAAAAAAATAAAATTTTAAAACCAATTTTCAAATTAAAAAGAAATCAAACTTTTCAAACATTCTTATATGAAAAAATGTTAATATATGTACATTCTAGGTGTATTTCTTAACGTGAAAATCCTGTAAAATTCCACAATTTGGTCTCAGAAACCAAAAGAGAAAAAAAACAAGTTCTTGTTTTTCTTCTGTCAATTTTTTTTATATGAACTTTGATAGAATTTTTGACTAACATGCGCATAAATGCACAGAAATTCAAAGTAAAGGAACAGACCTATTGATGCGGGACTTGCACTATTGTGCTTTTGCAAAAACTATATTTGTCTCTTCTCTTTTAATTTTTACATTTCACAGAAAAAAAAAGAAAGCGGAAAGTTCACAGTTGCATCTCAACAGGCAAAAAAAAGAATTTAAGTATTGTCTGCGTTTTTTGATAAACATAAATGATTTTAAAAGTAATGAATGGTTAAGTAAGTATAATAAAACCATAATTCAGAAAGTTTTTGTTGGAAAACAGTCGTGATCTACAAAAATACATGATTTACAATTCACGACTTTGTTTACCTTTTATCGCAATTCACTAACAGCTGTGAATTTTGTTTTTGATTCTTCTTTCTTTGCCAAGTTCATGACTTTTTTCTTTTGGATTTCTTCTTTGCTCCGTGTTCAACAACCAACTGAACTTAAGCTCAGCTAAGATTTTTGTTATTTAAGGATAATTTTGAGTTGACATCTCATTTCTGGGCAATCATTTTGTCCTCAACCACAAAAACTTATCAACTGGACAGACTATCGATGTTTTCTCCAAGCTATCGATAGTCCCGATAGTTCAAAACAATCGATTAATCGATTAAACTATCGATGTTTTATTAACACTAATAGGCGCTGAACTTATTATAAGGCATGTTTGTTTTGCTCATCCCTGAATTCGAATAAGTTTTCGATTGGTTTAACATAAAACTAGTGTTGTTTTACGAAAACCTGAAGCTACAAAAAATGTATGAGAACACTTGTGTTTTCGATTAGCTTTTTCTTCAAAACCGATATTTTCGCAAAAACCGCGTTTTGGGTCCGGTGTGAAAAGGCTATAAGTTTTTATGTATATTTTTTTACACCATTTTAAAGTAAAAGTTTCAGCACAAAGAATGCCGTCCAAATTAAATTCCCAACAATTCCAATTATATGCTTCAAAAAAATTAAAACTTGCTTGATACATAAAAATGTAGGAATGGTTTCACTTAATTTGTTTTTAAAAAATGCTTAAAAATTATATTTGTAGATAACAGTTGTAGGTCTCGTAAGAAGAAACCGTTTTCGCAACCCACCTCTTCGCACACCGACCCCACGTCCGGTCATCTAGTTAGCTGTTGTGGGGCAATTTATTTTGATCCCTTTTCTATATTTTTTTTTTTTTTTTTTATTAGTTTCTTATATTAATATTAATCCTAAATTTTCCCAACACCTTTCCTATATGTAATACTCGGATAATGATTTTATTTAGTTGAACAACAAAAAGCTTCAAATAATATTTAATTTCAAAACAGACATTTCCTTCAATTAATCTCTTTCAAATCCTCATAATCTTATCAAAAGGAGCTTAACTTCCTTCACAACTGTAATCGGATGTCTCATATCAATCATTCAACAAACTTTCATCCCTAAATGCTTGGTTAGCCAAAATGAGCTCAAATACGGTCGTAGCTATTACAATTTGACTTACCGCAACCACATAATGTTTGTGGTTCAAGGTTTTATTTTATGACTTCACATGAGTGGCGATCAATTAAATTTATATCCACGACTCTCTTAACTACGTTACTATACCAGTTCAAGGAGAAATAAGCTGGAATAAGCAGTTTAATTGTTCCCAGTAGGAGGGCTACATAATAGAACATTCATCATCCCAAAACATCATAGGAAGATGTTCATTAAAATAACATATTCGGATTGATATATTTTGTATAAATATGGAAATAGGTATTGTACAACTTAATAAACTTAACTCATAGATTCAGACACTTACCTCCCCTGATCCTTTCGATTCCCTGTCTGAATTCGAGGCTAATATACATAAATCAAGACGCCATGACGAACTGCGTCCGTGGGAGATATGTTTGTAATATTATACTTTATAACAAACAGCGTAAGCTGTCATGAAAGTAGCATAAAATCACTAGAATTGTAAGAAAATTGCAAAAGAAAAACGGAACCAAATGAACACTTTTCCTTCTTCTAGACAATTGGCTTTGCCAGCACGGAGGACCAGGCGCCCAGGTCCATATGTCAATTGTACGTGCTCATTCATCATATAGGATGGAATGTTAAAGCATGTCCGTAGGCCGTAAGGATGTATGTGTGTGTAAAGATATCCTTGCATACAAGATGATAGTTAGAAAAATATTTAGGAGGGGCAACAAAAAAATTTAATTCACATTAAAAGCTTTAAAAATAAATACCCTTTAGGTTTGTAGTAAATATTGAGAGGATTATTGCATTTTTAGGGCGCCTGTTAACGATAAAGCCTTTATTTGGAAGATAAGAAAAATAATAATAATGGTCAGTTGCAATGGTTGTGATTAAAGTATCGGATGGTGATCAAAAAGATAACGCAATCTAGCAGATAAAGGTTGCTTATATTATTTTCTTTTTCATCGTCAGTCTCTGAGAAGCTAACTGGTGAATAAATTTATCAGCCACTTAATGAACGCCAAAGCAGTTTCTTAACATTTCGATACACAATAAACAGAAACAAGGTATGCCAAATACCATCTTGGTGTTTTTGTGACGTCAAAATAATCCTCTATTATTGTTTTTTTTTATCTTCCGGAAAAGGTTTTAACAGCCAGTTCGACGAATGGATACGCTCTTTGAAACTTTACTGTTGCTATCCGAGACTTTTTAAACCAACATTGAATCCCATCTGCCAAATAAGTTCCCGATAGGCTGTCCTCTTTGCTTTTCAATACAATTGGTATAAATCGGAACCAAAGCTGAATTTGACAATTTTATACTTCAGACTTTTTGTTCAAAATTAAATTTCTGAAGTGTAAAATTATCAAATTCGGCTTCCAAATCCTGAAGCGTATAGCCGATGGCTTATCAGCAAAGACTGTTACCTTCACAACGATCGGACTGGCTGCAACAGCCAAAAAAAGTCTGCCCGACTTTTGATATCCTGTGGTGGTCAGTCTTACATTTCATTTGATACCCCATTTATAGAAGTTGCTTATATTAATGGTACATTTTGCGGAAAATGCAACTTGAACAGTGCATTTTCTAACAATGAAGACGATATAAAGCTTGTCCGATCAGTAGATTTGTGAATGTTTTGACTAAGGCTATCGGTTGGCATTCAATTTTTGCATGGCCGCGATGAGATAGGTAATCTTACGGTTGGCTACCGGACTATTACGTTGTTGCGGTTTGATTCTTTCCTTGTTGATTTTTTTCAAACAATCTTTACATCTACATAATATATTGTATGTGTAAACATTAATTCCTGCTGTGTTAGTTCACACATAATTTGGCAAAGTATAGTCCAATTAGCATCGGAATTTTTAAGTTGGATTTGTTTGAACCAGATTGAAACACAACTAAGACGAAAATTGCAAATTCGGACCGAATAAGTAGGAAAATTGTTAAAACCCATATTTAAGTATCTCAGGTTGCAGTGTCAGAAAATTCGATTTGGTACATCTCTCCTTTATCCAGGCGGCAGCGGAAGAATTCTCAAGATGGAATTAACGGTGGAGTCTACAGTTCCAGTAAGGCTGAACACCTTACACGGGCTACTGCGACATATTCGGAGCTCAGGCCTATAAGGAGCGGTTAATCTGGCTCTTCGCCTTTGGAGTTATATTGTAAGGGTCTGGTCCTCCAGGTTGAGGGTCGTGTCGTAGGGGTGATTTCCCGGCTACGTAAACGGATGGATTTACTGTTGACGAACCTAGCATACGAAATAAGGACAACGAACCTCGGATCTGCACGTGGAATGTTCTGTCTCTCTATAGACCACGTGCAGTCGAACATTTAGTGGAAGCCCTAGACTGCTACAAAGCAGACATCACCGCCATCCAAGATGTTACCGACCACAAGGGCAGCATCTTTTTGGATGTGGATTTGTTGTTAGAGGCAGACTTAGGCAAGAAGTCTTGAGTTTCAATTATGTGAACGAACACCTCAGCCTGCACGATACCACCTTCGATAACGGACTCAGGTTGATCGAGTTTGCTGCGGGGCGAAACGTTGTGGTAGCTTGTACGCAGTTCCGACGTGGTGAATTCCTGGTCAATCAACCGCCAACCAGATTGACCACACTGCGATTGATGCAAGGCACACTACCTCGGTTTAGCCAAGGTAATACTACGGATATCCAGACCAAAGCCAAAACAGGGAAATACTGTAAGGAAGTTCGACGTCGGACGGCTACAGTCATAAGAAATCGCCTGGTCCTTTTCCGATCGAGTCTCTCGCGCCCTCTTAAATAGTCCTTTGCAGCCAACTGCCAATATCGAGAACCAGTGGAAAAACTGCCAGGAAGCCATCAGAGATGCCGCCTCTTACGTGCTTACAGCAAAGCCTCTTGTTCGACGAAGAATGCGGGCAACTGCATGCAGCCAAGCAACAGGCATACAAAGCAGCGCTGCATAGAAGGACCAGAGCCGCCTGCGAGCTCTACGAGCAGAAGAGGAGAGAGGAACACAAGCTTCTAAGAAAGAAAAAGAAAGAGCATGAGAAGCGTGCGATCGAGGAATTAGAGGGATGATATGCAGAAACGAAGTTCGGAAGTTTTACCAAAAAGTAAAAAGGACTTCCCCAGGTTACAAGGCTCGAACCGAAGCCCAATATTGAGGTCTCAGACAGAGCGTCACTATAGACAGCTATAATTTTGAGATGGTCAGAGACTTTTTCTACCTAGGATCCGCTATAAGCTCAGCGAATGATACCAGTGCTGAGATCAAGCGAAGGATTAATTTTGCCAATTGCTGTTTCTTTGGGCTAGCTAAGAGGGCAATTGAGATGCAAAGCCCTCTCTCGAGCAACTTAACTGTCCCCTTATAAGACGCTTTTCATCCCGGTCCTGATGTATGGTGCAGAGGCATGAACACTTTTAACGGTCGATTAGAACGCGTTAGGCTATTTTGAGAGGAAAATTCTCCTGGGTGATTTTTGGTCCCGTCTGCATACATGGCTGGGTCACCTAGAATGAATGGACTCCAACGCTACGGCCCGGAAAGTTTGAATCCAGCCCCGTTGGACAGCGCAGTAGAGGTGGACAGCGTAAAAGGTGGCGCACGCAAGTGGAAGAGGAAGAGGACCTCAACCAACTTGGCGGGCGAAACTGGAGACAGCTAGCTAGAAACCGAGCCGGCTGGAAGAAGCTTGTTTGTTGAGGCCCTGGCCCACCCTTGACTGCAGCGCCACCTTATGTTAGTAAATAAGTAAGTACATATGAGAAGAAGAAAATATTCTTGTAAGAATTACAAACACTACGGAATTGACAAAAGGTTAATATTGTCACTCACGAAAATTGAATTGCGGTACGCTCTCAGACTAGGCCTGCCAGACGTCCCGACTTTGGTGGGACAATCCCGATATTTGAACCCTGTCCCGATATATGTCTCGATATACAAACTGTCCCGATTTTGTCCCGACTTTTCTTTTTTACTCAAGAGAATTACTTTCTTGTATCAAAGAATTTTATTAAAATGATTTCCCGAATTAAGAAGAAAATATGTGATGTAGTACATATTTAGTTTAGTTTATTTCGGACGGTATTTCTTGTAAAGGAACAAGGCATGCACATGATCGTTGCCGAACCTGGAGTTTCTGCCACCTTCGGAAAATTGTTATTTTGCCGCCCAAAAGTTTTAAAAAAGAAAACCATAACAATTAATATTTACGGTTTTATTTAATATTGCTTGAAGGTTTTCAACAAAACGCAATTTTATAAAATTTGAAAATTATAATGCTGCTCTGCATGATTTCATTTTGTCAAATCCTAATGTGTTGCCTTAAAACATGAATTTTCATCGGTTTTGCATCCCTATTCAATGTGTGGTCTTAGGCAATCGCCTATGAGGCACCGGACATGATAGTTGCGATTAGTTTTTTAATTTTATTAATTAATCCTTCAAACAAAAATTGCTTTCATATATTGACCACGGCGAATTCTTAAAATTATGTGCAAAGACATCAAGTCGAAATAAGAAATCGAGACATTTTTATTTTCAAGTGATCATTAGACAACAGCTAGGTCAATGCTTAAACAATTGACCAGAATTGCAAATCTTTCGAAATGACATACTTTTGTATACAGTACCAAAGAACCCGAAGATATTTTAGTTACAAAACTGAATTTTCAATGCTCCCGATATAATCCTTTTATTTATTTTTTGTCGTAAGTCTTAGCTAGTTAACATGTTTCTATTTGTTGTATATTTAAAAGTTCATAGCCTTTTCTAAGTCCCGATTTGTCCCGATTTTTTGTCACTAAAAAAAAAAAAATTTATCTGGCAGCCCTATCTCAGACTAACGTTTGACAGCTAAACAGTATACCTATTCGGTATTTCTTCATTGCGATGTATGTATGCATGATGAAACGGTTGCGTCTCCATACAGTGTGATCTATGGACATTGTACTATGTACATGATCGAACTTGGCTCGAGATCCTTTGAACTGTTGATTGTGTGCTGTGCCGCACATTGCGAGATGCCTATCAGTTGATGAATATGCTTGCGTACGACAATAATTGGGACACAACACTTGCCAAAGTTACAGTTTCTGTGCCTACGACACAAGTTCGTACATTGCTCGCCATCATTATCTCGACATATTTTCCTTTTAATGCACTCAATTGGTGTGACAAATACAAGGACGGCAAGGCTGAAATTTGTCTGCATCGAAATTGAAAGAACAAAATCGAGTCCCAAACATCAAATGAACGATGAAACCCACAAAGGGGTATTATATTATTCATCGGAGACATCAGACATGTGTCTGCTAATTGCAAATGTGAAGCAGTCTGTTGATAAAATTGGGAAAATCAGCCCATAATCGCTCGATGCACGATGCATTTAATGGAAAACTGCATCAGCGCGAGCAAGATGTTTTGACAGAAACAGTTCGCACAAATGTACCAAGGCTAAATCCCCTAAGAGAACTAGTGCGACACAATGATGAAGGTAATTTACGATGGAAACGGTAACATGTTCTATCTCTACTCTATACTCTTCAAAATACTGACCTGTAAGGATGGACCCACCTTGAAATGGCTTAAGCTGAAAGTCTCGGAGATGACAGGGTTGCTCGAAGGGGTAACACTGAAACTTGCCTCCAAAAGTGACCTTCCCACTAGACCGAAAGTCCGCATTAATGTGCCGGGCCCTCACATCACCAAGGAACTACTGGAAAACCTCCTCCGAGGTCAAAATTCCAGTTTTCCTAGTGGTGACTGGAAGGTCTTGGAGATCGAAGCGCCCTCCAAAACGGGCCAGGAAGCCATAGTGATGTTAAATCATGAAACCATGGCAATGCTTCCCTCCAGGGGTTTCAAACTAATGGTGGGCATCAATATGGTTAAGGTGCGCCCGGTAGCCAGCCTACAAAAACCAAACAGCAAAAATGATGATGAAGGTGCTACAAGTAAACATACAGCACAGTAAGTTGGCCTCGGCCACCTTAACCTCTTTGATGTCCAAAGATAATATTGATATCGCCCTTATTCAGGAGCCCTGGATCAACAGCGGCAGGATCTGCGGACTCAGCTCCAAAGATGTAAACCTGTATTTTAATAAAGGGCCTACAGAAGGTAACTATCGGACATGTATAGTGGCGAAAAAAATTATAAATCTTTTCCTCTTATCTTCCCATAGTAGTGCAGACATGACGACGGTGAAGTGCGACAGAAAAGGGGCCCCGCCCCTGATCCTAGCCTCCATTTATATGCCAGGTGATTCACCGGGGCCACCGCCGTCAGCAGCCCTTGATGATCTCGTCAAAACAACAGGGAAGAACGGTAGGGACCTCCTGGTTTGTTGCGACGCCAATGCTCATCATCTACAATGGGGGAGCACCGACACAAATAAAAGAGGTGAGTCACTTTTTGAATATATTATTAAGGAAAACTTATTGATTCTAAATAAAGGTAACGAACCAACCTTTGTTACTAGAAATAGGAGAGAAGTGCTCGACGTGACACTTTCCAATAACTCTGACTCAATAAAGGTCAGTGACTGGAAGGTCTCAAGTAATGTTTCATTCTCTGATCATAGAATGATAACGTTCCAAATAGAGCACAAAATTGAAAACTCAAAACCCTATAGAAACCCCAGGAAAACAAACTGGGATGCCTTCAACATTAGATTGGCCTCATCTTTGGGTCACTATGAACATTTACCATTGACAACCTGCTCGGTCATAAACATGTAAATGAACTAACGTTAGCCATAAATAATGCTTACGAGAGTTCCTGCCCCATTACCAAAAGTAAAGGCAAGCTCAACCCCGTATGGTGGTCCAAAGAGCTGTCTATTCTTAGGAAAAATTCAAGGAGGCTTTACAATAGAGCAAAATTCAGTAATGACCCCACCGATTGGGACCTCTTTAAGGTCAGCAAAAATCTGTACAAAAACCGAACGACCTATGCTAAAAGAGCAGCCTGGCAAAAATTTTGTTCAGACCTTGAGTCTACGAATGAAGCTGCTAGGCTCAGGAAAGTCATGTCTAAGGTACCCATTCCCCCGGGATTTCTAAAAAGATCGGATAACACCTGGACGGACTCCTGCTCTGAAACTTTAGAGTCACTTATAAGCACTCACTTCCCAGGATGTACTAGCAGTACATCTCCTGTGGACAGAGGGCCCAACATAAGTGAAATCTATGATATAGGTAAACAAATCGTAGACAGTAGGAAGGTGGCTTGGGCCATCGACTCCTTCTCAGCATACAAGTCTGCAGGGCCTGATGGAATCATTCCAATGATGCTCCAAAGCTCTAAAGATATAATTGTTCCGATTCTAGTGGATATCTATATAGGTTGTCTAAACATCACCTATATCCCCGCTAGATGGAGAGAAGTCAATGTCATCTTCATTCCAAAAGCTGGCAAGCCCACCCATACCGAACCGAAGGACTTCAGACCTATTAGCCTCTCCTCCTTTCTCCTGAAGACCTTGGAAAGGTTAATTGACACTCATATTCGCCTAAAACTGAATAATGGTGTGCTCTCACAGGCCCAACATGCGTACTTGAAGGGCAAATCTGTTGAGACAGCACTCCATGAAGTGGTCGGCACAATTGAAAAATCAATCCACTTCAAGGAATTCACTTTAGCAGCATTCCTTGACATAGAAGGGGCCTTTAATAATGTTGATAACAATGCTATTCGACAAGCCCTAAACTCCGTCAGCGTCGATCCATCACTGATAAACTGGATTGTTTTCATGCTTCAAACGAGAATCATAAATGCAGAAATGGGTGCCAGCAAAATAAGAGTTAGGACGAGTAGGGGCACTCCACAGGGTGGAGTACTATCTCCTTTGCTTTGGCTCCTTGTCGTCAACCAGATCTTGGTCAAACTAAATCTGGGTGGCATCAAGGTAGTCGCATACGCCGATGACATTGTGTTATTGGCCTCTGGAAAATTTGCCCCCACTCTGTGCGAGCTCTTACAAACGTACCTTGACAAGCTAAAAAAACTGGGCCAATAATTGTGGCCTTAATATTAACCCACTGAAGACAGAACTGGTGCTGTTTACAAGGAAACGTAATATTCCAAACATAAACCCGCCAACCATTAACGGAATTCCGTTACAGGTTTCGGGTACTGCCAAATATCTTGGAATTGTTCTCGATCGTAAACTAAACTGGAAAGAAAATATTAAAGAAAGAGAAAGAAAAGCCTCAATAGCTTTCTACACTTGTAGCAGAATTTTTGGTAAAAGATGGGGTCCCAGCCCCAGAACCATCCATTGGATGTACACAGCCATTATAAGGCCAATTTTAACGTACGCATGCATGGTCTGGTGGCCAGCCTTAGATAAGGAAACCAATCTAAAAACCATGACTAAAATTCAAAGACTAGCATGTATTGGCACAACCAGTGCTATCAGAACCACACCAACGGCCGCCCTTGAAACTTTCCTTTCACTTGCCCCACTCGATCTGTATACGAAAGAGGTGGCGGCCAAAAGTGCTTTAAGACTTGTTCAATGTAAAAATTGGAAAAAGGGCCTCTACGGTCACAGAACCATAATGAATTTTATAGACATAGACATTCAAACAGACTACGTTTCACCGCACATAGATTTCAACCCAGTAACCATAACGGATATCCCAACCAGGGAACTCTGGAATGAAAACAGGGTCATAAATGCAAATCATGTTTCGGTCTTCACTGACGGTTCCAAAACCTCGGAGGGGGTTGGGTCAGGCATCTACTCAGATAACCCACCCATAAATAGATCTTTAAAGCTTCCAAACTTTTGCAGTGTTTTCCAAGCGGAAGTGCTGGCAGTTTGCGAAGCCGCGAAACATCTTTCCTCAATCAGTGAATTAGTCAACAACAATATTGACATTTTCATAGACAGCCAGGCGGCAATTAAAGCCATTTCCTCAATCACCACAAAGTCCAAACTGGTCGATCGCTGTCGGAATGAGCTAAGAGTACTCAATGCAACGAACACAGTTACCCTTAGATGGGTCCCAGGACATAGGGATATTCATGGGAACGAAATGGCAGATGAACTGGCCAAAATCGGGTCATCTCTTGATCCGAGCCAAATCGAAGCCTCTGTGCTCATGCCACTGGAGCAAGAAAAAGGTAGAATACACCAGAGTTTCTTGGAAGCTGCAAATGTCAGATGGTCATCCATCGACAATTGTCGGGTTTCAAGGAATCTATGGCCAAATATTTCAAAGAAAAAAACGGATTACTTACTTAAGCTAAGCAGGCCTCAATTATCTCTCATGGTTGGTGTCCTTACGGGCCACAACTCAATGGGAACCCACATGAACAGAATGGGCATCAGCTCATCGGATCTATGTAGAGGGTGTCATGATGAAGAGGCAGAGGAGGGCTCCCCCCACTTCCTTTGCGAATGCCCTAGCCTAGCTAGAACTAGAAAAGAAGCCCTTGGAGAATACTTCTTCGATGAACTGGGCGACATCTCTGTCTTGCCACTAAAGAACATCCTGAAATTCATTCAGAACTCAGGATGGTTCAGGGAGGCCCCCCAAACCTAAAACTTCTCCTTAACTCCCTCCCTATCCCTCCTAACTAACCACCTGTACCCTGGGGAGCACAATGGATCCACTGAGATCCGAGTGAGATGGTGCGGCTTGCCGCATTATCACCCCTTACAACCTAACCTATCTCTACTCTATCTGACTGGTGGAACTGGCAAAATACTCCTCATTACGTTGATTTTGACTTCAATTCGGTCAAGATCCAACATCATCATTGCATCTCAGGCAGTCGGATGGCTCATTCAGCGCTGAAATTGCCATTTAATTTTTAGATGAATAACGAACTAATATGCAACATTTTAAGAAACTCAGCTATAGCATATGTAGATGTTGAAAACTTGCTAAATTATCCTCTGGAAACTGGAATGATTGCACATGGCACACAAGCGAGTATTGTAGGTCCTTGACTGAACAATGAAATATTTGCTGACAAATTCGAGACGCTTTGGATGATGACTGAAACGACTGGCTGGCGATTTCTTTCAAATCAACTCCTGCTGATCAAAGGGCACGGTAGAGCCCAGCCAAGTTCGCGGCACTACACCCTTTTTACAGGAACAAACTCAGGCGATTTTCAACCCCCCTCTAACTTGAGTACCAATAAAGTCAGAAACTTCAAATTCGCAGTATTTGCTGAGCTGATCAAACACAGGTGGCTCACCAAATTTCAACTCTTTAGCATTAGCAATTCCCGAGATATAGGACTTCAAAAATCGCAAAAACCGTAACTGACTGACTGACTCACTGACTCACTGACTCACTGATTCACTGACTCACTGACAGATCATCAAAATTATGGAGCACTTCCAGACATCGTAGAAGCCTGAAATTTCGCACAACGGTAGACCTTGTGGTGCATACAAAGGAAAAAATCGAAAATATGCAATTTTCTATTCAGGAGGCGTGGCATCCACCCACTTTGTTAAAAAATCTTATAAATTATATGGCGCACTTCTAATTGTTGTAGAACAATGAAAATTGGTAGGTCGGTAGGGCTTCAAGTACTTAGAAAGAAAAAAATTGAAAATTGGAATTTTTCATTCAGGGGGCGTGGCATACACCCATATTTTTATTTTTTCTTATAAATTAAATGGAGCACTTCTGATTGTTGTAGAACGAGACAAATTGAAAGGTTGGTAGGGCTTGAAGTATTTAGAAAGATAAAAATTGAAAAATTGGAATTTTCCATTCAGGGGGCGTGGCATCCACCCACATTCTTAAAAATCCTTATAAATTATATGGAGCACTTCCGATTGTTGTAGAACGATGAAAATTGGTAAGTCAGTTGGGCTTGAAGTACTTAGAAAGAAAAAAAATTTTAAAATAGGAATTTTGCATTCAGGGGGCGCGCCATCCACCAACTTTATCAGAATTGCTATTATTTATATGGAGCGCTTTCGGTTGTCGTAGAATTATGAAACTTTGTAAGGCCCTAAGGCTTGATTTTCACCTGGTAAAGTTAATCTTTGCAAAAAGGAGTGAAATCACAACAAAAACATAAATGTTAAAAAAAGAGCCAAGTTCTTATATGTACAAGAAACCTGTACGTCAGCCTGTAATGTCAGCCAAAAAAAAAGTAATGAGATCTAAAATATATGCCAAGTTTTAAGTTCATAAAGCTCAATATCAAATATCTTAAGTAGAGAAATATCAAAGCGATTCCAGATCATGACAGAAATTTGGTATTTAATAATTACTGATTAAAATTTGGTGGATTTACTTGGCAAGTTTTCTCTTAATTACTTACTTAATCACAATTTTAAAATGTATGAAAACTTGACTAGTGAACCCACCAAATTTTATTCAGTAATCATTAAATTCCAAATTTCTGTCATGATCTGGAATCGCTTTGATATTTCTCTACTTAAGATATTTGATATTGAGCTTTATGAACTTAAAACTTGGCATATATTTTAGATCTCATTACTTTTTTTTGGCTGACATTACAGGCTGACGTACAGGTTTCTTGTACATATAAGAACTTGGCTCTTTTTTTAACATTTATGTTTTTGTTGTGATAAACTCAACTGGGGATACGTAACTAAAAAAAAAACTGCACTTGCAATTTTCATGATAAGAAATGCTTTTGGAGGACTTTTCAATTCCTCGCGAGTGGCAGTACCCATAAAAAAAATAGTTTTATAAATTACATATATGCATAATGACAAGTGCAAATTTAGGGTATTAAGTCCTAGAACTACGGCCTTGTGTTAAATGAAGTAGGCATACTTCTTTTTCTATTGGCAATGGTGTCCACAGGGAATAATAGAATAAACCACTCGATATCTTGGAAATTGTTTACGTGGCAGAAAACAACCACACGGGTGGTTGGCTACGTGTGTGCTCGTAGCGAACCTCGTACTGTTCTGTTTGGATGAAATTCTCAAATTTCCATCCTCAAGAAAATTACTTTTCCTCTTCGGATAAGAACGTAATGCTTGGGTGCCCTTTTTTCGTTTTGTTTTTATTAGAGACATTTAATAACAGAGCGTAGATATACCTATGTTTACATTATATTACCTTCAGAAATGTGACTGCTTTTAATGGAACGTATGCTATGCGTGAAGGCTTTAAAAATAAAATAACATAAAAATAAAATAAGGATTCTAATGAATATGAAGGATGCATCTATTTATACCATTTTACTCGCATATATTTTCGAAAAAACATGAACCTTACTTTGCATTCCTTATTTTTATTAATTTTTTTTTTACATTAATTAGTATAGCTAAGTATTTCTGAAGAAATACACAGTGATGGTATTATGTATTAATCATTGCTTCCCTTAATTATTCCCTGGATTTAAGTGAATTTTAAATCCATTAAATCTTGGATTTATTAAATGCCTTTTACGTATATGTATGTACACTAATTAAATATAATTACACAAAAAAACATAAATAATGGATTTTAAATGTTGAATTTAATTGCGAATAAAATGGAAATGGATTTAATTTTCGAATACAAATAACTTTAAATCAGGATTTAAGTTTTTAATCTGGATTATACGAGTGAGAGTAAATCATATGGTTGTAAAACTATTTTAAAAAGAACTAAAATAAGCCCCTTATCTATATATAAATAGCCTTAAAAAAAATTTGTGGTACAATTTTCTCAAAAAGTATCCAACCGATTTCGATAAATTTTATATGGATGGAAAGCTATTAGTCGTGAAGGTGTGCGAATCGCAAAATTAAATTGTTTGGGTCCATTTTAGCCAAGTACCATTTTACACTGCCGCGCACTTTGAATATTGATAAAAAATATTGTTTTTTGCTTAAAATTTCAAACATATAATTTAATTGAAAAACTATATAATGTATGTATGTACATACGTATGTACGTTCATACATATTGTATTGAAAGCAAAGATGCTGTCATACGTGGACTTGAAATAATTAAGAAGACGGTGGGTATCGATTTGAAGTTTTTGTTTTTTTTTTTTCAAAATTTCTTGAAACATCTTCAGGTTTTCAAACGGCATGGGAGAAAGCAGTGTGAGATAATAGACTAAGAGCCCACAGCAGATTTTGGATGTGAATGATAGCAAAAAAAGAAGTATAGGCGTCAAAAGCTTCATGAAAGGCTATTAAAAAAATCGAAGTCTTGCAGTCCACAACTGGGACATTTGCGAGAAACAGTGCATCGAAAAAGAAATATGAATGCAACTTCGATTATAATCGTGTTAGCCGAAATTGGTTTTCATCCCTCTCTAGATAAGCTCCGCGGATCCCATATCACGGAATCTGAGATCATGTGAGTGTTTTATTCGGCCTCCCACACTATTAAAAAAAACCGTTTTTCACTTAGAATTTAAATATTTTTTAACGGTGTTTGAATGAAACTTAAAATGAAGCGATTTTTCCACTCTGCACTATTTTAAATATTGTAATGTTAATCGTTTTGCTGAAACGCCAAATATCACTTCTAGCATCACAACACAAGCAGAAGTTTTCATTTTTGCTGAATTACATCTTTTAAATTAAATCACAGTTGAGCTGCAGTGAGTATTTTTTGTTTTCAAATGACACATTTTGTTTTTGGGTTTACAAAGCTCAATGCTTGATTTTGCAATTTAATATTTTAGCAAATTTTGAGCTGAAAGCTCAGGAGAGTGGTTAGAAAAGTGACTCATTTATACGAAACCATACATACTTCAAGCAGAAAACATTTAAGCTGAAGTGAGTATTTTTTAGTTTCGAATGAAAAAGATTGTTTGTGTTCACAAATTCCAATGTTTGGTTTCAATATTGAATATATCAGTTAATTTCGAGCTAATTTCTTCGTGTCAAAACATAATGTATGAAGGTACATATCATTTTTGTGATCATGAGATAGCAGAGAAAATAATTTTTTTTGAACTAAAATTTTTCAAGCGAACTATTTAAGCTTAAGTGAGTAATGGTTCGATTAAATTCCATTGTTATCCTCATTCGTAATTTGAATACTTCAAAGGCTTTAGTCAATGGTACAAGAATGAGAGTGAAGTTTTTGCATCGTAACAGTATTGACTATGAAGTATTAACAAGAACCGCAAAAAATAAAAGAATTTTGATTACAAGGATAAATTTGACATTTCTTGGGTCGATTCTCCCCTTCCAATTTCAGAGGACTCAATATCCTATAATACTGGCGTTTGCAATACTATAAATAAATTGCAAACTTTCGATAAAATTGGTGTGTTATTGAGAAGTAGAGTTCGGTCCTTTGATAGTTTAAAGTTTTATGTGTCTAATGAAAAGGGGCAAGGAAATTCACTTAATAACGACTGGGTGCTTTGCTTACAAGGAATATAGTTTATAGGGAAATTGTGATCCGAAATTAATTTACATAAGATCAGAATTCATTATTAATTGTGATTTGTTTTGATAAAAATATTTCAAATTTTGAATTTATAGGGCTGCAAACACGTTTTTTTCTGAGATTATTGATTTTTATCTTTGTACCAGTTTAGTGTAGAAAATTGAAATTTTGCAGAAGGATGACTATCATTGATACAAATTTTTTATGAAAAATTTTATCTCCTAATTTGCTGTTTATATTTAATTAAAAAAATCAGGTGTTTTTTATACAAAGCTTTCACAAATGCTATTTACATATGAACCTAGAGAAACAAGAGAAACCAACGGCACCGCCAGCGTTTCCGTCAAGTTATTTCTTTATTATTATGTCATGCTTTTTCTATTCTTAAGTGCGTGTGTCAGTTTTTCCTGGCCGAAGTTCGGCCACTGGGCGATACTAGTTGAAATAATTGGTCGATAAACATACAGATACCAAAAACTGATAATAATAATTTGTATTCAATAAATGATTGTGGTTTAAAAATTAATTTCACTTTAAGTATTTTAATAGCATATGTCCACCCTATCTACATAGGAAACTATAATGTCTATAGAAGAACTTCAGCAAAGTAGGTTATAAATTATGTAGAATGAAAATGAATTTATTTGACATAATCCAAAGATGACATTACAATGTTTACATATATTTAGAATGATGAATGTATTCAGTGACAGTTTTTCATATTCCCAACACTTTCCTTGAAGAACTATTCACTGTTCAAAAAATTCATTTATGAACAAAAAGAATTACAATAAAATCTAACTTGTAAAACAATTCAAAATATTGTTGGTAAGACATTATTTTAACCATAATTCATTAGAATATTATAAATATTTGCAAGATACATCGCAGAAAAACTCACAGCCCTCACTGAGAGACAAATAGAAGGTGGTAAAAAGCGAATCCAGAACTATGGAAAAGGAATATAAAGCATGCCGAAATTATGCGAGGTAAGAATCCAAAGCACTCAAAGTGGGAAAAATGCTGCTTGAAATGCAAGGACAAATTAACGTAAAAGCAGCGATTAAAATTGTGCAAGGACTTTTGGAGATTGTCATATCAACGCCAAAAACATTTTATTTTAAAAGCGGTCATCGATTCAAAACTACAAGGGTCCCGAGTAAGATATTCAATCAAAAAAGTCAACCGTAAATTAGCGTTGTCATACTTTTTTGAAAATAAAAACTCCAATGTACGGGTCTGCCGAGACTTTTTTGTGGAACGCTAAGTATTGCCTAATAGTACAGTTAAAACCGCATTCAAAAATAATGGACCAAGTGGAGTTTTTTCGAAAGAAGATGAAAGGGGAAAATCAAAAGTTGCAAATAAAATATCAGATGAGAATATTACACGCATTAAGGACCACATCGAAAGCTTCCCAACTGAAAACTGCAGTCAGTTGGTGACTGCAGTCTTTTGACTAAAAAGACTTATTTTATAAGTCTTTTAACTTACTTAATTACTTTAACTTTAAAATAAAAGTCAACAGTCATTTTTATAATTCTGACTTATAAGTTAAATAAAGCAGTCAATTGACTTACAGTCAATTAACTGCAGTCAGTGTTGCCGCTGAGGAATTTGAAAAGGTCGTATAAAAAAGGGTCACGAGGAAGAAAAAGTCGCACTAAGAAATTTTTTGAAAAATAACAAAAATAATCAGAATACGTATAAATCGCAAAGAAAATAAACAATTTTGTTTGTGGTTTGCTTTTTTAAACAATTGACCATAGCAAAAAATCAGTTCCTATATCCATTCAAATTCTATACAACTTCACAAACACATTTAAAGTTTTCGTAAAAAAACTAGGTCCAAAAATGTATTTGCTGCTTCGTATCCATGGCTCACTTTACATCGAGTTAGAGCCTAAAACAGTTAACCAATTTTCTTCAAACCTTATGCATATTTTTGTAAGAATATGTTCATAAATATTTTGATTTTGAAGAAAATCGGTTAACTCGGTTGGGCTCTAGCTTGATGTAGAATGGACGTGAGTTATCCTTATCATATTTGTACCAAACACCACAGAAGAATAACGTACGACCATTGAATAACTACAAATAGAAGGGACACCGGGCAAAACGTCCACTAGGTGGCCTGGTTTTGCAGGCTGTCGCTACAATCGCTCTATCAAATACAACACCCCTTTAATAAATTTGTTCCTTAAAAGTTTGTTCCTTTTGGGAAATTTCCTTAATTGCCGAAGAAAAAAGGGAAGAAATGTTTTTTTTTTCACAGATCATGAAAATGAACAACAACAACGAATTGAACAGCCGTTTTAGTTTTGCTTTTGAGGTATTTTTTTCAATGCCATTCGAGGACTCAAGGTTAATGAAAATATGGGGTAGAGATAAAAATTATATTTTATTTTCTGGGTTGTGTGTGTGTTGTCCAGTAAATGAAATTTGTTGTTAGTGTTTTGTTGCAATTTGGGATGTTAACGATGATGGCTTTGTTTTGTTTTTTATATCTTGAGATCCATAGGCAAGGAATAATAATTTTTTTTTTAATTTGAAAACATTAAGGTAGAACTATAATAGTCGGAAGGGCACTGAAGCTAATGACAAAACCAACGAAAAGTAGCTTTCCGTACCGAAAAAAGGGGAACACACCCATAATGTAATTATTATCTATCTCTTTTTGGTATTCCTATTTCACCAAATGTCAGTTTTACTTAAGTGAGGTGCGCTCGGGAGCGCACCTCACTTCCGTAACCAAAGTTGAACGAAACTTGACGAAACACTCCACTTCGCAATTATAGTCGCCGCCATATGCTTTCCCTTTATTCGCTTGTTTTCTTCCGACCACTTAAGTGCCCCTCCGAGCATTATAGTTCTAGCTTTAGTCTCAAGTGGTACATACACACAACACAAGTGTGCACTCTTTGATTTTTGGTGTGGTGGGTCGATCGGTGGTATATGTGTGGCGGAGTGTGTGCACACTTATGTGCTGTGAATGGGTCGTTTTATAGGTATATGCAGGAAGGTACCTGTTCCATCTTCTTTTAAATTTTTCGTCGATTTTTACGGATCCTTATCAATTAATATAGATTATCAAGTAGGTACTCAATTTTCAAATCGTACCTATTTATTACATAAGTACCTGCCATCTGTCACATAAAAATAATTAAATAATGGTTTATAATTTGTTCTCATTTATTGTTTTTTCAACGATTTTGGTATAAATGTAGGTACATACATACATTGTTATTTTTAAGATTAGAAAAATTAAAATTATAAGTATTATTATGTACTTAATAAATCAAAAAAGAAACTAAAGCAACCAGTGATAGTAAAGATGTAGTTTTTTTTAATTAAAGTTTTGTTTTTACTGTACCCAAATGAAAAATGTTTGAAATTTAAAACTGAAACCGTGAAACAGGGTGTAGAACACATTTGAAGGTATGTAGGTATGTAACTCCCTTTTTTAGTAACTAAGCGATAAAAATCTTATGTTTTTCTTTTAAATAGAAGGATACACTTTAAGTGGACTTTTGAGAGGTAGATATTCTGATTTGAATTTGGCCATAATTTAATTTAAATTAAAAAATCGCATGTATGTACACTAGTTAAGAAAAATTCTAGGAACAAGATTTTGAATTTTTTTGTCAGTGGTTTTTGTTGTATGTGTGAGATGAGACAGAAAGCTTTTTTTTAATTTTTAAAGGTTGTAATTTTCTCGGAACTTTTATAAGTCAATCAAATCTATCGGTTATTACTTTATTCAACTATAAGTTACTAACCTTTTTGTTGTTGTAAAATTTTGTTCTGCCTGCGATATCTGACTTTTAATCGAAAGACTTTGTTTTGATCACCAAAATCACACCTAATAATAAAAAAAACGACTTTTTGTGATCCCTTCGTAGGTACATATATGTATATCTGTTGCTTCTTTGCAAATATTAATTGCATGGTAAATATTAGTATGCAAATTTGTAGATTAACATATTCTTAACATTGCTGAACATTTTTATATTGAAAAAAAATAAAAAAAAAACTTTAAGTCTTTTTTCTTGTCCAAGTAGTGCGTGACCAATACAAAATTGTAAATATGTAGTTGAAAAGAATTCGTTATTTTTGTTTTCATTTCGATGGTGATTACACAAATGTTTAGTAAAAACACAATTTGTTATTTTCAAAAATGTTAAGAATATGTTAGTCTTCAAATCTGCATACTTATATTAACCATGCAATACCTACGAAGAGATCACAAAAAGTCGTTTGAACTTTTTTCTAAAATAACGGTGAAAAGCCACAAAAACAAATATTCTCAACAAAGTCTAAAATGATCATTATAGGTAAGTTGGGATATTGGTGATAAAAAAATATTAATCAATGAAGCTTGAAGATCACATATCTCAGGTTAAACTAAATATTACAACAAAAACAAGGTGACTTAAAGCTGAATACACAAGTCACCTAACTAAAGTTCCGAACAAAAAGTTCGGAGATTTTCTCACTTTGACAACCTTCAAAAATAAAAAAAATGCTTCGTGTTTCATCTTATACCACAACTTACCCTGAGGCCACACGAGCCAGTACTGGCTAGCCAGTCGCAATACATTCACATTTTTTTACTAACACATACAAACCTGAGCAACTGGCTCGTCAACTGGCTTGCCTTTTTCGAGGCCAGTTGGGAAGCCAGTAGAGCAGCCAGTAACAGGGTTCGGCAGTACTATTTCGTAGCATATTTGGAAAAATAGGATTAAAACTTAAGTTTACTCACATTTTCTTTCACAATATATTAATGAACTAAAATCGCCCATTCCCTTAGAACTCAATATTTTTTAAATTTGATTAGCGATCTAAAAAATGTTTGAAGATGAATAAAGCTGGAACCACACTTGTCTCGTCTGTTATGTTTTGTATTTTTGACAAGAAAGCCAAAAAAATGGCGAATGAATTGATAGATCGTGTTCACATTGGACTGACTCCTCCGACTTTTTTTGACGTCTCTGTACTTTATCTCACTCCCACTTCATGGTGAAAAAGAGATGGCAAGAACAGGCAGAATATTTTAAATTTTTTGAAAATCTATGACAGTTTGCAACATAAAGCGTGGTACACATTATCAAACCTGAGTGTCAGCCATGTTGGATATCAAACCGAACTCACAATGTGTACACGCTGAATGATGGTTTGACACTCAGAACTGCCTGCTCACAAAATTTTTTGATACTGCGTGACAACCCTCGGTTTGTTGGGTGGTTGCTCTATGATGTGTACACAATTTCATTCATGAGCCGTCATTCACGGAACAAAACAAGAATTTTTATAGCGAATCAGTGGAAAAAGTGCAAACAAAATAAGAAAAAGCTCGTGTGTGTTATGTAAAAAAGGAATCAACACGATTCGTTGCGGAAATAGCATCAAAATAAAAAGAAATAATTTTCTGAGAGTAGTGGAATTTCCTTGCCTGACGCCCAACATAACTGATAAGTGTGTACGCGAAGCTTTTCACGCAGGTTTGATATCCAACACGCGTGACACTCAGGTTTGATAATGTGTACCACGCTTAACAGACTTGTTAAGTGAGCACAGAGTATGTAAAATGCCACTCCACACCACACAGAAGATAGAATGAAGTGGTAACATCTTCAGTCTTGAAAAGGTGGTAAATCGTAGTAGCTAAATTTCTGTCCTTAAAATCGGAGTAGATTTACTCCATTTGGAGTAACATCCGAACGCTGGCCAGTAGAGAAGCCAGTGTGGCATGCCGCCTACGTCACAGCATATACACGAATAGGAATTTGACAGGTAGTATGTGTAGCCAACTGGCTAGCCAGAACTGGCTCGTGTGGCCTCAGGGTTAGTACCATGAATACAAAACTAAAAACAAACATTTTGTTTTCCTTAAATTTGTTTGAATGGTTGAAGTTTGACGTCTGAGTCCGAACATTAGAATTGTATTTATTTAATTAATTAAAAACTAAAAGTAGTTTTTAAATTATTTTATAGATTTAAAAGTTTAGTCTACACATAATAAAAAAAATAAGGAATACTTTTTGAAAGTGAGCGGTAGTTTGTTGTTAAGCTTAATTCAAACAACAAATACAAGAAATTATTTAAATCTTAGTAAAGATAATATACAGGGTGTCCCGGACCTGAGTGGAAGTATTTAAGGATGTGGTTTTTGGGGTTATTCTAAGAAAAAAAATGTTTGGGGGGAAAGTTGTATCTCCCCTCCCTGAGGCAGGCAAAAAAAACATTAAAAGTCAACGAAAACACATCTAATAATGTGCTATAGTTTTTTTTTTTTTAAGATAATACTCCATTCTTGCATTTGGATTTCAAATCAAGTTGTTTAAGCGAATAGGTTTCGAAAAATTAAATTTCAAAGTCAAAATTAAAAAAAAAAGTGATTTTTTTTCTTAAGTCGGTATTTTTAAAAATTTTACGTAATAAAGTGCTTTTTTGTGTTCAATATTCAATGCCCTCATCATTTATTTAGTCCATTACCGAAAACCAAATGCCAAAATCTTTCTTAGTTTTTGAGAAATTAAGAAAAAACAAAAGGTACTTTTACCAAAAAAACCGAAAAAATTAATTCATTCATGAATTATCCATAATTTAACCCTTTTTCGGCCTTTTTTGGTGAAAATACCTTTTGTTTTTTCTCAATTTCTCATAAACTAAGAAAGATAATTATATTAAGTTTTCGCTAATGGACTAAAAAGTAATGAGGACATTGAATATTGAACACAAACTTAAGTACGTAAAATTTTGAAAAATATCGAGCTAAGATCAAAAAATCACATTTTTTTTTTAATTTTGACTTTGAAATTTAATTTCTCAAAAACTATTTGCTTAAACAACTTGATTTGAAAACCAAATGCTAGAATGAAGTATTATCTTTCACATTATTAGATGCGTTTTCGTTGATTTTGAATGTTTTTTTTTGCATTTGAAGTCCCTGCCTCAGGGAGGAGAGATACAACTTGCCCCATAGAATTTTTAGAATAACCCCAAGAACCACACCCTAAAATAAATCCACTCAGGTCCGGGACACCCTGTATATTACAGAAAAGAAGAGGTCCACAAATTCGAATGTCCCTGATCACACGTGAAGAAATTCAAGCATTTTCTGCGATTTGTGATGGCAAGCGGGTTTACTTGCAGAAGAGGGAGGGGGATGAAATATTTGAAAATATTAGGTGTAGAAAATTGACGTTCTCTTTTGTGTTGCTTTTTCTATCCAATCCAACCAATCAAATCATGTCTTTCATAACAAAAATACGAAAAACACAAAGAGGGAAACAGAATCTGCAGAATAATTTTCTTCACATCTGAACACTTTCGTTCTTCACGTGAAATCAAGCACATTAGCTGTACTTCAAATATGTCTCAATATATAATATAGTTTCTTTACACTTTAGCCTGGCATTTATAATTTTAATTTTAGCTCTTATTAATACCTTTAAAGTATGATTTAATAAAATTTGTTTATGATCAGTGGATGTACAGGGGTAATAAACTTGGGCATCGCATATATTTAAAAAAGATTGTAGAACAGTTTGTTGGAAACAAAGCTGATCAAAATTTTCTTTGAAACATTTTACAATAATATCTATGAGCTTGACAAATGATTTGGAAGGAATTATCAAGCCTCCATTTGTGGTCTTTTCATATTGTCGAGCTTTGACTATGTTGAATTTACATATTTCACAACCGGTTTTTTTGAGGACAGACTTTGCGATGTATCCAGCAAAATATGTTGTAGACATTTCTGAAATATTTGACGGTGTATTTTGTTCAACTTCATTGTCTAAGGATGCCTCGTCATCTGAATCGTCAAACTCACAAATATTGCTATCTTCACATTTCACATGTTAAGTTGCATTTATAATGAAAAATTTTGAAAAAAAAAATCTTTAATGATATCTTTTAAATGATATTTATATGTGCCTGCATAATATGTAGATTTTTTCTTAAAAAATACTCACGTTTTCCTTTTTTTTCATTTAAATGATTGATTTATAATATCGTTTTATTAAAAAAAAAACAAACCTTTTATTTGTAGGCAAAAATTTGCTTGGATGATTAGCTTATCTATGTAGGAAAAAGTTTGGCTCTTTTAATTTTAATTGGATGTCAGGATAATAACTGTAAATAAGTTTAGTTTTTAACACCACTGGGAGTGAGAAATTAAAACTCACCTGCTGATAATGGAATAAAATTAAAATTAAATAAAAGAGAAACCGTTTTGTATCTTTTTGTTGCTGTATGGCGGTGAGACGGACACCAAACACAAATATATTCAAAATGCACCTATGTGTACCTACATGTGCGTTCATTCACAAAAGAAAATCAAAGCACAAATTGAAGACAAAAAATATGTATCCTTTCTTCTCTGTATCTACATATCTACTCGTATGTATCTATACCTCTACGAAAAATACAAAAGGATTTACTTGAGACTCACTTAGCCGAGAAGAAAACCAATTATTGTGTAAAAAGGAAATTATAGCTTCATGAGCGGCCACTGGATTTGATTGGTGCGACTGTCGTTTGAGCAATGTCCGGTGTCCCCTTCTATTTGTAATTATTCAATGGTACGACTAGACCGCACGTCCACGTACTTGCACTTATGTTCAAGCTGCTTGGAACTTAAGAACTTTGGAAAATGGCAAAGTAATTTATTACAGAAAGAACTATAGAAACAAAGCATTGAAATATTGAATATTGCAAACAAATAATTATTCTTACCAAATCCAAAATTTCTTTTTTTTTTCAAAATTTTGATTTGCAACATTATTAACATCTTAAAAGTTCTTTTAAACAGTTTAAATGATAATGAGAAAATCAAATAAGTGTCCACATTTTCAGTTTTGGATAAGAAATCGTTTTTGAGATACAAAATTGGGACAATCGCTCCAAAAGGGGGACGTATGGTAACCTACGTTAGAGCCGTTTTCAGATGTAAAAGTTTTTCCTAAACGGTTGTATGGCAAGTACCGTTATTTTGAACCAAAACCTCTAAGGAATCACCAAAAAATCTTAACTTAAAAATTTGAAGAAATCGTTTCAGTGGTTTGGGCTCAGGTCGAGGTAGAAATAGATAGACAGAATTGTGCCATACACTTTTGGGGTTCTCTATCATCGTAATGCCATATTTGATTATTAGATACCTCAAGTTTTTTTTTGTCTGCACGCTCGTGTCATATGAAATATGAAAACATTTTATTTCAAAACTCAATTACTGGACAGTTACTACGTTTATATGCAAAAAATGCCGTTTTCAAATCATATCATATATGTTTTCATCTTGTAAATGGAAAATTGGAAAGTTTTTTTTCTAAGAAAAAACCAAGAAGTTAACCTTGTTTATGCAATTTTCTAGAGATGGGGTCAGAAAAGTCGCAAGATTTCTTAAAAAGGGTAAAAAGAGCTATAGCTTTTTAAAAAGTCGTCTCATGGTCTCATGGTCGCATGAGGCAATAAAAGGGGTCAAAATGCGACTAAAGTCGCACAGCGGCAACCGTGACTGCAGTCCTCTTTGACTTTTTTAAGTCTTCTAAGTCACTTGTCAGTCAACTCTTCTTAAGTCAATCTCAACAGTCAGTAAGTCAGCTGACTGAAGTCATTTAACTGTTAGTCAATTGACTTTTTTTTAAGTCTTTTGACTTAATGAATTCATATTCTTAACCGAAAAAGTTATTTTTAGTGTTTTGATGGAAGAAATTTAATATTTGAAGGAATTTTATAGTAAAAATTCTTATACAAAGACTTAATTAAATTTTGTGGTACCATTTTCTCAAAAAGTATTGGACCAATTTGGATAAATTTTATATGGTTGGAAAGCCATGGTGGCGGGAGGTGTTTGAATCACAAAATTAAACACTGGTCCACCTTAGTTAAGTACTATTTTATACAGCCAATCTACATATTCAAAACAATAAAAATAAAAAAAAATAAAAATAGTTTTTTACTTCAATTTCAAATATTTTATACCTACATAGCGTTTCGTTTTCTGAGTGGAATTTCAACACAAGGTGGGGATGAGATAAAGTATTCTTAAATCAGACAGACTTATGTCGAAGACTTAACAATACAGTCGGCTCCCTCTAGGTCGAGAGAGAGTTTTGAAAAATTCCAGTGAGAGAGAAGTATACATATAGTATTGAAATTTGAGGGTAATATAAAAATATGTAGGTATGTTGAAAAAATTCTAGTTAGAGGGACATTCAACTTGCGCAATTTCTGAAAAATGGACTTAAAATGGCAAAAATAAATGATTTAAAATTAACGAAAGCACATCAAATAATATGATAATATTTTTTGGAACCTAATCAGCATCTTCGGGATAGTATATAGATAGATAATAGGTATTTTCCCTCGAAATATTTCCCTAAAAAAAGTTCCCGGTAGCGATTTCTTCAATATTAAATAAATTGGTACGATTGGTTAAATAAATTTTTTTTGACATATCCACGCTTCAATCTTCTAAGAATCGGAACCCATAATTTTTAGAGACATGTCTGTGTTTGTGAGTACGTTCGTACGTTCCTTCCCCTTTTTTCGTTCATCATATCTCAAGAACCAATAAAGATATCGACTTCAGATGAATTTAATTTTATGGTTTATAATATCAATTGCAATTCTACGTCGCCGTCGGCGTCGATATCAGTTTCATTGTTTCTTGAACTAATTTTTTCAACCTCAGGACCTATTTTTCTTTAAAATCGCGGAAACTTAAAACTTATATTGAAATATGGTACTTTTTTAGAATAGGAATAGAAAACATTGGATTTTTTCTTTTTTTAATAATTTTTGCATTCCAAAAATTTCGGGGGGAGGGTGTTGATTTTGTAAAAATTTGGTAATAATTGGTAGAAAAATTTAGGTTTTGGTACAAATGAAGTCTTTTATGACTACATGTAGGATTCGGTCCAAAACTCGTAAAAATTGAAACCGAATATTTCCTCAATTTTGTCCCGAATAGGAAAATTGGAAAAAAATCGCCAAAATTTGTTCCAATAAGTCATTTTTAAAATTATATAAGTGACTACATTTGTACCAAAATTTAAATTTGTCTATCAATTATTATTATTATTATTATTAAAAATTCAACGTTTTATTGAATATTTTACATGTGTTTTCCCATATAAAACTGCTTTCACAGCCATTGCCATTTTTGTATTTCTTACACTTTCAATTTTGACAACCTCCGGAGTAAAATACCTTCTATTTGTGTACGTACTGTGACTCGAACTAATTTTGATACCCCGTGAAAATTCGACTTAGAGGGAGACAACTGCATTGTTAAGGGTCAGCTGTAGATACAAATATTTAACTCGTGGTTTAGCGATTTTAAAGCTGCCATACTCGACCGAGCCATCCGATCCATTTTGCTCTTTTGGATTTCAGATTGGCTGAAAATCCAAATGGATCGGCAGCCGATCCACTCCACACACGACCGCGATTTTGGATCGGTGCGGGGCCATTTGACTCTTTGGCTCTGTCGTGTATGGCAGGCTCATTTTCACTGACTTTGGCGAGTTAACTGAAGCTCAGGCATTAAATTGGCTACTACAGTAGATGCTCGATGCAGTAAAGTAATAAAAACCAGGCCCGTTTATTTACTCTTTCGAGACTGTTCATTTTTTTCGAGCGGGGGCTTTTAAAGGCTTTATAATGGGGAATTTGATCCAAAATTCACATTTTGTTCGATATGAATGTTTTTAAATTTATTTAAGCTTTAAAAAAGCTTTCTATCAGATTAAAAAAACAGAAACAATTCCTCAGTGTTCTCAAGTAATCTTATAACATAAGCTTGCGAGACATTTTCATACAAAATACATTTTTACTTGCGATTATAGGTACTATAAGGCAAGTTTTGGATTCGTGCAAAAAAAATTTTTGAGATAACAATCAAACATGATATTACGATGATAGAGAACACCAAAAAAGTGGGTGCCACAATTCTGTCTGTCTGTCTGTCTGTCTGTCTGTCTGTTCGTCTACAGCCTAAACGGCTCGATGGATTTTCTTCAAAATTGGTACTTAGTGGTTTTTGGTGATTCTGCCGACACGTTTTTTTCATTTTTTTTTTTTAAACGAAAAATAACGGTACCTGTCATACATTTTTTTTTGGCAAATTTACATAATCGTATTTTTCTCAAAAACGGCTCGACAACTTTTCTTAAAAAAAATTCAATAAATTTATTTAAGTAAAGGCTTTTTTTGGGTGGAAAACCATTTTTCAAAAATGGTTATTAATGGTACCTCCCAAAGAACCATTTTTTTTATTTTTGATTTTCTTCAAAACAGTACAACCGATTTCAATTATTTTTTTTACACAAAAACTTCCAAAAAATATAAATAGTTTTCTGTACCAACATTTTTGAAAAAATGTTTATTGGATTTTTAAAAAATGTTTCAAAATTTTTTTTTGAAAATCAAATATTTCGAAAACGACATGATCGATTTGTTTGAAACTCGATATTTAAGACTTTTTTAGTACTTTCTAAAATATTTTTAGAAAAAATTTTACATTTATGAAAAAATAACGGTACCTTCCATACAAAAGTTAAAAAACCGCAAAGGAAAATATTTTTTTGCTTAAAAACGACTCCTACGATTTTGATTAAACTTTTTCTTTATACTAAAATTAGTACGATCTACTACCAAAAATTATAAAATTTTACACTTTGCAACTATTAATAGTACCTGTCATAGAACGTATTTTTTTATTTTGAATTTTCTCGTTATCGACTGAACGGATTTAGATGAATTTTTTTATATACAAATTTCAAATAAAATCAAATAATATTGCATACCAAAATTTTCAAAAAATTTTTTTTGATTTTTAAAAAAAGTTTCAAACTTTTTTTTAAAAAAAAAGTTTTTTGATTTTTAAAAAAAGTTTCAAACTTTTTTTTTAAAAATTCGATATCTCAAAAACGGGTTGACAATTTTTTTTTTTCAAATTTTGTTATTATATACCCATTAATATATAGTTTAAATCTGCATACCAAAATTTGTTCTTAAAAATGTTTTAAGAATTTTATATATACAAAATTAATTTAAAAAAAACCGCTCCAACGATTTTAAAATTTTTTTCCCATACAATCATATTCAATCAAGAACTAAGATGGCATTCTTTTTTTCCATCTCAAACTGTCAAAAGAGTTGTTTTAGCTTATTTAAGTGTCGTATTTCATGCTTCTCTACATTTTTCTCTCATAATTTCCATGTTTGTATATACAATGTTCTTAAACTCGCAGTGTCTTGAACATAAGAGCAAGTGCGTGCGACCCAGTCGTGCATTTTATTATATTAAGTTTTCGGTTCACTATTGTGAAAAGTTCACTGAATCGAACGTCTACTGTATAACATAATTGAACCTTGAACTATCGCTGAACCTCAGTAAATCCATCGAAATCAGCCATTAATAATATTTGAACCACGGATCAAAGTTTGAACCACGTTTGTACAACTGGATCTAAGTCTTCTGGCTGATTTAAGAAGTACTTATCTCGCCCCCACCTTGCGTCGAAATTCAACACCACTCAGAAATCGAAAGCTAGCTATAAAATATTTGAAAATTGAAGCAAAAAACTATTTTTATTTTTTAAGTTTAGTCTTTTTTTATGTGAACAGTGATTGGCAGTATAAAATGGTATACCTAACTAAGATGGACCCAGTATTTAATTTTGTGATTCCCACACCTCCCCCGACCATGGCTTCCCAACTATATAAAATTTATCCAAATCGGGCGAATACTTTTTGAGAAAATGATACCACAAATTTCATGATAGGCTATTTGTAGAATTTTTACTATAAAAAATAAACATTCAAATATAAAATTTCTTCCGTCAAAACACTAAAACTAACTTTTTCGATTAAGAATATGAATTCCTTAAGTCAAAAGACTTAAAAAAAAAGTCAATTGACTTACAGTTAAATGACTCCTGTCAACTGATTTACTGACTGTTGAGATTGACTTAAGAAAAATTGACTTACAAGTGACTTAGAAGACCTAAAAAAGTCAAAGAGGACTGCAGTTAATTGAATGTAAGTCAACTGACCGCTTTATTTAACTTATTAGTCAGAATAATAAAAAAGACTTTTTACTGTAGCTTATAAGTTAAAGTCCTTAGTCACAAGTCTAACTTTAAGTCAATGGCTTAAGTCAACTAACTGCGACTTAACTGACTGTAGTCTTTAACCAAAGACCGTATAATACCAAGATACCGCATCTCAACCAACCACCAAAAATCAGCTCTAGATGCGGTCGGTCGGGGGAAGGGAAACATTCCCACGTATTGTATCACATCCTCGTTCACATTCGAACTCACATTCTTACATAACACATACAGACATGCAACCCTTTATTCGCCGCAGACCCACAACTCAGCGACCGCGCCACCGACGATTGTAAAACTTATACATAGACGGGGTTCTCACTCACACATCTATGGGGTCACCACTGGGGTCGTCACAGTACTAGCGCTTTGACTGCGAATTTTTACACTAGATGCAATATCTTGGTATTATACGGTCTTTGCTTTAACTGACTGCAGTCTTTAGTCTTTACAACTCTGCCCAACTGTAGAGTCTCATTACTGCCGAAAAACTTCAAAAAACAAAATGCCAATCTGAGTATATGTATAAAAAATGTAATCCCTATTCTCAGACAAATACAAGAGTAACACGCTAACAAAGTTACCTTCATAAACCACCTACAGGAAAGTTTTCGGTGAGTAGGTACTACAATTTATCATTCTTCCATCCAAAAAAATACCAGTGTCAAGCATGTGAAAAAGGTAAAGAAACGCAAAATGAAGATTATCTGGCCCATTTAAAAAGAAAAGACGAATGTTCAGCTGCAAAGTCCTTAGACAAAGAAAGGGCCATCAAGGATACTTGCAGTGGTCAGAATTGATTCAAATTTTAAATCTGGATATAATTGAACACAAATTTCTAGAAATTGGACACAGTTACATGGAGGTTGACAGCATGCACAGTGCTATAGAAAAGCAAAAGAAGAATTTTCCAGTATATACGATTCAAGACTGGCTAACTATATTCTGACTCGCACGTTCCAAGGGACTTAAAATCAAAAGAGATTCATATAATATAACCCAGATGTGGCATACTGATTTATCAAAACTATCCGAGATTATAAAAAACAAAAATTTGGACTAAAACGGAGATAAGGTGAACTGGTTGAAAGTAAAATCTTTTATTCAGTCTTAAAGATTTTTTGTGACCTTTAGTCATATATGCGTTTCGCCCAGGCAAGACAGTTTGGCGCATCAGTTAGATGCTGTCGTTACCCTTCTAAGACGCAATATTTTGGTCGATGTTTATCAACACTAATAAAACTTGCAGCTCAAAAACACTGCAAATTATATTCTTCTAGGAGAATTTGGTTAAATTCATGCACCTAGAAATGAATAGAGAGCCCGTGGTCTGCTTAGTGTACGAATATAAAGAAGAAAAACACAAACAATAAGAGAATTATTGTTTTTGTTTTAATTTTTGTGGACTTTATTGAATTAAATTCAGTTTTAAAGATTTTCTTATGACAACTCCCCAAAAAAAAACAACACCCTCTAACAACAGATATTTTAATAGACTTCTTATTATTGATTTTCATGACAAATGAACTATTGATGGCAAGTTTCATTGACGGACCATTATTTTCAACTGGTTTTCGGTAATATTTAACTTTTATACTGAAAAAATAGCCACCGTTACATAAAAATTACAATAAATTTTTTTCACGGGGGCCGTATCGACTTGGTTTTAGTGTCATTTGATTCAACACTCAAAACTACCTTAAAAACATGTGTCATATGCTTAGGTTGCATCAAAGTAAATTTTACTGTTTGATACACCACAATTTCCCCCCCTCTCCCCGTCAAAAAAACACCCTTTCATGTGAAATATTTTTAATAGACTCCTTTGATGTTTCATTCTAATACTACATGAAACGTTTTCACCAAGTTTCATGATGGTACAAATTTTTTCTTATTCGAAAGACTTTTCGTATTACATATTTTACCTGTACTCTCAGTGAAGTGAGCAAGAAACATATTTTTTTGTCCAAGAGTCAGAGCAAAAAAGCACCTAGGTTCATAAAGCAATTTATTACTGAATTGATGTTCTTGATAGAATATATTAAGAGCATTAGCCACCATCACCAACGCATTTTATCAAAAATCAGGTGAACCGTGCATCATTCTTTTATTTGTTTTTTAAATGAAGCTAATACTCAATTCTTATTATTGTTTTTTTTTACAGATATTAACATGGACTCAACTTCAGTAGCTGGTTTTGTATAATTACGGAAAGTTCATGTGATTATACCTAGCTCCTTTAAGAGATTTACTTCAATAGTTTTGCAAATCTGATTTTTTGCGGGACTTTCGGGGACCGTTCTGAAAATGCGGCACAGGCCTATCAAATGCGGGACGGTCCCGCAAAATGCGGGACGTTTGGTCACTATAGGTCAGTGTTTTTCAAACTGTGGGTCGCGACCCTCTAGGGGGTCGCAAAGAATAACTAGAGGGGTCGCGGTCGCAAGCCATTAGGTACAAGGTACTAAAAAAATTAAAACACAACATTTTTTAGTGAGACGGTTGCAACTGTTTTTCTTTAATTAAATGTTCAAAACTTGGTTGTATATTTGAGGCGTTAACAATAAAAGCATTTTACTATTGAAGGAAAACAACGTGAGTTCACATAAGAGTATGAAGTGGTGAATGGCACTAACAATCTTAAAGCCTTTTTTGCCAGCTCTAGATATTTTCTTCTTCTCTTATCTTCTCTTAATCCTGAAATTATCAATGGTTTTTACTGAATTCAGAGCATACCATCTCAAGCTAAATCTAAAAGATTTTCTGTCATCTTTATCGATGGAAGATCGGCCAGATGGACTGATATATTAAAAAAAGGATTAAGTATCTATGTATCTCTGTCCATTTCCACCTTCAGAATAGAGATCTGAGATGTCACTTAATGGTTTTTCTCCAAATTATGCAAACTCTCATGAAACGAATGTGAGAGCTTACGGTCATGGCATGAATTCATCTGATGATATTCAATTTTAAAAGGTAATGATCTGATGATATTTCGTCGAGAATTTTCTGAACCCAGGGAAAAGAATCATAATTTTTTGTTTTGCAAATACTCTGAACCATTGAATAAATATAAATAGAAGGTGACACCGGGCAAAATGGCCGCATGATTTTATAGTAGCTCTGCCTTCGCTTTAAATATTATGATGAGGTTGGTGTATAACATAAAATTAATTTCCTTAATTATAAAAAGTTGGTGTATTCGAAAGGGAATTTTTCAATAATAGCATTGTTTGTTATTTTTGTTTATTATGAATTGCTATGGAAACGATGGGTGTCAGGACGATTGTAGTGTCTGCTTTGGATGTTAGCTGTGTTCTAATATGAAATTTAAATTTTCTTTAGAATTTGTAGTTTTGAATGATTTTCGTTGCCTTTTCAAATTTATTTTTTTTTTCAAAGCTTAGTACCTTATATAAATAATAAATGTACTGATTTTCTTGATACGAAAGCTGCATAGCATTGCTGAGGTATCCAACTTGAGTTCAATTGATCTGATCATTTGGATAAAGTTTTTAATATACAGGAGATAAAATAAGCTACATATATTCTAGTACCACTTTTTTGAGATAGGCATGGGAGAAGAATATAGGTTGGTAAACAGAATTTCCAAACGCCAAAAACTTTTTATTAATGTTTAGAAAATCGTTCGATTTTATGATGAATATTTTAAAGATAAGAAGGTTTTTGTATACATAATACAAATTCTATATACTACTGAAAAAATAATTCAACAATTCCAATCCTTAATGCTTAGTCTTCTACTTGGCTGATTTATTTCAGTAGTACTATATAGAATTTGTATAGTAAAAAAACGTTATAGGAGCTATGCCCGGCCCCGGACAAAGAAACTTCCAGCTTAATGATTAGGAACTCTTATCTTGTTAGATATAGTTTACAGTGGTTTTTTGCCAAAAAATTAAACTGAACTTAATACAAATTGCGTATGACAAAGGCCCGCACTATGTCACTGATGAGCCCAAGTGAGTAAGCCGGACGAAACGCCATTTTTTGAACTAAAGGCCATAAAAAGCTATTTTAAATATTCATATTCAAGTTTAAGTAGATGTTAAGATGTAAGTATAAGAACTAAAAATAAAAATATTACCGTCATTTACTTTGAGCGCTTCTAGTAACAGCTACTTTGGCTGTGGAATGCAACACCAAAATATGAATATAGGGGTCTGGTACGTGCGTTTTGATATCGATTGAATCGAAAATCGAGGAACTGAAAAAAAGAGATATAACAGACTAAGTTCTTGTACTACTTACATTACAATTTTGTTTATGACATCAGTGACGGTACAGACGTGTTGTTTACACAAAATAATCAAATAGGTACCGGCCGGCGCGTGGTTGAAAACGAAATTAAAAACTTATTGGGGCATATTCATAGATGTAGTTTACGCATTATTACTAGACAAACCTGATGGAGATTATCTTATAGAGTTATAAGGTTTTGTTTAGCAACAACTTATAATTTTTAGAAAACTTTTACTTTGTTTGAGACTAACGTAATTTTTTTGATTGACTAAATAATAATTGAAATAATGTGATTCTAAGATGTTATGGCCATAAAAAGAGAGGAGATCTCAAAATTAATACAACAACTACTGAGCAAGTAAAATCGTTTCGAACTTTGTATTAAGTTAATTAATTTCAACAAATTGTCGGAACTGTTACTAGCTCACTAATATATATCAGGTAGTCATCTAACTGATGAGCCCAACTATCGTACCTGGGCGAAACGCAATCATGGAGTTGAGCTCACTTGAACTTTTAACTTTGATAATTCTTATTTTAATTATAACTCTTTCAGAACCATTACCATTTTTAATAAATTTGGCTAAACTTCGAATAATTTTGAATGAAAAACAACAACCTGTGTGTGTTACCACCAAGCTGTTTAGCATGGAGTTATAGCTGTTTAACGAGTATTTCGTTTTGCTCATATTTATTGAGAAGCCCTTTGCCGTAATCTGGGAGAGATCCATGAATCAAGTGATTCAAAAGCCGATACACAACACACCGTGGCACTGAGGCCAGATGATTAGACCAATCCCAATGCAGGGCCCGTATAACGAATTACGATTATCGTTCAAAATCCATCGTTTTCGTTACATTGCGATTTAGTCCAGTCATATTGTGTTTTTAGCATTTATTTTATTTATTTAAATAGTGGAGAAGTTTTGATTTGTTCCCTGCTTTATGGTTTCGAGGGTGGTGAATCGGAATCTGAGGTTTTCGAATAAAATTTCGTGACGCAACGTGGACAAAAATGCAAAAAATGATGCAAAAGTGGATTTTTTGGGAGGTTTTTACTTATGGCTTGAAAACTATCCATTATTCGTGAATTACATCAGAGAGCAATTGAAAGTGTTATGCCGCGAAATAAAAGATTTGTCGAGCTTCGTTTTATTAAATAAAGAGGTATCTTTATTGTTTGGAGTTTTACTTAAGACTAACTTACAAAAATTAAATGTGGAAATATCAACCACAGATTTACTCTTATACATATGTACGTATAGATAAACAAATGCATCAAATATGAAATTCATATTGGATGCTTAAACGAGATAAAAAAGTGAAGTGGTGTGTATAAACATTCTGTCTTAAATCAAAATGAATTTAATGATGAGACGTTTTGGTCTCTACTTGAAATATAAACAAAATTGAAACAACACTTGAAAAGTATAGTGTTACTATGCTGCCGTGTTAAGAAGAAAAAACGTAACTGACTTTTTGGCTGTTTTGAGTTAGGGCCAGTTTTCACATCTTTGATATGTCTGCTATTTTATTCTTTAAAAATAAAAGCCCTTACTTGCTTTTGTAATGGCTTAAAACGCTTAAGAAAAAATGACGTTCGTTCAAAGAACTTATGCTTTTTTAGGAAAAATTGACGTTGTAGCACTCAATTTAAGAAAAAAAAAGTGACTACCATACAAGCATAAGTACATCTGATAAATAATCAAGTCAAAAAAAAAAATTGATTCACTTGTAAATACGACAGAAAAACACTCAACAACAAAACAAAACAGATAGAGATTAAAACAGAAAAACGCGTTTATCTCGAAATGTCAAAAATACACTTACGTTTTTTCTTCTTAACACGGCAGTATGCAAAATATACAAATCGAAGTACGAAGTCAACAGACAAGAGACTTTTAGACAATGGCTCTATAGCGATGATTTGAACAAAGAAACTTTATGATGAAGAATAAACATTCAAAATGCAGACTTATTAAAAACGAAATTTACCATCATGCTTATGCATAACAAAAGCATAAACAATTTCCAAAAAATCTCTGTTTTAGGTTTTTGTTCTGCGGCAACCCATTTGGACTCAAGCGCTAGTTGAGAATTGACGTGTTTTTACTGTTTCCAAAAATCCACTAGAAAACACTAATTTACTACTTTGCGTGACAACATTTGAATGTTTGTCTTTAACATGAACCAAGACATACTTTTTTGGTGGTTTTTGATGCGCTGATTTCGAATCTGGCCTAGAAATTGCTCTAGCACGTCACGTTTTTAAGATATTTAAATCTAAACATAAAAAAGGAATGCGTTTTGATGCAAATTGTTTAAAAAAAACTCGCGGTAATTTCTTTTTTCGAATTAATGTTTATGGTCATTCTAAAGTATGAACATTTTGCTTCGAAATTCTTTTTGAATCTTCCAAATACCTTCATTCATCATTGAGAAAATCATTAATTAGTTGTTAGCTTTCGTCTTAAACAAGATAGAATGAAAGTACGCTAAATTCATACATTTTAATTAAGGATTTCTTAGAGAGAAAAAGGAATAGCCTAGGAAAATAAGACAAACAAATGGCAAAACTTCGAAAAAATTCCGTCAAAGCTGAAATTCGGTGGAGAGCTTTGTTTTGACGTCTTCAGCATTTCCTTAAAAGTTCCGTAGATTTGGGCCGGGGTAAAATTCAAATGTTTCTTTATTTCACGAAAACTAGCAGTTTTTTTGAAAGAATGTGTAGCTTATGTAATCTTACACGAAAAAGATTAACATATTTTTTTCATACAATTAATAGATTCAGAGAAAATCGTGCAAGAACTTCATGGTGAAGCTAATTTTGTCAAAAAATGTATTAAAATTTCATTAATCGATGGGCAAATTTTTTTGTACGAATTGTGTTTGGCAATATCTTCTCAATATAAAACCAAGTTTGTGGGTTGCCTGCCCGGGGTAAGGAGAAGGCCGTCATCTTGGAAAAGAAAGTGATTTGGTTTTTATTCAACAGCTCGATCGAATTTTATTTTACGAAAAAATAATGACAGAATAACATTAAAGCATTTATCAAATACTGATTTTTGAACACAGTGTATGGACTGTTATCAAGACCAAAACCAACGTCTATCTAGGTATGTATCTGTCGATGCTTCATGACAAATCGCTTCAGGTCTGAATTCACCAACTAAAGCTTCATATGCGTGGATACTCCTACAGAGGAGAAACATTATGACATTAAGACATCAATAAGAGCTTCTGAGCAAGATGTTATAAGTAATGTCCTAGCAATGGACCTGTTGCACTTCTCATGGTTGAAGCCACGCACTTTAGCTTCCGAAAGGTGACAAAACGGTTTCAAAAACAAAGTGTTTATCTTGTTTAAAATATGACTTACTCTACTGAGCCAGTACATGCGTATGTACAGTACATATGTCGCTACATCCCTTATTAAAATCTAAGAGCAAAAACTATTTTTCGCAGAAATAATACAAGAAACTAAACGAAAATGAACCCTCCACCCTGCATAAATAATCAAAATCAATAAGTCTCTAAGCTTCCCACATATATTTTTTTTTATCTAAACACATTATGAAATAATAATAAGACTATCCTCAAATAATTTTGTTCTCTATTTCAATAAGAAAAATAAAATCTTCTGCTTAGCTTGAAAAATCATAGTCATGGCAACAAAAAAAAAAACAAAAACAACCAATACCAACATACCTTAACACAAATTGTAAACAAAATTTAAATACAAAATAATAAATTGACCCATAATCGTCATGGAAACCAGTAATAAAGGAAATATTAAATAAATAAATATCCCTTTGAGAATTGGTTTGCGTACGCAAAAGTTTCATAATTTCTATTTATTTGTTTCTATTGGCCATAAACCTTCTAGTAGCGCTTTGAGTAATGCGGTGTCACTTCTATTTATATTTATTCAATGCTCTGAACACAAACGAAGTTTTGCGAGTAGTTCTCTGATTTTGTCTTTTGCAGTAATAATATTTTCTTGTCTCCCTCGGAGGTTCGTGTTCAAGATGTTTAAGTGGTCAAGAAGATCAGATAGAAATGATAATTTTAAAAGCCAAGTTCGGACAGAAAATGATTTGATTATCCAGATTTTGGCCTTGTAGTCCACATCCGGGGCCTTAAAGATAAAACAGTGAATCGAAACAAAAAATATGAATGCAACTTCGAGGGTAATCGTGTTAGCCGAAATTGGTTTTCACCCTTCCCTATAAGCTCCTCGGATTACATATCACGGAATCCATTTGAGTGTTTAGTTCACCCTGCCAGACCATTTACAAAATTCAAGATTCTAAGTGAAAAACAGTTTTTTTTTTACAGTTTGGCAGGGCGAACTTTACTCAAATGATCTCAGATTCCGTGATATAGGATCCGAGGAGCTTATCTAGGGAGCTTATCCAATTTCGGTTAACACGATTACCCTCGATTCACTGTTTTATTTTGAATAGCCTTTAATGAAACTTTCGATGCCTATAGGTACTTCTTTTTTTGTTATCAATCACACTCAGAATCTGCTATGGGCTCTTAATCTAAAAACACCTTTCCTTTTGACAACCATCTGAGCTCTGTTTGACAAAGGAGATTTTGATGGGCTCGATTCATGTTACTTTTTAAATAACTGACAAAGTAGGTGCCGTGAAATAACGCCGAGCGAAATAAAGCCGAATGTCGAAATTCGGCTTTATTTCGCTTCACTAAAGTGAAATAACGCCGAATTTTATCGTTCGGCCTTATTTCGCTTTGAAAAGTGAAATAAGGCCCATTCGGTGTTATTTCACTTTTCAAAAGGATTTACATATTTAATTAGTTTAAAAATTTAAAATTTCTAGATTTTTTAAATGCAAAAGAAACTTTACATACACCAACCTCGCACCCACCCCAAATCCTATAGTGAGCCCAAGCAGGGGCTCACTGTTTATTCACGAATTTTAAAATTTCACAAACCTAATAAATCCTCTCCTTTATTTGGTTTGAAAATTTTAAAATTCGCGAATAAACAATGAGGTATGTATAGGGGGGGCATGCTGCCCCCCTGCAACCCCCCTGCTTGGGCTCGCTATAAGATTTGGGCTGGGTGCGAGGTTGGGTGTATGCAAAGTTTCTTTTGTATTTTTATAGAATCTGGATTAATGAAACTTAGAAATAAAATCGAATTTTTAATTTGTTTGGTTCGGCTTTATTTCTCAGTTAACATTCGGCTTTATTTCACTTTGCCACAGCGAAATAAAGCCGAACGCTAAAATTCGGCGTTATTTCACTTGAGTGAAGCGAAATAAAGCCGAATTTCGACATTCGGCTTTATTTCGCTCGGCGTTATTTCACGGCACCGACAAAGTATATGAATGTGGGGGGTCGCCAGGATTTTTTTACTAACAAAGGGGTCGCGTACTCAAAAAGTTTGAAAGACACTGCTATAGGTCAAGGGAGTGATTGGTAATTGGGCTAGTTGTAAAAACCTTTATTTTTTTTTGAGAAACTTTTTGTTTTTGGGAGTATGCACCGGCACCGGTTTTTATTAGAAAGCCTATTATTTTCTCGCTTCGCTGACAGATGACAAACAACATCTATCTACGGGTTAGTCGAAATTTTTGCGTTGACGTGAGTTGTTAATTTTATTGCTGCTTTCAAATTATTTGAATTCTAAAAGATATTGTAAAATAAACATAACATTCCAAATTAAGTACAAATCTCTTTATAAACATTTTTGTATGATTTGTAAATGAATGTATTTTTTCCCTTTAACAATGAAATACAAAAGTTATTGGCTGTTTTCAATTTCCCCATTTGTTGCCTCCCATGGGTTAAAAACGTTAAAATGGGGGTGAAAGTAAACACTTAGGGGAAGTTGTTAATGTGAACTTTTAACTACTAAATGATTCCACTAATAGTATAATTAAAATTATAAAGAATGCCACGTGTTTTTTATCAAAAGTATTTTTTTTAATCTGTGCCTATTATTTTAAATTAATTTTTAAAATACTGGCACATCGGTCATCGGTGTGTTCCTATTCCCACAGTTGCCTTTCGAGTTCGAGAGAATATTTCATTCTTTAGCTGAGACAAGATAATTTGGCCAAGATAATTTGCATCAAAAATTCATTTGCAGAATGATCTCAAACGCAAACGGCAAAAATCTTCTGTTCGAAAAGGCAAATACAAGCTTTACTGCATTTGCAATAAGTTGGATAATGCAGTATGCTAAAGTCACATGTTCAAAAACATCATCTGTGGTCTGTGGGTGCAATTCTGTAGTAAACATATTTAAGAAGCTTGAGAACGTCTTACGTGTTTAGTAGACAGTGTCTTATAAAACAATTTGCGCATGGGTTGCCTGTCGAAAAATGGTCAAGGCATAGGGTTGCCAAGCAATTATTCTCAATTTTTTTTTTTTTTCAATTATCTGCCCCAGCTTAAACGGTAAGCTTTAAAGATATACAAAAAATACCATATAAAGAAAATTTTATTAAAATATTATAAACTCTTATCATCTAAGCTGGGACAGGTAATTGAAAACCCCCAACGCATGCGCAAATTGTTTTTTAAGACACTGCCTACGAAACTGTGTACCGCTCGTATGAGTGAGTTGTCCTTTGGCGGGATCTTCTATAAGGTGTAGATATTACATCCAACGGTCCAACTTCTCATCGGCAGTGACTGCAGTAAGTCGTTTTCTGGTCGCTCTCCAATCTTCTTAGTTTAATAATACGGAATAATATTGCCATCAAAAACGTATCTTAAAAGGCTCAGCTGAAAAAGGTGAGATACATCGGTTCATCAAAAAATATTAAATAACTTCGTGAAATGGAAAATCAGGAAAATGGAAAAATGTGGTCTACATTTGGCAGCCAAGAATAAATTTTATAGAATGAAAAAACATTTTTAATTACATATTACTAAATTCATATTTTATACTTCATTCGTTCTTGTCCAGGAAGGGGAGGGGGGGGGGCAATTGCACCACAACTACTTGCATACAATTAGTTTCTCGACTATTCTGAGTAAACTATATCGTCCTAGAATTTTTTGTAAATTTGTAATAATGTTATAAAAACCTGTACCAACAACAATATATTATATACTCACTTTCCCGTTCAAATTATTCATCAATCCGGCATGCTAACGCCAATACCTATTCATATAGTTGAAAACAAAAATACAATAATTTATTGCACTTAAAAGAAATCTTAGTCAACATCACCATCATGAAGAGCATCCGATAACCTTTAGGGACTTTCATGTTAACGCCTTTCTGAGCATCAGCACAGCAAGTCCACTTATTCTGTTGCCTGGGGGATAGTTTTCAACTTAATCTTCATAAACCAATTCTTCTAATATCGACCCTGCCTCGGTCGTACCTAACATAATGTAGCTAGCAAGTTTGTTGTGCTTATATTTAGCTTGCATGTGTTGTCAGTAATCTGAAAAAAAAAAAATGAATCGAAAGATGCATGATACGGATACCAATTTAAATTTACCGGGTGATTCGCATAATAGCTAAGTAAGATGATTTGAACTGCAATGTATTTCTTATGTTGAAAATCTAAATTTTGAAGAAACAACCGACTGCTGGAAGTATATCGTCATTGATACTGCAATAAGTCGTTCATTTGTATGTACATGTGCCATGAAATTGGGTCCAGGTCCTTTTTGTGCTATTTTTCTTACAAAAAATGAGAGAAAAAGTAAAATGTGTGAATTTGTATCTTGAAATTTTGCTGATTCCAATAGATTTTTTTTTTTTTGAGCACTTTAAATCTTTTGAAATGCCAAACAAAATCTAGTTTATCTGCGGTATCGTCAATGATTCAAGTAGATTTTGAAATCTTGTCACTCGAAATTGAGATTTCAATTCGGTTGAAAAGGCTATTAGGTGCCAGTTATAGATAGCTATCATTGAAACTCATCATTGAAAACTTTAATGATTGATTTTGAGACGTTCAGAAAGCAAAATCATTCATTATTTTGATGGACGATTACTGCTCAAGACTTCAAAAATATTTCTAGTCAAAAAAAAAATTTCAAAGAGGCCCAACTTTCCACAAAAATTGACTATTGATTTTTCAATGATCATTGGTAAGGTAGTTCAGTCATCGAAATAAGAAAAGTCTTTTTATGTGGAAAGTTGGACCTATTTGAATTATTTTTTTGGCTATATATATGAATTAAGTCTTAAGGTTTATTTTTCCATAAAAATAATAAACGATTTCCTTTCCTAAGCGTCTCAAAATCAATCATTAAAATTTTCAATGATGAGTTTCAATGATAGCTATAACTGGCGCCTTAGATACCGACTTATAAAATCTAAATATTTTCCCCATTTAAATCCAAATGATTTAAATTGGAAATATAAAACTGTGATAAGGGATATCTCTTTGCTTTAAAATTAAAGTCTCATGTTCTTAGAACCTTTTCTAAAGAGCCATATTATTACATAAATTGGTAAAGTTTTATTAATCAATTGTGCGAGTCCTAAATGTCAAACAATAGGACAAAATAAAAAACCTTGGCTCATTCGAGCCCACCCTGTATAGTACATATGTACTACCGTATCATATATGAGAACATGGGGAGCTGAAGGAACCGAAACTAAACGGTGCAGTACGAATTATATATATTTCCAATTATCATAAGCTAGAGAATGGCGAAACGCTGCTGTTTATTTCCACAGAGACTATGAATTCTAATTTATTACGGTGAAAAATTCAAATAATAGGAAGCACTCATGGGGACGAAGCAAAAGGGAATATTTTAACTCACGCACTTCTATAAGGATATTGTTTTTACTTCCATTTTAAGGGACAGTTAACTTCAAGCATGTACATTAGGGTGGTGGTTAAAAAAAAGATCATCCCGGATGGGCCCAAATCGTCTATAATTTTTTTTTTTTTTTTTTTTCCGTGGGTAGGTGCAAAACCTGCATCAGGCTCTATGAGGACACGCGTGCTCATAGAAGTGTGAGATTCTTACTACACTAAAACCACCTCCACTTCCCGATTGCAACTAAGTTGAAACTTATCTAGCAATTTATTTTTAACGAAGTTAAGTAACGTGTTGCAGGTAACTTTCCGGTGAAAGTTTCTGCTTATTCCGCGATTTTAAAGCGGTTTTGTGTTCACCGCACCAAGTCGGAAGGTTTTGTTCTTTGCAGACGGCGTACTAAATTCGACTCGTCAAGAATGTCAATAGTCGTTGGATTAGCGTGATCTAATAGCCGATTTCTATGTTTTCTCGCGAAACTCTTAATTTCGTCTCGAACCGTAGGAATCCCGAGATCCCTGTGAAGATCTTCGTTTCTTATATACCATGGTGCATTTACAAATGACCTAAGCAATTTATTTTCAAACGTTTGTAAGTTATTTAAATTTGTATCGCAGGTACAACCCCAGAGTTGTATACCATAAGTCCAGACAGGTTTAAGTACCTGCCTGTATAAAATCAACTTATTATCAATACTAAGCTTGGAATATTTACCGAGTAGCCAGTTCATATCTCTTATTTTACTTTTTAATTCTTCGCATTTCTTTTTTACGTGCGGCTTCCATTTTAATTTCGCGTCTAGAGTCATTCCCAGATATTTTGCTTCATTCGCAAATGGTACACGACCGGTATTAAGAAAGACGGGCAATCTATTTATTTTTTTATACGTAAAGTCCACATGGACTGACTTTTGTTCATTTAGCGCTATTCGCCATGTTTTTGTCCACTCATTAACATTATTAAGAGCATTTTGTAATTTAATCGTAGCTTCGTTAATCGTTTTGCCTACTGCTAGTATTGCAGTATCATCAGCAAACGTTGCTACGATAGTGTCTTCTGTTTGAGGTATATCACGTGTAAATAGAAGGTACAGAACTGGACCTAAAACACTACCTTGTGGTACCCCAGCCACTATTTCTTTGAAATTAGAAATTCATTTCCGTGTCTTACACGAAAAAGTCTGTTTTCTAGATATTCGTTAAGAATTTTATAAAGTCCTTCAGGCAGAACTTGTCGTAATTTGAATTTGAGGCCTTCGTGCCACACCTTGTCAAACGCTTGCGACACATCCAAAAAGACCGTCGAACAAATTTTCTTTTCTTCAAGAGCTCTCTCAATTACATCAGTTATTCTATGCACTTGATCAATTGTTGAATGCTTGCTTCTAAATCCGAACTGGTGTTCAGGTATTAATCGTTTCTCTTCTATTATAGGCTGCAGGCGCAGGAGTAGTATTCTTTCAAAAATTTTCGATATTATTGGAAGAAGCGAAATCGGTCTGTAAGAATTCTTTTCATGAGATGGTTTGCCAGGTTTCAAAACCATTATTACTTCCGCAACTTTCCATTGGCTTGGAACATATTCTAGCCTTAGAGCGGCATTTATTATGTAAAGGAGGTTAATTAATCCTTTATGAGGAAGCATTTTTAATATTTCCGCTGTTATTAAGTCATACCCCGGAGCTTTATTAGACTTTAGCTTCTTTATTTCTCTGTTCAATTCAGCGAGCGTAGCATTTCTGGTTCTGTAGTTCTCACTTGAGCTAAAACTCATATTAATATTTCCATTGAGTGCTTGCCCATCAGAAGGTTTAAATGTTTCTTCCAAGTAATCGGCGAATACCGCCGCTTTCTCTTTGTCACTTTTAGCCCATTCGTTTTGGCTTTTCTTAATCGGGGGCACTGGGAGCTTTGGTTTTTTCGTTGTTTTTATAGCTTTCCAAAGTGAGTAGTTGGAATCTTTCCCAGCTGACAAGCTTTCAAGGTAATTTTCAACTTCACGGTTTTTGAAATCTGATATCGCTGTTTTTAGCATATTACACAAGCGATTTAAATGAGCTTTGTGTTGGGGTTTTTTGCACGGGTTCTTTTATTTCCTGTGGATATTTTATATCTTTATAGCGCGGCGTAACCTTTTGATAAGGCGTGTTATTCCACGCTGCTTTTTGTATTATATCAACAAAGGTATCTACTGCATCTTCAAGCTCAAGAGGCGTTTGTAATGATACCCTCAATTCAACGTTGTCCTCGATTTCTTTCTTAAATCCTTCCCAGTTGGTTTTACCGTTTGTTAACCTGGGTGGTTTTTCAATTTTGACAAGGCTTTCGCTCATAGTGAGTATGACTGCAGAATGATCTGAGAAGAGATCATGGCCTTCTGAGATTTCAATACGGTTGGAGGGTATTCCTTTTACCATAAACAAATCGATTAAATCAGGTATTTTTGACGGCTCAGTTGGCCAGTAAGTTGGCTTTCCGGTCGAATGAAAATGAAGAAAAAAAAAATTCCCTAATTTTTTCAGATTCTTATTTTCATACCCTATAGTCGCTGTAGGGGTAAATTAAATTTCCCCTTTTTTTGCATACTAGAAAATTCGCGTAATATCTGCCAAAAAAATTCAGAGCATGTAGGTGAAAACTATACAAGAAAAAAAGCTACAAAACATTACTGCAAGTATTGCCGTCGTTTTTTAATTAATTTCTTTCTATTTTATGTAATTATTTAATTAAATTGCCCCTCCCTTTTTTTTCTTGTCTATTTCTTACCTACATGTCCCGAATTTTTCGGCAGATTTTAAGGGAGTTTCAAAAAAAAGGGGACATTTAATTTACCCCTACAGCGACTATAGGGGATGAAAATAAAAATCTGAAAAAATTAGGGAATTTTTTCTTCTTCATTTAGAGCTGATTTTGGCCCATCCAACACCCCCTGAAAAAATTAGAACATTTTTTGTTCTCTATTTAGTCATCTGATGCCAATCCAACTTGGAAATTCATAAAAGCCCAATATAAGGACTATCCTATTGTAGGTATATGAACATGATGCGAATCCAAACATATCCTCAAAAGGATTGAATGGTTCTCTCAAACTTGGTGTGTGTGTTAAGATTTTTCTCGTGATTGCTTATAAGATAAATATTTTGTAGGCACACCTATTCATTTTATCCTAGGATAAGGATATATCCTCGGAAACACTTTTTTATCTTAATGTTGTTAGTCAATTTATTCAAGTTTTTATAAATACGTGAATAATCATGAAAAATGCAAATGACGTTTTAATTGTACCGGAAACACATTAGCAAAAGTATAGGCTTATTTTTTTAAACATTGAAAATGTTTGTAGGGTCGTTTTGAGTAATAACAGGTAATATGAGATGAACGCTAGCGTATATGGGGGTACGACAGAAAATTTGGTTGGTGTTACCATTCATTTTGGAATGAACAAATATGTATAGAAGATGAATGCAAGCGGATAAGGAGGGAACGATTGAATTTTTGGCTGGTGTTACTAAAATGAACAATATGAGTTTTAACTACATATAGCTAGGTACATATTACTATAATTATAAAATGCAAGAGCTAGTGCAGTCAGCAGTGCATTGTGCTTCTAAAACTATATCTAAGCGTTTGTATATAAAGAAAGTTTATATACATACATTATACATACATACAAAGTCTAAGCGTTGAAAATTTGTTGAAAATGTTTATGATAGGAAAATAATGTAGAGGTGCAATATGACGGAGTTTTTGTAAATTCGAATTATGACGTATTTAAAATATGGTTTTTATGTGAAATGGTCGAAAAAAAAAAAAAACAAATGAGAAGTGCCAGAGTAATATTTTGTTTTTGTTTATCGATGGTTAAGTTTAATATAAAAATTTCATAAATATATTTTGAAATTCCGAAAAAATTGAAATTTCAAAATTAAAAAAATAAATGGTTCACAAATGCTACACATCTGAGTTAAGGCTGATTGTAATAAATTTTATAGTTTAAGAAAGATGATAAAATTACATATAGTATAAGCTGCTGGGCCACTGCAAACAAGACCAAAAAACAAGGGAAAACAACCATGGTATGACTGGGAGTGCGAAGCTGCAAGGAAAAAAATCTTTTGCGTATCTTAGTCTATTAAGAAAAGAAGGCCCCACCCACGCCAAACTTATGTATCAAGACGCAAACAGATTGTTTAAAGCTATCTGCAAGCAGAAACAAAAAGCATATGCACTAGAAATAGCAGCGAAGCTCAGCATCGTAAATGACAGTAGAGAGTTCTGGAAGATCGCGAAGACCTTAAATAAATTACCTTTTGGAAGTTGCATAAAAGTTGAAGCTCCTGTTATGGCCGAATACTTCAAAAACCTGTTAAACATGAACCTTTCTGGGGACTCAATACAGTATGCGGTACCATTTGTTGAAATTGAAACCCTAGATCGACCTATTACTCAGTTGGATGTAATCCGAGTTATAAACCGCTGTAGCCCAAATAAAGCCCCAGGTGAAGATCGTATTCCCTACGAATTCTTCAAAAACGCGACGAATGCCTTCTATGAAGAACTAACACAGACGTTTAACCTCATTTTCAACACTTGCGAACATAGGCGTAGGAAGGGGGGAGCGGAGGTGGGCAGTGCCCACCTTAAAAACTGAACTGCCCACCTTAGAAAAATCGACTAAACTTTTCTGGTTCTACAACCCACCCAAGAAGCAAGATTGAGCAACTGTGAATGAAATTTCAGACACGAAAATTAAAATTTTGCCTACAGTTATAGTTGGTCGTCACATAAAAGCTATTGTTGCCCACCTTAATTTTGTTTGTGTTTACACATTGCATCACTGTCCGGGAAGCCTCAACACGCACAAACCTACCGGTTTAAATTTGTCTCAAACCTGAACCTTGAAGATGAGTAGGTTTAGAGGTTTAAAAAGCGGAATCACCTAATGCAAGATATTTGGAGTGCGTTCAGATTAAGTATTACGATGGCTCCATCCAGCAAAATATTAAATTATAAAACGAATGTTAGGTTTACCTGAGTCAAAACTTGGAAAAAATATGAAGATTTGAATTCAAAAAATTAAAATCACCAAAAGCTAAAAATATTGCCTGTTTTGTGTAAGTCGCCAAATCGATTTTCATGCCACCAAATGAAAATTCAAATCGTCTGTTTGGCGATAAATCGCTACATCTGACAAATTTGGAACATGAACCGAAACGTAATTCGATTTGGTTTGTTTAAAATTAAAGCTTACGGTTCTGTTTCGGTATCAACTCGTTTGTCATCGACTCATTCTTTACGTAGATTTAGCTCTGTAACAGACAAATCAAACCGAATAATTGGAATTTTATAAAAAAATCTAAACCGAGTTGCTTCTAATTATTGCCTGCGGAAATGTGGATGAATTAAAAACCTCAACAAAATCAGAAATTTTTAGTTTTTTACTGTTTTACAAAAAGATGATTTTAGGGTAATTGGGTGACATTTGGATCAAAATACATTTTTTCTATGCCAGTACCTACACTCTACAGACAGTACAGTCCATACCTTTGAAACATTAAGGTAAGGAATGATTTTAAAATTTGGTTTGAAATAGAAAAATTTTGACAAAAGTATGAGATTCCTTTAAAACCTATACGAGTATCAAAAAGGAGAAGTCAAGAAAAACAAATTTACTTTCCAGCAACAGTTGTGCCGAAAGCAATACACTTGATTTGGCATCCCTTATCGAAACAGAAGTTTGTTGGAGAATAAATATTATAATTTGTACCTTTGTAGATTTTTTAATCAAGTTTTTTTTTTTAATGCAGCTTTGATTTGGTTTTAATGGTCTAGTATTTAAATTCATATTTTGAAGTTTCTTTTCAAAATGCGATCAAAGTTTTAGTGGAAAAATGTATTTTTCTTTTCAATAAATGACTCAAAAGACAAGCCTTGTTTTAAAGAAAAATCAAATTGAATAATGTTTATACTCACAATTTAAATTTATTTGACAGTTTCTAAAAATTCTTAATAGTTGGAAATATGCTTTAAATAAAATGCAAAGTTCGTCAAATATTAGAAAACCGATGCCGTTGTCCAAGTAAGATAACTTTAGAACAAGGGTGAGTAAAGTTTTTAAAGAACTTTTTGGAGTAGGACAGCTATCAAAGTTTATAAATACGACCGTATAACTCTTTTTTCGACTAAGTTGATAAATAAAATAACTGTCAACTTCAAAAGGTGGTTTGAAAATATTCTATTGGCCCATTCATTAGTCGCCTTCGTCGAATTATTTATGAGTACTGCAGACAAATTTTATCAATAACTTTCAAGATGTTTTAAAATGAATTCAATATAGCACTGAGTGCCGAAGTCTAGATCATCGGTCCCTAAACTGTGGTCCGCGGAACCCTTGAGTTCCACTGAACAGTCTCCAGGGTTCCGCTAATTTCTTGGAGTAAATACAAACATAACTTTTGTAGACATTTTGAAAATAAAAACTTTCAAGTGACGTTTGGTGAATCTTCTTGGATATAGATTTGTATGATGCAAAAACATTGCGCCAGGAAGGAACAGTCTCTTTGAATGCTGATCGTGATGTACTTTTTGTAAGAAGAATGCCAACTGATTTGAACAAATTTCTTGATAAATCTATGAAGATTATAAATTTCGTGAAAAGTGTACGAATATATGGAAAGTCAATTTTAACCACTTCTTCTCCACATTGAAATACTGTTGCTTTCCTGAGGCAGAGCTTTATAAGAGCGGCTGAAAATCCCGCAAGCAAAAACTCCGAATTGAAATACGGTTCCCAGTTCTGCACTGCAAAATAAAAATGAGAATGAAATATAGAAACTAGATAACGAAGAAAATTTTCTCTAAACTGTTCTGCTTTCCAATTCGAACTTTTAACAATTGAAAAATCTGCTGCAAAACTCTTATTTTCGAGGTTTTAGTGTTAAGTATTTTGTAATTGTGGGGTTGTTAAAAGCTACATTTTTCAATTGTGAGATTATGAAAACGGGATTTTGTTATTGCCAGATTTCCTTATATGCGAGATTTCAAATGCAAGACCTTAAAGGCTTTAATTTGAGAGATTTTGTTCTCAATCCTAGTTTTATCCAAGTTATTCAAATTTCGTGATGAGCTGAAAGTTTTTCATCTGCAAATCTTTTCAAGTAAGGTATTACGTGATGGGCATATGGATTCCAAAATAAGCTTATCTTGCAAACATTTTGGGAATGTCCAACAAACTACTGAATCTTTGCAATACAAATCATGAATCAGCAACAGAACCTTTTATTCATGACAAAGCTGGCACCTTAAAAAATAAAAATTAATGTCTGGCTTACTTATGTACAGAAAGAAAATGTTGGATGTTTTCCACTTTTATAGGAAATATGCTGGAGCTCAGCGCTGATATTCTTAATAATGTGATGATTGGTAACCAAAAAAGATCTTTGTTAGACTATTTTCCAGACACAAATACTGACATCAAGTTGGTAAGAAATCAATATTTTGAAATGCATTTTTCTTCCATTTTTTGTATCGTTTATGTTGGGGTTCCGGAATAAATTTGGGCCTTGTTTGGAGTTCCACAGCCTAAAAAGTTTGGGAACAGCTGGTCTAGATTATGAAAAATATATGTTCAAATTAAAGAGCTATGAAATAAACCTTGACAGTAAAGCACGTACTTGCTCTTATGTTCAAGACACTGCGAGTTTAAGAAAATTGTATATACAAACTGGGAAATTATGAGAGAAAAATGTAGAGAAGCATGAAATACGACACTTAAATTAGCTAAAACAACTCTTTTGACAGTTTGAGTTGAAAAAAAGTATGCCATCTTAATTCATGATGGAATATGATTGTATGGGAAAAAAAGTTTTAAAATCGTTGGAGCGGTTTTTTTTTTAAATTAATTTTGTATATATAAAATTCTTAAAACATTTTTAAGAACAAATTTTGGTATGCAGATTTAAACTATATATTTATGTGTATATAAAAACAAAATTTGAAAAAAAATTGTCAACCCGTTTTTGAGATATCGAATTTTCAAAAAAAAATTTGAAACTTTTTTTAAAAATCCAAAAACTTTTTTTTTGAAAATTTGGATATGCAATTTTATTTGATTTTATCTGAAATTTGTATATAAGAAAATTCATTCAAATCCGTTAAGCTGATAACGAGAAAACTCAAAATAAAAAATACGTTCTATGACAGGTACTACTAATAGTTGCTATGTGTAAAATTTTATAATTTTTGATGGTAGATCGTACTAATCAAAATCGTAGGAGTCGTTTTCAAGCAAAAAAATATTTTCCTTTGCGGTTTTTTCACTTTTGTATGAAAGGTACCGTTATTTTTTCATAAATGTAAAATTTTTTCTAAAAATATTTTGGAGAGTACTAAAAAAGTCTTAAATATCGAGTTTCAAGAAAATCTATGATGCCGTTTTCGAAATATTTGATTTTCCAAATCCAAAAAATATTTTTTCAAAAATTGTGGTACACAAAACTATTAACATTTCTTGGAAGCTTCTGCATAAAAAAAATAATTGAAATCGGTCATACCATTTTGAAGAAAATCAAAAATTAAAAAAATGGTTCCTTGGGAGGTACCATTAATAACCATTTTTGAAAAATGGTTTTCCACCCAAAAAAAGCCCTTACTAAAATAAATTCATTGAATTTTTTTTAAGAAAAGTTGTCGAGCCTTTTTTGAGAAAAATACGATTATGTAAATTTGCCAAAAAAAAATGTATGACAGGTACCGTTATTTTTGGTTCTAAAAAAAAGTTAAAAAAACGTGTCGGCAGAATCACCAAAAACCACTAAGTACCAAGTTTGAAGAAAATCGATCGAGCCGTTTAGGCTGTAGACGAACAGACAGACAGACAGACAGACAGACAGACAGAATTTTGCCACCCACTTTTTTGGTGTTCTCTATCATCGTAATATCATGTTTCATTGTTATCTCAAAAATTTTTTTTTGCGCATCGTAAGACATTGTTGCATAGTAGCAGAGTTGAGTTTGGTAGCACTTCTAATGACTGTTAATTTGCTTTACTGTTGACGTCGTTGTCGGCTTCATTCATTAGATCTCTTTTGGACAAATTCGGGAATTAATTAAATTCTCAATCCCAAATAAATACATAGTTATTGAGGAATCATTTGCACCGAAAAATTGTTTAATGATTAGGTTTGGTTTGGACTGGTTGCCCACCTTAGATAAAATTCCTTCCTACGCCAATGCTTGCGAAGCACCAGCAAGCTTCAAAAAGAGCATTATTTATCCTATATTGAAGAAAGGTGATCCAACGGAACCAAGCAACTACAGAGGAGTCTCATTCCTAAACACAGTGACAAAAATTTTCACAGGTATTCTGCTGGAAAGACTCACGGATTGGGTGCATGAAAACTACCTGCTCAGCGAGTCCCAAGCTGGCTTCCGAAAGGGTTATTCCACGATTGATAATATCTTCATCCTCACAAGCATTGCCCGATCACACCTGGACAGTGGAAAAAAGCTCTATGCATTCTTTGTGGATTTTAAGGCAGCGTTCGATGCCATTGACAGAAAAGCGTTATTCTACAAGCTCTGCAATCTTGGAGTATCAACGAAAATGCTTAAAGTACTGCAGAAACTCTACGATGGAAGCCTTACGGCGGTATGGGAAGGAAATATTTTATCAGAGTGGTTAAAAACGGAAACAGGAGTCAAGCAGGGCTGCCTCCTAAGTCCACTATTATTCTCTCTGTTTTTAGATGACCTTACTGATTATCTACCAGGGGAAATTACATACGCTGAAACAAAGTTTAAACTCTTACTATACGCGGATGACATAGTCATACTGGCCGATAGCACAAATGTGACGCAGCTGATGATCAACAAGCTCCAAACTTATTGCACCTTGTGAAGCCTAAAAATAAATACTGGTAAATAAAAAATCTTGGTCTTCCGAAATGTTGCGGGAATATATGCAAGAAATGAGAAGTGGACCTGGCACAACGAAGAAATAGAAAAGGTAAGGGAGTACCAATACCTGGGCATTCTCATTACTCCATAGCTATCATTTAAGAAACATCTCCAAGAAAAATTGAAGGAGTCAAAACGAGCAATAAATTGCAGCTGGAGTGATATCCTTAACAAGAAAGAAGTTGTACCTAGCGCTAAATACAAAGTGTTCGAAGCAGTAATGAGATCAATTATGTGTTATGCAGCTCAAGTCTGGGGTATCTGGCAGTTTGAAGAAGTGGAGAAACTCTTCAGATAGTTCCTCAAAAAAATGTTCAGACTTCCGTTCAACACCCCGAACTACATGCTTCATACGGAAACTGGTATAGCCCCACTGTACATGTACACATTAAAACTAAATTTCAAAGAGCTTGAAAAACTTTTCGAATGTCTACCCTTGAGCTTGGAAGAAAATTACTTTCTCATGGCCGGTGATTTGAATGCCAAACAGCTAGATTGGGGAAATCAAATACAGAATCCAAGAGGTATTCATCTTTTTAATTGGATGAGTCGATATAACACTGAATATGGTGTCGACCGGCTGGCTACAGATCGGCCATCGTTTCCAAGAAGCGGTGCCTATCTGGATCTATTGCTAATAGACTCGAGACTGACAATTACTGACACTGTGGGTCAAAGACCAAGAAACTGTTTACGAACGATCGAGTACAACAGTGACCACTGCGGACTCGCCGCCGTAATACAGCTTCCGAACGAGCTCGTGGAGTTGGATGAGTATGTGCCTGTGCATACTTACAATTACAGTAAGGTGCGCTGGCCACGCTTTACCAATCAGTTCGAATAACATATCCCCACCAAATGACAGGAATTTGACAAAAAACGAAATAGACCAATACCTCGAACAAATGGACGAGACGATCAAACGAATAATGGACAGAACAAAACCAAAATACAAACAACGGGACGCAACCGATATGTACCAGAATGCGACCATTGACGCATTACACAGACAAAAAAGTGGACTTTTGACAAGACTCAAACTCTTGTACCGAAGGTTTACTGACCCACACGAACTGGAGATTAGGACACTGAAGTCGTCGATCAAGAACATCAACAAGCTTATTAAGGAAAATTGTCGGATGTCGATTAATTTGTATTGGGATAACAAAATTCGGGCTATTAATTCTAGCGACCCGAGTATGTTTCCCCAAATTAACAAAATATTTAGAAGGAATGATCAGAACGACCTTCCGTGTCTTAAGCTCCAGAGAACGACAGATAACAGAGACGTACTTCTGACAGCAGGAATTGATCCAGAGGACGCCGTCTTGGACGATGACCTCTTTATTGTCGAAGATCCGCAGGAGAAAGTGGAGGCTGTGGGGGCTGCTTTCCAGCAAGTGTACAAGGTGAATGCATGCATTCGCCCGAACCATGACCTGGAAAACAGAGCCCTGCTCCACCACTTCTACCTTCAGAATGACATAACGCAATGGCGATCAGAGAACCTCGGTTTCACCGGGTTCAATGAAGATCATTTGGCAAACACCATAATCGCCGAGCGAAATGGGCCCAGTTCTCTGTTAATTACGAAGGTGGAGCTTCAGCTTATCTTCGATTCATTAAAGAAGAAGAAGTCAGCAGGAGTCGATGGCATATCCAACGTTGTACTTCGAGATTTACTTAGTTATTAATAGAGCTCTGTCTAAGTGGGCAGAGGACAATAATATCATACCGGATAATCAGTTCGGTTTTAAGGCGGGGCATGACACCATTCATGCCGCGTCTAAACTCGTTTCTGATGTCCAATGGAACAAATCAAAAAAGCAGTGTACGGGTGCCTGTCTGGTTGATTTGGAGAAGGCCTTCGACACCGTATGGCTAGAGGGTCTTTATCTAAAGCTGACCAGACTTGGCATTAGTAAACCACTATTATATATGCTTTATGATATGCTCAATGATAGAAAGTTTGTTGTCAAGAGTGGCAATGTGACTTCTGCCACAACCTTTAATATTAAAAATGGTCTTCAGCAGGGAGCGGTCAACTCGCCGATTCTATTCAGCATTTACACCAGCGATCTGATAAGTATAGTCTAACTCAGGCAATTGCGTATGCCGACGATCTAATTGCGTACAGAACAGCTCCAAAAGTCGAGGTCATCAGAATTCTTTTGCAGCGTGACTTCGAGAAGATTCAGCGATATTGCGATGACTGGAAGTTGAAAATCAACTTCCAGAAATCAGAAACTATCTTGTTTAAGACTCCGTTGCATGGAGCCACAAGGGATACGAGAAAGAACTGGCGTAAGCTGGTGATCGTAGGGCCAAATGGACAGCCACTGGCGAGTAAAAGTGTAGGAAAGTACCTTGGCATCTGGATGGATCAGTATTTGTATTTCGACAGACATATAATTGCTGCTCTGTCCAGGGCTAGGGGAGCTTTTGCCCTGACGAAACGGTTGTTTTATAGCAGCCGGCTTGACAGCAGAGTGAAGGAGATTTGCTACATGGCCCTCATACGGCCGATGATTGCCTATGGGTGCCCGGTTTGGTTCAACGTTGCCCCATCTCAAATGGAAAAGATTCGGGTGTTTGAGAGGCAGTGTCTTAGACGCTGACTTGGATTACACAGAACACCAGAGTCGGAGTACAAACATTGTTATTCTAACCTGGCTCTATACAACGGCGCCAACATAAACAGGATAGATAATTTCTTGCTGAAGCTTATTCGAGGTCACATTGCAAGAGCAATGTCCTCGACCAACAGCTTAATTTTTGGGGCTTATTACCCTAAAAACGACTATTACGAGAGTGTGCGTTTAAGCGGCTTTATTCCGCCCGATGCATTCCCCTATTTAGACAGTCGAGGGCTGACCCAGGATAGAGCGGCGGTTCCGCTAATCTACCACGTCGGCCGTAGAACTGTAGATCGGCGGCTCCTTTATGATCTAGACGTCCTCGCACAACACGGAGCGGAGCACCTTCAGTTCAGTAGGACTGTGTCCGATCGGGACCGAAGAGATAGGGTAAGGCAGGAGAACCAGTTCTGGTGGTTGAAACCTGAACAAGAAGTTAATTTCTAGTTTGTAAGTAGTTTGTAAGTAGCTTTAAGAAGTTTTATAGTAGTTTTAATTAGTTTTAATTAGTTTTAATTTAGTTTTATTTAGTTTGTAAGTTTTATGTAAAACCAAAATAAAAGATATAGAAATCAAATTTTTTCCAATTCTTCTTGGTGAAAAATAAAACCATGAATTCTAGTTTTTAAGATAGTTCTTAGGCCGAAAGGCATTAGCATTAAGTTATTAGTTTAACTTAGAGCGCCCGAATGGGGCCAGTAAGTTAGCTGTAAGATATTGATAAGTAGGCTAGTTTTTATGAATTTTTGTCTAGCTTTAAGATAGTTTTAAGATGATGGAAAAATAAAAATGATTTAAAAAAAAAAATAAAAAAAAAAAAACAAAAAAAAATAAATTTCAATTATATCAGGAAGGTGATGATGCAACCAACGTACCGTCGTACTTATAAAATCGCCAAACCCCTACAAAGCCGAAACACACAGTTCTTCAGTGAATGGGCTAGACTTGGCAGGGAACATAATTTATATTGCTCACGGAGAGTAGTGATGTGAACTGGAATAGACCACTGCATGAACTCCTGGAACAAATCAATAACGCCCTAGTGACGGATTTTCGAAGGCAAATCCACGATAGTCTAACCAGAGATACCTAAAAGTTACTGCAGCATGACCTTGGGCCCAGCAATTATTTTCATGATGGATCAAGCCTAGATATGATATCAACAATTTGCAAAGCCAGAGGTGAACTTTTACCCTTAGACTACACGCCATACAAAACTGATATTGATTCAACGTGCTCTTTGTGCAATCTTGGAGAGAGAGAAGATGTCCAACACTTTATCGGGAGATGTCCGGTACTAAAGGCGATACGATTAACAGTCTGGGGAAAACCCATGCTCTTTGTTGAAGATGTTCTTCAAATCCTTAATGGAGAAAACTGGAACTACCTCTACATATACATCAAAACAGCTCTAAAGTATCGTAAATAAATAATAAACGAAACTTTCTAAATATTAAGGGTATTCATGCAACAGCGTAAGCTCGTCGTAAACATCGTAAAGTTGTAAACTTCGTAAATCTGTCAAATTTTCCATACAAATTGTGACAGAATTACGAAGTTTAAAAGTTTACAACGATTACGACGACTTTACGATGTTGTATGAATACCCTTATTATTTTTTATTTATCTTTTTTGTTTTCTCTTCTTTTATATGTGATTAAAATTCAAAATTCAAGATCTTTCTTATATTCTTTAAATATTGAAAATACTCTCTTTTTTCAGCTGACGGCAAATAGCCAATGCTCTATTGTGAACAAATGTAAATATTTCAACTCAAGAAAAAATAAATTCACATATTACTACTTTTGCTAATCATTTTCTCCATTGATAGCTGTCCGAGCAGTCGAGGCACATATCCGCAAACTCTTCCAATTTTACACCAGGCGGGGGTATCCGGATCAACTCATCCAAGTCGGAGCTTGTCTGCTTCAGAAAACCGGGGGCAGACGTGGTCGCTCAGCTGGAAGCTGTAGAAGCATCTACCTTGCAATCCCAGACGGAACCAGATAAGCAGCCAAACGCAGTTCCAAATACCTAGGCATCAACTTCAACGAGCTGATGAGGTTCAACTCACATTCACGGACTGTCCTCAAAAAAGCCAATTTTGCCTTCCACGACCTCTACCCGCTGATGAAGAAGAAAACTGGGCTAAGCCAACAGACAAAAGTTTTAATCTATAAGCAACTCCTGAGACCAGTCATCAGTTACAGCTTCCCAGTTTGGTTCATCATCTTCAAAACGGCTATGAAGGAACTATACAAATATTCGAGAGGAAAATCCTGAGGATTTGCACTGGGCTTTACTTCGATTGTCAGCGGCGTAAGCATTTCAAGAACGAGCAACTCTACTCTTAGGCTAAGGTAGCCCCCCTGGACAAGTGTTCATTGCTATCTGCCGAAAAGCTGTTTAGATAACATCACACACCACCGCAATCAACTGATGAGAACGATGATAAACCAACAACGACATCCGGAACTAATGTACCTAAGCGCTATGAAAATCCTGGATATAACTCCAAAAAGCAAAAATGAAGCAGTAGGTACCCTTCTACACATTATCGTGGCTTAACACCAACTCTACCCCCACCCTAAATAAATAAACTGCCACTAGGCAACCGGGACTGAACAACCCGAGGACGACAAAGTCAAGCCGACTTTTATGTTAAGTGTTTACAGTTATAATATAAATCTTATTTGTATTTTATATTGAATCAATGTATAGCGTTGGCGCGTTGGTGCGTTGGGCCCCTTATGTACCAACAAAATTTTATTATTTATCAATGTACATATCTTTAAGTTATAAATTATCTTTTAAGCCAAGTGTAAATAGAAATGTTCAATAAAACAAAAATTGAAGAAAAAAAAAAAATGAAAGAAAGTTGAATTTTTTAAAAAGCAAACTGAGAAGGCAAGCGTGCACTGTTATGAACTTATTATAATTTATACTGAGATAGCTAATATTGTATTGTATTGTAACGACTTAAGTACGCCTTGCAATACACAGAAGAACAAAAAAATATAATAAAAAAAATATGTACATATTTTTGTACATAATGTAGACAAATAGATAATACACTATTAAACATTCATGTACATACATTAGGGGTGTCGGAATTTTTTTGTATATTCAAAATCGGTACGGTATGGTGGATCTTGTTAAAGATTTAGAGACAAGTAATTTTGAGTTAAAAATACCACGATTAAAAAAAAAAGACGGTCTGAAAAACCATTTAAATGTACGTCAGTATGTGGTCACAGTTACTTACATATACTGATTTTTTTGGATTTTTTAACATGCTACTAAGAAAATGGCATCAAAAATTGCTTCTTAAAATGTCATGAAATAACTTTTTACCAAAATATTGCTGAAAACCCCCAAGAAATCGATCGATTCTCAAGCTATTTTCAATTAATTTTTCTTAATAAACTACTAAAACCAATTGAAACTTACGTTTTTCACATTACACAGCATACTTAATTGATATACAGTCAACAAAAATATGTACATATATAAAATATCGTCTCCTGATTGCAAGAACTAGGTAACTCAATTTTCAATTTTTAAAATATCTCGGCAAAAACGGTGTTATTTAGAACAGTTTTCTAGGTTTTTCGTGCAATTTTTTTTTCTATTCTAGACAAATATAGAATATTTCTGAAGTGCAAGAAACATAAAAATTAAACTTTCCCTCGTTCTCTTGTAGTTAGGCATCTATGAACATTGTTATCTCCAAAATTTATAAAATTGAGTTACCTAGTTCTTGCAATCAGGGGACGATATAATAGACGAAAAATAAGCTCAACAAAGCGATTATTTTGTTTCATTTATTATTCAAATTTTATCGAACTGAAACTTGTTTACTGCTACATGGATTGAAATTTGAAATTGAAATTGCATTTAATATCAACTAATTTCGGCATGTGTTTTCGTGATTGCAGCTTGTTTATAATCAATCCATCCCTTCTCTCTTCACCGCACAGAGACCAAGATGCTTCAGTTACAGCTTTCACGCATCTTTCCACAGATTGCGTATGGCAAGGTATTTCCATTGGGTTACGTACGAATGACCGACAAAAAAAATGTCGACTGGTTAAAATGTCGACTTTTATCGACTTTTTTGAAAGTTAAAATACCGACTTTGTTTTTACCGACTTATTAAAATGTCGACAGTTTGAAATGTCGATTTGACAAAAAGTCGACTGCCCTGATAGAAGTCGAGAAAAATATCGACTTGTCGTAATTTTTCCCATACAGAAAAGTCGATATAAAATATAAATCGACATTTTAACCAGTCGACATTTTGACTTGTCGATATTTTGTCTGTCGGTCATTTGAAAGTAACCTTAAGAACAAAGCTCTGCCTTAAATGTTTGCACGGAATAACTACATATATAAACTCAAGAATCATAAATTCTTGTCTGATTTTTTAACTTTAACTTAACAGTTTTTTGATGCTGTGGAAAATTTAAGACTATGTTCAAGACATAAGTTCTTATTTGATTCTTTTAATAATTAACTTATTTAGGTAGTTATTAATTTTATATTACCTTTTGTTTAGCTTCAAGAAAGTTCAATAGAACGCATTTTTGTTGCCTACCTACATTATACCTTATATTTCGAACTTTTAACTGCCTCATTTTCTGGATGTTTTATTATTGTATTAATATCAAAACACATTACAGACCCTGAATAATGGGCAGTAAAGACGTCAAAATATATAGGCAACAAAAATTAAATTACAAAAAATGCCATTTATTGAACTATGACAATGCGATATTAGATAATAATAATCAGATCATAGTTCAGGGAATGATGTTTACAAGCGCGCGCTTGTAAACATCATTCCCTAAACTATGATCTGATCAAAATGTCGACTTTCAAAATGTCGACCTTTAAAATGTCGACTGTTGAAATCTCGATTCATAAAATCTCGAACACTGTCGACATTTTGAGAATCGACATTTTGAAAAATCGACATTTTAAAAAGTCGGTCAAATTTGTGTCTATATTTTGATCTGTCGGTCTTTAAACCAGTCGAGATTTTTTCTGTCGAGATTTTAAAAGTCGATCTTATGGAGTCGATATTTTAAAAGTCGACATATCGTACCCAATCCATTTCCATTATGTTAAAGCCTAATTCGTAATGACTTAACTTTTTTTGAGCAAAGATTTTTATTGCGAACGAACAAAATTTTCTTCCAACCACGGTATCTTATTTTTTCATCATCATCGTTCAAAACTGAGAGTAGAACATTTTCTGGATGAGCGAAAAACGCATTTCCTGTGACTCTTTCCTGAACAGTTTTAACGTATTTTCTTTCAAGAAAGCGCGATGCCACATCAATATTTGTAAGATGAATTGCACCGAAAACGCAAGATGATTGGTACTTGACTTGGAAATGAACTGGCGCGTAGACCCACAAGACGTAATGAACTAGCATTTGTAGCAGCTCTGATGGATGATACGTTGACAAATACAATCGACACAGGCTGTTCGCAGTTGTGAGCCATCGTGCATGGCCTATTTTACCTGGAGAAGCGCTCGCAAAGTTTTTGTCGTATACACCAGTAGAAACTACCATACAGATTTTGAACAAGTACTGCTAGTCACTGCTCAAAAGTTGAGAGTTCTTGTAAATTATAATGGTGCAGCGAAACTCAATTCGTTTAAATGCAATGATTAACAGCTGTTCGCCACGCAACCATCTAGTTTTCTTCCAATTGCTCTATCATACGTGTTGGGTCCAGTTGCTCTTCCGTCATGTTTTTTCATTGAGGTTTTTAATGGCAAATCGTTCAGATGTAGCAAATAGATTATCCATTACAAAGGCCTGTTCAATTTTCTTTCTATGTAGAAAATATTACTACCTCTCCATCCTGCATTATGAGCACAGTGCACAGCCATCGGCGCCAGCTAAGCTATTATCCGATATTCTGTAGAAATGGACTTTTTTCTTAAATATTCGAATATTTCTTCCATTGTACCTAAGCTATCAGCCTTGTCATGATCAACAGTTGCATGTCCAAAGTAGATCGATCCTGGCATTTGCAAAAGCGAAAAGTGTTCCTCCCTTTTTGTAACAATTCTTTTGTTTTCATACACTTTGGTAGAATCTTTCCGACCGTCGAAATATAGTCCGAACATTGGCGACCTGTTTTCTTTTTGTGTTTGGAGTGATTTTGCACGAGCAATCATGCGACTATTTAAAACTTTTGCTTGCCCCAGTAGTTGGCTTTTATTATTATTGTCCACAACTTTATAGTCCATTAAAATAGCATTTCCAATTGCTAGTCTATTTCTATCAGTTACCTGTGCCGAACAATTTAGTTGTACAATATTGTAATATTTTCTCAGGTTCGTTAATAAAACTTATTTACTTTATTCAAAACGTCCACTTATTTATTTCGCAAAATAAAACACTTTACTTTTCTTACTACAAACAAAACGATTTATTATTCACCACTGAATTAATTCACAAACTTAACTTTTCACTTTTATTACAACCAACTTTATTCATTCACGATTAAAAACAAACTGTGTTGCTGCCGTTCAATCATGTGCCTTTTATACTTGTTTTCCAAACTCTGGAAATAAGGAGAACGTTCTGGTCTCTGCTTCCAGAGCTTTCCGTAGGGGAAATTTCCCAATAATTTCCCTTCCAAAAGCTTTTATTTGACAGCTGGTAAATCTGCTATAATCCGGCAGATGGCGCTTCCTTCGTTTGAGAGTTGCTATAATTATAGCTATTGAGGGTATGTTTGCACTGCGACCGTAAGCTTTATTGTGTCCGTTTGCTTGCATTTCTGAGTCGTTATAGTTCAAATATGGAAAGTTATTACACTGCCCCCCTCTTAAGATTGATCGTCCCGAGCAAATCCATCACTTCCATCACCATTATAATGATGTAAACAGTCGCTGTGAACTACTTTTAGTCTCTTAATCCTCTCTGAATGCGGTAGACGACATCGTTTATTCGTGTTACGACAGTATAAGGGCCTTCCCAATTTTGTTGAAGCTTCGGTGAGAGTCCCTTCCGACGGTGGGGATTATACAACCACACAAGGTCTCCTACTTGGAATCCTGTCGTTGTGGCTTTTGTGTCGTATCTTGTTTTCATCCGATCACTCGATAGCTTTATATTTGCCCTCGTCCTTTCGTGAATGTCAATTAGTTTTTCTTTGAGGTTGTCCACGTAGTCGTCTATTCCTTGTGGCTCACTTGTATAACATCCAAATTTGATTTCGCTTGGTAGTCGTATTGTGGTCCCGAGCAGGATTTCTGATGGTGTATGTCCTGTTGAGCTATGTACCGCACTTCGATAGGCCATCAAGAATAATGGAATATGCCGATCCCAGTCTCGTTGGTTGTCGCTTACAACTTTGGAAAGGTGTTCTTTAAGGGTCCGGTTGAATCGTTCAACCATCCCATCAGATTGTGGGTGAAGCGGTGTTGTCCTCGTCTTTTTAATGCCAAGGAGTGTTCAAACTTCCTGAAAGATTTTGGACTCGAAGTTCCTACCTTGATCGGAATGGAGTTCCATAGGTACACCAAACCTGCTTACCCAGTTGAAAACAATCTGATCCGCGACTGTTTTGGTTTCCTGGTTTGGGATGGCAAATGCCTCAGGCCACTTGCTGAAGTAGTCCATTACTACCAGGATGTATCGGTTTCCGTTTTCGGTTTCTGGAAAAGGGCCTGCAACGTCTATTGCAATCCTCTCAAAAGGCGTTCCCACATTATACTGCTGCATTCTACTCTGGACTTTTCTGCCTGGTCCCTTGCTTGCAGCACAAGTATCACATTTTCGGCACCATTTTTCGACGTCTTCTCTTGCGTGTAGCCAGTAGAATCGCTGCCTTACCTTTTCCAGTGTCTTATTCACCCCCAAATGTCCTCCGGAAGCTCCTTCATGCATCTCTTGAAGAACATCATTAACCTTGGAACGAGGTACGACTAGCTGCATCACATATATGATTTGCCGTCTGTGGACTCCCATTTACGTCTTAGTACTCCTTCTTGTACATGAAGCGAGTCCCATTGTGCCCAATATGCTTTAAGAGTTGGACTTCTATCGGAGATGTCACCCCATTCTGGTTTTTCTTGGTGTTCCTTCCACGCAAGAATGGGTTCAATATCCAAGTCTTCTTGTTGGGCAGCTCTTATTTCTTCATTACTCCAACCGTAGATGGGATCGGCTCTTAATCGCTGGATGGAAGCAACCTCCTTCTCTTCTTGACGTGTGCAGTGCTTGCAGTCTGGTTTGCATGGTCTCCGAGATAAAGTATCTGCATTTGAGTGCAACCTTCCTCTTCGATGTTGAATCTGGTAGTCGTATGTCTGCAATCTCTCGATCCACCTCGCCACTTGACCTTCTGGATTTTTGAAGTTCAAAAGCCAATTAAGTGCGCCATGGTCTGTTCGAAGAAGGAACTTCTGTCCATAGATGTACTTATGGAAGTGTTTTGTAGCCGATATTAGAGCTAAAAGTTCTCTTCTGGTCACACAGTAGTTTCTTTCTGGCTTTGAGAGTACCTTGCTGTAGTAGGCGACAACCTTCTCTTCTCCTTCGTGAACTTGTGAGAGTACGGCTCCAATTCCCACGTTACTCGCGTCAGCGTCAATGATGAAAGGTTTCCCTGGTGTCGGATAGGCCAAAACTGGTGTATTGCATAGGCGCTGCTTAAGTTCCTGAAAGCTTTTCTCGCACTCGCTTGACCATTTGAACGGTTTGCCTTTCTCTGTTAGCTGGTGCAAACTTTTCGCGATTCCAGCAAAATCCTTCACAAATCGTCGATAGTACGTGGCTAGACCAAGAAAGCTTCGGAGTTGATGTTTATCCTGTGGTGTTGGCCAATTCTTTACAGTGTCAACTTTTTCAGGATCAGTCTTCACTCCTTGGGAAAAGATGATATGTCCCAAGTACTTTACCTCAGACTTGAAAAATTCGCACTTCTCTGGATTCAATTTCAAGTTTGCTTCTCGAAGCCTCTGGAAGACGGCCTTAAGGTTTCCACAATGCTCATCAAATGTCTTACCATAAACGATGACATCGTCCAAATAGACTAGGCAAGATTTCCAAGTAAGTCCTTGTAAAACGCACTCCATCAATCGCTCAAATGTTGCCGGAGCGTTGCATAGTCCGAAAGGCATCACTTTAAATTGCCACAGACCATTTCCTGTGGAGAAAGCCGTCTTTTCTCGATCTTCTGGATGGATTTCTACCTGCCAGTAGCCACTCTTCAAGTCCAATGTTGAGAACCATTCAGCTCCTTCCATCGCATCCAGAGTATCGCTGATTCTTGGCAGAGGGTAGCTGTCTTTCTTTGTCACATCGTTCAGCCTCCCATAGTCCACACAAAATCGAGTACTTCCGTCCTTCTTTTTGACAAGAACAACTGGGGATGCCCAAGGACTTTTAGAGTTTTCTATTAGCCCATCTCTCTTCATTGTCGATATCATCTCTGCAACTTCGGTTTGTTTGGCTAATGGAAGACGTCTTGCTGGTTGTCGAATAGGTCTCGCGTCTCCTGTGTCGATTCGATGCTGCACCAGTTGTGTTCGACCATACTGCCCACTGGGTGACGATAGTATATCAGCGTATTCGTGAAGGAGGCTTCCAGCAACACTAAGCTGACGTTCATTTAATTTGGATGACTTCAGAATTTTTGCCTTCATAGAGTTCACTTTCCCAGGGTCCCTAGATTTGTGTGTGTCAGCTTCTATGATTTTAGTTATTGCGGATACGGATTCACACCTTCCAACAACTTCTCCTTTTCTAAGCTTGACTTCGTACGGTTTGATGTTGAGTATGCGTACAGGCACCATGTTGTTCTTTGGTTCCACAAGTGTCTCCCAAGGATGATGTTTTGGGAAGACTGCTCAGAGTCTGGTTCCACCATTAGATATCGATGGCTACCCAAATCACCCTTTATTTTCGTCCAAACGAACACTTCTGAAGAAGGTGGCAGGCAAATATCTTCCTTAATGACAGTCCTTAGTGTTGATGAGTTTTCGTTGCCATAAACCATAGGAATTTCCACATTTTGGTACTTAAGAACTTGCTTCCCGATATCAAGAATTACTCCATGTTCTTTCATGAAGTCGATTCCAACGATGCACTCGTCACATATATCTGCTACCAGAAACAGATGTGAAAACTCCAGTTCTGCCAAACGGATCGTTAGACGAACCTCGCCGTACACTCTGGCTGCCTCTCCTGTTGCTGTTTTCAGACGATAGGCGTTGGTGTTATGCAGCCACGTCATCTTCACCAAGTCCTTTCGAACAATGGAGGCAGTGGCACCGGTGTCGATCGTAGCCACTTGCTTCTTGCCGTTTAGTGTTGCCTCCACAGTCAGACTTTTGTTGTTTCGTTTCGTCTGTGAGACCTGGATGGTGGTTCTGGGGCCATCGATACCAGAAACCAGCTTCTGCCCCTCGAAGTTGGTTCTTACTCGTTTCCGAGTAGGAGTATTGACATTGTTGTTGTTAAAGTTTCTGCTTCCACAATGTTGACATGCAGGTCTTCTAGGTGGCAATCTGCACTGGCGTTGAAGATGTCCGGTCTTGTTACAGTTCCAGCATCGAGCAGGCCCATTTCGCTGGTTCCTTTGGAATGCAGTTCTCTGGCAAGAACACTCCTCAATTTCTAGTTCTCTTACCCGATGAACTCCTTGAGAAGCCTGTTCTGCTGCTTCCATAGTCAGAGCGAACGCTAATGCTTCAGGGAATGTGCGTTTTTCAGCCGTTCGAATTGCTCGCTGGAGGTTGATGTCAGATACAGCACGAACAAAGGCTTCTGTTGCGAATTGGTTGATGATTTCATCTCCTGCAGCTGGATATGCCAGATGCGCCAATCGTTCGATGTCTGCTTGAAGCTGTTGCAGAGTTTCTCCCCTTTTCTGGACTCTTGTATTGAGTTGAACACGGAAGACTTCTTGCATATGGCCATCTCCAAAGCGCTTGTCAATGGCCTGAACAAGAGCACTGAAGTTGCCATTCTTATCTGCTGGTATGGTTTGCAGCAGTTCAGCAGCAGTTCCTCTGAGGGCAAGCGTCAAGGCTATGTATTTGTCTTCCTCGTCCCAGCCATTTGTTGCTGTGGCTGCCTCAAACTGCTTCTTGTAGATCGACCAAGAAGTTTGTCCATCGAAGGTTGGTGGATGCATCTCCTTTCTCCTAGGACAGTCACCAGAACTTTCTCGAACCTTCATTTTCCTCACTTTGTCCAATTCCTTGGTAATGGATTCGATTTTATCTTCCACTTTTTCGAACTTTGATTCTACTGTCGACAATTGCTTATCGACAGTAGACAATTGTTGATCGACAGTTAACAATTGTTTATCGATAGAAGAAAATTGTTTATCGACACGCCTCGTCAAGGGCAATAATTCTGTTGTCAAAGGCATCTAACTTACATTCGAGCATATTTGTCTGTTTTTCCAGCAGGCACTTTTGTTCTTGGCTTTGTTGTTCTAGAAGATTCTTTTGCTCTTGGCTTTGTTGCTCGGATCGTTCGAGAAGATTCTTTTGTTCACTACGTTGTTCTTGGCTTTGCTGCTCTAGAAGATTCCTTTGTTCTTGACTTTGTTGTTCGAAACGTTCGAGAAGATTCTTTTGTTCATTTCGTTGTTCTTGGGTTTGTTGTTCGAATCGTTCGAGAAGATTCTTTTTCTGACTATAAAATTTGGCAAGCAGCTGAGACAGCATATTGGTCATGCCCGATGTACTTACTTACTCTTGTTGTTCTTCCATTTCAATGTCGAATATAAACGTGTCCGGGTTTTTTCCACATCTTCTTAAATCTTCTTGCAGACGAATTATAAGATCATTCTTTGTTCCAGCAGTAGGAAGATCTCGCTTATTCAGTTCTGCCTTAAGTTCCACTAAATTTAAATCATTCAAAGATTTACCCATTGTCTTTTTTTTTCACTTTCCACACAATAAATTAACTGAGTGCACAGATAAAATAAGTTTTATCCCACTTCTGACACCAATGTAATATTTTCTCAGGTTCGTTAATAAAACTTATTTACTTTATTCAAAACGTCCACTTATTTATTTCGCAAAATAAAACACTTTACTTTTCTTACTACAAACAAAACGATTTATTATTCACCACTGAATTAATTCACAAACTTAACTTTTCACTTTTATTACAACCAACTTTATTCATTCACGATTAAAAACAAACTGTGTTGCTGCCGTTCAATCATGTGCCTTTTATACTTGTTTTCCAAACTCTGGAAATAAGGAGAACGTTCTGGTCTCTGCTTCCAGAGCTTTCCGTAGGGGAAATTTCCCAATAATTTCCCTTCCAAAAGCTTTTTTATTGACAGCTGGTTAATCTGCTATAATCCGGCAGATGGCGCTTTCCTTCGTTTGAGAGTTGCTATAATTATAGCTAATAAGGGTATGTTTGCACTGCGACCGTAAGCTTTATTGTGTCCGTTTTGTTTTGGCATTTCTGAGTCGTTATAGTTCAAATATGGAAAGTTATTTACAATATTATTTTGTATAACTGAATCCTCATTATCATCAAAGTGTTCAAAAGATAAGTAAGTTTTCATATGGAAAACTCTCATCTAAGCTGATTACACGTACAGGAACACGGCCACTGCGTAATCGGCGGGTATTTGAACTGCCTATATCCTCAATATCCACACAATCCACAGTATTCTCAATTTCCACTTCCATCGAAGGAATTTCAAAGGTATCACTTGAAACGAAGGAGCTTTCAATAACATTTGATGGTAGATAGTGTTGACTTGGGAATTGGCTTTTTGCGTTTGTAACGTTGATCCAAAAGAAATTTCTGACGACTTACCGGTATTTTTTTTTTCTTCTGGACAATTGCACTTTTCAAACGTGTTGCATTTACAAACCGAAAAGTCAAAAAGTCTCTGAGCCGATGCCTAAAATAATTTGAAATAATTTATCCAATTTGGATAAATATTTGTTATTATTTACCTTGAATATTTTCACTTTGCTTTGGTAATTCAGCCGGGATGTATTGCCATGAGCAAGAGAGATGTTCAGTTGATATATTGTGGCAGAAATGAAGAAATGTAATAAAATTGGTCCTCTCGTATGACTCAGTAAGAAATTTTTTTGATTGCCCAAAACATGATCAACAATCGCACAAAGTAGTCGCTTTGTTCAACTACTTTTTTTGCCTCTGTTATTTTTTTATATTTCTTTTGATTGAATATCAATATGTTGGTATGCTGTATAATGTAAAAAAGGTAAGTTTCAATTGGTTTGAGTAGTTTATTTAGAAAGACTAATCACAACAAAAACATAAATGTTAGAAAAAGGAGCCAAGTTCTTTTGTGTACAAGAAAAGTGTGCGTAAAAAGTCAGCCAAAAAAAGTAATGAGATCTAAAATATATGCCAAGTTTTAAGTTCATGAAGTTTAATATCAAATATCTTAAGTAGAGTTATATCGAAACAATTCCAAATCATGACAGAAATTTGGTAATTAATGATTACTGATTAAAATTTGGTGGGTTCACTGGTCAAGTTTTCATACATTTTAAATTTGTGATTAAGTAAGTATTTAAGAGAAAACTTGCCAAGTAAATCCACCAAATTTTAATCAGTAATCATTAATTACCAAATTTCTGTCATGATTTGGAATTGTTTCGATATTACTCTACTTAAGATATTTGATATTAAACTTCATGAACTTAAAACTTGGCATATATTTTAGATCTCATTACTTTTTTTGGCTGACTTTTTACGCACACTTTTCTTGTACACATAAGAACTTGGCTCCTTTTTTAACATTTATGTTTTTGTTGTGATTTCACTCCTTTTTGCAAAGATTTATTTTGCCAGGTGAAAGTCAAGCCCTGCTGCTCTACAAAGTTTCATAATTCTACGACAACCGAAAGTGCTCCATACAAATAAAAGCAATTCTGATAAAGTGGGTGGATGGCATCCCCCCCCTCCCTGAATGGACAATTCCAAATTTTCGATTTTTTTCCTTTCTAAGTACTTCAAGTCCTACCGCCCAACTAACAAAATTGCTTCGCATTTCAGACATTATAGTGTTATTTGTTTCTATAGCGCGCCTATTACCCTCTGACGTGAAGTAAATACCTTATTGGAGTATTACTGCTTCCTTGAATATTTTCTGGTGCAAATTTTATCAGGTTGATAGAAGCGATATACCAATGTTTCTATAATCTCTCTATATTTCTTTTATGAAATGACGACGGAGCTTTTGTTCTATAGTCATCCTGTAAAATTATTATACAATCTCTATGTTAGTTTCTGTTACTTGCTAAGTTCAGGCACAAACCATTTCTGCTGTACTAGTAAAAACACAAACCACTTCTGGTATACTAAAGAGTATAGACACAAACCAGCATTGTGGAGAAAGTGAATACGTTTTTTTTCATCGTAATTATATTCTTCCATGGCCGAGCGGTTAGCGTGGTGGACTTTCAGTGCGAGAGGACCATGGTTCGAATCTCACAGAAACTTTGTAATTTTTATAACTTAAATAATATCTAATAAATTCTAAGATTGTATTTCAGATAAAAACTTTCAAATAAAATATCAGAAAATTAATAAAATAAAATAAAAGTATAAATAAATAAATATAAATCAATTGTGAAATATTTTTTTTTTATTTTTCCACCTTCTTCTATAAGACCTCTAAATTGAGTCCAGTAAGTGCTTTCCGGGACAACTGAATTTAGTCCATAAGGGTCCAATAGGAGCTTAAAAAGTGCGCCCTTTCAATTCTATGGACTATTATATAATGCTTATATGATTGCAAGAGATGATTATGGGAAGTTTCTTTGGATGATTATAGGGGCAAAATTGTTAGTTGGGCGACCTACCAATTTTCATCGTTCTACAACAATCGGAAGTGCTCCATATAATTTATAAGAATTTTTAAGAATGTGGGTGGATGCCACGCCCCCTGAATGCAAAATTTTAATTTTTCAATTTTTTCTTTCTAAGTACTTTAAGCCCTACCGAACTACATATTTTCATCGTTCTACAACAATCGGAAGTGCTTCATAAAGTTTATAAGAATTTTTAAGAACGTGGGTGGATGCCACGCCCCCTGAACTGAAACTTCCAATTTTTCGATTTTTTCTTCTAACTACTTCAAGGCATACTGACCGACCAATTTTCATCGTTCTACAACAATCGGAAGTGCTTCATATAATTTATAAGAATTTTTGAGAATGTGGGTGGATGCCACGCCTCCTGAACAGAAACTTCCAATTTTTCGATTTTTATTCTTCTAATTACTTCAAGGCCTACCGACCTACCAATTTTCATCGTTCTACAACAATCGGAAGTGCTCCATATAATTTATGAGAATTTTTAAGAATGTGGGTGGATGCCACGCCCCCTGTATGGAAAATTCCAATTTTTCAATTTTTTTCTTTCTAAGTACCTCAAACCCTACCAACTTACCAATTTTCATTGTTCTACAACAATCGGAAAGGCTCCATATAATTTATAGAATATTTAAGAATGTGGGTGGATGCCACGCCCCCTGAATGGAAAATTGCACATTTTCGATTTTTTCCTTTGTATGTACCACAAGGCCTACCGTTGTGCGAAATTTCAAGTTTCTACGATGTCGGGAAGTGCTCCATAATTTTGATGATCTGTCAGTGAGTCAGTCAGTCAGTGAGTCAGTGAGTCAGTGAGTCAGTCAGTTACGGTTTTTGCGATTTTTGAAGTCCTATATCTTGGGAACTACTAATGCTAAAGAGTTGAAATTTGGTGAGCCACCTGTGTTTGATAAGTTCAGCAAATACTCCGAATTTGAAGTTTCTGACTTTATTGGTACTGAAGTTAGAGGGGGGTTGAAAATCGCCTGAGTTTGTTCCTGTAAAAAGGGTGTAGTGCCGCGAACTTGGCTGGACACTACCGCCCTTTGATCGAAAATAGCTTGAAATTCGATCGACTTCTTGGGGGTTTTCAGCAATATTTTTGTAAAAAGTTATTTCATGACATTTTAAGAAGCAATTTTTGATTCCATATTCTTAGTAGCATGTTATAAAATTCAAAAAATCAGTATAAGTAACTGTGACCACATATTGACGCAAATTTAAATCGTTTTTCAGACCGTTTTTTCTTTTTTTTTTAATTGTGGTATTTTTAACTCAAAACGGCCGCGGCGTCTGAAAATTCAGTTTTGGAAAATGTCCCAGAATAAAAATTACTTGTCTTTAAATCCTCAACAAGATACAACATACCCATTTTGAATTAAAAAAAAAAAAATCCGACACCCCTAATGTACCTACATATCTATTTATACCCATTCCATGCCAATTAGATCATGCAATCGTACTTTATAATTTTTTCGACTAATGTCGTATCATTAGCAAGATTACCAACATAAGTTCATCCTTCAGGTTTTGAGGACAGTACAATTAACTTTTTATGTAGGTATAATTAGAGGATATAGTAAGTACCTACATGCACATACATATATACAGATTGTTTGTCTGACGTCTGAGTGCTTACTCTAATATTAAACCTCATTAATGTGTCAATGACAACTGGCAAACATGTAAGTGAACTAATAATAACAAAACAGTTTCTCACTTTCAAAATAATGATCCTAAAATAGAGAAAAAACATTATTTTATTTGATTCGGGTACTAATTACTATACATAAGCTACTTTGCAGAAGACGAAAATAATCCATTGATTTTTCTGAAGGTTCATTATAAGATTTTAGTAAAGTAGCAGAAGGCAATGGGAGACATAAAATAAAAAAGTTATTAAACTTACACATATTTATGTATACTGCTCGTCACTTGTTTGTGCCACTATTTCAACAATATATGCATGGAGTAAAGCTCACTTAAACTTCTTTATTTGAACTTACATAATTCATTCGCTCCATTAAAACAGAAGATATTCACCCCGATTACAGAATCCGACGAATGAGCTGCGGAGGGAATCAGACTCAATTTTGACATTTTAACTATGAGCCAAATGTCAAAATTAGGTCTGACTCCCTCCGCAACTCATTCGTCGGATTCTGTAATCGGTGTGATTATTTTAAATTTTCTTCAAAATCATAATTATTTTCACAGTATCACATCACATTATTTTCTTCACAGAGCATGCCCTAAAGCTATGTCATAAAGTGGTAACCAATTACCTGGAAACATTTTGTATTATTCCATGCTTTAAAAAGACAGTGTTTCGCAAATGAAAATAAACGCTATCAAAACAATTAAATAAGGATAATTTTAACCCAGCCACCTTCATTAAACCCCTAATTGCCCTCTTGACATTACTGGAATGACCATATATTTAATTACTCTTTCCATTATTTCCTGGTAAATTGATCTAAAACATCAATTACTATGTAAGAAACTGGAATGTATACTCCCAGTGACTCCTTAATCTTGCTCCTACCGAAAATATGAAGAAAACTTATTTTATAGCAAATTTAATTTCCCTTCTCTGTTTGTGGTGTAGGTACACTTTTCCGGTAAAACTTTTATTTTCAAAATATTAACGAAACATTTCAAGATGGAGATGGACCTATGATAACAATTGTTCAAAATTGCTAGCGTTTGCGTTTGGGTTAAATGAAATTGCGTTTCTATGTGCTAGCTTACACGTGAAGAACGAAAGTGTTCAGATGTGAAGAAAACTATTCTGCAGATTTTGTTCTCCTTTTTGTGTTTTTCGTATTTTTAAAATGAAAGACACAATTTGATTGGTTGGATTATAAGCTGACACTCATCCTTCCCTAATTTTTGTTTTGGTTAGGAAAACTGTCCGGCTAAAAGTAAGATTGCGAACGTGCAACTTGCTTGTTTTGGCATCACAAAAATTAAGTGAATGCAAAAGTCAGAGCAGAAGATCATATTTAATGCCGAAAAGCAGTCGGGAAATACGAATCATACACTCTCAACATAACGTAACTACGTAACCTGAGGTACGAGAGAAAATCCACTTCTGTGCTCTCAACGCAACATTATCAATCCGGTTATTAGAGCTTCGCGTACGTTTAACGGAGATCTTACGTGGATTTGCTTATGTATGTATTAAAAGAATTCAATCGAAACTAGGTACATAATACAGAAAACAGATCCTACGTTTTGTCCGTTTCATTTTTGTATACCTACAAAAATTACCCCTAATTAAAGCGATTTGTCCGTTTGTTGGGACAATTTCTATTTTAAATAAATAAGGCAAGAAAAAGTGTCCGCCTCCGTTTCAAAGAGTTTCCGTTCATAGAAACGCAATTTGTAAGAGAAATTCGGAAAAAAGTAAGTCCCCGAAATATATTCGTTTAAGGGAGTTGCCCGCTAATCAGAGCAGTTTTTTTAATTCATTTTTAGTTTTCTATTTTTCGTAACTAGCCTTTAAAATATCTTATAACTAACTTACTGGACCCATTCGGGGACTCTAAGTAAAACTACACTAGTCAACGAAATTAAAGGAATTTTTTTTTTTTCAAGTTTTGTTAGTGTTTTTTGAAGAGCTGTATCTTTGTGAGGAGTTGTCGCATTGAGTTGAAACAAAAAGCATTCTACAGCCTTATGTTTTTTGTTTAGAGATTTGTTTATAAAAAAAATTTGTTCGAAATACCGTTATTGGGTCATTGCAAAAAATGAGACGAGAAAAAAAAATTATAAATTTTTTTGAAGGTCGTCATTTCTATGGATAACTTTTTTTGAGTCAATCAAGTGTAATGATCAGTTACCTTGTTTATACACCTTCAATTCAATTTTTTCTTGTTGTCGTACAGTTTTTGTTCGCATGATTTATCTGAGTTTTAATTAAAAAAGATACTTTTTGCCTTGATTTCCTATATCTCAGCAAATAATGACGTTATAAAAAATTCAAAGATTTTGTAGAAACTATTTTTTGTTGCTGTTCAACGTTAGTTTAAAAAATGTACCAAATCCGACTTTTTGTGGTCTTTTCGTAAATCTTTATTTTTCTTTTCAAATATTGATTACATGGCTTGTGTTGGTATGCAAATTTGTAGACTTTTAAAACATCAATATTCCTGTAAATTTTCAAATTAATGCATCGAACCGTTTTTCCTCGCCAAATTTTCAAACTCTTACAAACCAGGTAAAGGAAAAAATTGTGTTCCTCTTAAACAATGCGTAGTCGTCATCAAAATTACAAGAAAATCACAGTTCCAGTAGATTTTTTTCACAGTTTTGCATTAGTAAGATACTCAATTTGACTTGAAATTAAAAAAATTAGAGTTCCAAAAGCTCATAATGAAAGTCAGATCAACAAGCTTCAGCTGTCCTTACCACTTTAGATTAATGGCATGTGGCTCCTTACGTCAAGGCAATGTGCTTTGATACGACAGTTCTCAATTCTGGAACATCTTTATTTTGTTCTATTTTAGTTTGAAAATTTTTGACTTGATAGGTACATTATAAGTTTCATATTTATGTATCTATACAAAAGAGACGATTTGTATTAAATTTTGAAACCATTGAGTTTAATCGAAAATTCACTTCGAATATTAACTCCTGATTTTTAAATTGTTTTTGAAAATTCATTTTATTCAATCCAGCAATATTTAAAACGTAATTTTCATTTTTGGTTTTCTTTATCCGTTTGATCTATTTCTATATTATAGGTATTCATAAAAGCACATGTGTTTTAATTGAAAAGGCCATGAAAGCTTGTCGCCATCATATTTTTGAGATTATATTAAGGGCAGCTTTTGAAGTATACTGGCAAACAACATCTGGGCATAACGTGCCAATCCTTGTACGTTTTAAAAATAATTGGGATAGCATTGATCAATCAAAATATAAAAGTGGTATGGAAGATGAAAATGTTGCAGAATTATTAGGAAAAAAGATCTGATATAGTAACTTTTATCATTAAGTATTTACAGGTAAATAATTGTTCATTATACCAGCTCCATTGTCAAAATGAAAATAATTAATATTAACTGTTTTGATTTTGCTCTCCTTTGGATGTCTCAGCCTCGAGACGATTATCACGAATTGTTGAAACTAGTTAGTTTTCCTTGACAGTTATCCATCCCATATAGTACATTTCAAGCATCCTGGTGCAATACACCATGCGCGTTAGATGTCAAAAGCCATCTATAGCCTTTCTTTGGATGTCTCAGCCTCGAGACGATTATCACGAATTGTTGAAACTAGTTAGTTTTCCTTGACAGTTATCCATCCCATATAGTACATTTCAAGCATCCTGGTGCAATACACCATGCGCGTTAGATGTCAAAAGCCATCTATAGCCTAAAAATGTTAATATTTTGTGACGAATTCAGTTTAACTTCTTTTGAAACGAGCTTGCGGCAAATTTGTATTTTCAAAGTTGTTATTTATTTACGTGACCTTTGTTCCTATAATTTGAATTGGATATAGTTTAAGCGGGCTGTAGGTCAATAAAAGATGTTTATTCTTGCAACGTTTCGAACGTGTTTACGTTCTTCATCAGGCCTTTATTTATTTTCAAATATATAAATAAACAAAAATACATATATTTTATATTAGTTCACCAGAAAAGTGAAAAGTCAAGCAAATGAACTTACAAAACGTAGGTATTTCACTACTTTTAAATACCGCAGGTATCACAAAACCACATCAAAAATTTTATGTTATGTTAAAACTGAAATCAAAATTTACAAATAAGTAAAGTTAAATGTACAACTGTCCTTAAATTTACTTCTATTAAACAAAAAATAAAGAGAACATACTAAACAGAATATTACAAAGAAAAGAAAGAAGATGAAGAGCTCGTTATCAACACCCTCATTCTCGCACACACTCAGATTAACTTTGATCAACCAAAGTTGTTAGGCCTCTTGATCAGCTGACTATATGCGCTGCTTAACTGGCTGAACAGAATGGAGACGGAGCTGCAACTGGAGCTGCAACTGGAATAGCTGTCAAAATGTTCAATACCCACAAATTCAATGATGCGAACAGAACACGACGCAACTGCAAACGGAGCTGCAGACGCAGCTGGACAAGTTGGCCAACTTTTAACTTTTGCTTGCAGCTTTTTTGAAGTTTTGAAATTGTGAGCAAAAAAGAGTGTTTACATGTGGGTTAAAGTAATTTTTAAACTCTTTTCAATGTCTCATAAGGACGTAAAGCAATTTTAGCTTCTTTTTCATCATTATTAATTTTTATTTTTGTTTTCATTTTTATTTTCGATACTAAAATGTCAGAAAGCTGTACAGCTGCATTGTGGGCGCGTAAAAAAAATAACGTACGACACTTTTTGACAGCTATTCCAGTTGCAGCTGCAGCTCCAGTTGCAGCACTCTATTCTGTTCAGCCAGTAAGTTTTCGCAATCAGATTTTCTGTTGACTGCGCTGTCACTGTTGATAATGTGCAGCATCTCAAGAAGGTATATCTTTGCATGATTCTTCTCCATCTGCAAAACTTTTACTCTTTCGAAGTCAGGTTTATGCTTCTCTTGTAAACAGTGCAGTGCAAGCGCTGTTTTCCGCAAACTCCCGCTGATTATGTCTGACTTGTGGCCAGAGAGACGTTTTTTTTAATTTCTGTTTTGATCTACCAATATACACTGATGTACATGTACTTTCATTTCCACCAAGACAATTTATTTGTTAGACAACATTGGATCTTTCCATGTTGTCTATTCTTCCTTTTGTATTGGTAAACAAAAGAGTACGAAGAGGATTCATAGGTTTGAAAGCTATTTTCGTTCTTTCTTTATCTCTTATGGGTGCAGATGATAAACGGCTGGAAAGAAGTGGGACGAATAAAGAGCTTTTATAAATTGCCGGTTGTTATACAGTTGTTTAAGGTTTTTTCTCTTTACCATGATTCAATATCAACCTATTTGCAAGGGGGAGTGGGAAAGAGTTGGAACATAGGGTGTCTCGGATAATGTTTTTATTTTCTTTATGGAAAATAATATTACTTGTATCAAGTACACGATTAATAAAATTTTGTGCTGTGTTATAAAGGACTCCTTTCGGCTGTTTGGACATGAAATTGATGAGTCTACCCGACGATGTAGGTTTTTTATACCAATCGAAAATTATTTGATTATGTTTTCTAATCACCTTCACGTCCAAATAGGGAAGTTCTCCCTGTTTTTCCACTTCCACCGTAAACTTTAGTTTATTGTGAAATGAATTTAGTGCATTTAAAGTTTCATCAACTTTAGAAGATTTTACCACCGCAAAAAGTCATCTACGTATTTGGTAACAATTTTTGGCTTGACACTTAGCTTGCATAAAACCTCATCCAATAGTGCCTCCATTACTATATCAGCGAGAACTGGTGATGCTGGGCTGCCCATGGGAACACCTTGTTTCTGCTGGTAGATCAAACTGTCGAACTGCAAATAATTGTTTTCTATGATGCAAAAACGGAGCATCTCAATAAACGTTGACTTTTTAACTCTGGTATGTTCCTGTATGACACTCCAATTCCTCTCAACTATTGTCAACACTAAATGAATGGGTATGCTGGTAAACAATGAAACAACATCAAATGAGACCAGAATATCATCTTCATCTAAGCACAATGGGAGATAAAGCTTTTATAAATTCACCGGCATTCTTGACATTATAAGGTAATTTTACCACAAATTTTGACAGTTCATAGCAAGGTACGCTTTGAGATGAACAAATTGGTCTCAGAGGCATATTATCTTTATGGATTTTTGGTAACCCATAAATCATGGGACTATGTGCAGTATAGGTGGTCATGCGATTCTTCTCCAACTCAGATATGATGTCTTTCTGAAAAAGTTTTTTTACGAAATCATTATTCTTCGTTTGCAATGTAGTCGTTGGATCTGTTCTTAAAATGCGGTATACACTTCTATCACCCATTAGTTCTTTCATTCTAGTTGAGTAATCCAGCTTGTACATGGCAACTGTGGCATTTCCTTTATCCGCCGGTACAATATAAATGTCTTTATGCTGTCGTAGAAATTTCTTCGTATCTCCGTATACCTTGAGGATAAACTTATCGAAACATGGTGTGGAAGCTGTTCTCATATAGTTCTGCAACACATTCGTGAAATTTGAACGAGCAGTTTCTTGGTCACCCTGTTCCATTGTTTTTATCATCTCTTCCCCATCTGCAATGATCTTAAAGAGTGGGAATTCTCCTTTCTTCACTGGCAACGCAAATTTTGGACCCGGTGAAAGTAACCACTTGGCGTCTGGTGGAAATTCAACCTTTGTTCTGTTGACAAACCATTTCTCTTGGAAGTTTATGCCCATGCTCTGTTTAAAATCATTTTTCAACCGTTCTAGTTTCCTTTTTTGTGTGTTTTTAGTTTCAGCATTGATTTTCTTTTTCTTGTTCTCTTGGCTCTCAAAAAACTCTGTCTGATCAATTTCTGTCAATGTGTTAACGATAAATTCTTCTAGTTGCTTTGTGGTTTGTAGTTGTTTGAGTGAGATAGAGATGTTGAGTAATTTCCTGTGAAAGTATTCTATAGACGAAGTGAGCTTTTTTTCCAACCTTTTCTCCCCCTGTCCTTTCTCATGTGTGAACTCAAAGTTATTCCAAACATTAGCTGTTGCATAATGCAGAAAATTCGGAAACAATCCAAACTCTCTACATTTGTGTAGAAATATTAATGTGTTTCTTTGTTTGATGTGGGAAATTGTGATTCTGCTATATTCCTTAAGTTTCCTGCAAGTCTTGGTGTCATATTTGTTTCTTATGTTGTTATAAAATTCCATTTTTATATATATTTATATTTGAAACGGCGTGCCCTCCGTTTCCCACTCCCCCTTGCAAATAGGTTGATATTGAATCATGGTAAAGAGAAAAAACCTTCAACAACTGTACAACAACCGGCAATTTATAAAAGCTCTTTATTCATCCCCCTTCTTTCCAGCCGCTTATCATCTGCACCCATAAGAGGTAAAGAAAGAACGAAAATAGCTTTCAAACCTATGAATCCTCTTCGTACTCTTTTGTTTACCAACACAAAAGGAAGAATAGGCAACATGGAAAGATCCAATGTTGTCTATCAAATAAATTGTCTTGGTGGAAATGAAAGTACATGTACATCAGTGTATATTGGTACATCAAAACAGAAATTAAGAAAACGTCTGTCTGGCCACAAGTCACACATAAACAGCGGGAGTTTGCAGAAAACAGCGCTTGCACTGCACTGTTTACAAGAGAAGCATAAACCTGACTTCGAAAGAGTAACAGCCTTATTCATTAGAATGCGCTAAACAGATGAATAGTTATGCACTGAATAAGGATTTATGTAGCCACTATGTAACGTTACATAAATCCTTATTCATAAAAAATTTCCCCATCCATTTTAGTTATGCAACGCTTGTGTCAAATAAAGTACCACAAAGAGGAAATCTATTACGTTTTACTTCAACTTCACATAAACAAACATCAGCTGTTCGTGAAAAATCATAAAAGAAAAATGCTTCCAGTTCGGTCTTTTCAATTTCTGTGTCTATAATATTATAATTTTGTAGTTTTCTTGTGTCATTACTCATTTTTAGCAAAAATAAATAAAAGTTTCGATAAAAACTCATAACAATTCCATTCCATTTACTCTCAGTGAATTTTTATTAAAAAAAAAAAACAAAACAACCCCCAGTTTTCCTGCTGCGCTGCCGCCACCGGTTGGATTGTTTTTAGTTTCTCTATTTTTGTTTTTCTATTCTATTTTCATTGTGTTATTTATTGTTTATAGTAGATACGCATTTCCATATGTGCATAAATAAAAGAAAATTAGTTTTTTTTGAAAAAATAATCTGTTTTGTTGTTTTATTTCATTATTTCTTTGCTCACATTTTTTATTGGGAAGAATAGGTATATGTATATGTGCGCATATCAAAATATTTCACTTTTGTGTGTGTTAGTGACATTTTGATACTAAAATATCCTTATGTTGCCACTATTCAACCTCCAAACTCGTTTAGCTTATAATGAGTCTATGTAACGTTGCATAAGTTTTATGAATAAGGTTTTTGCGTTCAGATGCATTATAACGAGTACATAGCACTATGCACAAGCTATGATGCGTTTATGAATAAGGCTGTAAAAGTTTTGCAGATGGAGAAGAATCATGCAAAGAGATACCATCTTGAGATGCTGCACATTATCAACAGTGACAACGCAGTCAACAGAAAATCTGATTGCGAAAACTTAAGCAGCGCATATAGTCTATAGCTGATCAAGAGGCCCAACAACTTTGGTTGATCAAAGTTAATCTTAGTGTGTGCGAGAATGAGGGTGTTGATAACGAGCTCTTCATCTTCTTTCTTTTCTTTGTAATATTCTGTTTAGTATGTTCTCTTTATTTTTTGTTTAATAGAAGTAAATTTAAAGACAGTTGTACATTTAACTTTACTTATTTGTAAATTTTTATTTCAGTTTTAACAAAACATAAAATTTTTGATGTGGTTTTGTGATACCTGCGGTATTTAAAGGTAGTGAAATACCTACGTTTTGTAAGTTCATTTGCTTGACTTTTCACTTTTCTGGTGAACTAATATAAAATATATGTATTTTTGTTTATTTATATATTTGAAAATAAATAAAGGCCTGATGAAGAACGTAAGCACGTTCGAAACGTTGCAAGAATAAAAATCTTTTATTGACCTACAGCCCGCTTAAACTATATCCAATTTGTATTTTCATTATTTTATTCTATAGCAAAGTATGGTACCTATACTTCTACTTCTGCTATTCAGGCACCTAATTAGAGTTTATGAAAAAAATATTTTTTTTTTTATAAAAATACCAATTTCTCAATTTCCCAACAAGCTTCTAGGAAGATTAGTGAGCATTTGTGTATTTAAACAACGAGCTGGCTACACTTTCTTTATTTTACGACAGAGTCGCAACCACTGAACTCTATAATACACTGGATAGTGTATTCCTTATAATGTATAACAGTTTCTTTGCTTCCATTTGAAGATGACAATAGAGATCTCTACCAAATTGTCAAAGTCAAAGTGACAACTAAGAACTCGGCACGTTTGACAGACGCAATTACCAAAAAAAAAAATACAAACATTTACACTCCACTTCAAATGAATAAGGACACACATTTTCAAAGGAACTTTTTGCATTTTTTCTTAACATTGTGCATTAATGAATCATTTGATTATCCTTATTGTTTGTTTATGATGTTGGGAAAAGAAAACAGAAAGATTAATTCAAAAAGTACTGCTATTTTTCCTCCGACTCTCATCAAAGTCTTTCCATAAGAGAATGCAGTCTTTTTGTGTCAACTGAATAAGCTCAAATATTGAAACTGGTAATAAAAGTTAATGGATGGAAGTAAAAAAAATTTTTTTAAATAGTTTTTATTGTTTATATTTTTTCTTGGACAATGCACAATGTTTGAAAAAAAAAATAAACCAACTACGAAAATCCATGTGCTTATTCTGTTGAATTGGAGTGTATTGGCCTCCGAAATAAAAAAGAAAATGGGTGTTACCTAAATGTCATTTGTGCCGAGGTCCTGAGTTTGACATTTAGAAATTTTTGCTAAAAAGCCCTATTAGGTGGTCGGCTTCATAATTTGACGTCTGAATTACACAAAAAAAAAAGTATTTTCCAGATAGGGATGAGCGACATTGAAACAACATCGATGTCATCATCGGAGGCCAAACATCGATGTCATTAAATATCGAACGGAAAACATCGATGCTACTTAACATCGATGTTTTTTCAGGTATTTTTGTTTAAGTTTTTTGTTTGACCAAAGCAAAAAATGCGTCATGCTTTGCTCTAATGTATTTTTGCTTTCGAAATTTCTGGTGCCGGCTATTTTTTCTTAAGTTTTTTGAAATCGATTTAAGTTTTTATACAAATGAAAAATATGAAGTCATAAACAATGTATTTCAACATAAAACATCGATATTGCAAAATAATGATGCACAGAAGCTTGTGGGCTAAGACCGCGTGTAAGTGGTGTCTTTCTAGGCATCAAAGATTTTAATGGTGAAAATTGATGTTAAATTATGTATTTTGCACAACTGAATATCAATAAACCTAAAAAAATATATATTGCAAGGCAATTCATGTGTTAAGCAGTTATGTGTGCCCTTTTTGAAATCCGATATTTCAAAATCTTGTTTCACAGGAAGGTGTCCGCAAGAACTTGCATGGTGTAACCTGCGTGTTTCTGACCATCGATAATTTAAATTCGTAAAAATCGATATTAAATATGTATTTCGCAGTAATATTTCAATGAATTTATGTGTAAACTGTTTTCTGTGGCTTTTTGGAATATATCGATATTGCAAAACACGAAGGTATGTGCAAAAACTTGCATTGGTTTAAATTGGGTCTTTCTGAGCATCTATTATTTCAATGCGTGAAAATCGATGCTAAAATTTGTATTTTGCAAAATTTATCGTCCACAGATTTGATAGAAGTAATATTGCAAGTATTTCATGTGTAAACTGTTATCTATCGATATTGCAAGGTATTTTTGCTTACAAAAGTGAGTACAAAAACTTGTATGGTTTAAAAGGCGTCTTTCTGAGCATCGATGATATTAATGCTTGAATGTCGATGTAAAAATATTTCTTTTGCACAAATGAACACAAAACAAATTTGATGGAAGCAAAATTAATAGGCACTTCATGTATAAACTTATATATGTGCTTGTATACAACAACTGATAAAATATATGATCAATAACATTAAACTTATATTATGTGCCTTTTTGCACATCGAAAGTTTCGTTGTGGTTCTGAATTTGTCAGTTTGGTTTGGGAGAACCATTGATATTTTCCTTTTTCAAAAATCAATTATTTTCGTACTAACTTTTTGTTTGTTTTTAGGCCAATGTTTTGGATGTTAATATCGATGTTACAAAACGTCGAAATCTTAATTATCGATAATTTGCAAATATCGATAAAAATCGCTCATATCTATTTCCAGATGTCAATCTGAAGAAAGTGGAACAGACCATGATACGAAAATATAAACTTTTGTGGAAGTTTGTTTTATTATTTTGTATCTTTAAGTTATTCACTGTGTGCTTTCGGTGTATTTTTTTTAGTATAATTACCTAGTCCTAGTGGAATGAGATAAATCATTGCAGTTTGCGAACAAATTGAGCAAAACATCTAATGAATAATTATGATGAGGAGGTTGCGATTGCATATTCTGCGTTTTCTTTAATTATTTTACCTGCTTGTCACACTCTTTACGTTTGTTATTCCGTTTCATTTAACAGTTAGTGAATGAAATGAAATTACGAACACAACAAATGTTAGCAAACAGATCGCGGGGGGTGAAAAGAACGGAGATTTGATGTCTTCTTAATGGATTATCTTTGTATTACATGTTATACAGTTATACTGGCATACAAAAAAGTGGTCAGCTTCATAATATAACAATTCTTCAAATGGAAGCAATATTTTTGTATCCAGTGTATTATAGAGATCAGTGGTCGCAACACATGTTAAACGAAAAATAGTTACTGCTATCAAGAGTGAAGAAAAAGAAAGTACTTCGAAGTCGAGCCATCGCTATAATATTAAAGCGAAAGATTTGGAATCACTCTTAACAATGGGTTTAAATGAATTTGTCTCAAGAAAGTCATTGATGCTTTTTCAAAAATTTTATTAAGAGTAAGTTGGGGTAATGTGGTATAGTCGGGTAATGTGGTATAGGCAATTATTTCGAAAACTACGCATGCTTCTTCAACTGTTTTTGGATCAGTAGGCGGTGATTATAAAAAAATTAGGTATTCGTGTTCAAACAAGCCTTCATTCGTCGTTCATCTCGATCAAATAGTTCAAATCCGTAATTGAGGGCAGTCGAGTGTTTTTTGAGTGAAACAAAAAGTGTTTGTGCGCGTTTAAAAATTGTATTTCAAGTTTGTTCGTGTATTCGTTGGAAAAAGAAATTAATCATTTACGATAAATAATTGTAAGATTTGTTTAAAAGTATTTATTTTTTATTTTATTAAATTTTCTGTGAAAATATTCAGCTTCGGCTAATGTGGTATACTCGCCATCGGCTAATGTGGTTAGTATACCACATTACCCATATTAAAAGTTCATCCTTTTAAAAATTGGCTTCATTTGTGCGTTCTCTATAGATTGTTTCGTTAATATGCCTAATAAGGGTGAAATAAGAAAATGGGACCCCAAAAATATGGAGAGAGCCATTCGTGCTGTGAGGAATGAGGAAATGGGTGTTTTGCTTGCTTCAAAAACGTTTGGAGTCCCGCACACAACTCTTCAACGTCATGCTCGAAGCAAAAAATCAGTGGCAGACCTTCTTTCACTTAAGTTGGGGCGAAAGCCAACATTTGATGAATCAATTGAGAAAGATCTGGTGTGCTACATTTTTGAAATGGAATCTCGTACATATGTGGGTGTGGGGCCTTACTAGGAGAGACATTCGATCTTTGGCATTCCAATTGGTGCACAGGAATAATATTCCGAATAAATTCACCACTATTGCGGAATGTGCCGAAAATGATTGGTTTAACAGCTTCTGTAAGAGGCATAAAAATAGGCTGAGCATTCGCACACCCACTGGCACATCTTTTGATCGCGCAAAAGGGTTTACGCGGCAAAACGTAAACACATTTAATGACCTCCTCGAACAAGAATACTCGAAAAATAATTTTTAAGCTAATCGAATCTGGAATGTAGATGAGACGGGACTCTCCATGGAAAGCAGAAAGTCTTAGCACGAAGAGGAAACGGCAAATTGGAGTTATGACTTCAGCAGAACGTTTATCTTTGATCACAGTTATTTCATGCATGAGTGCTGGCGGCTCATTTGTTCCACCCTATTTTATTTTGCCACGGAAAAACCAACACCCCCTTCTTATGAAGGATGCGCCACCAGATTCGGACTCATCATGTCATCTTTCAGGATGGGTTCAGGTGCCTATATTTACCAAATGGTTTAAACATTTTTTGGATTTTGTAAAACCATCCAAAGATGAGCCGGTATTACTCGTTCTGGATGGCCGTTATAGCCATACCAGGAATATTGACGTACTACTTTTAGCGCGTCAAAACGGTGTTGTGATGATATCTCTTCCACCCCATTCAACTCATAAAATGCAGCCCCTTGATAAGACTTCCATGGGGCCATTAAAAGTTTACTACATTGATGAAATATGTCGTTTTTCAAGAGAACAAGCTCACAAAGTAACCCAATATGATCTGGTGGGATTATTTTCCAAAGCTTATCTAAGAGTCCAGGCCGGCCAAATTGCAGTAAATGGATATAAAACCACGGGAATATATCCTTTTGACAAGCATATTTTTGTCTGATGATGATTTTTTAGCTGGGGAAATGGAAGGCGATTTAGAAGGAGGTCAAAAACAGAACTCTGAAGGTAAGATATAAGTTTAATAATTTCTGTTAAAACTTGAAAATTACCAAAATTTGTACATGTACCTATTTACAGAAAATCTGGTTCCATCCGTCATAAATGAAAACGCTGTGCCTTCAATACTAGATGACTAGTACTGGACTTTCACCAAGTATTCATTCCCCAATCTGCGTTGCAAGTTTCATCAACATCTTTGAAATCAACCACAAATGTTAGTGATGACAACAATAAAGGTCTTATCACTCCTTGGGACATATCACCAGGGCTGCCAGAAATCATTATTTATCATTATTTTCATGTTTTTTGGACTCAAATAGTGTTTTAATGATTTCTAGTCCAAAATCATGATTTTCTAATTTCAAAAAAAAAAATATTTTTCTTTTTAAATCGCTTAGAAAAAAACATGTCTAAGCTACACTACAACCTGAAACGACTAACAAATTACAAACACAAACATAGTTAAAACGACACTTTGACTCAAATGCATAACTACATTTTTGTTTCTGTGATTTAATTTCTTGTCTTATGATATGTTTCCACCAAAGGTTTATCTCAGAATAGATTAAATAAATCTTTTTGGTGTTTCCACCGCACAAAAAGATTTAAAAAAGATTAAATTTGACAGCACCTTCAAAAATGCAAATGGCGTTCCAATTTTTCTTATGAAGTGCGAATGAGACAGAATGTTTGATTCGTGTGAAACAATGAAAAACTGAATGCGAGTCTCGAATGAATCGTTCAGCACCATGTAAAAATAGGTTATTTCGGTTTGTAAAACTATTTGTCATAGGAAGATTTAACAAGATTAATTTCTAATCTTCAAGATTTACGAAATAAATTTGTATGGTAAATCTACGAGATTTAAAGGAGATTTAAGGTTAATCTCATTAAATCTCAGATTAGCGCTAGGTGGAAATGTAGCATTAGCCTATTGAATAGACCGGAAAATGAGAGGTATAAAGGAACAATTACGTGCAAGGGTTTTTATTATTGAATATATTTGTTTGGCCCATAAGCATGCTTAAAACCAAAAATGCTATTAAAATCCCCCATGCGTTTCTGAGAGAATGGTCACACTGGTCACTTTACAGTATTTTTGGTATAACTCGAAAACTAAGCGGAATTTGACAATTTTACATATAATACTTTTTGTTCAAAATTAAATTTTCTATTGGAATGGATAGTTCAAAAAATTTTACGAAAAAATTTAAGCAAGAAAAGTAACAAAAACCAACCTAAAAAAAAATCAAAAAATCAAGGATATCTAATTTGTAATTTTTTTAATGAATTGCAGGGTTCAGAAACGCACGCTCATGAGCGGCTCGCGAGCGTGCCTTTTCAAATGAGCACTTAAGAGAAACGCTCGCCCATGAGCCATCAGGTGTGAGCACTTTTAGTTTGGCTCGCGCTCGCGGGCGTTCGATTTATAAACGCTCGCGTCAAGGGCGCTCTCATTATGTGCGATATTAAAACGCTCACTGAAGAGCGCTCTCATTGTGTACGATATCAAAGCGCTCACGTCAAGAGCGCTCTCACTGTGTGCGATAGCAGAAGCGCACGCTCATGAGCGTGAGACGAGAGCGAGCCAATTAAGCGCTCGCGAGCCTTTAAGATTTTAGAAAAAAAAACACATTAAGATATTTTTGAGTTTAAGTTATAATGCTAGTTAAATAAATTAAATTAGTGACAAGAAGTGTCTTATATTTCCTCGTTATCAAGCAAATCTAATGTTTAGATGTTTCTATTAAATCGAAATTTAATTTATAAAGAAGAATATTAGCAAGAGATTTTTTTGAAAGTTTTGTTCTCAGTTTTGTTAACATTGTCGAAAGTGCGCTAAATGCGGGTTCGATAGATACTTGTGTGGCAGGAACAGCAAGAGCAACTTCGGCAAGTTGAGATAGTTCCCTATCATGGCTATGATAATTCTTCCAGTAACTCAACACATTAGTTTCCAAAGGTGCCAGACTTCTTTCGCACAATAAGGACAATTTTAGCTATAAACTTCTTTTTGTTATTGATGTTGATTGGACAGTGGTTAACAATAGTTGCACATGTTCTTGCAATTTGCCGTATTCATTACCAGATGATGTAGAAGGCAAATCAGATCTTGTTGTATTTACAGGGGTAACTTCATGGGCAGAGGGTGGTGTTGTATCTAGTAGTTGCAGCATTTCATATGTTTTCATTAGATGGTTGAGTGCAACTTGTTCTTGATGATCGCTTAGCAATGGGGAAGCATCAAAATTGAAACTTGGGTCTATGAAGAGGGCAGCAACAAAGGCATCGTTCTCTAAGAGTTTTTGTTTTCTAGTAGTCATTGTTGTACGCAGACGGGATGCATATGAATTTCCGTCGGCAATATTGTTTATCAGCTTGAGTTCGCAGGTAAACCAATCTCGATAGAAACCGCCAAAGGTATATTGCTCGCACTGTAATTTCAAAGTACAGTCGGTAAGCGGTCTAAAAGCATTGATAAAATTGTTGACCATTTATGCCAAGAATGCTTCTTTCCATACGAGTGGCAATATCCATTTTCAAAGAAATCATTGTTTTTCTACGCGCTTCATAATAACTTCCTTAATTTCTTGACTTGCTTTCTCAACAGCTAAACCGATATTTTTTGAATTGATGATAACTCCAAATTTTTTTTATAAGGGGCAATAATTTTTTTTTAAAAAGTCATGATCGTCAAAAATTCGGAATGGAATTACCAAACCCACACAACATACTAAAAATTCTTTTTTGTTCATGGTGATGTTTACAGTTGATTTTGATTTCAATCCTGATACCGATGGGAAAGGTTCTTGCTTTCTTCACTTTCATCATCGCTTATATTTTATAATGTACCAACTTATAGTCCAGTTTTATATTTAACGCTCTACTAAACACTTAGATTTGTTTGCTTCCGAATCATATTTCACATATTTTTCATAATGGAATATTTTTCGCGGCGCAATTATTTTTGTATACTTTTGTTTTATAATAATCCATTCACTTCGTACTGTCTTCCACTTTATTAATAGAATGAATTCATAGAGCTCATTAGATCAGAAGTGCAGTGTATTGGAAAAGCCCTTCACAAATGTACGCAAAAAACTAATTAAACAGAACATCCTACATACTTATAAGAAACTTCGAAAAATCCTATTGTTGAGTGCTATAATTCGGGATTAATGACCATGTTCTTTATAAGCGTATTCTACTGTATATACACATGTACGCAAAAAAGGGTGCATATTCTAATTCCTAGAATAAAAGGGAACTAATCCACTTGTGCTACCTACTATATTCAATTGCATAGGTATAGTCCTGATCCATGATCAAAGAATGCAACGATGTTGCATTTTGCATATCGTAATGTCCGAAGGAAAATTAAAAACAAAATTCTTCCAAAGCTAATTTTGTTAGTAAATAGATTTTACCTTTAACCGACGTTATTCTACTTTTGTAAAAAAATGAAGGAAGCTATTTCATAAATGCATCTTCTTTATTGAATTGAAAAAATGAAATGAACATTGAAAACCATCCATCCTTACACATTGCTCATGAGCGCTCACAACCGCCCGCGCTCGCCCGCGAGCCATGGGCCATATGTCGTTTTCGCTCTTGTCCATGAGCGGGCGTTTTGCTTTTGCACCGAAAAAAGTTATGCGCAATTTAGAAAAAAAATTAAAAATCTTTGATTTTTCGATTTTTGTATGTTGGTTTTTGTTTACTTTTCCTCCTTAAATTTTTTTAAAGAAGTTTTCCAAACTATCCATTTCGATAGAAAATTTAATCTTGAACAAAAAGTATTATATGTAAAATTGTCAATTTCAGCTTAGTTTTCGAGTTATACCAAAAATACTGAAAAGTGGCCAGTGTGACCATTCTCTTAGAAACGCATGGGTGAATTTAGTAGCATTTTCGGTTTTAAGCATGCCTATGGGCCAAACAAACATATTCAATAATAAAAACCCTTGCACGTAATTGTTCCTTTTTAAAAGGTCTATTCAATAGGCTATCTGTGAATATATGTGAATTCACCATACAAAAATTCATGAAGTAAGGAATACATACTGTTATACAACTCATCATTGTAGCTACTCACCACACACACACACTTTCTCAGCAAAAATAATCCAGAGATTATGCTTCTTTTCATTTCTTTATGCTCCAGATTCAAGTTTCTAACTTAAATAAAAGATATTATTTTGAATAACTTAAAAACACTTATTTTATTTATTTATTTACTTAAATGCATTTCGGAAGCAATGCTTCCATCGTCAGTAAGTTTTTTATAAATAATAATACAAACAAAATTTTTGATTGATATAAAATACAAATAACTCAATACAAACAAAACAAACTACACAAACAAATTTATAGTGAATTTAGGATCTATTATAAAATTTTTTGAAAATTGGATCTTTTATTGGTCCATCGTCACTATTCATTAAATTATCTCCATTTTTAACAATGTAAAGAGATTCATATGCGTCTAATTCATAAGGATTATTAACATTTCGAATTAATTTCAAATTTTGTAAGTTAAAATTATGGTTATTATCCAGCATGTGTTGTGCTACACTCGACTTTTAATAACCATAACTTTAACTTACAAAATTTGAAATTAATTCGAAATGTTAATAATCCTTATGAATTAGACGCATATGAATCTCTTTACATTGTTAAAAATGGAGATAATTTAATGAATAGTGACGATGGACCAATAAAAGATCCAATTTTCAAAAAATTTTATAATAGATCCTAAATTCACTATAAATTTGTTTGTGTAGTTTGTTTTGTTTGTATTGAGTTATTTGTATTTTATATCAATCAAAAATTTTGTTTGTATTATTATTTATAAAAAACTTACTGACGATGGAAGCATTGCTTCCGAAATGCATTTAAGTAAATAAATAAATAAAATAAGTGTTTTTAAGTTATTCAAAATAATATCTTTTATTTATTTCATGAAAAAACACGTTGAAAATCTCCAATATCAAATCAATTTCTAACTTACTAAAATCCGTATGACACTACATTATTTATTCATTTTATTTCTCATTAAAACAATCAAAGTGTCAGCAGAGCAAAAAAGGGTTAAAAAGTGTTTTTGAGAAAGAGATAGCATTTCTCTAAATTAGTTTTCACAATTACAATGTGTCTCAAAAGTAAATATACAGTCACTCACAAAATTATTCGGAATAAAAAGTTTTTTTTTTCAAGCAAGAGTTTTTTTCTGTTATTATTCTTTGTTCTTCTGTTTTTAACATTCGTCTTTGTTTCATCTTGTTATATGCTCATTTTTATATGGGAAACAAGAAAATTTAATAGCGCGAGATTAAACCTACCGTTACTTTTTTTATAATTTCAACAGAGCTAGAAAAATCATTATATAGATTTGATATAGATAAATTCCGAATACTTTTGGGAGTGACCGTGCATCATAAATTAGTGTTATGTAGGGTTCAATGTATATTTTCTTTTGTGACTGAGTGTACCTTGAAATTATTTTTGATTTTAAATTCTGAAATGTCAAGAAAAATCTGCCAGAACCTGACAAGTCACATTTTTCATACATTTTTTGCGACATTTTAACATTTATGGATATAGTGCATACCCACTCCCACATATCGAAGTTCGAATAAGAATTTGTACGTTCTGCTTTTATTTCATTTGCATTTCATTAAAAATGAGAGAAAAATGTAGTGTCATACGGGTAAAATTTAAAAAATATTTTATACTATTAGCCCAGGAAAAATGTAGTTTCGCTGCGGAAAAATTCCAAGTGAAGATTTTTGAATGCAATTATCTTTATTTGTGCCTAAGGAATACGCATGCGAAAGTCTACAAACGAAACTGGCTTGCGTTAAAAGTTATTCAAGGTTAAATGTCGAAAATACCGGTTTTCCACGTATAACTTTAAAACGGTACATGGTATTAAAAAGTAATGCATGCAAAACTTGTAGATAATATGATTATCTACAAGAAATGTTAAAACACTTTTTTTTCTCTGACAGATGGTTAAGAAGATATCGGCGTTTCAAAAAACGTAAATTGACGAAAATATCCCTTTTTTGCGTATAACTCAGAAATGGTGAATGTTATTGAAAACATTTATAGACAAAGTTTGTATACTATGTTACCCTCTATTCAAAAAAAATAATAAATTTTTTCTAAGAGTAATAATTTTAAAGATATAATTATTTGAAAAATTTCGTCAAAAACCTGAAATTCCAGACTTTTGCTTTTAAATCTTAAATAACGAAATTTTCATAAAATAATTCATGTTCAGCTTATAGACTATAATGTAATCTACAAAAAATATTAACACACTTTTTTCCACACGAGTGACCAGTAACAAGATATTGCTACTTCAAAATGGTTAAGTATTGAAAATAAGGATTTTTCGCTTACCACTCTTAAACGGTATATGTTAGAAATTTTATTTTTACACAGTTTGTAGGTTATTTACCCTTCTACAAGAAAATAAAAAAAAAATTTTTTTGTTTGCGGTTATTTAAAAGATATTATATTTTATATAAAATGCACAAAAATCTAAAATAACGGTATTTTGCGGTTTTCTCTTAAATGGTGAAGTTTTTGAAAAATAATTTATACTTTTTGTATAAACAATAATATTCTCTATAAGAACTCTTATGAAGACTTTTTCGATATAAGGCTCCAATAAAAAGATATTGAGACTTCAAAAAGTATCAATTTTCGAAAATGCTGGTTTTTCCGGCTCAAAATGATTCGCCCAGTGACATAAAATAATAATAGGATTTTTTAGAGAGACATAGTACAAACAATTTTTCATACTGAGGGGGGGGTCTATCTCCCCCCAATTAACCGGGAGGAGCAATTTTCTGAAAATAGTACTAAAATTTAAAAAAAAATTAAAACAAATGGCAACACTTAAAATAAAGTACTATATTTTTTTTGAGATTTTCAAGTTTGTTCTTTAATAATTTTTTCAAAATAAGTTATTCCTGCCAATAGTTTTCGAAAAAAATAGCTTCAAACCCAACATTAAAAAAAAAAACTGAAAAAAATTATATAGGTACTGTTCTTTTTTCAAAATATGAAATCAGGCATTATGTTAGTTAGCGGCGGCGATTATGATTCATCAAGTGGTTCAGAGAGAAGCATCCAATATCAGGATTCAGATGACGAGGAACAATTTGACGATGTTCCTCCGTCGTGTGACGCTATTTGAAACTTCAGCAATAAACAGTGGAATGATGACCAAAGCACAACACAAATGTGAAATGGACATCGTGTTTGCAGTGTGAAATGGTTTGGGCGCATGAAAACTGTATTCCTCAAAAGAGTGCCAATGTTTTTTTGCTCTTCCTGCTCAGAAGTTTTTCCATAGTGATATTATAAGTGGTACAAACTTTTTTTCAATAGCCAAGAAGGTTTTTTTTCATAATTACATACTGTCATTCCCAAAAGTATTGGAAATAATCTATATCAAATCTATATAATGATTGCTCTTGCTCTGTTGAGTTTTAAACTCTTAACTAAATGTAACAGTAGGTAGAATATAGCGCTGTTAATTTATTTTGTTTTCCATATAAAAATTAATATGTATAATGACAAAACAAAGAGAAATGAAGATAGCAGAAAAATAACAATGTCAGAACAAAAAACAATAACAGAAAAAAAAGTCATTCTTTAAAAAAAAAAACTTTTTTTCCGAATAACTCAAGTAGCACAACGGGGTATAATTTGGTGTAAGTTCATGAATTTTGGTGTAAAATTGAGAAAAATGTTGGTGTATTTGTCAATATTTCAGTATAAAAATTACACAATTGTCTTTTCGGTATAAAATTTCAAAATTTTTTTGAAATTCGGGGCAAAAAATAAATTGATTTATGCATATGCTGATTTTGAACTGTTTTTATAATGCACCATTAATAGTGCAAAAAATAAACCGATTATTAGCTGTTTTTATAATATACCATTAATGGTGTATAAAATTATTCGATTCTGAGCCAAGCCGACATTACATATTTTGTACACTATATTTTGTAGATAAAATACACCATTTTAAATGATAGGTACAAAATGAAGTTTAGCTGGCCGCCATATTTAGAATTAAGAAAATGATTAGTTATTTTTTTTATATTAATCGACTTAGGTAAATGCCGTATTTTTGGGTAAATTCAAGTAGTTTTCAACAGTTTTCTCTAAAAAAAACTTTACAACTACCCAAAAATTATCAATTTCAAAAAATTAATTTTCGATTTCTACACGGGGTAGGACAGAAAATAAATCGACAGAGTGTGCTTGGTTTTTATTTAAGCACTCACATTCATACATATTTATTCATGATTTTCTTGCGTCCATATTATTTTGGTAAGCACTTAGAATTATTGACAGATTTGAAAACTCTTTCAGATACCTACATACATTTTCGATTAGAAAATAAACAACGATGTAAATTACAATAGTTTCCGAATGAAAAAATAAACTCCGATTTAAATTTTGATATATTTTCCCACTGACATCGGTATAATTTGTGTATAGGCGGTGTAAATTATACACGAGAACGGGGTATTATTTACCTACACTGAATCGAAATTAAATGTTCAAAAATTTTACTTGAAAGTGGCATATTTTTTATATTCAAAATGCATATCACGTAAGTGCAGAAAATACCCAAAATATTTTGGTGTATTTATAACTGTTGTGCTACTTGAGAATTTTATGAGTGACTGTATTTAGTTTTATATATTACTTTTATAACTACCTTGTTTTCTTATTCATTAATTTTGTGCTGTTATTCCCAACTTTTTAATAAAAATGAATTCAACTACATATTTCCTATTTTCATTAAAAATAAAATAAGAGAAAAGAAAAAAATATTCAACGGGTAATGTGGTATAGTATACCACATTAGACGGCATACTATACCACATTACCGTTCGCTTTTCAAAAGTGATGATTTCGAGGTCATAACATTACTTCGTCAAAATCTTTGTCAGGCACAGTCAGAATCAGACAAGAATGGCTGACTGTTTGGGCTGAAACCTTCGAAATTTGGGAGCATTCGTTTCAGTACTTTTTCTGTTAAGTCAAAAATACAGACATGTATACCACAATACCCTAACATCCTCTACCCTATGACTTTTTGGAAAGTGATATTTCAACACGGCTTCGTAATAATAGTTAGGTACAAAGAATGCTTAGAATTGTTAAAAAAATTAAAAGTTGTAAATGACGTTGCTGGACGTGGGATTGCTTTGATAGAAGAATACAAAAACTGCTTTACAAACGATGAAGAGCAGCTTCAGTATTTACTGCAAGTAGTCCAAGACCACCGGCCGGCGCACACTGTTAAATAATCAAAATATAGCGGAACTTTATTCAAAAAACAAAGTTGGTCTCCCATGTAAAAAAACTTTTTTTTAGCTCCTAATATAACAAACCGGTTATTTAAGCTTATATTAGCTGCTTATTAGCATAATTTATTGTGCAGCAAGCGGGTATCCCATACAAAAATTTTTAAATAGAATTTTTCGCTTTATTAAAGAAATAAATTGAAGACTCCTGTTGCAGATCTTTAATGGTTGTTAAGTAAATTATTAACTATCTTACATCCACAATATTTAGTCTTAGCGCGAAAGTAAATATTTTTGTTCAATTATTGGCTTGCATGTAGTTGGCCCACCAACTATGGAGTTGAGCAAAACTGAAAATGGCAATCGTTTGTACATCGTTTGTACACGTTTGTACAACTTTTAGAATAATATGTACACTCACCGTTTTTTTTATAGAGACACTTCAAAAAATAAAACGGAAGTTGGCCCACCAACTATAACGCTCGAAAAATCTGGAAATGCAGTTCGATTGATAATCGTTTGTACACGTTTGTCTTTTTTTGTTTAGTTTTTACACTTCGCAAAAAATTTTTACCAACATTTTTTTTTGAAAACTTTTTATAAAATTTTTGAAAAGTATGCAATCGTTTGTACATTTTTTATAAAAATTTTCCACCGTGTTAATTTTTTAAATTTTGCTTTATTTCTATTTTTAAATAATTATTCAAAATTTTGCGGCGAAAAAAAACATGTAGTTGGCCCACCAACTATAACGCTCGAAAAATCTGGAAATGCAGTTCGATTGATAATCGTTTGTACACGTTTGTCTTTTTTTTGTTTAGTTTTTACACTTCGCAAAAAATTTTTACCAACATTTTTTTTTGAAAATTTTTTTATAAAATTTTTGAAAAGTATGCAATCGTTTGTACATTTTTTATTAAAATTTTCCACCGTGTTAATTTTTTAAATTTTGCTCTATTTCTATTTTTAAATAATTATTCAAAATTTTGCGGCGAAAAAACACATGTAGTTGGCCCACCAACTATAACGCTCGAAAAATCTGGAAATGCAGTTCGATTGATAATCGTTTGTACACGTTTGTCTTTTTTTTGTTTAGTTTTTACACTTCGCAAAAATTTTTTACCAACATTTTTTTTTGAACAAATTTTTATAAAATTTTTGAAAAGTATGCAATCGTTTGTACATTTTTTATTAAAATTTTCCACCGTGTTAATTTTTTAAATTTTGCTTTATTTCTATTTTTAATTAATTATTCAAAATTTTGCGGCGAAAAAAAACATGTAGTTGGCCCACCAACTATAACGCTCGAAAAATCTGGAAATGCAGTTCGGTTGATAATCGTTTGTACACGTTTGTCTTTTTTTTGTTTAGTTTTTACACTTCGCAAAAAATTTTTACCAACATTTTTTTTTGAAAAATTTTTTATAAAATTTTTGAAAAGTATGCAATCGTTTGTACATTTTTTATTAAAATTTTCCACCGTGTTAGTTTTTAAAATTTTGCTTTATTTCTATTTTTAAATAATTATTCAAAATTTTGCGGCGAAAAAAAACATGTAGTTGGCCCACCAACTATAACGCTCGAAAAATCTGGAAATGCAGTTCGATTGATAATCGTTTGTACACGTTTGTCTTTTTTTTGTTTAGTTTTTACACTTCGCAAAAAATTTTTACCAACATTTTTTTTTGAAAAATTTTTTATAAAATTTTTGAAAAGTATGCAATCGTTTGTACATTTTTTATAAAAATTTTCCACCGTGTTAATTTTTCAAATTTTGCTTTATTTCTATTTTTAATTAATTATTCAAATTTTGCGGCGAAAAAACATTTAGTTGGCCCACTATAACGCTCGAGGAAACCTGGAAATGCAGTTCGATATAATATATAATCGTTTGTGCACGTTTGTTTGTTTTTTTTTTTAGTTTGCCATCGTTTGTATACCTATTGTTTGTATTAATTATCCACCGTTCAAATCAAGTCAAGTCAAAAATAATCATACTATGTAGATGGTCACTTCTCCCTATATATTTATAGGTACCTACATATGTAGTATAAGTATGTATAGTTCAAATAGAACAATTCGATTTCTTTTGGACAAAAAACTCATCCAGCAAAGAATTCAGTTACTATTAAAGTAATAAAATGTGTCTTATCCAACAAATAGTAAGTACATAAGTATTTATTTATTCTTCTAGTTTTGTTTTGCATTCGGCAAAACGCTTTTCATTATTGAACTCAGGCGCGGATACAGGGGGAGGGCAATGGGTGCAATTGCCCCCCCCTGGGCAAGAACGAACGAAGCATCAAATATGAATTTAATTAAATGTAATTAAAAAAAAAAAGGTTATTTTTTAATACGTTTTTAAATTTTTTTCTTGGTAGCCCAGCGTTGCCGGCTGGCTGACCAGGTTCAGTTCCGCTATCGCAAATTGCCTTCAAATTGACTGAGTGGAAAGCTTATAACATCGGTTTTAGATGTCCGATCTTCAAAGTTAAGGTCTTTAATTAAAAGATAGATGTCTGGCTACATTACTGTACCTATAACATTTTATGAGAAAAGTCAATTTATTTCATACTAGGGATCAGATTGAGTCCCAAATCGATTTGATTTTCACTTTTCAAAATGCTGTCAATGAAACATTTCACAATTTGAAATATAATGATTTAAAAAGTTATTGCCCCACCTCCAACCCTCCTCTACAAACTTATTAGTGATTTGTATAGTAAAATGTAACGGGAGAGGCAGCAGGGGCCCTTATCTAAATTATTAAACTTGAAGTTGATTTTAATTTACAAAAGAAATTAAATCTTTAAATTACGTCGAATTAATAAGCTTTAAAAATTTCTAAAATTGCTTCAAATGCTGGGATCTACAGGATTAAGATATCTAATCAAAGTTAAAAAAAAATAAACTACATTTGTGTATAAAATTTATTGAGAAATATCAAAAAATTTCATACAAAGGGTGATAGGGTTCTTTTTATGATAAATATTTAAATATGCGTTTCCATTGCGGGAGTACTTTCACAATAGAAAACTCTCGAGAGCGACTCTCGGATATCATTCTTCCCCTCTGGTGAGCTTTTATGCACTATCAGATCTTTGCCGAAGAGAGCTTAGTACAAGCGACATCTTGCGACCAAAGAATTGCCATACACAAATAAGTGTTCATCAGGCTCATCACTTAGTGTAGGTGTAGTGTTAGTAGTTAGTAAGCAACAAACTACTTAAGACTCATACACTTTACAAAATAAAATAAAATTAAAAAAAAAAGCTATTTCAAGACTGTGTTTGTGTCCACTTTCGTGTTTTACTCTCGAGAGCTTCTTCAGAGCTCCTCACCGTCTTTTTACTCTTAAATATATATGCACCTTAAGAGTATGCAAATGCACCTCTGTTTCGAGCTCCAGAAGAGTACGAATCCAACAAAGAAGATTGGAGAGAAACCAGGAACGACTACAGCAGTCGCTGCCGAAGAGACGTTGGATGGAACTTTTACACGTAAGGATAGGTGTTTTTGGCCGCTTTTGAAAACGTCAAGTCAACGTCAATTCGATTGTCAAATTATCGTAATTTTTCGAAGCGAATATTGCTATTGTATCGAACTGCATGAGTCTGGCAACTCTGCAAACGATTTTGAAACATTTTTAATGAATCGAGAAGGTCTGACAGAAAGGTTTAATTTAGAGTTGTTTTTTCTTTGTATTTTCCACTATAATCATTGTGTCTTAATTCAATGTCGGAAAGTTTAGTTTTGTATCGATGGACGAAGGCATCTGAGCTTACGATACAGTTCATCTCGGTTTTGATCCTACAATTTTCTTGCAAACGCATCTGATGTTTATGAACACGTTCTCCGGCTTCTCAATATTTTTGTTGCCAACTCGATTTTTTACTGCAGAATTGCACCACACATGATTTTTTCGAACATGTGACTTTAACATTATTGAACACAATGTTTATGCAGTAAAACTTGTATTTGACTTGAGAACATTTTGCAAAATCCATTTTTGATGCTGATGACGTTCTCGAAAATGGCCTTTTACTGGCAAGGTTAGGTTAGGTTGTCCCTGCTAAAGAAGAGGCTGGAAATTATTCAAACTCGAACGTCATTGTGTCTGAATAGGAAAATACCACTGTGCCATTATGTTTTCCGATCATAATTGTGGAGTTACTCAGATCCAGATGGAACTCAAAAACGCTTTAAAGACACCATTCTATAGCTACAAACTGCAAAACTTCATTTCACAAAGTTCAAAGTACCCGCTGTTCGAGATACTGTGGCAGTTATGAAAGATTTAATTGTCTTCAAATTTCAAACTCATCAACTCGCATTGCTTTGTGTAATCAGGCTTGTAGAGCGGTACGAAGTGTACTCAAATTTTCTGTAGATCTCATCAAGATTTTGGAAACTTACGAAAATTGCCCCCCCCTGAGCGAAATCCTGGATCCGCGCCTGATTGAACTACCTACCTACAATAAATCAATTTTATTAGTTTCCAATCTATTTATGCAGAAAAAACATTGAAGTGTCGGTGTGATCTGAGATCAAATGGTTCTTTATTGACCTTTATGAGGTTAGAGATCAAAGGACAAGGACTCTTTAAACAAAGAAAAAATGCATTAATTCTACCTATATATGTAGGTATTGTACAATGTACATACGAGTTTATTATTCATTAATAAATTTAGATTTTTTAACCTAGATAGGTACTTGTTTTGTGATCATTTGGACAAAATAATCAATATAATTATAATTGAGGCAGTGAGAGCCATAGTGGCATAACTGCAATTTTATCGAAATTGAGTTTTTACAAAAATTGAATCTGTATATATTAAACAATGTTTCTGCATTTAAATTTTTTGAATTGAATTTAGAGGTCACCCACAAGAAAACTCAAAGCTTGAGTGCTTGAGTGGCCTATCTGATCAGTAATAACGGAATTTTGAAGAATCATTGATACAAAATCAAACACTTTTTATTTTTTTGTCATATTGCAAATAAAAATCAAAATTTTGTTCATTTATTTAAAAACTAAAAAAATTTTAACTTATTTAGAACTACAAAAGTTTAAAAATAGTCTGCTCTTTATTTTTACTCTACTGAAAATAATGAAAAATGCAGTTAGGCCACTATGGTTCTCACTGCCTCAATTATACTCATTTATGCAACCAATTCTTGCAAAAATTCTTATAATAAAGTTTAACTAATCTTAAATAGGTACCAAAGCCCAACTCTTAAAACGTCATTATTATTAGAAGTCTATTGAGCATCAAACTATTCATAATAGGTATTTGGTAGTATATAGCATTAAATTAAATTAAATTAGAATTTCTTATACCTATATGCATATGAAGGGTCCAGGGGAAAAACGGCTTAAGTCCACTTTAATTGATTCCAAGAAAAACGTAGTTGTAAATATATTACTAAAATAATGGATAATTTAAAGAAAAATAAATAAAACTAACATTTTTTTTAATGAGCACGAAGTACTCAAGTAAGCAAACATATATTGATTTTAGCATCTTGAATTTTTTGCATGATAAGCTGACATGAGTCAAAAGGACCTTCGATGTTTTAACCAAAATTTTGATTTTTTTGATTTGAAATTTTCTTCTGAAAGAACCGGACATGATAATTGGAAACGGTTTTTTGCTTTTTATTCAGACACCTCTAGATTTTCAAAATAGAGTTTGAAAATAAAATAATTTTCACAAGCGTGACATTGGACTGTTTTTGCAATTCAATTTGTTAGACAGGACCTCGACCGGATGTAGTTAGAATATCTAATTTTTTTTGTTTTAATTATTTACCTGACGTGTCTATTCACAAGTTTTTCCTTTTTTTAATATCGCTTTGTTTAATTTTTGGAGCAAAAAAGATAGTTTTGGAAAAAAGTTTTTTTAAAAAGTGTACTATTTTGCGAGTTTTCAAAATCCTATGTGCAGAGAGCTATACTACATCATATAGTACCCATACAAATCTATAAGATGTCATCATTAGTTTAATTTTTTCAAAAAGTGGACTTGAGCCGTTTTTCCCCTGGACCCTTCATATGTATGTGAATGGGCACTCATCGCCTTATACATAATTAAAAGCTACAAACTTCAAATAACCTTGTTAATAGGTACATCCCTCCTGTTTGAAGAACTAGAACTATGATCTACTAAAAAAATGTTTTAATTTCTAATATTTCATTTGGGTGGTAGTCCAGTCATATTGTATTTTTACCATGCAAATTGTGGGGTAGTTTTGATATGTTCGCTCCATTATGTTCGGGAATGCTGAATCCGAATCTGAGGTTTGCCAACAAAATTTTGTGACGCAACATGCAAAAAGATGCAAAAATGCATTTTTTTGGGAGTTTTTTCACTAATGGCTCGAAATCTTCCAATTATTTAAAAATTACGTCAAAGTACCCTTGAAAGTATACACAATTCCCAATAAATCTCTATTTAAGACTCCTTATAATAATGAAGTTTTAAGAGTTGGGCTTTGGTACCTATTTAAGATTAGTTTAACTTTATTATAAGAATTTTTGCAAGAATTGGTTGCATAAATGAGTATAATTGAGGCAGTGAGAGCCATAGTGGCCTAACTGCATTTTTCATTCTTTTCAGTAGAGTAAAAATAAGGAGCAGATTATTTTTAAACTTTTGTAGTTCTAAATAAGTTAAAATTTTTTAGTTTTTAAATAAATGAACAAAATTTTGATTTTTATTTGCAATATGACAAAAAATAAAAAGTTTTTGATTTTGTATCAATGATTCTTCAAAATTCCGTTATTACTGATCAGATAGGCCACTCAAGCTTTGAGTTTTCTTGTGGGTGACCTCTAAATTCAATTCAAAAAATTTAAATGCAGAAACATTGTTTAATATATACAGATTCAATTTTTGTAAAAACTCAATTTCGATAAAATTGCAGTTATGCCACTATGGCTCTCACTGCCTCAATTATAATTATATTGATTATTTTGTCCAAATGATCACAAAACAAGTACCTATCTAGGTTAAAAAATCTAAATTTATTAATGAATAATAAACTCGTATGTACATTGTACAATACCTACATAATATAGGTAGAATTAAAGCATTTTTTCTTTGTTTAAAGAGTCCTTGTCCTTTGATCTCTAACCTCATAAAGGTCAATAAAGAACCATTTGATCTCAGATCACACCGACACTTCAATGTTTTTTCTGCATAAATAGATTGGAAACTAATAAAATTGATTTATTGTAGGTAGGTCGGTAGGTAATTCAATAATGAAAAGCGTTTTGCCGAATGCAAAACAAAACTAGAAGAATAAATAAATACTTATGTACTTACTATTTGTTGGATAAGACACATTTTATTACTTTAATAGTAACTGAATTCTTTGCTGGATGAGTTTTTTGTCCAAAAGAAATCGAATTGTTCTATTTGAACTATACATACTTATACTACATATGTAGGTACCTATAAATATATAGGGAGAAGTGACCATCTACATAGTATGATTATTTTTGACTTGACTTGATTTGAACGGTGGATAATTAATACAAACAATAGGTATACAAACGATGGCAAACTAAAAAAAAAAAAAAACAAACAAACGTGCACAAACGATTATATATTATATCGAACTGCATTTCCAGGTTTCCTCGAGCGTTATAGTGGGCCAACTAAATGTTTTTTCGCCGCAAAATTTTGAATAATTAATTAAAAATAGAAATAAAGCAAAATTTGAAAAATTAACACGGTGGAAAATTTTTATAAAAAATGTACAAACGATTGCATACTTTTCAAAAATTTTATAAAAAATTTTTCAAAAAAAAATGTTGGTAAAAATTTTTTGCGAAGTGTAAAAACTAAACAAAAAAAAGACAAACGTGTACAAACGATTATCAATCGAACTGCATTTCCAGATTTTTCGAGCGTTATAGTTGGTGGGCCAACTACATGTTTTTTTTCGCCGCAAAATTTTGAATAATTAATTAAAAATAGAAATAAAGCAAAATTTAAAAAATTAACACGGTGGAAAATTTTAATAAAAAATGTACAAACGATTGCATACTTTTCAAAAATTTTATAAAAAATTTTTCAAAAAAAAATGTTGGTAAAAATTTTTTGCGCAGTGTAAAAACTAAACAAAAAAAAGACAAACGTGTACAAACGATTATCAATCGAACTGCATTTCCAGATTTTTCGAGCGTTATAGTTGGTGGGCCAACTACATGTTTTTTTTCGCCGAAAAATTTTGAATAATTAATTAAAAATAGAAATAGAGCAAAATTTAAAAAATTAACACGGTGGAAAATTTTTATAAAAAATGTACAAACGATTGCATACTTTTCAAAAATTTTATAAACAAATTTTCAAAAAAAAATGTTGGTAAAAATTTTTTGCGAAGTGTAAAAACTAAACAAAAAAAAGACAAACGTGTACAAACGATTATCAATCGAACTGCATTTCCAGATTTTTCGAGCGTTATAGTTGGTGGGCCAACTACATGCTTTTTTTCGCCGCAAAATTTTGAATAATTATTTAAAAATAGAAATAAAGCAAAATTTAAAAAATTAACACGGTGGAAAATTTTTATAAAAAATGTACAAACGATTGCATACTTTTCAAAAATTTTATAAAAAGTTTTTCAAACAAAAAAATTTGGTAAAAAATTTTTGCGAAGTGTAAAAACTAAACAAAAAAAAGACAAACGTGTACAAACGATTATCAATCGAACTGCATTTCCAGATTTTTCGAGCGTTATAGTTGGTGGGCCAACTTCCGTTTTATTTTTTGAAGTGTCTCTATAAAAAAAACGGTGAGTGTACAAATTATTCTAAAAGTTGTACAAACGTGTACAAACGATTGCCATTTTCAGTTTTGCTCAACTCCATAGTTGGTGGGCCAACTACATGCAAGCCAATTATTGTTTTATATTTTTTTCGATTTTGACTTAGACTTAAAAAAAGTGGCCCAAATTGAAACTTTTCACTTTGGGTAGAGTTTAAAAATTGTAGACACGTGTAGACAACCCAATCTTTGCATTTTGTGTTTCTCTGGTCAAACAACCGGAAAAAAAGGTAATCTCGTGCACCTTTTTGCTACCCCCATATAATTTTTTTTCAAATACTCCTATATGAAGAAAAAGGGAAGTTTTTGGAAAGAGAAATGGAAGTTGGGAGTACATTAGGAACGAAAAAATCTACCATGGTCAGCTCCGCTACGTTGAAGGTGTGAGATCCGCTTTGAGTGAATATACTGTACCAACGCTTCAAGACGCAAAAATTGGATGCCAACCGATAGTTTTAGTCCCAACATTTACAAAACTGCTGGTCGGACAAGCTTAATCTGGTCGCAATGATTGGAAAATGCACTTTTCAGGTTGCATTTACCGCTAAAATGTATTATTAACATCGTAAAGGTACTTTTAAGAAGAATAATTATAATCGTTGGAACCGTTAATGAGAAAATCAAAGAAGTTTATGTTCCCCTTCCACATTTTCAGTTTTGGGGGACGAAATCGTTTTTGAGATACAAAATTGGGACAATCGATCCAAAAGGCGGACGTATGGTACCCTACATTAGAGTTGTTTTTAAGGTGTACAAGTTTTTCCTTAATGGTTATATGTAGGGTTTCCAGAACATCTCTTTTAAAGAGAACATGTTCTCTTTTTTGACTCTGATCTTTCTTATTCTTTCTTTTTTCATCAAATTCTTTTTTTTTACTCTTTTTTATTTTGTACTCTTTTTTATCTCTTTTTTTTTCCTAAGTGACCAAAATATTAATTTAACACACTCTTCATTAATTTTCTTTTATATTGTCCCCTAAAATATAAAATAAAGCATTAATACCAGAGAATATCAAATAAAGAAGCCAATCGTTCGTACGTTTCACCCTCCAAAACCCATTTGTTTACATTGTTGTATTTTTAATTTCATTTTGTGTCGAAGAATAGATGTGAATTGCAACGACAATAAGACCTGTGCTGAATGATGAGCTGAATGGGGAGTCGATTATATGTGTGCGTTTTGTCACTGTTTTTCACTTCCTTTGCACATCTAATACATCAGCTGTTCGCTTCAGCTTATAGGCCAATCAAATTGACAGCTGAGGAATGGCTTCTTTATTTGATATTCTTTGATTAATACACTGAAGTAAAGGATCGATGGATGAATTTAGAAAAGAAATAAGTATGGGAAGACTTGGACAAGAGTATCGACTACCAAATTTCTTAGAAAGTTTAACTGGATTACTCAAAATTGTTTGACCAATTTTGCTATTTAAACAAGTTTCTTTCTAAAGAAAATGAAAATTTTAAAAACAAAATACCTGTTCAAAAGTGGCCCAGTTTATTTAGTTTGTCCACAAATCTAGAGTTTTATCCAGAGCTCTTAAAATGTGCCAAACCATTTTTGTTTTCCTGCGCAAAATAAGAACGTGGAATGTATTTTCTCGTTGATGGGTTCGCAATGGACAAAAGAACGAAATCGTTCGTAGGATTCTCATTGTTGCCTATAATTTAAAAGATTTTAGCTGTCAAAAGTTTTATGAAGCCTTTTTATATGAAAATAAGTATCTTAATCAAATTCGGAGCTCCCAAAAATATGACACTTCGGATGAGGAAGAAAATTAATGCCTATTTTGCCTACATTTTACTAAAATTCTGCGGTATTTAGAATTCAATTAAGTGTTTAGGTATTTTCGTTTTATTAGTTTGAAGCGCTAAAAAGTGTTTATAAAATATACTGATTTATATCATAGATATGTTTTCTTAAAAAAAGATGTTAAAATAAACTATCTATTTAGTATTAAAACTGCTGCTTCTTGTGTACCTATATACAATACTTGTATAAATATGTAGTATATTTATAAAATAAATTTAAAGTAAACTTTTGGTCATATTTATCAATTATTTTGATGATGGTGTGGTGACCGAGGGGGGGATTAACAATAGAAGTTTGAAGTTTCGAAAATGTCCTCTTTTTTTTCAAACGCGTTATGGACACCCTAGTTATATGGCAAGTACCGTTATTTTGAACCAAAACATCTAGGGAATCACCAACAAATCTTAATTTCAAAGTTTGAAGAAATCGTTTCAGTGGTTTGGGGTCAAGTCCAGGTAGAAAGAGACATACAGAATTGTGCCATACACTTTTTGGGGTTCTGTACCATCGTAATGACATTATATTTGATTATTAGATACCTCAATTTTGTTTTGTCGGCACATTCGTGCCATATAAAATATAAATAAATTGGGTAGCGCAACAGCTTGTGGAGAACCAGGGACTAGTGACTAACAACTCTCAACCATTCCTGTGTGCGTGTTGTTGGCAGGAATGGAGGGGACCTACAATTTTTTGCCGAGTCCGAACGGCTTAGTGAGAAGCACCTTTTCATGACAAGTATACTCTTGGAGGATTTGTCAGTTCCTCGCAAGAGGCAATACCTCGGATAAAATATTTCTGTTTTTAGGTGGCAGGGCTGGGAAACGAACCCACACCTTCGGCATGACAGCCCTACGCACAATTTTTTTTATCGAACTATCTTAAAACTAGAATTCATGTCGGTATTATTTTTCACCGAGAAGAATTGGGTTACGTACGAATGACCGACAAATAAAATGTCGACTGGTTAAAATGTCGACTTTTATCGACTTTTTTGAAAGTCAAAATACCGACTTTGTTTTTACCGACTTATTAAAATGTCGACAGTTTGAAATGCCGATTTGACAAAAAGTTGACTGCCCTGATAGAAGTCGAGAAAAATATCGACTTGTCGGAATTTTTTCCATACAGAAAAGTCGATATAAAATATAAATCGACATTTTAACCAGTCGACATTTTGAATTGTCGATATTTTGTCTGTCGGTCATTAGAAAGTAACCTAAAGAACAAAGCTCTGCCTTAAATGTTTGCACGGAATAACTATAAACTCAAGAATCATAAATTCTTGTCTGATTTTTTAACATGAACTTAACAGTTTTTTGATGCTGTGGAAAATTTAAGACTATGTTTAAGACACAAGTTCTTATTTAATTCTTATAATAATTAACTTATTAAGGTAGTTATTAATTTTATATTACCTTTTGTTTAGCTTCAAGAAAGTTCAATAGAACGCATTTTTGTTGCCTAGCTACTTTATACCCTATATTACGAACTTTTAACTGCCTTATTTTCTGGATGTTTTATTATTGTATTAATATTAAAATACATTACAGACCCTGAATAATGGGCAATTAAGACTTCAAAATATGTAGGCAACAAAAATTAAATTACAAAAAATGCGATTTATTGAACTATGACAGAGCGATATTAGATAGATAATAATGATCAGATCATAGTTTAGGGAATGATGTTAACAAGCGCGTGCTTTTAAAATGTCGACTGTTGAAATCTCGATTCACAAAATCTCGATCACTGTCGTTATTTTGAGAATCGACATTTTGAAAAATCGACATTTTAATATGTCGGTCAAATTTGTGTCTATATTTTGATCTGTCGGTCTTTTAACCAGTCGAGATTTTTTCTGTCGAGATTTTAAAAGTCGATCTTATGGAGTCGATATTTTAAAAGTCGACATATCGTACCCAATCCAGAAGAATTTATAAAAAACTCGGTATCTCTACCTTTATTTTTGTTTTTTATATAAAACTTACAAACTAAATAAAACTAAATTAAAACTAACTAAAACTGCTATAAAACTACTTAAAACTACTTACAAGCTAGTAATACTTACAAACTAGAACAGCCACAGCAAGCATTTTTGGATTTTTCTAATTTGTTTGTGTTTTAATTGGTTTTATATTTTTTTTGTGTTCTTATTAGTTTTATATTTTTTTTTTGGTGCCACCCTGACTGTCCCTGCTTAAAACTAACTAGAAAAATGCAGTCATCCGATTTCAAATCATTTCATATGTTTTCTTCATGTAAATGGAAAAGCATAAAATAAAATATGATTTTAATAAAATGTAATCAAAAAAAGGTTATTTCGTTATACGTTTATAAATTTTGTTCTTGCAGCGTTGTAGCAATTAGTGGTTGTGTGTTGACCGCTGGCTGACCAGGTTAAGTGAAGAAAAGTTCCGCTATGCAAAGATAGCCTTCAAATCGACTGAGTGGAAAGTTTATAACTTCGGTTTTAGATGTCTGATCTTAAAGAGTTGAGGTCTTTAATTAAAAGATCAATGTCAGGCTACATTACTGTATAACATTTTATCAGACTGAGGGGACTGATTGAATACCAAATCGATTTGATTTTCACTTTTCAAAATGCTGTAAATGAAAAATTTCACAATTAGAAAAATAATGTTTTAAAAAGTTATTGCTCCACGTCCAACCCTCCTACACAAATTTATTACTGGTTTTTTTATAGTTAAATGTTACGGGAGAGGCACTTATCTAAATTTTCAAACTGTAAGTTGATTCCAATTTTTAAAAAAATCTTTAAAATACGTCGATCTAATCGGCTTCTAAAACTTCTAACTTAGCTTCAAACTACATTTTTGTATAAAAATTTTTGAAAAATACCAAAAAAATTTCATACTTAAAGGGTGATTGAGCTCTTTTTATGATAAATATGTAAATGTGCGTTAAGGGATCTCAAAAACGCTGTAAAGCTAAAAACTACAAAGCTTCATTTCATAAAGTTCAAAGTACCCGCTGCTCGAGACACTGCGGCAGTTAGGAAAGAGTTAATTACTTTCTTCAAATTTCAAACTCATCAACTCACATTGCCTTGTGTGACCAGGCGTGTCGAGCGGTATGAAGTTTACTCAAATTTTCTGTAGACCTCATAAAGATTTTGGAAACTCCGGAATATTGCCCCCTCTGAACAAAATCCTGGATCCGCGCCTGCCTCTGCCCACTTAGACAGAGCTCTATTGATGACTCTTTCAAATACCTTTCTGATACTCGGAAGAAGACTTATCGACGAGATTCACCGAATAGGAGTTGTCCTTTCCCTTTTTCGGGAGATAATGCACCACAGCTGGCATCCATCGCACTAGATAGTATGCATTATTCAGAGCGTTGTTAAACAGAAACACTCGGTATAGTTGTTTGTATTTAATTGAGACGGGTTGAGTATAGCCCATCAAAGTCGAACTTATTGTCACGAGCCAACTAATACCGACGCATCTAATCGAAAACGCAGGCCATAACATTCTCAACTCATCATGACGCATATCTATCATCGCAAGCCAACCGGTGCGGTGAGAGTGAAGGGTGAAGACAAAGTCAAATTTGTTTTGCGTATTTATTATATAGACATTGAATATGACGATATACATAGGTATGTAAGTGGAGATTGGATATAGGTAACTTGTTATAACTTCAGTTTTATTCGTCGTACCATCATATACCATAATGCTTAAAGTGTCTGACCGATCACCGATGAGGTTATGGAGTCGGGTCGTGACCAATAGTTCAGCGCGAATGTTTATTTCGGATCGAGTGTGTGGGATTGGTATTGACTTTAATTTTAATTTTTTTATTTTTCAATTCAATTTGGTGAAATCAAAAAGGTGTAATTGATTAAAATCATTTGGTATTGACTGGTGCTGACGTTTTCGCGCACGCAAAACCGCCTTCTGCATCGAAATCAAGCTTGGCCCACGGACTAAAGACGGTTCGGAAGCTCCTTCTAAAGCTCAAGAAACTAATGTTCATGGAGCTTCAGAATAAGCCATTGCTGAAGCTTTAACTTTTTTTTGTAGTGCAGGCTACTTCGCATAAAACCGGAGAAGGGCCGTGGTTATGTTCACTTAACTTATCCACATTAGTTTCTCTTGAAACAATCCTCCCCGACATCTTTCGGTCTGAAATTTTTCGCATCTCCTAAAGGTTTTTAACTCATCAGATCTATACCTTGTATAGATTAAACCCTCATGGTAAAGTTTGGCTTCACCACGTTGAGATTTAACGAGTTGCAACATGATTCGGTTTAGTAAAATTTGCTAAAAAATCAAATAACAGGAGAGCGAGCGGAGCGTCTTGTCACTTGGAAAGTAATCAAGAGAGTGAAGAAATAAGTCCAATTAAATTATTATTTAAATTGAAAAGCGGTCATTTTTAGAACCGCAAACTTCCATTTCAATTTTCTCACTTAACTTTAGACCTAGAGAGCTGAGTTTTTTTTTTGTGGTGAGAAAAAATTTAATAAAACCTCCCAACATTTTTTTGTAAAAAATCAAATAACAGGAGAGCGAGCGGAGCGTCTTGTCACTTGGAAAGTAATCAAGAGAGTGAAGAAATAAGTCCAATTAAATTATTATTTAAATTGAAAAGCGGTCATTTTTAGAACCGCAAACTTCCATTTCAATTTTCTCACTTAACTTTAGACCTAGAGAGCTGAGTTTTTTTTTTGTGGTGAGAAAAAATTTAATAAAACCTCCCAACATTTTTTTGTATATTTGAGAAAGAAGAAACTTGCGGGGATTTTTGTCTTCGTTTAATTTCTCATTTCTTTTAAAGCCTGGACGGCTGCAATACTTTTTTTTTGGAAAAATGTGTTAATTTGAAGCCTCTAATTTGTTTTGGTTAAACAAAAAGAAAACGGGACCTTAGAGGGAAAACAATTGTTAACATTTTTTCATATCCGCAATTTCTGATTTTCTTGAGTTCTAGCTGTTTTTTTTTTTCGTAATGAGAAAACATTTAAATAAACCTCCCAAACTTGTTTGGTAGAAAAAAAAGTAAGGGGGCTGTATATTTGAGAAAGAAGAAACAAGCGGGGATTTTTTTCTTCCTTTAATTTCACATTTCTTTTAAAGCCTAAAAGGCTGCAAAAAAAGAAGTTCCTTTGTCCTGTTCCACACCCACCTCCAGGAACTCCTTTGTCCAATTCCAGACCCACCTCCAGAAACACCTCTATGAGACTACTTCATCAGACCCACCACCAAAATAGTCTGAAATTTATCTATTAAAAAAAAAGTGTTCCTTTGTCCAGTTCCAGACCCACCTCCAGAACCACCTCTTTGAGACTACTCCATCGGACCCACCACAAAAATAATCTATGAAAGTTAGGTATCTATTAAAAAAAATTGTTCCTTTGTCCAGTTCCAGACCCACCTCTAGAACCTCCTTTGTCCAATTCCAGACCCCCCTCCAGAGCCTTTTCCATTAGACCTTACTCCTTCAGACTCCACCAAAAAAAATCTATGAAAGTCATTAAAAAAAAAATGTTTCCTTTGTCCAGTTCCAGACCCACCTCCAGAACCACCACTATAAAACTCTTCTCCATCGGACCCACTGCCAAAATAATCGATGTTATCTATAAAAAAAGAAATTGTTATTTTGTCCAGTTCCAGACACACCTGCAGAATTACCTCGACTCTACTCCATCGAACCCACCAAAATAATCTATGAAAGTTATCTATTCAGAAAAATGTTGTTCCTTTGTCCAGTTCCAGACCCACCTCCAGATCCAACTCTATGAGACTCTACTCCATTGCACCCACCACCAAAATAATCTATGAAAGTTAGGTATATATTAAAAAAAATTGTTCCTTTGTCCAGTTCCAGGCCCACCTCTACAACCTCTTTTGTCCAATTCCAGACCCACCTCCAGAGCCTTTTCCGTTAGACCCTACTCCATCAGACTAAACCAAAAAAGTCTATGAAAAGTTATTAAAAATGTTTCCTTTGTCCAGTTCCAGACTCACCTCCAGAATCATCTCTATGAGACTCTACTCCATCGGTCCCACCACCAAAATAATCAATGAAAGTTATCTATTAAAAAAAAACTGTTGCTTTGTCCAGTTCCAGACCCAACTCCAGATCCACCTCTTTGAGAATCTACTCCATCGGATGAAAGCTATCAAAAAAATGCTCCTTTGTCCAATTCCAGACCCGACTCCACAACCTCCTCGGCCAGACACTTTAAGTCATTATAGGTATATGATGGAACGACGAATAGAACTGAAGTTATAACTAGACCTCGGATTTTGCATATCTACATATTATTTTTCGAATATAGGTGTATAAGACAGGCTTACAGATCCTTGTTTTCCGAATGCAAATAAAAAATTACTTCATTCTTTCCCGACGTTTCGTTGGCTATTTTCCAACTTTTTCCAGGGACTGGGTTTTTATTTTACTGTAAATCAAATTCTGTTACAAGATGATATTTCCTTAAGCCCGTATGACACTACATTTTTTTCTCATTTTTAATTCACTAAAAATGAAATCAAAGCACGACGTACAATTTCTTATTTAAATTTTGATAGGTATGAGTGGGTACACACTATATCCATAAATGTAAAAATGTCACAAAAAATCTATAAAAAATTTGATTTTTAAATTAAATTTGTCAAGTTATTTCAGAATTAAAAATGAAAAATTATTTCAAAGTACACTCAGTTACAAAAGAAAATATACACTGGACCCTAGAGAGCACTAGATTATGGTGTATATTTTCTTTTGGGACACATTGTAAATGTGAAATTTAATTTAGAGAAATGCTATCCCTTTCTTAAAAACACTTTTTATCCCTTTTTTCCCTGCTGACACTTTGATAGATTAAATGAGAAATACAATGAAGAAAAAATGTAGTGTCATACGGGCTTTACAATTTTTCTCGGTACTACTAATGCATTCACTCACTTATCTCCTTACTTGCATTACAGTTAAAAACATTAACAACAATGAAAATAAATAAATAAATAAATTAATATATCTGGACTTTAAACACTAAAATTACAAACACGAACTTAGATGCTAACATCACAGAACTTTTTTGATGGCTACACCTTTTCGTCGTTCCTATGTACACCATATCACAGTTGTCTTCTTCATTCCCTTTACAAGCGATTTGATAGACAACGTTGTGTTGTTGTTGCTTTTCTATGGGTGTTTTTGTATTCGAAAAGAGCTTTCTCAGCGTGCAATTGGATTTGTATGCAAAAGCCATTTTCATTTTGTCTTGTTTGATAACTTCGTGTAGATTTTTGCTGTTTGTCAGTTTTGGTATAAAGGGAATGCTGAAGAAAGTTTTAGTGTTGCCAGTTTCATTTTCTGTCAGTGTTTTTGATGTGTAAACATCTTAGCGCTCGGTATGGGTAAAATTGGAAATCGGCTGTAAGGCGCCAGTTATAGCTTTCATTGAAACTCATCATTGAAAATTTTAATGATTCATTTTGAGACGTTTAGGAAGTAAAATCATTTATTCTTTTGATGGAAAAATAAAGCTAAAGACCTAATTCATATTTCTAGCCTAAAAAATTGTCAAATAGGCCCAACTTTCCACATAAAAAGACTTTTCTTATTTCAATGATTGAACTACCTTACCAATGATCATTTAAAAATTAAAAGTCATTTTTTGTGGAAAGTTGGGCCTATTTGAATTTTTTTTTACTAGAAATATTAATGAAGTCTTAAGCTTTGATCGTCCATAAAAATAAAAAATGATTTTGCCTCCTAAATGTCTCAAAATCAATCATTAAAATTTTCAATGATGAGTCTCAATGATAGCTATAACTGGCGCCTAACGGATATATGCTCACGGTTCCGTTTGGAACTATTTTGTTTGTTGTAGGTAAGTAGAACTCTGTAAACTCGAATAGGTAAGGTATTTTAATTTTATGGTTTTGGTATTTGCTAAGTGGAGTGAATTCCTTACACCCCGACTCCACAGTAGATAATTTCTCTCAGAATGTTCGTCTTGAATTAAATATCTAATGGAGTCACTCCGTTTCATGTCTTGATTGGATGTCGAGATGCAATCATATCTTGGCAGAGATATTTGACTTACATTTTGCCAGGTGAAGATTTTGTTGCCTTTTTTCTAGAAATTTAATTTTTATTTCATTATTTTGTTTCCATATGCTGCTTTTGATGTTAATCTCTGCAATCGCGGGTGGCAATTTTGGTTTGTGATATTAAGTGTTATTTGCAATTTCTTGATTTTAAATGTTATACCATGATCTTCCAAGTGGCGCATTCTTTTATGTTTCTCTAGTTGGCTGTGGTTAATGTGTCAAAAATAATTGTTGTAATGTCATATTTAAAAAAGTTACTTTAAGTTACTTTCATTTAGGAACGACAAAAGCTACAAATATGGCTGATCTGTCAAACAAATTGGGTGAAAAAAAGTCGAAATAGATTTGGAATTAAAAATCAAGAAGAAATTGTGATTTCATTATTGAAAAGAACTTTTATCAGCACTTCGAAAATGCATACATTTTTCAAATTAAATTTCATTTAACTTCATTCTAGCACAAGATTGAATATTTAAGCAAAAATATTTCCAATTTTTTTATCATTCATTACTTGCACAAATTTCTTTACTACAAATCGATCAAATCAGATAAAAAAATGTCGCAAAACTTGGAAAAAATTTCCAAACTCACTATCGACGGTAAAATCAATAAAAATAAAAATATTTTAGCTTTATATTTTCCCCCAGATCTGATCTGGATTGTATATGCAATATGCATACATGTATTACAAAAACAACACAAAATCCGACCTTGCTTTTGGATTTCGATTTACAAATTAATTCTGACCATACACCCTTCGTACTTTTTTGCAAAAATGAGTTTTTCTCTCACAGGTAGATGGCTGTTTGTGTTGAAGATAGGGAGAAAATAGAGAATAGAGTAGAGAGAAAATACAGAAACAAAAGGATAAACGCAAACGGGGATCGGATAGGTATATAACACTCTTGTCGCACTGGGATCCTGTTTGTTTTATTATGATAATCTAATCCGGATCAGATCTGGGGGATAATAAAATTAAACTATTACATTTTACAAAATGAGATCAATTCCAAACCGAACGATCGAGAAGCAAACAAAAGATAACTCAAAATGAAAACATCGTGATTTCAGCTGCTTTTGACGGATTAACCATTTCAACTCAGTATCAAAGAGATGAGTTGGAAAAATGTACTCAAAGTAACTTTTTGACACTTTAATTTTGAATCCAGGAACAACTTTGTAACGTCATAAAGTCAATTGAAGTAGCTTAATTTGTGATGGTTTATTTGCGGAGGAGTTTTCTCGGAAGGAGTTTGTTAATGGGTAAATTCATTATAATTTGTGTCGTGCAACCATTTTGTTTTAGTGCTTGTATTACAGATTCCTAATTTTTGCAATACGTGGTAATGACCCGATCCCTTACCTTCAGGGAAGACGAATGTTTACACATCTTCCACGCGAGTCCCGGCACTCACACATTTCTTTTTATTATTATTATTGTTGCTTGTATTTTGTTTTATTTTGTTATTTATAAGTTCATTTATTATGTAATAAGGAGAGTTGTTCATTTTAAGTATGTTTTTAATTTTTGTTATATTTTCTTTGTGAAATTGTTTGTCACTAATGTCTAGTACTTTGTTCACGAAATTAGTAGCCGTGTTGATTTTTTGGCTCATAGGTTGATTTGCGTGGTAGTTGATCATCCTACCTGAAGATGTTTCCTTGGAGAACCACTCCAGAACTATTTTATTGTTTTGCCTATGGAGTTTTGCGTCTAAATACGGTAAGGTCTTGTTGTTTTCTGATTCAATTGTGAACTGTAGTTTATTATGGTAGTTGTTTAGTGTTTTTAAAATCATGTCTGTGTCTCTTTTTTTAACGATGGCGCAAATGTCATCAACATATTTTACAATAAATTGTATATATGTATGTTTATTTTCTTTAAATCGTCTAAAACATAGTCAAGTAAATTGTCCAATACGATGTCAGCAATGGTGGGGGAAAGAGGGTTCCCCATGGGCATTCCAAACGTTTGAATGTAAGTTTTGTCTTCAAACTTAAAATAATTATTGTCCTTCAGGCAGAATTCCAAAATTTTTAAAAATTGTGGTTTTGGAATATCTGTGTTCACCTTGATTTTTTCCCATTGTTTCATGATGATTTTGATCCCCAAATATGTGGGGATGTTTGTGAAGAGGGATATTACATCGAATGAAACTAGTATTTCTTCTTCCTCCAAAATGATGTTCTCTAATCTTTCTTTCATTTGGTATGAATTTTTTATATTATAGTCAGGTGAGATAATAGCTTTTAGAGTTTCACCAATGTGTTTTGAAAGTTGGTAACATGGAACGTTATAGGAAGAGGATATTGGTCTCAAAGGAGGAAGAAGAAATACAACAACACAACGTTGTCTATCAAATCGCTTGTAAAGGGAATGAAGAAGACAACTGTGATATGGTGTACATAGGAACGACGAAAAGGGCACTCGGAGTGAGGATGGCTGAACATCAAGCTGACATTAGAAAGAAAAAAACAACAACAGGCTTAGCTCAGCACATACATGAGACCACCACACAGCTGATTTTGACAACATAAAAATATTAGACAAAGAGAAGAGGGGAAACACAAGATACACACTAGAAAGCTAAGCTTGAGAATACAAGAAAGACTGACGAAAGCAATGAACACGAAAGAAGATGAAGACAACATAAAATCAAACTACAGTGTAGCCATCAAAAAAGTTCTGTGATATTAGCATCTAAGTTCTTGTTTGTAATTTTAGTGTTTAAAGTCCAGATATATTAATTTATTTATTTATATATTTATTTATTTTCATTGTTGTTAATGTTTTTAACTGTAATGCAAGTAAGGAGATAAGTGAGTGAATGCATAAGTAGTACCGATTAATGTAAAAAGTAAGAAAAATTGTAAGGAAATTGTCATTTTGTAACAGAATTTGATTTACAGTAAAATAAAACCCCAGTCCCTGGAAAAAGTTGGAAAATAGCCAACGAAACGTCGGGAAAGAATGAAGTAATTTTTTATTTGCATTCGGAAAACAAGGATTATTTTTGTATGTATTCAAATGAATAAAAAGATTTGGAACGGGAATTTCAACTCAAAGTCCCTTTAAAATTTTGTTTATTACTACAAAATACTCAAATAAATAACTGAATAAAAGGCTTTTTAAATTTTAACTCAACAAATGTAAAATGTCGCTTAATACATTCTTACGGGAAGATATCGATATGCAAACGAAATTCATCGAAAAATTTAATTCAACTCGGTAAATATTAAAGTGCGAGCAATACAGAAGAATATTTTCTTGGTTTAAAAACAATCAACAAAGAGGAGAATATACCACTTTCCCTTGTCGAACGCTTTACCTTACCTCACTTTAAACCAGAGCAAAGCCTTTGTTGTTATTACGCAAAGAAAAGTGCACCCAAAAACCGGTTTTCATTTATACTGAAAGCTCGACTTACATATCACTGATAGTTTATGACAAGAAAAAAGCTGTGCTTGTTGAAAAGCAATGCCAAAGTTTAGCCAAAAACAAGTGCAGCTTCTTTATTTGAAGACTCTCCTGCACATATTTGTTAATGTAATTTCTTATCTGTTTGATCCTTACAGTTATTTTGCGCGTTTGATTTGCGCGTTTGATTTGCGCGTTCGTTGTACTTTTCTACAGTCACAAAATTAACACATAAGTTGAATGAAGTGTAGTGAAGTGAAATGCCAGAAATTAACAGATAATGTCAGATATAAGAAAAATTTGATAGGAAAATGGTTTAACTGCCTTTCCGAAAAGTGCTTTAAAAATTGGTGGAAATAATATAATTTGTACAACTTGTGACAAAAAGATGAAATTTAAATATTCAGGCTTATGCAAACTAATTTTCAAATTTTTACGAATTTAATAATGTTTAATAATTCGAAATATTTGGTTGCAGTAAGCCTGATTGTTAAATTAAATGTAAGTTTTAATATTTTGAATATTTTAGATTCCTTGCGAAAAAAAATTCAATTGCAGCAGCATATTGCTACTTCACTTCACAGAAGGTCAAAAGCATCCAACAACAACAATGACGAAAATGCGCATACTTCTAGCAACACGTTCAGCAACTTTTCCGACAGTTCCAACAATGAACTTAAAATGGATTTATGTACAGCGTTGGTTGCGGGAAATATACCATGGAATGTGCTTAGCAATGCTACATTTAAATTTTTGATGTGTAAACATCTTAGCGCTCGGTATGTGTAAAATTGAAAATCGGTTGTCACGGATATGGGCTCACGGTTCCGTTTGGAACCATTTTGTTTGTTGTAGGTAAGTAGAACTCTGTAAACTCGAATAGGTAAGGTAGTTTTCATGTTATACCTAATGGTTTTTGTATTTGCTAAGTGGAGTGAATTCCTTACACCCCGACTCCACAGTAGATAATTTCTCTCAGAATGTTCGTCTTGACATTAAATATCTAATGGAGTCACTCCGTTTCATATCTTGATTGGATGTCAAGATGCAATCATATCTTGACAGAGATATTTGACATACATTTTGCCAGGTGAAGATTTTGTTGCTTTTTTTCTATTTGCAATTTTGGTTTGTGATATTAAGTGTTATTTGCAATTTCTTGATTTGAAATGTCATAACATGATTTGCCAAGTGGCGCATTCTTTTATGTTTCTCTAGTTGGCTGTGGTTAATGTGTCAAAAAGAAGTGTTGTAATGTCATACCTATTTAAAAAAGTTACTTTGAGTTACTTTTCATTTAGGAACGACAAAAGCTAAAAATATGGCTGATCTGTCAAACAAATTGGGTTAAAAAAGTCGAAATAGATTTGGAATTAAAAATCAAGAAGAAATTGTGATTTCATTATTGAAAAGAATTTTTATCAGCACTTCGAAAATGCATACATTTTTCAAATTAAATTTCATTTAACTTCATTCTAGCACAAAATTGAATATTTAAGCAAACAGATTTCCAATTTTTTTTTATATCATTCATTACTTGCACAAATTTCGTTACTACAAATCGATCAAATCAGATAAAAAAATGTCGCAAAACCCGGAAAAGATTTTCCAAACTCACTATCGACGGTAAAATCAATAAAAATAAAAATATATAGCTTTATATTTTCCCCAGATCTGATCTGGATTGTATATGCATATACATGTATTACAAAAACAACACAAAATCCGACCTTGCTTTTGGATTTCGATTTTCAAATTAATTCTGACCATACACCCTTTGTACTTTCTTGTAAAAATGAGTTTTTTCTCTCACAGGTAGATGGCTTTTTGTGTTGAAGATAGGGAGAAAATAGAGAAAAGAGTAGAGAGAAAATACAGAAACAAAAGGATAAACGGGGATCGGATAGGTATATTACACTCTTGTCGCACTGGGATCCAGTTTGTTTTATTATGATAATCTAATCCGGATCAGATCTGAGAACTATTACATATTACAAAAATGAGATCAATTCCAAATCGAACGATCGAAAAGCAAACAAAATATTACTCAAAATGAAAACATCGTGATTTCAGCTGCTTTCGACGGATTAACCATTTCAACTCAGTATTAAAGAGATGAGTTGGAAAAATGTACTCAAAGTTACTTTTTGACACTTTAACTTTGAATCCAGGAACAACTTTATGACGTCATAAAGTTAATTGATGTAGCTTAATTTGTGATTGTTTATTTACGGAGGAGTTTTCTCGGATGGAGTTTTTTAATGGGTAAATTCATTATAATTTGTGTCGTGCAACCATTTTGTTTAAGCGCTTGTATTACAGATTCCTAATTTTTGCCATTAGTGGTAATGACCCGATCCCTTACCTTCAAGTGAAAACGAATGTTTACACATCTTCCACGCGAGTCCCGGTACTCACACATTTTTTTTTTTTTTAAGTCACAGGGCAACTAATTCCAGATGAAAGTACTCTCAGAAATAGTGGGGTCGCTTAGCGACAAATTTCGAGATGATGTGTTTTTGCCGGACAAAAGCACCAAATTTTTTGTAGGTACTACTTAGGTCCATAGCTTGAGATTTAGGGTAGGACCCATCTCGGCGGTCAGCCATCTTGGATTTTATAGCCGCCATTTTGAAATTCAGGTATATTATTAATATCTCGGCTTCTAAATCACTTAGGATCCCAAACTTGGTGTCTAGGTATACATTTTTGGGGCAGGGAAAAACCACATACTTTTCAAATGTTAAATTTTGCAAATATACGAAGGGGGCATGGGAATCATGACCCCCTTGCTCCAAGACAATCAAATATTATATTTAAGGTCGGTTAATGTGTACCTATACACAAGTTGAAAATGTATCTGACTAAACTTATCCAGGGAGGGAAATCGGGGGTCATAATACCCCCCCTCCTCCTCTGAGCCCAGGAAAAAGTATAAATACAAAACAAACTTCATTTAAACACACAGAAGTGCAAAAACTGACGCGACGTACGGCTAGCCCAAATTATTTCATAACCGTAATGTTACCTTTTATGAGACCATGGTAGTATTATTCGCGAAGACTGTATGTTTTGTCGTATCGAGTTTTTCTGAAAGAAAAATGAATAAGTTAAATGCAAATACATTTAAGTTAGGTTGTATGAGTATATATTAATAACAAACTATCCAATTATTAAATCGAGTGACAAAAATATGTAATTCTAAGATATAAGGTTGAAAATGAAATAAGATATATGTACATGTACAATTGTACATACATACATGTACATGAAGTACCTCGTGGCATGATGGTTAGTGCGTAGGACTGTCATGCCGAAGGTGTGGGTTCGATTCCCAGCCGTGCCACCTTAAAACAGAAATGTTTTATCCGAGGTTCTGCCTCTTGCGAAGAACTGGCAAATCCTCCAAAAGTATACTTGTAATGAAAAAGTGCTTCTCATTTAGCCGTTCGGACTCGGCAAAAACCTATAGGTCCCCTCTATTCCTGCCAACTATACGCACACAGGAATGGTTGTGAGTTGTAAGTCACTAGGCCCTGGTTCTCCACGAGCTGTTGCGCCACCCAATTTATTTATTTATTTATTACATGTACATACATATTAATATATAAAATTTAAATGCAAGAGAAATCACATATGAAAGCTGTTGAATTGCATTGATCTACCTATATGGATTGCTTATGTCGTCTTCAAATATATTGACATTTACAAAGATCAGTTCAATTCCAACGAGCAGCTTTGGAAGCATATCTACCAGTGTATTCTTTTTGACTCTTGCAATTACATTTCACCAATTCAGTACATGCCTTTGAAGCTATAGGTAATGTGTTCCATACAGGAACCCATGATCCGGACTAGGAGCACACTGTTGAATGTGTTCACTGGTACACCATACTCCTGCCTGATATATACAGCCCGCTTTGAGTGTTGAAGTAGTGCATCTTTTGTTGGTGGAAGTTTCTCCACTGTCTTAGTCTTCTGACAAAACAGCTCCTTGCTGACATCATTCACACTGTCCGAATTACTGTATTTATCATATAATACTACCGTGAAGCGTTCTAGCCTTTTAAATGTTCACCATCAAGCTCTGTGTAGGGATGTAATGCTATGCATGTTAACAATTCCATGCCTCCCACGCAGATTTCTTGCCTCGTCCGAAAAATGAAGATGTTGTATCGCAACCCGTAAAACTGTGAAATACGGGGAGGCCAAGGATTTTTTTACGCTCAGTTTCTCGTTAAAAGCATTGATGTCTATATAATTAAATGATCTTCCCGTACCAAAGGCAACAGAAATCTTCAAATTTGTGCACAAGTTCATCAGGTGATGGAACTTGCCAATGAGGATTACCACCACGTCCGTGTCAACAGTACGAATCATACACCTACTACAGCCATTCTTCATTATGTTTGAAAAGAGTCAGAGGCAAAGAATCATCGTGTAATAGGGGACTTAGAAAAATCTTGCGTAAATGGTCGCATTTAGACAACTAACCAAAACATAAATATTGCTTAAAACAGCTGACAAAGAAATTAAATTTTTAATTTGATTTATGATCATCTATATGATATTTTAAGATTTTTTCTATTTCTGTTTTCTTGTTGAACGGAGTCCAGGATGATGAAAATCTGCATTTTGTATTTGCATTTAACTTGTTCATTTTCCTTTCAGAAAAACTCGATACGACAAAACATACAGTCTTCGCGAATAATATTACCATGGTCTCATAAAAGGTAACATTACGGTTATGAAATAATTTGGGCTAGCCGTACGTCGCGTCAGTTTTTGCACTTCTGTGTGTTTAAATGAAGTTTGTTTTTTATTTATACTTTTTCCTGGGCTCTGAGGGGGGGGTGTCATGACCCCCCATTTCCCTCCTTGTATAAGTCTAGTCAGATACATTTTCAACTTGTGTATATATATTATCCGACCCTAAATATAATATATGATTGTCTTGGAGCAAGGGGGTCATGACCCCCATGCCCCTTCATTTATTTGCAAACTTTAACATTTGAAAAGTATGTGGTTGTATTCCCTGACCCCAAAAATGTATACCTAGACACCAAGTTTGGGATCCTAAGTGATTTAGAAGCCGAGATATTAATAATATACCTGAATTTCAAAATGGAGGCTATAAAATCCAAGATGGCTGACCGCCGATATGGGTCCTACCCTAAATCTCAAGCTATGGACCTAAGTAGTACCTAAAAAAAATTTGGTGCTTTTGTCCGGCAAAAACAGATTTTCTTGCTAAGCGACCCTACTAAAAGAGCTACTTGGATAAATGCTACCAACAATCAATCCAAAAAATTCGCGATAATTTCAAAGACCAAAGCGTTTGGATATCAGTGGATGAAACAACGGACAAACAAGAGCGATATGTCGCGAATTTTATTGTTGAATATTGAGCGAAAATAAATCTTCATGCTCATTTTTACTGTCGTATAAACAGTTGGAAGAAGTAAATAATGCAACTATTTCTCGATTTGTGAACGGCAGCATTCGTGTATTGTGGCGACACGGGAATGAGTCAAAAGTTTTGTTACTTTTAACAGATGCTGCGGCAGTGCGGCATACATGATCAAAGCTGGCAGAAATTTAAAAGCTTTTTAACCGAATCTAAAACACATAACTTGTTTGGCACACGGTTTAAATTTAATAGCTGAAAAAGTAAGAACATCGTTTCCTGTCGCTAACTCGTTCATACCCTGTGTAAAAAAAATGTTCATAAGAGCTCCGCTCAGAGTACAACGTTACAAGCAAATACTTAAAAGGAGTTACCACCAGAACCGATCATAACCAGATGGGGTACATGGTTGAAGGCGGCAGAGTTGCGAAATTTTGAATTAAAAAATCACTAAGTCATAAGCTAGTAGGTGACTTGTGAATTAAAAAATGTTTAATTCATAAGCTAATTAGTGACTTATGATTTAAAATAATTGAATTCTCAAGCCTCTAAATGACTTATGAATTAAGAAAAAATTAATTCACAAGTCACTTAGTGACTTATGAATTAAAAAAATTTAATTCACAAGTCACTTAGTGACTTATGAATTAAAAAAAATTTAATTCGCAAGTCACTTAGTGACTTATGAATTTAAAAAAATTTAATTCACAAGTCACTTAGTGGCTTATGAATTAAAAAAATTTAATTCACAAGTCACTAAGTGATTTATGAATTTAAAAAAATTTAATTCGCAAGTCACTTAGTGACTTATGAATTAAAAAAAATTCAATTCACAAGTCACTTAGTGACTTATGAATTAAAAAAATTTAATTCACAAGTCACTAAGTGACTTATGAATTAAAAAGAAATTAATTCACAAGTCACTTAGGCCGTGTGCCAGTTGCGTTAAAATCCTGGTTAAATTTGATCCCATGGCTAAATTCTGACATTACTAAGGTGAATATAGACGTCAAAATTTAACCTGCTCAGGAGCTCGTTAAAATTTTAGCCGGTGGTTAATTTTTTACATGTCTATGGGTACGTTTGGCTGCGTATCGTAAGCGATCCGATCCGGATTTGTTTGTGTTGTTGTAATCCCCTGTAAAAAAACAGCTGATGTCAGCTAATGCAAAAACAACTCTAGGTATCTGAAAATTTTTTGGATTATGGATAGCCTATCGTTTAGCCTGCCGAACGCGAGGTATGCTCATGAAGAAGTGAGGGAGATGAATGTAGATAAATATTTTATTTTGCTATCATGAAGTCATGAATCCTATCGGGAAAGACGAAAAATGGAAAAAAACTAAAATTAAATGAAAGGAATAAGAAATGTAGACAAAGACCTTATAATAAACGTAAGTAGGTATGGACTCAAGAATAAGTTTGAATAAATCCTTGATAATGCAAAAGAATCAATAATATTTATTGAAAATACTTTTTCAGATGATTCATTCATTTTGCAAACTGCAAATGCAACAACAAAACTAATGGGAAAAGAATGTTAAAAAAAATCCCATTTAATCCAATTGACACAGCAAAAACCTTAAATTTTACTCACCCCTATAAAAAGGGATAACATTTAACTGGGATCAAATTTAACCAGAATTTTAACGCAGTTGGCACACGGCCTAAGGTAGTCATTTATAAATTAAGAAAATTAATTCACAAGATAGTTGGTGACTTATGATTTAAAAAATATTAAATCATAAGCTTGTTGGTGCCTCATAAATTTAAAACAAATAAATCACAAACCAATTAAAGGGACAAATTGTGTTGTTCCTATACATATCGCGTAGTCGTCATCAAAATTAATTAAAAACAACATTTTTTTTTCACAGTTTCGCATTGGTTGCATATTTGTTTGACTTTAAATGAAATAAAAAGTACATTTTTCCAAAAAAAAATTAAAAACAAAATTTTAACTTTTTCTGTATGAAAAAAATTTTTTTTAAAAAAATGTCGAAAATTTTTCATACAAAAAAAGTTAAAATTTTATTTTAATTTTTTTTGGAAAAATGTACTTTTTATTTCATTTAAAGTCAAATATATATGCAACCATTGCGAAACTGTGAAATAAGAAAAAAATAGTTGTTTTTAATTAATTTTGATGACGACTACGCGATATGTAAAGGAAAAACACAATTTGTTCCTTTAATTGGTTTGTACTTTGTAAGAGTTTGAAAATTTGGTGAAGAAAAAAGGTTCGGTGAATCAATTTGAAAATTCACAGAAATATCGATACTGTAAAGTCTATAAATCTGCATACCAAAAAGTAGTTTTTTAGTACTTTTTTTAAACTAACGATGAAGAATCAAAAAAAAATAATTTCTACAAAATTAAAAAAAAAAATCATGTACAAAACTTCCTTCTGCTTTATTTGTTTTTAATTTATGAGGCACCAACAAGCTTATGATTTAATATTTTTTAAATCATAAGTTACCAACTATCTTGTGAATTAATTTTCTTAATTCATAAATCACTACCTAAGTGACTTGTGAATTAAATTTTTTTTAATTCATAAGTCACTAAGTGACTTGTGAATTAAATTTTTTTTAATTCATAAGTCACTAAGTGACTTGTGAATTAAATTTTTTTTAATTCATAAGTCACTAAGTGACTTGCGAATTAAATTTTTTTAATTCATAAGTCACTTAATGGCTTGTGATTTAATTTTTTTTAATTCATAAGTCACCTAGTAAATTCTGATTTAAATTTTTTTTAATTCATAAGTCACTTTGAAACTTGTGATTTATTTATTTTTAATTCATAAGTCATCAACTAGCTTGTGAATTAAATTTTTTTTAATTCATAAGTCACTAAGTGAATTGTGAATTAAATTTATTTTAATTCATAAGTCACTTAGTGACTTGTGAATTAAATTTATTTTAATTCATAAGTCAATAAGTGACTTGTGAATTAAATTTTTTGTAATTCAGAAGTCATCAACGAACTTGTGAATTAAAAGTAAGCTTAAGCTATGAAGTGACTTAAGCTTTTGCAACTCTGGAAGGCGGCATCATTTTATACAGATAATATGGAGGGAATAATAGAGGTAAGATAATGTTAACCAACAAACAACATTTTAAATATAGAATCGCTGTCAAAAAAGTGGGTCATCGGTCAATTTAAATTTTTTAAATTGTTATTCCATAATAAGAATCTTTTTATGCCATAACTATTCTTCTGAAAACAGGACTCACTTTTGGCTCTCCTGCAAAATAATGGAGCATCCGATAACCCATTATATTAGGATAGCGACGATATGCATTTACTTTACATTTACTATTTTAGTAAAGAAAAAAACTCTAAATTTGCATATTAGGTTCTTGAAACACTGAACCCAGAAGATGCTGAATCTATAAAGCTAGCAAAAGATCTTATAAAAATCCCCAACTTTATCGAGATTGTATATGTATATAAAATCGAATTTCGAGAGAATTGCCAAAATCATAACTTCTTTGGAAGCGATGGGTCTACCATTAGCAAAGTCAATGAGTTTATTTAAGGAAGCTGAAAGTATCGTTCATAGCATAACTGGTGATTTTGGAATGGATTTAAAAGAGAAATTTGAAGCTATTTTGAAGAGAAATACAGATTTTAATATCATTTCAAAAATAAATAATATTTTAAATCTCAATGCTGGACTTGAACCCGTCACAAATGAAAATATTATTAAATATATGTAGATAGATAGATAGATAGATTTTGATTTTAGACCAGGAAAAATAGCACAAATCGTATGGGGAACCTTGAAAAAATTAATTCATGAAATATTAAAATTGGAATCGATGCAGAATTGCAACCTCTATAACATATCCAAAGTCCCCCAAAATCCCTGCATTGGCTTTTTGTATAGATGCATTTGAAGTGATGCAGACGGGGAGAATTTGGAGGTCTATCAAACTTAAATATTTGTTTGGGTAAAACCTGATCATATGATACATGCTTTAAGGGAAGTTTTTAACGCTAAATCTAATGAAACCAAATTCAAATTTATACAACCACCCAAAAAGAAGTTATAGTCCTTTTTATGTAATGATGACTTTTTTCCAAGTACAACAGGTAAAATATTACCGAAAACCCTTTGAAAATAACGGTATGTTAATGAAACTTGGAATGAATGTTTCATTTGTCATAGGAACTAAGAATCAAGAGAGTCCCAAAAATATCCATGGTGAAAGGGTGTTTTTTTTTTAAGGGGGAGGGGCAACAAAGAATGTTAACCATAACACCCACGTAAAAGCTCTTACACTCATTAACTCGCCAAAAATATTAAACTCTTCATGGCAACCAAGAATCAAAACAGTCCATACAAATATCTTTGTTCTAATAGTGTTTTTGGTGACTGTTAACTTTTGACTTGTTCTACGGAAAATACGATTTCAAAAATTAGTTTTTGCTTGAAAAGGCCCATATCTTTGTTAAAGGTGCTTGTATCATTTTAGTTTTGCTTTTATTAGATTCAGCGTTAAAAATACCCTTAAATCATATACCATACTTTGTGTATATACCTCAATTACACCAAATCGGAATTTTGGCTCAAATCTTCCAACTTCTTCCCAGATTTTCCCTCTCTTTAATAAAAAAAACCCCAGAACAAATATACTTATGAGGACTATTTTGATTCTTGGTTGCCATGACAAATTATATATTTTTGGCGAATTTCATGAGTGTAAGAGTTTTTTCGTGGGTGTTATGGTTAACATTCTACACTTGCCCCTCCCCCTTAAAAAAAACACCCTTTCACCATGGATATTTTTAGGGACTCTCTTGATTCTTAGTTCCTATGACAAATGAAACATTCATTCCAAGTTTCATTAACATACCGTTATTTTCAAAGGGTTTTCGGTAATATTTTCCTGTTGTACCGGAACAAAAAGTCATAGTTACATAAAAAGGACTATAACTTCTTTTTGGGTGGTTGTATAATTTTGAATTTGGTTTCATTAGATTCAGCGTTAAAAACTACCCTTAAAGCATGTATCATTTGATTCGATTTTACCCAAACAAATATTTTAGTTTGATAGACCTCCAAATTCTCCCCGTCTGCACCTCTTCAAATGCATCTACACAAAAAGCCAATGCGGGGATTTTGGGGGACTTTGGATATGTTATACAGGTTGCAATTCTGCGCCGATTCCAATTTTAATATTTCATGAATTAATTTTTTCAACCTCGGAACCCATTTTTCCTGGCCTATTTAATGAGTTTTCTTAATATGCAAATTCCTTTAATAATTTTTACAAAAATAGTATAAGCTTGGCTATGCAGTACCTCGTGGCATGATGGTTAGTGCGTAGGACTGTCACGCTGATGGTGTGGGCTCGATTCCCAGCCGTGCCACCTAAAAACAGAAATGTTTTATCCGAGGTACTGTCTCTTGCGAGGAACTGACAAATCTTCCAAGAGTATACTTGTCATGAAAAAGTGCTTCTCATTTAGCCGTTCGGACTCGGCAAAAAAAAAAAAAACTGTAGGTCCCATCCATTCTTGCCAACAACACGCACACAGGAATGGTTGAGATTTGTAAGTCACTAGGCCCTGGTTCTCCACGAGCTGTTGCGCCACCCAATTTATTTATTTTTTTATAAGCTTTGCTATGCCGTCTGCCCGTATTATTAATTATAAATTTGCTCCGATTACTTCCTGTGACGTTGAATAAAGCTTCTCCGCTTAGAAAATGGTTTGTAGAGAAAATTACGGTTTTATACTGTAATACCAATTATCTTGAATAGTTTGCAAACCTATAAAATATTGTTCATATATTAATAGCTCTATTCTCCCCACCGTCACTGATATCTCACAAGTCACAAGAAGTGGTGAAACTGATTTTGTGACTTTTTCGTATTCTCCCCCTAAAGTCACAACTTGTGAGAGTCATAAAAACAAGCGAAATTGTGATCCCCTCCAGAGCAGGTCACAAATCAAAATTTACTTCAGTTTCTACAAATCATTGAATTATGTTCCCTGTGCGAAAGAGAACAAAATGTATGTATTCTTTCATTTCTTTTCCAAAGATTAGGACAAAGGTGCGATATTATTTTGCTTTGTATTAATGAGACAGAGAAACATGAATACATATTGTGGGTGTGTTGGTATAGTTCGTTGCGATTGCTTGTAGAGTTGTTGATGTGTGCGCTCATCGGTCAAAAAGCTACCAACAAAATGCTGTGGTCAGTTTCGTTGTAAGTTTTCTTGTGACTATTAGGGGGAGAATACCAAAATGTTATCGAATCACAACAATCCTCACAAGGAGTAGTCACAAGAGCTTGTGACTTGTGATTACTCACAAGGGGGAGAATCGGCCTATAAGTATCAGTTTCCCTTATTTAATATCTGACAATAATTAATAAAATTATGCCACCCTCTGAATCTCTTTTATATTAAATTTTTGCATGTTTTGCATATGTTTGGCATATTTTGCATACTTTTTGCATATATTATGCATAAGGCTAGTCGCGCACATGCAACTGCGTCTGCAACAAAACAGTTTATTCACACAAGTTGACCGATGAGCGCGCACATGGGCAACTCCACAAGCAATCACGCCAAACTAAGCCAACACACTGACAACATTTATTCAATTTTTCTATCTCATAAATACAAAGAAAAAGAGTACTGACTTTGGGGTTGGGTATAGCACATACCAGGACCACTCAACCCAAGACACCTCATCCCGCAGCTTTCATACCATGACCTAGCTGGTACCAGTACAACTAATACCGGGACAACTCATACCGGAAGTGAAACTGGACCCAAAAATAAATTACACTTACTATAAAATACTGGGAAAGCTTATGGTCCGTGTTTTTGATAAGTTCGTTAAATTTATTTGTATGAGGGATTTTTCGGTTAATAAAAGTGGGATTTGGATTTATAAAATATGATTTTTTAATAATTATTAGATTTTTTGTGGTGTTTCTGATGGAGTAATGTCTGATGGAGGAGGTTCTGGAGGTGGGTCTGGAACCTGGACAAAGGAAAACATTTTTTTTTACTTTTTCATAGATTTTTTTTGTGGTGTTTCTGATGGAGTAAGGTCTGATGGAGGAGGTTCTGGAGGTGGGTCTGGAACCTGGACAAATGAAAAAAAAATTTTTTTTTACTTTTTCATAGATTTTTTTTTTGTGGTGTTTCTGATGGAGTAAGGTCTGATGGAGGAGGTTCTGGAGGTGGGTCTGGAACCTGGACAAAGGAAAACATTTTTTTTTACTTTTTCATAGATTTTTTTTGTGGTGTTTCTGATGGAGTAAGGTCTGATGGAGGAGGTTCTGGAGGTGGGTCTGGAACCTGGACAAATGAAAAAAAAATTTTTTTTTACTTTTTCATAGATTTTTTTTTTTGTGGTGTTTCTGATGGAGTAAGGTCTGATGGAGGAGGTTCTGGAGGTGGGTCTGGAACCTGGACAAAGAAAAAAAATTTTTTTTTAACTTTTTCATAGATTTTTTTTGTGGTGTTTCTGATGGAGTAAGGGCTAACGGAGGTGGTTCTGGAGGTGGATCTGGAACCTGGACTCAGGAAAAATTTTTTGTTTTAACTTTTTCATAGATTTTTGTTTGTGGTGTTTCTGGTGGAGTAAGGTCTGATGGAGGAGGTTCTGGAGGTGGGTCTGGAACCTGGACAAAAGAAAAATTTTTTTTAACTTTTTCCTAGATTTTTTTGTGGTGTTTCTGAATTTCTTAATATGTATGTACATATGTTTGTGTCTTACATACCGATATAATGCAATTGTAATGTTCAAAGTATGCATAGCTACTTCTATCATAAAAAAAAGCTAACCAACTATCAAGCTTTGTAACATAATAGTTTTAGTAATTTTCAATTTTCTCATTTTCTCAAAAACTAGAAGACCTAATATCATATAAATTTCAGTTTTTGATTAAGAATTGATTAGAGCAACGAATTTCAGAAAGACAAATTATATATAATTTAACAGTTTTGAGAAATTACATTTTCAACCTTTTTTTAAGTTTGTTTCCCAAATTTTGAGTTTAAAACCCGTTTTTTTCAAAAACTTTGCATACATTTTACTTGGTTTAAAAACTAGCTAATAATACAGAGTATTGGCTTTAAAAAGGTATAATACTTAATTGTAAGTGTTACCGTTATTTTAAAATCTTTTGTTCCATTTTTAGTATTTTCATAATTAATTTCCACTCCTGCCCAAACGGGGGGTGATAGACACCGTAATGGTGGTGTCAGTCATTGATTTTGAGAGCAGTTCTTTAAATTTAGAATGAAACTCAATATAAGCGTCATATTCATAATCCTGAAAGTGCCACCTTTCAATTGATGCATCGCATTATATGAAAAATCGACTTTTATCTTTAAACGCGATTTGCGGCTAAACTGAACGTCCTAGAGGCATCAAAGTTGGCACCTTAAAACATGATTTGCGGCTAAACTAAGTGTCCTAGCGACTTATAAAAAGCATTTTCGTGATCTACAAAATGCCTGTTCTAAAAGATCAACAAAAAAATTGTTAAAAGAGTTTCTTACAAAACTTTCAAAAAAATATATTTTGCTATGAACATAAGGTAATTTTCGGCGCTTCTGAGCCACACTACGTACTGTTGACATTGGCGCCTGCCTGACGGCTTTACATACCCCTAAGCGGAAAAACGGATGTGCGTGAGCGGGACAGAGAGCAAAAAATGGCACTAAAATCCTGAAAACCCGCGAAGAGGCCCACCCAAGGTACTGTTGCTCTAGAAAACAAAAATATGTTGTTGTTTGTTGTGAAAAAACAGGTATATCAAGCTACTGAAAAAAGTTTCATTATTTTATTTGAAAGTTTTACTCATTGATTTTGAGAGCAGTTCTTAAAAATTTTAATGAAACTCGCTATAAGGGTCATATTCAAAATCTAGGAAGAGCCACCTTTCAATCGATGCATCGTATTGTATGAAAAATCAACTTTTATCTTTAAACGCGATTTGCGGCTAAACTAAACGTCGTAGAGGCATCAAAGTTGGCACCTTTAAACATGATTTGCGGCTAAACTATGTGTCCTAGAAACTTAAAAAAAGCATATTCGTGATCTAGGAAGTACCAGTTCTAAAAAATTAAAAAAAAAGTTGGCTAAAAAATTTTTTGAAAAACTTTAAGAAAAAAACTTTTTTTTTGAAAACATATTTGTATGTACCAACTTTAGGTATTTCCTCAAGCTGACGCCCAGAGCAAACAAAAATTATTACTTTTTTAGCTCTCTGTCCTGCTCACGCATTTCCGTTTCTCCGCTTAGGGGTATGTAAAGTTGTCACTTCGTCAGGCAGGCGCCACACGTATAGTGTGGCTCAGAAGCGCCGAAAATTACCTTATATTCATGGCAAAATATATTTTTTTGAAAGTTTTGTAAAAAACTCTTTTTACAATATTTTTTAGAACTGGCACTTTCTAGATCTAGAATATGCTTTTTATAAGTCGCTAGGACACTTAGTTTAGCCGCAAATCATGTTTAAAGGTGCCAACTTTGATGCATCTAGGACGATTAGTTTAGCCGCAAATCGTGTTTAAAGTTAAAAGTCGATTTTTCATATAATGCGATGCATCAATTGAAGGTGGCACTTTCAAGATAATGAATATGAAGCTTATAGCTATTTTCATTGTAATTTTTAAAGAACTGCTCTCAAAGTCAAAGAGTGACACAACCATTACGGTGTCTATCACCCCCAATTTGGGTGGGAGGGGCAATTTAATAAAAAAAATAATACTGAAAATGGAAAAAAAGATTTAAAAATAACTTTAACACTTACCAAATAGAAGTTCTTTAGTAGGCTCCAGGTCAATAAAAAACGGTGTTACTTAATAAGCGACGTTTCGAGCATGAATACACTCTTCATCAGGCCTTTATTATTGAAAAAATATAACAATATAAATTTCATGCATAAAATTCTTATACAAATGTCAATAAAACTTACAGCACAATTTAATAAATTAATGTATCACAGGATTTACACATTTTTGAGAAAGGAGATTATAGAGAAAAGCTATACAAATATATAATTATATAATTATTAAAATATTTAGAATTTTAACTAACGAAACAGGATTTTAAAAATTATATATTACTTTTTTCACAAACCTAAGTGTTGTTTTAATTTAGCACTATACTGTTCGTTGTTGTTCTATTTATCTCTCTTAATAAACTGGTTATAGACGATGCTTAGATTATCACAATCAGATCGTCTGTTGATTGCGCTCTTTGTGTTGTTTATGTGCAGCATTTCCAGTTACATTCTCTTATTCTGGTTTCTCTCTACTTCTAATATTGTGACGTTGTCCAGATCAGGTTTATGGTCATGCTCTATGCAATGGAGCGCAAGCGCAGTTTTTTGTGATACCCCGTTGTTGATATCAGAGCGATGGCCTGAAAGACGGTTGCGGAGCTTTTGTTTGGAAGTACCTACATATACCGAAGAACAAGCCGTCTCTCTTCCCCCCAAACAGTTGATCTTATAAACAACGTCAGACTTATCCAGTTTTTCGATGTTTCCCTTTGTGTTGGTGAACAATAAAGACTTGAGTGTGATAGCAGATCTAAAAGCCATCCTCGTGTTTTCTTTATTTCGTATGGGTGCTGCTTTCATACGCGTTGAAAGTGATGGTATGTACAAAGCACTACGATATATGACAGGTGGTGGGTCATTTTTAGGGGTATCATCGTTTTTGTTGCGAAGATGGTTATTAATTAATTTGTTGATGACATGCGCGGGGAAAGAATTGGAACACAGGGTGTCTCTTATAATGTTGATATTCTTGTGACGAAAATAAAGGTGGCTATAGTCCAACACCCTATTAATGAAATTTTGTGCGGTATTAAATATGACTTGTTCTGGCTGCTTTGAGAAGCAGTTAATAAGTCGTCCAGAAGAAGTGGGTTTCCTAAACCAGTCGAAGATTATTTTTCCATTATGTCTCACGGCTTTGACATCAAGGTAGGGCAATTCTCCTTCTTTTTCTGTTTCCATTGTGAATTGGATCCGTCTATGAAAAGAATTCAAAGCATCAAGTGTGGTTCCAATATGATCGGTCTTCACAATGGCAAAATGTCATCGACGTATTTAGTAACGGTTTTTGGTTTTTGTATCAATTTACTAATTACGTCCTCCAGTAACACTTCCATAGCTATATCTGCCAATATTGGTGAAATTGGACTACCCATAGGTACTCCTTGTTTTTGTTGATATATGTTCGATACAAACTCTACATAATTGTTATCGATGATGCAAAAACGCAATATTTCCCTAAACACAGACTTTCTTATATTAGTGTGCTGTTTTATATCATACCATTTTTTCTCGATTATTTGAAGCACCAACTGAACAGGAACGTTGGTGAATAAGGAAACGACATCAAACGATACTAAAACCTCGTCATCTTCAATATTCAATGGTGAAACTACCTCGATGAAATGTTTTGCATTATTGACGTTAAAATTAGATTTTTCAGTCAGTTTTTTTCAGAATTTTGACCATGAATTTTGACAGTTCGTAGCAAGGAACAGATGTAGAAGCACATATTGGTCTAAAAGGCAAGTTTTCCTTATGGATCTTAGGTAACCCATATATTCGAGGACTATTTGCAGTGTACGTTGTCATCCGTTTCTTTTCAAATTCATTAATAATATTTTCGTTAAATAAAGTTTTAACAAATCCATTATTTAAACTTTGGAGTGTGAGTGTTGGGTTGCTTCTCAGAATTCTATATGTGCTCCTATCTGCCATTATATCTTTCATCTTTTGTAGATAATCTTTTTTATAGATGGCTACTGTAACATTACCTTTATCTGCATTGACAATGAAAACTTCTTTATGGTTTTTTAAAAATTTTACAGCATGCAGATAAAGGTAATGTTACAGTAGCCATCTATAAAAAAGATTATCTACAAAAGATGAAAGATATAAAATAATGGCAGATAGGAGCACATATAGAATTCTGAGAAGCAACTCAACACTCACACTCCAAAGTTTAAATAATGGATTTGTTAAAACTTTATTTAACGAAAATATTATTAATGAATTTGAAAAGAAACGGATGACAACGTACACTGCAAATAGTCCTCGAATATATGGGTTACCTAAGATCCATAAGGAAAACTTGCCTTTTAGACCAATATGTGCTTCTACATCTGTTCCTTGCTACGAACTGTCAAAATTCATGGTCAAAATTCTGAAAAAACTGACTGAAAAATCTAATTTTAACGTCAATAATGCAAAACATTTCATCGAGGTAGTTTCACCATTGAACATTGAAGATGACGAGGTTTTAGTATCGTTTGATGTCGTTTCCTTATTCACCAACTTTCCTGTTCAGTTGGTGCTTCAAATAATCGAGAAAAAATGGTATGATATAAAACAGCACACTAATATAAGAAAGTCTGTGTTTATGGAAATATTGCGTTTTTGCATCATCGATAACAATTATGTAGAGTTTGGATCGAACATATATCAACAAAAACAAGGAGTACCTATGGGTAGTCCAATTTCACCAATATTGGCAGATATAGCTATGGAAGTGTTACTGGAGGACGTAATTAGTAAATTGATACAAAAACCAAAAATCGTTACTAAATACGTCGATGACCTTTTTGCCATTGTGAAAACCGATCATATTGGAACCACACTTGATGCTTTGAATTCTTTTCATAGACGGATCCAATTCACAATGGAAACAGAAAAAGAAGGAGAATTGCCCTACCTTGATGTCAAAGCCGTGAGACATAATGGAAAAATAATCTTCGACTGGTTTAGGAAACCCACTTCTTCTGGACGACTTATTAACTTCTTCTCAAAGCAGCCAAAACAAGTCATATTTAATACCGCACAAAATTTCATTAATAGGGTGTTGGACTATAGCCACCTTAATTTTCGTCACAAGAATATCAACATTATAAGAGACACCCTGTGTTCCAATTCTTTCCCCGCGCTTGTCATCAACAAATTAATTAATAACCATCTTCGCAACAAAAACGATGATACCCCTAAAAATGACCCACCACCTGTCATATATCGTAGTGCTTTGTACATACCATCACTTTCAACGCGTATGAAAGCAGCACCCATACGAAATAAAGAAAACACGAGGATAGCTTTTAGATCTGCTAACACACTCAAGTCTTTATTGTTCACCAACACAAAGGGAAACATCGAAAAACTGGATAAGTCTGACGTTGTTTATAAGATCAACTGTTTGGGGGGAAGAGAGACGGCTTGTTCTTCGGTATATGTAGGTACTTCCAAACAAAAGCTCCGCAACCGTCTTTCAGGCCATTGCTCTGATATCAACAACGGGGGATCTCAAAAAACTGCGCTTGCGCTCCATTGCATAGAGCATGACCAGACCATAAACCTGATCTGGACAACGTCAAAATAGTCTGCTATTACACGATGAAACTAGACGCATGCAACATTTCGAACACCATAAGTGCAAAAGAGAACAAAATAATCGAAAATATGAGACGGAGAAAAACTGCCCTGTGTCGCGTGGGTAAAACTTTCGGTGCAACTATTTGACGTTTCTCTTTTCTCTTGTCCGTTTCTTTAGTACTTGCTTCATATGATTTCGTTGTGCGAGGAGCAGCGTTGCCACTTCCAGAAAAAATTATATAAATCTTTACTATTAATTAAGTTAAACAAAAAACTAAATAAATTATTACTAAATTCTTACAAACTTCATATTTACCAACATATTTATTTCAATTGTACCTCGTGGCATGATGGTTAATGCGTAGGGCTGTCATGCCGAAGGTGTGGGTTCGATTCCCAGCCATGCCACCTTAAGACAGAAATGTTTTATCCGAGGTACTGCCCTTGCGAGAAACTGACAAATCCTCCAAGAGTATACTTTTCATGAAAAAGAGCTTCTCATTTAGCCGTTCGGACTCGGCAAAAACTTTAGGTCCCCTCCATTCCTGCCAACAACACGCACACAAGGAATGGTTGAGAGTTGTAAGTCGCTAGGCCCTGGTTCTCCACGAGCTGTTGCGCCAACCAATTTTTTTTTATTTAGGTATTTATTTATTTCAATTAAAAAAAAACATACAAAATAACAAATGCACAAGTGTTAGTTAAACTAGGTCGAACGAAGTGGTCATATCCGAGTTGATTTCATCCCATTCATTCCCCATCCGAAATTCACACACACATGCGTGTGTGTAAAATTTAAGTAAGTTGAAACTGAGATTTTTAAATTGAAGTAGATTTCAATAATTTGGTGATGGTGCGAAGTAGGAAGTAGATTTTAATATTTTTTGCGAAAAAGAAGTAGAACTACTTCAATTGAAGTAAAGTGGTAGTACTGGCGAGGAGTATACATCGACGCAACAAACAGTCATGGTTACCACTTCTCTGAAAATTTTTCACATTTTTGCAAAAAAACTTTTTTCGCAGTAGACTTATATTTAGTCTTTTTTTTTCAATAATTAAATAAATATAATTGTAAAAATGAAAAATATAAATACAAATAATAAAAATTAGATCAAATATTTTTAATAATGTGCCTGTTCGCGTACTTCCCAAAACTATGAATTTAGCCCGTAAGTTCTATCAAAGCTCATATACAAAATTAAATTGTAAAAAAATTAGTAGTTTTGGGAAGTAAATCTATATATGTACCTACCTATCCGATTTTCACTTTATGTACCTGCTAATTATTGTTCGAAAAATCAAGCGCAGCAGATTTTATTAAGGCAGTAGATATATTCTGAGGAAAAAATGCAGTAGATCTACTGCAATTGCAGTAAAGTGGCAACCTTGACACAGTCCAACTCGGAAATGAAAAATAAAGAGAACTGTTAAATGTGTTCCATGAATCTGGTTTCAACGTGTAATAGCGCTTGAAAGCGGACGAAAAAACAAAGAAGAATTCGAAGAAGGCGCATGCATCTAGTTTCATCGTGTAATAGCAGACATATTAGAAGTAGAGAGAAACCAGAATAAGAGAATGTTACTGGAAATGCTGCACATAAACAACACAAAGAGCGCAATCAACAGACGATCTGATTGTGATAATCTAAGCATCGTCTATAACCAGTTTATTAAGAGAGATAAATAGAACAACAACGAACAGTATAGTGCTAAATTAAAACAACACTTAGTTTTGTGAAAAAAGTAATATATAATTTTTAAAAACCTGTTTCGTTAGTTAAAATTCTAAATATTTTAATAATTATATAATTATATATTTGTATAGCTTTTCTCTATAATCTCCTTTCTCAAAAATGTGTAAATCCTGTGATACATTAATTTATTAAATTGTGCTGTAAGTTTTATTGACATTTGTATAAGAATTTTATACATGAAATTTATATTGTTATATTTTTTCAATAATAAAGGCCTGATGAAGAGTGTATTCATGCTCGAAACGTCACTTATTAAGTAACACCGTTTTTTATTGACCTGGAGCCTACTAAAGAACTTCTATTTGTACAAATCGAAGAGGTCACCAATAAATTCCTTTATTTTTAACACTAACCATTAAGTATTACACCTTTTTTAAAGCCAATACTCTGTTCTATTAGCTAGTTTTTAAACCAAGTAAAATCTATGCATAAACTAAACATTTGAAAAAAAAAACATAAAAAAGGTTTAAAATGTAATTTCTCAAAATTGTTAAATTATATATACATAATTTTTAATGTAATTTTTTTTTTCTGAAAATCGTTGCTCTAACTAATTCTTAATCAAAAACTAGATGATTCTAGGTCTTCTAGTTTTTGAAAAAATTGAAAACTACTAAAACTACTATGTTACAAAACTCGAGTGTTTGTTAGCTTTTTTTTATGATAGAAGTAGGTATGCATACTTTGAGCATTATTACAATTATTGCATTATATCGGTATGTAAGACACAAACATATGTACATACATATTAAGAAATTCAGAAACACCACAAAAAAATCTATGAAAAAGTTAAAAAAAAATGTTTTCCTTTGTCCAGGTTCCAGACCCACCTTCAGAACCACCTCCGTTAGACCTGCCTCAATTAGAAACACCACAAAAAAAATCTATGAAAAAGTAAAATAAAAAAAAAATTCCTTTGTCCAGGTTCCTGACCCACCTCCAGAACCTCCTCCATCAGACCTTACTCCATCAGAAACACCACTAAAAAAATCTATGAAAAGTTAAAACAATTTTTTTTTCCTGAGTCCAGGTTCCAGATCCACCTCCAGATCCACCTCCAGAACCACCTCCGTTAGCCCTTACTCCATCAGAAACAACACAAAAAAATCTATGAAAAAGTTAAAAAAATGTTTTCCTTTGTCCAGGTTCCTGACCCACCTCCAGAACCTCCTCCATCAGACCTTCCTCCACCAGAAACACCACAAAAAAAAATCAATGAAAAAGTTAAAAAAAATGTTTCCTTTGTCTAGGTTTCAGACCCACCTCCAGAACCACCTCTGTTAGACCTTACTCCATCAGAAACACCATAAAAAAAATCTATGAAAAAGTTAAAAAAAAAATGTTCCCATGTCCACGTTCCAGACCCACCTCCGTTAGACCTTACTCCATCAGAAACACCACAAAAAAAATCTATGAAAAAGTAAAAATTCTCCTTTGTCCAGGTTCCAGATCCACCTCCAGAACCACCTCCGTTAGACCTTACTCCATCAGAAACACCACAAAAAAAATCTATGAAAAAGCTAAAAAAAAAAATGTTTTTCTTTGTCCAGGTTCCTGACCCACCTCCAGAACCTCCTCCATCAGACCTTCCTCCACCAGAAACACCACAAAAAAAATCTATGAAAAAGTTTAAAAAACAATTTTTCCTCTGTCCAGGTTCCAGACCCACCTCCAGAACCACCTCCGTAAGACCTCACTCCATCAGAAACACCACAAAAAAAATCTATGAAAGATTTAAAAAAAAAATTTGTTTTCCTTTGTCCAGGTTCCAGACCCACCTCCAGAACCTCCTTCATCAAACCTTACTCCATCAGAAACACCACAAAAAAAAATCTATGAAAAAGTTAATAAAAATTTTTTTCCTTTGTCCAGGTTCCCGACCCACCTCAAGAACTTCATTCGTCAGATCATAATCCATCAAAAAAAATTTAGGAAAGTTACTACCTAATTTAAAGTGTTTATCATTACTATCTTTTCCACACCAGTCTTAGAACAAAAAAAAACACCCCTCCGCAAAAATTCGTTAGCGAAAATCACTCTCAAATTCAAATTTTCAAAACTGAACGAAGTGAATGCACAAACCCTATCTTGAATTTTTATTTTCGTTGAGTCTTTGTATATGAAAACCATAGTATTCTCATGAAAAATTTTTTTTAGTTGAACGTGGACCCTATGAGGGCGCCACATTCAACCGCATTCGATTGCGTGGAGATTTGTGGAGTTGGCATACATAAGGAATAGAAGACAAGTAGTAAGAGCAAGAGGAAAGTATTGTTTCCATTCTCATAAGAAATACAGGGAGTAAGAGAGATAAGCAAACAGCTGTTTGTGAAATCATTGTATATGTTTTCATATACAAAGGTGAAATGTCAAAGAATAGAAAAAGGTGAAGGAAATGAGAATATGTTTCTTGTTTCTTGTAGGTTATTTGTTGTTAATTTGGAGTTATTCATACTGTGATGCTTTTTTGTCGAGGCTGAGGTAGGCTCGTCGGTGTCCAGGGTTTATCCCAAAGAAAGCAAAAAACTTGGGTAGAAGTTTCCAAACTCCAATCAAAAACAAACTTTATTAATTCCAAATCAATTTTACAGTATTTTACAATATTCGTTTTTTATACTTTTATTTTTTTATATAACAAGGTATTTCGTATAAGTAACAAGAAGTATTCCTACAATAATATAACACGGTATTTCATATACGGGTGTGGGGCCAGCCCTGCCTCCAGCAAGAAACTGAAGGATAAATCGGTGCACTATCCGCGATGACAGGCTTGTCTATGGTACTCTTTGAAGAAGCGTAGCCACAGAAATAATCGGTGGGACACGGCCCTGCTCCTAGCAAAACACTAGAAGAAAAATCGTTGTAGGCTAAGCCTTGTCCACGCTACACTTAGAAGAAGTGGAGCGCAGAAAGAAACAGGTACAATATAACCTTCTTGCTCCTAGTGGCAAACTAGAAGAAAAATCGGTGCTTTGTTCGCGGTAACAAGCTTGTCTGTGTTACTCTTTGAAGAAGGGTAGGCACAGAAATAATCGGTGGGACACGGCCCTGCTCCTAGCAAAAGACTAGAAGAAAAATCGTTGTAGGCTAAGCCTTGTCCACGCTACACTTAGAAGAAGTGGAGCGCGGAAAGAAACAGGTACAAAATAACCTTCTTGCTCCTAGCGGCAAACTAGAAGAAAAATCGGTGCTTTGTTCGCGGTAACAAGCTTGTCTGTGTTACTCTTTGAAGAAGGGTAGGCACAGAAATAATCGGTGGGACACGGCCCTGCTCCTAGCAAAAGACTAGAAGAAAAATCGGTTGATGTTAGTTCTTTGTCCACGATACACTTAGAAGAAGTGGAGCGTAGAAATAAACGGGGGGAAAAGATAGATGCAGGAAAAGGTAGAAGTTTAAAAGCAAAAAAGTTTTTCGAAACTCCTATCTAGTACACTTCGTACCCAGCAGTGTGTTTCTACTTGCTAATTTAAATTTGGTTCCCAAATTTAATTAAATCAGCGTGGTATTCTTGCTTTCTGTACACTAAATTGGTACTAAACAACAGGCGGAAGCAGAAGACAAATTAGTAGTGAAATTCGACCTCCCCATGTTAACTTTTCAGACATAAGAGAGTGTGAACCGAGAAATAGTAGAAAAACTACCAACAACGTCATGCGTGTTCAGCTCAAACAACATCTGGTTGCTTTTATTCCTTATATGGATGGATGTATTAAATCAACCCAGGGTTCGGTGCGGTAAATAACATTAGGGTTCGGTAAATAATTATTATTTATGAAAGGGGGTTCGGCGGAAAAGTGAAAAAGTGTAACGCTTCGTTACATTCCCCCCTTACTTCGGAAGACGAGAACCTTCTCGTCTTAAGGCTTATGCATACTATGCATACATTTTTTTTTTGTACGGATATCTTTTTATTCTTTTTTTTTGTAGGATTCAGTTGTTTTTTTTTTCGGATGCATATCTTTTTATATTCTTTTTTTTTGTAGGATGCATATTTTTGTTTTGTTTTGTTTTTTTTTGTTTTTTTTTTTTTTTTTTTTGTTTTTTCTTCTTTTTTGTATAATGATTTTTTTTTTTGTTTTTTTATAATAATAAATACATTTTAACAAACTTAATATTTAGTTCCTAAATAAAAAAAAATCATAAAGCTACTTCAGGTCAATTATCTTCTGGTGGTGCTTGAACTTCAGTTCTGCCCGAGTCCCACAACTGTTCATCCGGACGGATATCCTACCCCATGGTCGGTAGATAAAGAAGGTTCTTTGATGATGCGCACCCTTAAGTTTTATTCCTCGGAAAGGATCAAAAGGCACAGGTGGAGTGGTGGCATCTTTCTTTTCCCGCCACGGTACGTGGTGATGAAAAATACTAGGGTTTTCGCTTACTCGTCGTGGGCTTTCTATTCGCCTTCTTGTGGTGGCAGTGTTGAATCTCGGGTTAGAATCACTGGGGTACTCTGATGACGATCGGTGATGAAATCTCGGTGGTCTCTGGGTCCGTTGAGGCTTGATTCTTTGGCAGACGGTGCTTATATAATTCTTTTTATTATGCCGGTTTTGGTCGATGTGTTGTTCATGACGAAAACTATTTTGTTTTATTGGATGCCTGCGTCTTTTATTCAGCTTTTGTTGATGTATTGCGGCGGCGGTCGGCATATGAATAAAAATGGCGGTGGATTCTTCTGGTATTCGGTTCTGGTGCGGTGGGGCAATCAACGTCTCCGGGTACTGTAACAATTTTGGTTGTTCGGTTGACAGACGATTTTTTTGAAGGTCGCCGGGAGGATGAGAGCTAGCTAAGCATTGGAAAATTCCTTCAGAATCTCGGTCAGGCTTTCTATGTGTAACTGCTTTTCCTCCAATGGAAATTTGAAGGCTGTCTTAATAGATCCATCCCCAAAACGGCATCAGCTTCGAGAGTGGGAATGTATGTTACTTCACCCGTAAGGAGTACGTCTCCTAGGGGGAAGGTAACCATGTAATGCTCGGTCGTTGTAACAGGTTCACCATTAGCCAAATATATGGTGCAGTCGTGCTCTTGTATAGGCAGGTTTAACTCTCGGAACTTTTGTCTCACAGTTGATCCTACAAAAGATTTTGTTGAGCCGGTGTCGAGCAAAGCTTGGTAGGTCTGGTTGCCAAAATTAATGGGCATAAAAATACGAGGGTCTGGTGAAGGTGGTGTAGCAATGAAGGCTGCTATATTTCGGCGGCAGGGACAATCTTTTGACAATCTGCCATCTTGTCCGCAAAATGAACAGAAAGGCCGAAACGGTCTTCGGCAATTCTCCTTACTGTGGCCTTTTTCTTTGCAGTTCCAGCAATGGGTACGTCGGTCGTAAGGGACGGCGGCGGCAGGCAGGTATCGGGAAATCGGAGTAATAAGTGGATTGGCAGTTGGCGTAGGGCGAACGTTCCGTTCGTCATTTTTGATTGATTCGAATTCTTCAGCCAGTTGAGCTAGTTCGTCAATCGTTTTGAAGTCCTGACGCCTTATATAAAATCGGTACTCTGGTCGCAGGCTGTCAAAAATTCTGTCAATGTTGTCAGCAATAGACATGCGGGGATGTTGGCGTATCAGATATTGACTGGCAAGAATGTATTCTTTGGCCTTCTCACGAGGTCCTTGACGTCTACGGTAAATTTCGTCTTCCAACTTGTGAACAAAGCGCGCAGGTAGAAAGTCGTTCAGAAAGGCTTGGTGGAAATCCTCCCAAGTAGTGAAGCCATCTCTCTTTATGCGCAGCCATTCTAAAGCTGTACCTCTGAACAACTCTGGAAGAGCTCGTAGCATGTCACTTTGCGGTATATTATAGCAGCGAGTCAGTTCGGATATCCTCTCGATGAATTCCAATGGTTTTCCAGAACCGTCAAATCTCAAACCCCATTTGCGGACGGTATTCATAACCTCTGCTTCATAGCTTAAGGTCAAACGGGTGGGTGGGATTGGTCTTTGATCTGCTCTACTGGAACTTTGGTCTACAGGAAGTTTTGGAATATCTTGAGTGGTCAATAATTTCGGAATCTGAGGGACAGGCATAGTGTTTTGCACGTAGAGCGGGAATTTAACCTCAGTCCCAAAATTAATCGGTGCAGGCATTTGGATCTCAGTGCGGTGTATTGGAGCGGGTGCGGTAGGTAGGCTTTTGTCTGACTGGTTCACTGGTGCAACGTCTTCGTTGTTTCGTTCTTCTACAACGCCTTCCCAATGTTCACACAGGTTTTGAGTAGAACCGTGATCGCGAACTTTCTTGAGATGTCGGCTAAGGCGTTGTCGAAGAACTTGCATGGTTCCGACTGAATCTAAGTTCCGAGCATTAAGCATCTCGACTAGTTCAGGTTTCTTAAGGAAGTAGATGAACCCAAGATTTTTATACGGATTCAAATATTGATCGTCTTGATCTTCAGAGTCGGACATGGTGCGGCGGTCGGGTGAAAAAATTGATCAACTGGTGATTGCTCGTCGCTGGTACCTTTAAAGGCAATGACGATGAAGTTTGTTTTGTGGTGGTTGGTGGACGGTATACGGCGGTCGGTGGTACCTTTCGAAGCTTCCTGGTCGGTCGGCGGTCGGAGTTCGGTTGAAACTTCTTAAGGTCCCTGCTCGGGCGCCAATTTGTGATGCTTTTTTGTCGAGGCTGAGGTAGGCTCGTCGGTGTCCAGGGTTTATCCCAAAGAAAGCAAAAAACTTGGGTAGAAGTTTCCAAACTCCAATCAAAAACAAACTTTATTAATTCCAAATCAATTTTACAGTATTTTACAATATTCGTTTTTTATACTTTTATTTTTTTATATAACAAGGTATTTCGTATAAGTAACAAGAAGTATTCCTACAATAATATAACACGGTATTTCATATACGGGTGTGGGGCCAGCCCTGCCTCCAGCAAGAAACTGAAGGATAAATCGGTGCACTATCCGCGATGACAGGCTTGTCTATGGTACTCTTTGAAGAAGCGTAGCCACAGAAATAATCGGTGGGACACGGCCCTGCTCCTAGCAAAACACTAGAAGAAAAATCGTTGTAGGCTAAGCCTTGTCCACGCTACACTTAGAAGAAGTGGAGCGCAGAAAGAAACAGGTACAATATAACCTTCTTGCTCCTAGTGGCAAACTAGAAGAAAAATCGGTGCTTTGTTCGCGGTAACAAGCTTGTCTGTGTTACTCTTTGAAGAAGGGTAGGCACAGAAATAATCGGTGGGACACGGCCCTGCTCCTAGCAAAAGACTAGAAGAAAAATCGTTGTAGGCTAAGCCTTGTCCACGCTACACTTAGAAGAAGTGGAGCGCGGAAAGAAACAGGTACAAAATAACCTTCTTGCTCCTAGCGGCAAACTAGAAGAAAAATCGGTGCTTTGTTCGCGGTAACAATCTTGTCTGTGTTACTCTTTGAAGAAGGGTAGGCACAGAAATAATCGGTGGGACACGGCCCTGCTCCTAGCAAAAGACTAGAAGAAAAATCGGTTGATGTTAGTTCTTTGTCCACGATACACTTAGAAGAAGTGGAGCGTAGAAATAAACGGGGGGAAAAGATAGATGCAGGAAAAGGTAGAAGTTTAAAAGCAAAAAAGTTTTTCGAAACTCCTATCTAGTACACTTCGTACCCAGCAGTGTGTTTCTACTTGCTAATTTAAATTTGGTTCCCAAATTTAATTAAATCAGCGTGGTATTCTTGCTTTCTGTACACTAAATTGGTACTAAACAACAGGCGGAAGCAGAAGACAAATTAGTAGTGAAATTCGACCTCCCCATGTTAACTTTTCAGACAAAAGAGAGTGTGAACCGAGAAATAGTAGAAAAACTACCAACAACGTCATGCGTGTTCAGCTCAAACAACATCTGGTTGCTTTTATTCCTTATATGGATGGATGTATTAAATCAACCCAGGGTTCGGTGCGGTAAATAACATTAGGGTTCGGTAAATAATTATTATTTATGAAAGGGGGTTCGGCGGAAAAGTGAAAAAGTGTAACGCTTCGTTACAATACAATTTATATAACGTTAAGTATAGTCATTTTAAGCTAAACGCGTTTAGAGGTAGAATAGTGACTACATAAGGATATTTTTGTTTGACATCTTAACGTAATAGATTTATCATTTTCGTACTCTTTTTGACACAAAGAGCATTGTAACTAAAATGAGTCGGAAAATATTTTATGAATAAAGATTTACACAACGTTGAATAGAAAATGTGCAAATACGGGACAAATAATTGACAAATATCTGAATACGGGACAATTGTACGTCCCGGGTTTCTTAAAAAATAAACCGGGACAGGCTATAGAAATACGGGACAATCCCGTGAAACCCGGGACGGATGGTCACGGTACTTATAGTACCTATAATCGCAAGTAAAAATCGTATGGGGGAAAACTCTATTATTATAATTTGACAATTATTATTCTTTTCTCAGCAAGAATATCGATGATCTTATTGACATCTGTTATATGATTGTTACTCACACTGACTTAATCAACCTGTGTATAATGTACCAACAAAACAAAATTTAAAGGAGCAAAGAGAAGCAGGGCGGTAAATGAGTACGGGCCTGAGGCTAGCTATTCGGTACAATGTGGAGGAGTTTTTTTAAGTTTATGATTAGGTGGTGTCATAATTGCAGGTCTATTCTTTTAAAATTTGTATTTGGAACATTTTGTAAAGATAAGCTTAATATCAAACATTTCGATTTGTTTTTGTATGGTCTGGGGGGGGGGGCAATTGCCCGCTTTTACCACTCCGTACTTACGCCACTGACTATAGTTGTCGGAAAGCAAGTGGACTGAAGCTAATGTCAAAAACCAACAAAAAGTAGCGTAGACGATGAAAATGACGAAATTTTGTATGTCTAATAAATGTTTTTTTTTTTTTCAAAAAATGTCCATAATGGTGTAATAAATGAACTTATTGCTTTGTTACTTTTTTCAAAAATTTTTCTGTTTTTATTATCTTGAATGACAATTTTTCGAGGCAAAACTGAACCAAGTCACAAGTTTTTTTTTCTTTGCAAATTTTTGTGAACATTTTCAACTCTAGCTTTTCCATTTTTAATTAAAAAGATAATTTGGAGAATAAACTTTAGAATTTTCCTTATTACGAGTAAAATATTCATTTAAGTAATTAATGGCAGTTTATTTACTAAACCTCTTATTATCTTCGAATTCTCTTTTTGTGACTTGGTTCGGTACAGCTGTGAGCCCTCCATTTGAAATTTGTACATATATAAGAAACTTAACATAGATCCAGTAAGTACACTGTTCATAATCTAAACAACTATGTATGTAGTTCAAACAATTATAAAATTTCTAGCTTTTGTTGGAAATTTTACAAAATGCACTGAAATTACACTCAACATGCTACATGCAGTTTTTGTTCCCCTCTACGACCTATCAACAGTTTATATTCATTTTGAAAATGAGATTTTGATCCAGATTTTTTACGCTGGGCATATTGATTATTTTTTTAAAGAAAATTTGACAGCCTAACCCCTAAGCCCCTTTAATATTGATGTCAAACATCGTTATTGTTTCCAAAACTCTCGATATCCATGGTGCAATTTACATCAAAACTTTTCATATCCATTGTAAGCAGTAGGTTTGCTTTCAAAACTCTTCTTATCCATCATAGGCTATTGAATATGGTATCGTCGGTTCAAAGGTAAAACTCACTAAGTGCAGAAAAAAATGTTCAAGAAAATGAGAATGAAATACATTTCGTGTACTTTTCAGCTTTAAAGAGTTTGTTTCAATTAAATTTCCTCCAAAAGTTTAATATGTTAGTTAGTGAGTTTTACCTTTGAACCCACGGTATATAAGAAGGAACTAAAACGTTCACGGGTTTTTATTGTAAACAATTTCAAATGGGTCATTAAAGATTGGAAAGTAGGGGAGTGCTTTTATATTAGAGGGTGCCATTGTGAGAGGGGGAATGGTGGGGAAACTGGCCATATCCAATCATTTGCAACAAAACTCTTCATAACCAAATTTAATTGCTAAATATCTTTTAAACGGAACTTCCAATATTTGTTTGCTCTCAATCATAACATAGATTTAAAAATCGTCTATTATAGCTTTGTATATGAAAATTTTTCATAAACAAAGATTATAGGTACAAAATAAAATCTTTTATAACATCTACCATTACACCTTAATTAGTTTTTTTTTTCATTTGCACAAAAATGAAAATTTTGGATATGACGAGTTTTGGTTCTCAACTACCCACTCACTTGTAAAAACTAACCCACATACCTACCTACCTATATTCCAATGTATAACAACATCTTCCTCTTGCACCATAGAAACCCAAATATATTGAAGACAATACGCCTACAGCAGTGAAAAAACAAATTCACCTTCACATGTATACCTACCCCTTCCTCTTGCACCATAAAAACCCCATAAGCCAAAAAGAATATCCAAAATGGTTCTTTTTGTGTCTTTCAGCTTTATCTGCATAGTAAAAAAAAATGTTAACAAAACCGATAGCCAAAACAAAATTGAAAATTTTCTCCAAAATGCCTTCTACCTGATTCACTCTAACTCTCATAAATTTAGTATACGTCTTGTGGCGACATTGTTCCGACAATAGCGCCCCTTATTTCGAATAGCAATAACAAAAAGTATCTTATATAGTGTATCTCTTTATTTAACTATCTATTCATTTCACTTTTTTGTATCTTTACCTTTTACATTCATTAATGTTCTTTTTCTTTTAATCCGTTATTCTTGTCTCGACGCTTATTAAAAAAACTGTCGCTTGGGTTGTACAGATCATTAAAAAGAGCTAAAAGGAATTGTTAAATAAATTGTTTAAAACATAAATTGTGTCTGGCATTATTTATTTTTGTACTACAATTTGGTGACCCCGACGTGATAGTCAGACAACAATCACAAATAAAAACAAAAAAAGAGTTAATATGAGCATTACCCACTCGCCGCCACCTAAAAACGAAATGACTGGCTCCAAGAAAATCGATGGGACCGACGATGGCCCCAAGAAAAAATATGGGACTGACGATGAGGAGCAGACGAGGTGTAATACCTTAAGCGCAGTCACTGACATCAGACTACCCACATTCTGGAAATCTCAACCAGATCTTTGGTTCCTGCAAGTTGAGGCCAAATTCCGGTCTAAAGGCATCAAGAGCGACAACACAAAGTTCGACGTCATAATAAGCTGCCTCGATTCAGACGTGTTGCTGCATGTATCTGATGTTGTTCGCTCTCCACCAGAAACAGATAAGTATGAATATCTAAAATCGAACTTGATCAAGCGCCTTTCTGATTCTAGAGAAAAACAACTTCATAAGCTCTTGACAGATCTGGAATTGGGGGATAAAAAACCAACTCAGCTTCTGCGTGAGATGCGTGAGCTGGCAGCAGGAACTGTGGGGGATGAATTTTTGTATTCCCTTTCGATAAACAGAATGCCAATAAGCGTCCGTGGTCTGTTATCAGTTTCTGGTAAGTCTGACCTCAATACTCTGTCCGAAGTTGCAGACAGAATCATGGAAAATACTTCCAATGGATATGTTATGGCGACAAATCCAAGTCCATCTCATCAAAATATCTCACAGTTGGAACAAAAAATCGAGAAGCTTGAGAAGATGATGTCCAGTTTCATGCAAGAAGTTGGAGCAACTTTTTCCGACAGTTCCACGAAGCCTCAGCACCGACCTCGCTCACTTACACCTAAGCGTCGACAAGTGTGCTTCTTTCACAGGAGGTTTGGAGAGAAAGCTCGTTGTTGCACAATTCCATGCTCTTTCACCACAAAAAATCAGGAAAACTAGCGGAGCTGTCGTCTTTTGAACCCGCAGGCGACAGCACTATCAACCCATTCATCTTAGCGGGCAGCAACATCAACACTTCTCTCCAAGAGGTACGACTGCATGTTCACGATAAAAAAACACATGTCAAATACCTCATAGACTCAGGCTCAGTTATATCAGTTCTTCCTCGAGCGCATTTGTCTGGAAAATCTGTTCCCACTGCCTTCAAACTGTATGCTGCCAACAACACACCGATCAACACCTTCGGTAATAAAATCATATTAGTTGATTTGGGACTTCGACGAGAATTTAAATGGTCATTCCTGGTTGCAGACGTCACAACACCCATTATCGGAGCTGATTTTTTGGTCCACTTTGGTCTTATTGTGGATATGAAAAACCGAAGAATCTATGATTCACTTACCGCTCTGGTCAGCAATGGACGTCTGCAGCGGGCAGACACCTTTGGCATCTCAACAATAGACACCGAAAGAGATTTTGATGGTATCTTTAGTCAATTTATCAGCATTACCAAACCTGAAGCTTTCCCATTAAATCATCAGACAACAGCCGAGTATATCACCACCTAATCACCACCGGACATCCTGTAGCAGAACGCCCCCGGAAACTTTCCGGCGAGAAGCTTCAGGCTGCTAAGGCCGAAATAGAGTTCCTTCTGCAACAAGGAATTATTCGCCCATCCAGCAGCCCATGGGCTAGCCCGATCCATTTGGTGAAGAAAAAAAGCGGTGATTGGAGACTCTGTGGTGATTTCAGGAAGCTTAACTCACAAACAGTACCGGATCGTTATCCTCCACCATTTATCCAAGACATTTTTGAGAAGCTCCATGGTAAAATCATATTTTCAACATTGGACCTGGCACGAGCCTATCACCAAATTCCGATGCTTCCAGAGGACATACGAAAAACGGCTATAACAACACCGTTTGGGCTCTATGAGTATGGTTTTCATGCCATTCGGCTTAAAAAATGCTTCACAAACATGTCAACGCCTCATAGATTCCATATTTCGTGGAATGGACTATGTGTTCTGCTACATTGATGACATTCTGATTATGTCCGAATCAGAAGAACAACATAAAATACACCTAAAGGCCGTACTACAGAAGCTTAAGGACTATAACCTGTTGATTAACACCACCAAATGCTGTTTGGGCCAAGCAAATATAAACTTCCTTGGCTACAGCATAAGCAGAGAAGGTTATAGGGGGAAGGCGGGAGACTTGAGCCACTTTTTGTCAAATTGTGTATAAAAACTTGTCTATTTATCTCAGCCGCATGAAAGATACATCTTTATAAAGCTACACTTATCTATTTTGAAACTAGTTAAATTGGCTTCAAATATATGCAATCGGTTTCAACCCAGGGCAAATTGTTTGAAGAAAGATTTTTGGCTCAAGTCTCCCGCCCCCTACGGGAGACTTGAACACCCCCTGGGGGAGACTTGAACATACCCAAATTGAACGAGTTAACAATACAAAAAATGAGATCACCGTCTATGATTTTCATAAAACTCAATTGTTACTATATTTAACGTATTATTTGCTAAGAAAAATGTTTTAAAAATGTATACACGAAAATATTGATACAAAACTAAAAACAACCTTAAAAACCGTAACAAACGAAAATAAATACACAACTTAAATAAACCCCTCCTTGGGAAATACAGTAAGAAGATTGTAATATTTCTTAAACATAATTGTTATCCTTTAATTTCCCCTTCTGCGGCAGTTTTTTGACTTTTTTTTGGTTTTGCTCCTCTTTTTCGTATGATCAAGTCTCCCTACAATAAGTGGTTCAAGTCTCCCGTTCACGCTTTTTGAGACAAAAGAGATTATAAATTCTGTTACGTAAACTGTTGCATTATTTTGCACGGGTATTTACAAAAACAATTATTCAAGGAATAAGATCATACTAAATTATTTAATTAACTACGAGTCAAATAAAAGTTATGCAATGAAAAGAAAAAAAAAATTGTTTAACTTTTCTTAGCGAAAAATGCATTTACTCGTCCAGGAACCAAAATCAAATGTTGATCCAGAAACCTTTTTATGAGCAAATAGAAGGTCATGTTCTGCTTCGGATATACAAACACGTCTTGAATTTAAGGGTAGTCTGAGTGAAATATTGCGAGTGGCTCATGTCTCCCGTATGGTCAAGTCTCCCGTTTTCCCCCTATACCTCCCAAGGATCGTGTTGACGCAATAGTTGACTTTCCACGCCCAGAAACCATCCAAGACCTTCGACGTTTCCTGGGAATGCTTAACTACTATCGCCGTTGCATTCCACAAGCAGCCCAGCAACAAGCACCGCTCAACCAATACCTACAAAAATCTATCAAGAATGACAAGAGGAAAATCCCATGGACTCCGGAAACTTCTGAGGCGTTCCAGAATTGCAAAAACAGTATTGCTAATGCAACTATTTCATCCTTCATTTCACCACATGCACCACTGGCGCTAACCACAGATGCATCCGATGTGGCCATCGGAGCTGCATTAGAGCAATTTGAAGATGAAATTTGGAAGCCGATTGGATTCTTTTCCAGAAGATTGAGCAAAACCGAAAAAAACTACAGCACGTACGATAGAGAGTTGCTAGCGATTTTTGCAGCGTGTAAACACTTTCAACACATACTGGATTGTCATCACTTCATCATCAAAACGGATCATAAACCGCTCATATATGCATTTTCCCAACGTCCAGAGAAAGCATCACCGAGACAATTGAGACAATTGGATTTCGTTTCACAGTTTTCAACTGAAATAGTTCATTTGAAAGGAGATCAAAATCTCGTAGCAGATGCCCTTTCACGAATTTGTGTAATCGAAATGCCAACTATCCTAAATCCAGAGACAATTCAACACGAGCAGATTCTTGACGAAGAACTAAACAACATTTTAAAAGGAGAAACATCTCTAAAACTTCAAAAGCTTGCGATAGATAATGACATCAGTTTATATTGCGATATCTCAACTGGATTCGTCCGTCCGTTCATTCCAACTCCACTTCGACGAACAGCTTTCAACGTTGTACATGGCCTAGCACACCCCAGCGGTAGAACAACTTGCAAACAACTTCGAGAAAAATACGTTTGGCCAAATATTCGAAAGGATGCTCTTGAATGGTCGAGGGATTGTGTCCCATGCCAACGTGCGAAAATTCAGAGGCACAACAAGCTAATTCCAAAGAAGATAGATGTCCCGGACAAAAGATTTGATCACCTACATCTGGATATAATCCACATGCCAGAGGTAAGAGGTTTTAAATATTGCTTAACAATCATAGATCGGTTTTCGAGGTTTCCAATGGCAATTCCATTGAAAGACATTGCTGCCGATACAGTAACATCAGCCTTTTTCAATAACTGGGTTTGTTTCTTTGGAACACCTATGCAACTTACAACGGACCAAGGGTCCCAATTTGAAAGCGCTCTATTTGCTGCACTGGCAAACACTATCAGTGCCAAACGCATCCGAACAACTGCGTACCATCCGGCCGCAAACGGGATGGTTGAACGTTGGCATAGGACACTCAAGGCTGCATTAATGTGCAATCCAGCCATTCCATGGATAAACTTGCTTCCATCAGTGCTACTAGGCCTTCGTACAGCGTTCAAAGAAGACATCGGTGCTTCACCAGCAGAAATGGTATTTGGTACTCCACTTCGCATTCCTGGAGATTTTTTCATCTGCACAGATGAACCAGCTGATCCAGAACTCTTCCTAGAAAAACATAGAGAATACATGAGAGCAATTCGGCCAAGTCCTATAAAACATCATTCAAAGCCCAAAATGTTTTTGCTCAAGAACATCAACGATTGCTCGCATGTTTTCCTACGTCATGACGAAGTAAAACCTCCACTCAGAGCACCATATTCCGGTCCATATTTGGTTAAGGAGCGTATCGACGACCGAAGATTCCTAATATCCATCGACGGAAACGATAAGATTATATCTGTGGAAAGATTAAAACCAGCATTCATCTCACAATCAGACTCAGATTCTTTACATCAACAACAACCAGCTGATTCAAGAACCTACAGCAACAAAAAAGTAACTAATGGTCCAGCAATATCAGTGACGTTTCTGGAGGGGGAGTAACTGTGGCGACATTGTTCCGACAATAGCGCCCCTTATTTCGAATAGCAATAACAAAAAGTATCTTATATAGTGTATCTCTTTATTTAACTATCTATTCATTTCACTTTTTTGTATCTTTACCTTTTACATTCATTAATGTTCTTTTTCTTTTAATCCGTTATTCTTGTCTCGACGCTTATTAAAAAAACTGTCGCTTGGGTTGTACAGATCATTAAAAAGAGCTAAAAGGAATTGTTAAATAAATTGTTTAAAACATAAATTGTGTCTGGCATTATTTATTTTTGTACTACAGTCTTTCCCGTGCATATTTTAATCTTTAGGTCCACACTTCCACTTATTCCACAATTCTCCACGTCAAGGTACCCCTTGGAGACTTGAGATGTCGCCCTCTTCGAGTGCCACCATGATAGTACTATGGTTTTCATTAGAGGTCTGCATGAATGTCTTAAAACTAGATTTGAGACATTCAATAATATTTGCTGCACTCAACTCATTCTACTCACTTCTTGAAATGAGAATGAGTGTACTACTTGGTGTTTGGAAACGATATGAGTTGAATATTCATTTTCATACAAACCCACAGCGCATTGTACCCAAAGAGAATGAATACTCATTTGTGAATATTCACAATTTGAATCAGGTGTACTCACAAAAAAAGTGAGTATCCATAATTTAGATTGGGTGGTCTTGAGGGAATGCTGTGTGTTTTATCAATAGCAATAGCAAGCAATGTGTATTGGAATGATGTTTTTCTGTATATTTAGTATATAAATAATGTATGTTGTATGTAAATATTTATTGAATTAGCGGATACGCAACGTGTATTACTGCGTTTAAAAAAGAAATAGGTACGTTTTGATTTATTTGTTGGAAAAAAAAAGTTTTTCAAGGAAAAACAGTATTAAGTGAAAATTTCTGTTGGCAGTCATTCAAAGGAGCAAGGGGCCTGAGGCCAGGGGACTGAGTGTTTTCATAGTTTTTGCGCCAAAAAATAGTAACGCACTTTCCAAAAAATTATAAAATTTACATAACAAAGGTTTAACTAATAGACCAAGAGCCGACAGCATATTTTGGGAACAGATGGAGAACCAAAATCGGAGTATGAGGGATTATAGGTACCTACATTTATCGTGATATCGAATACAAAAGTCTGGCAGGTTTTTTTCTAAAACTATGGTAGGGGTGGGGGGTTCAAACCAGCTTGTTTTCCTATTTATGTCATTTTCCCTAAGTCTTAAGACGTTTATCTTGGTGATCCGATAAATGTGACCCATAATTTATCTAAGGCTTTTGGGCAAACACTATCGGCGTTTTTGTAGATGGGTCAATATTTCAAAACATTAATATTTTTCACTCCAAAGTTGACCCTCGCTCAAAAGAACATATTTTGGTAGACGAACAATTATGTCTCTTAATAACTCTATAATAACGACTTTAAAACAAGGAGTCATAACATTTGATAAAATCTAACGGTTTTTTAAGTCAGGGAAATGATACTTGTATCAGGGGAATGACAAAAATTTATATTTACTCCGTTGATTAGATGGATATTTAATTTTGCGAATGGTTTCAGGAGTTTAAAGAAAAAGAAGAACAAATACTAACATCAAAAATAGCATCCACGACTATGTAGCACGAACTTGCTCTCATGATTCAAGAATTTTGCGAGACCAAACATTTTATAGTAATAATCGTATTTTTTATGATATTTTGCCCGAGAAAATGTGAAAAAATTAAAAATTACTTAAAATACTGTAAATATGTTTAAATATAATATTATTGATTCTTCTAGAGTTACCAAAACGCAATCAATCATTAAAATGAAAACTTGAAAGTCAGGGGAATGACACAAAAAATGATGTTAGGGGAATGACTCCGAAGGGTGTTTTATGAGAATTAAATGGAGGTTACTAGAAAATTAGATGGTTTATATTATTTTTCACGTAGGCCCTTGTAAAAGACACAGACGAGTAAAACTTTTTAATTTTTATACCACACGGTTTAGTGAAAAACACGCGTTAGAGGAATGACAATTTCGCTTGACGAAAAACAAAATCATTGCCTTAATTTGAATAAAAAAGACAACAAAGTGTTTTTGAAACCCTTACTTCAATTTTCATAAAGAGCAATTCTGTACCATTAAACAACAAAAAAAATCAGTTTTCTATTTTGAGCCTATATATATTTTGTTTAAATTTCCATTGGTGGGATATAAATGATCAATTTATGGGGGACACTTACTTAATAGCTCCTATTTAAAAAAATAACGCAACTAAAAATCATTTAACTATTTTTTAGTAAGGATGCATATATTATTAAAAAGACTGCATCATTAGATTTTTTGTATCGTTTTTAGTTTCGTTGCTAAAATTCAGACAGTGTGGTAAGTAGGCCTGGGGACACGTCAGGGGAATGACATTTTGGGTGTTAGAATGGAGATAGCGGGTATGATATTTTTTTTTACTTTATTTTTTCTAGAGCGAATATTAGAACCCGTTTGTTTCAAGCCATCCAATTAATAAACTTATAATAAAATTTTGTACTTTGGTTCAAAAATGAAGGAGACTGAAATATTAATATTTTGAAATATTGACCCAGATACTTTATTTTTGTTGATTTTTTGTTTTGTTGAAAATCTTCAAAAAAGGGATGGTAAGGTTGACGTAAAATGCTTATATATTGAGTTCAATTAATCGGACCGTCAAGATTGTGATGTTTAGGTATAGATATTTAGTTAATTAAAGAGGTTATAATCCTGAAAATAAAAAAAGAAGAACTTTTTAACCCCCACCCCTCCAAAATGCTTAAAACAAAACCTGCCATGCCGTACTTTGATATTCGATGTCACGACACATGTACCTACTTATAATCCCTCATACTCCAATTTTGGTTATACCCGCATTGGCTTTCTTTGAAGATGCATTTGAAGCCGTGGAGACGGGGGGAAGTTGGAGGTCAAACAAACTGAAATATGAAATATTTGTTCTCGAACAACCTGATCATTAGATACATGTTTTAAGGGTAGCTTTGAATGCTGAATCTAATGACAACAAATCCAAAATGATACGTCTACCCCAAAGAAAAGTTATAGGTAGACCTTTTCACGTAATCATGACTTTTTTTTAAGTACATATCAGGTAAAATACTACCGAAAACCGTATTAAAATAGAAGTTTGTCAATTAAGTGCAGAATTATTAACATAAACCTCACTGGACTGAGAAACCGAATGGACAATCCATGACCTCTCGCCAAGATGCCTTCTTAACAAATGAAAAATCAAACACTGCTATAGTAAAAAATAATTTAAAAAAAATGTATACGTACATGTACTTTCATTTTCAACTAAACAAAACGAATTCCAAACATTAGACCTATAACAGTCAGTATTTTTTACAAGATTGAATCGATCACTCATAATTTGGGTTTTAATACCTTAATTGATTAAGAGTTCTGAATTGACCATACCACGCGCCGCGCCGCCGCGCCACCATCCACCAGAAATATTTTTCCATTGAAACACCCGAGTCATTTGCCAGCTCCTAAGTGAAATTAAATTTTTTCTTTTAAAATCCAGGTTTAATCTTTTATTTGATCAAAATTGAAATAACATTTTTCAAATACATTTTCATTTTAAATGGTATAGATATACCTTTCCTCCAATCTTAAAATCAAATCCAAATAGCAATAGAATTGCACTCACAAACAAACTGTGAATATTCAAAACATACTATGAATATTCAAACTATAATATGAGTATTCATAATAATACAGAGCGAAAGAAGTGCACTCATTTGATTTGTTACAAGCACCCACGAAAGAGAAAAGAAACAAGCACTGCACCCGTTCTGTTATCAGAGAGTGAATGTTGTACTGGTTTTGTTTTTTATATGAGTTCTCATTTTGTGAGTGAACTTTATTAAAATTGTGTTGTAAATTGAGTGCACTGAAGTAGTGGAACAGTGTGAATAGATCAAATGAATACATTCATGCAGACCTCTAGTTTTCATATACAAAGCTTGCGCGGTATTAGTTGAGTGGGTATGAGGTGCCTTGGGATGTGCTGCGTTGACACCCTGACTTTGTCCTAGTTTTCTGCTCACAAAATAAAAGAATAGCAGCCATATTAATAAAAAAACCACTATCCGCCCGAAAACACGTATTTTACCTAACACACGGATAGTGAACTTATCCGCTTGATAAATTAAATTATTAATAACCGTATTTTAACTTCATGCTTTCTATCCTCTGATTAATACTGAAAATTTGGCATCACTTCACAAAATTGTGATAAATATTCTACTACATTGTAATTTCGGCCAACATATGGCCTTTTCGATTGGCAATCCGGAACAGTGATTCGATACGTGTGAACGCTTCTCATTTCGATTCTGAAATCAAATTCAGAACAATTTTCTGTTCTTTTCAGAACAAGAACTGTCATTCTGTCCCCAATTGAAAAGGCCATTATACATACGTCATTTCAATCAGCTGTCAATGACATTTGAAAACAAAGAAAAAATAAAATAAAATAATTCGTTCTAAAATCCCGTGATCGGTGCTGTTATTTTCGTTACAGTTATCCTAAAAATAGTTGTTTTCGGTTAAACTAAGTAATTTATTATTCCGATTAAAATGGAAGGACCACCAGCTAAAAAAAAAGTACTGAAAACTGGAGCTTAGTTGACAAGGTACGTACCTAAAAGCATTAATTTATAATTGGCTAAGGATAAACTTCTCACAAATCTTATTTATGTTTTAAAATATTCCAGAGTCTTTTAAAAGATCTTATTGCCGAGAGAGTGTCAATAATTAAAAATAAAAATTGTGACAAAAACACAAACAAGGCAAAGAAGGATTGCTGGGATAAAATATTAGCTCTGTAAGTAATTACCTATCAAAAAATTGTTTTATTCAAACAAATGCTTTTATTTCTTTATCTTGTATTTTGTAGATTCAATGCAGCAAGTCAAACGAAACGGGAAGTTCTTCAACTTCAATTTCAATGGAGGGGCATGATGATAAAAGCTAAAACGGCTGAATCGGATTTCCGAAAGGAATCCAAAGCGACTGGTGGGGGTCCACCACCAAAGCCACCTGCCCAAGAATATGTTACGAGTCTAGGGTACCCAGAGGTAATACTTTGGTGTTGGGAAAGGGGCTGTGGCATGCTTGCTTTCAGCTCGGCTTAGCTCGAAGGATGGGGCGGTTCTTGCCCCTTCCCATACACCTACTCGACTAACAAGAATAACATGCCTAATTATAGGGATAGGATAGGAAAGGAAGGTAATCTAGAGTAGGAATTTAATAAAAAAAGGAAAAGGGATGATAAAAAAAAAGGAATAAAAATAAGGATATGCACAAATTTTGTGACCTATGCCACTGTCTGAGAGAAAGGATAGGGTTGGAATCACCGTTCCGGCTAAAAGTGAGAAAATTGAATCTTAAAACTAATCTAACTTCTAAACCCTTACTAACTAAATGTATATCCCTCTCGGATATAATGAATTTTCATTATAAAATGCTTAAGCCCTAATCTAAACCTAACTAAGTCTATCAAAATTAAATTTTCTCCACTTTGTGCCAAAACCATGGACTTCCACCCCACTGTCTCTCCCAGACAATGGTTCGTCAAACCACCAGAAGCCTTGACTGGTGTTATCGTCAAACGCTGGCCTCCCACCCTTGTATATGAGATACAACCAATGTCAAAATAAAATAAGAACTCAAAAACTAAATTAGTAACGCGTATGCTGAAACTGACCTATGGGAGCAGCGAGCTGAACGCGTCCGTCACTCTGCACTCATTTCCGCTTAATATATTATGAAGGTACTATGAAGTGGGAAGGAGCTGAGGTAACCCCGGTGTTTTTACACGCGTTTAAAGGTATAGGTCCATTGAACCCACGACTGCAGTTAAGGGTTAAAAAAAATTATTTAAAGGTAGGTACATTTATTTCTACCCCCCGTAGCAAAAATCCTGCGGGCGCCCATGGTGGGGCTTTATCAATATTTTATAAAAACCCTTCAAAATCGCATTGGATAGCAGTTAAGAGACTTTTCCTCTACATCAAAGGAACCATAAATTACAAATTAGAATTTACTTGTGACAATAAAGGACATCTAGAGGGATTTTCTGATGCAGACTGAGCCAGCGATTCAGATGATTTAAAATCTATAACTGGTTACATCTTTAAATACCAAGGAGGACCTATATCGTGGAACGCGAAGAAGCAACCTACCGTGGCTCTTTCTAATACAGAGGCGGAGTATATGGCCTTGGCTTCAAATTCTCAAGAAGCACTATGGCTTCAATCTTTACTGAAAGAACTCACCAGCTGGAACGAAGAACTAATATTGCGATGTGATAACAAGAGCGCAATTAATGTCTCACAGGACAATATGTATCATGCACGTTCCAAGCATATCGACATCAGACACCATTTTATACGGGATCTTGTAAATGACAAAAAGCTGAAGATCGAATATTTAAAAGCAGAAGACATGCTTGCTGACGTAATGACCAAAGGCCTTCCGCCACTCTATATAGTATTCTCATGAAACACGATTTTGTTGGTTGACATTTGGTCGATAGGTTCGCTGTGATTGCCTTACCGAGATCCCTTAGCAAAAATTAGGATTACATTTGGACACTAGATGGCCACGAGCTTTTTTTCTTCATGAGAATACTATAGAATTTATATACAATGACAAAAGTACCTACATAAATCTAGTGGGGGTGTTGAAAATTAAGATTTTTTACTTTGTACTTATATACTCTTTATGTTCATGTTTTAATTCCTATCAAATTGTATTTTCTGAAAACATTATTATTTATTGAAAGTAAAATCTTCACTTCATTTTGGGATCTTAGAACATCAAAAACTAATTTGACTTTGTCTTCACTCTTCACTCTTCACTCTTCACTCCCACCGCAACACCTTGGATACTTAACAAAAAACCTTCCGTTTTAAAAGTTCTCCTTCTTTTTTCCCATTTCATTTGACCTAACTTCACGCTACACCAAAAAAAATTGGTTCCATCCTCCAAACATAATATACTCCGTTCATTTTGCTCACATTTGTAAAAACTTAACCAATACATACGATTTAAAAAAAATTCAATCTGCAAATGAATCTTCTGGCTATGCGCCATTATGGGTTGGCGTGCGATGATATGCGTCATGATGAGTTGAGAATAGGTTTGTTCCTTGACATTCAAACAGTTTTAAACCACCAGATTTAGTGCGAAATCATTCCACACTTGAAAATTTGTACTGTTTCAGCCCAAAGAGAGCTGTATCAGAGAGTACAAAATTTCCCCTCCTAACCAGATTCGGTCCGAGAAATTTCTGGTGGCTGTTTTTTACTAGCGACGTTTGTTGCATTCAAATTTACAAAACCTTTATTAAGGGCTGCCCAGTGCCCAAGTGCAAATTTTATTTTTATTTTGATTTTAATTTTAATAAGTGTGTATATTTTTTAGTTTTGTTTTTCTTTTAAAAATAATCAAATGATATTCATAAAAATATGTCACTTAGCAAAACTATTTGACAAGAAGAAAATATTTGTAGTAGGTACCTATTGGCAATTTAGTATTTCTTGTATATTTCAGTGTTATTGTTTAAAAAGAGAAAGAATTTAAGCATTATGATTTACCGCCGAGTATATATTCATTTTTTTTTGTTTAATGCCCTTCAGAGGACATTTGGATAGGTTTTGGACACTTTAAACAGAAATAAATGGCGCTGTTTTCAGTGCATTTTTATCTTCGGTTACAAAAAACAGGGTTAAGTAAGTATGCTCATTTTATACACCCAATTTACCATCTTGGGGATTTGTGACGTCACAACCTTTTTAACAACTTTAATTATTATTTTCTTTTTAACGTGAATCTAAAGTTAGTAATTAATTAATCAAACGATTATTTTTAAAGGAGCAATCAAATTACTTTATTTTATTGCCATTCTCCAAGAAATAGCAACAAAATCAAACAAACGAATTTCTCAGAACAATTCGTTTGTTTGATTAATATCCACGCCTTAGGGTTTTAATGAATCATATTACAACTCCATTTAAAAAATCACAAATCTTTATAAAGTCAAATAATTGAACCGAACACCTTAAATGATTTCACAGATTTTTTACTTTTAACACTAATCACAAATTGTACAACACTAAATATAAAAAAAGAGTTAAAAGGAGTACCTTGAATGCATTTCGGAATGTTGTCATTCCATCTTCAGCATCACGACTAAGTTGAAAAGGGGGCAAAGTGCGTGCTCTGTTGTGAGTTGTTGTAGGTGGTTTTAAACAAAACGAGAGAACAAGATCGATTCGATATTGCCGTTATCTAGGTTCATAGAGTTTCGATCTTTTTGTATATAAAAACTCTCGTATGCATCGAGCTTTCGGTCGTCAATTACTTCTTTCACAAGTTGCACATTATTTGCATCGAGATCTAAATGATTATTGTTAAGTGCATGTGCAGCTAATGCCGATCTGTAGGGTTGGTTGTTGCGAATGTAGGTTTTATGTTTTTTTAAAGCGCGACATTTCTTTTTGTTTGGCCGTAATAAACACTTTCACATTCACTACATTTTATTGCATAAATCCCGGATTTATTTAAATTGTCAGTTTTGTCTTTTGTTGATCCCAATAAATTTGAAAGTTTGTTTTGGCTTGTGTACACAATATCCATACCGTATTCCCGAAATTTAGTTTTCAATTTATTCGTTATGATTGGTACATAAGATATCGCGACACGAATATTTTTTTCGGTAAGATTTTGGTGTTGCAAAAACAACGTAGAATATTTCTGTCTCGTTATTTTGTCTGTATGTTTTTTGATAAGACGATCTATCAAAATTTCCTTGTATCCGTTTATTTTTGCGATTTATTTTATTGTTTTACACTCTTCCATGTAATTTATTGCCGAAAGGTCTAAGCTACATAATCTATGTACCATAGAGTGGAAAGCTGCGTGTTTGTGTTGTATGCAACAATTTGAATCGTTTGTTATTGTTCTATATGTGCTAGTTGTTTTCGATATATAGAAATTTCAACTTTTCCATTTCTTCTTTTCAACTGCAAATCGAGAAAAGATAGTTGGCTTTCTTTCTCAATTTCTTGAGTAAATTGAATCGATTCAAATTGAACATTTAGCACACTTAACACATTTTCTATTTCGGTTTTTTCCACTATGGCAAACACATCATCTACATACCGAAACCATATTTTTGGCAATAATAGGCGTTCTTTTAAACTCATTTCAAAATGAGCCATAAACAATTCACTTATTAATGGGCTTAGCGGATTGCCCATATTTGTGCCTTTTTCCACCAAATAAAAAGAATCCCGGAATTGAAAAAAGCTGTGACTCATGCACATTTTTGCAGCCCGGATGTAAACAAGTTTTTTGTTGGTGGGTAAATCAGTAGAGATTAAATACTTTTCGAATTGTTTGAGAGCGATATTAACGGGTATACTTGGAAAAAGAGAACATACATCAAACGAAACCATGCATTAATTTTCTCCAATTTGAATATTTTTAATTTTTTCCGCGAAATCATATGAGTTTTTAACTGACAAACTCATTATAGGTGGTAATTTTTTAATTTCACTCACTAACCATTTTGCGATTTTATAACAAGGTGCGTTAATATTAGAAACAATAGGTCTCATTTTATTTCCTTGTTTATGAATCTTAGGTAGACCATATAATTTAGCTACAATTGGATTCGAAACTTTAAGAACACGATTTAAGCGTTGACCAAACACGACACTTATTTCCTTTCTTAACACATCACTTTCTTGAATCATTTTTGGAAGTAGTGATTTTTGAACTCTCTTGTAATTACATTCGTTAATTAGAGTTATTAATCTACTTTCATAATCATTGGTATTTATAATCACAATTTTATTTCTTTTGTCTGCTTTAACATACACACAATTTTTATCACGGAGTTTTTTTACTATTTCAAACTCATTTGTTTGATTTTTTTGTGTTGAAGGAATCTTGTTCAACACATTTGAAACACTTCTTCTTATATCATCTTTAGCCGAATTCATTTTAGTTTTTAAAACCGATTCAATATCCATAATTACTGGAATCAACTGTGGTTTCTTATGCATAGGAGTGTATTTTAAACCTTTATTTAAAAGAGCTAATTCTTCCTCACTGAAAGTTTCACTCGATTGATTAATCAGAAAATCAGGTATAACTTCTGGTTCTGTATGATTTGTTTAAAACCACCTACAACAACTCACAACAGAGCACGCACTTTGCCCCCTTTTCAGCTTAGTCGTGATGCTGAAGATGGAATGACAACATTCCGAAATGCATTCAAGGTACCTACTCCTTTTAACTCGTTTTTTATATTTTGTGTTGTACAATTTGTGATTAGTGTTAAAAGTAAAAAAATTGTGAAATCATTTAAGGTGTTCGGTTCAATTATTTGACTTTATAAAATTAGATTTCACGTCGCTCAAGAAAACAATCTTATTCACAAATCTTTAATTCAAACTAAGGTAATTTAGGAATATTTTTTGTTTTTATTTTAATAAACTTGATAAACCTTTTGTTTTTATTAGCTTTTTTTTTTTGAGTTGTTATTCTTGAAAATGTTGATTGAGATTTATGATTAATGTATGGCAGCACTAGCCGAGTATGTCGTTTGACGTTTAGTCCGAATTAGTGCAAGTTAGTGCCCAAGCCGTTCCACACATTTTGACAGTTTTTCTTCTCTCGTGCGTCGTTATTAGTTGGCTCGTAACAAGTTCGACTTTGATGGGCTATACCCAACCCCGTGAGTTTGTTTGAAAGAAAGGAGAATGAGCAAAAATGTATGGGAGTTGGTCCATTTCTCAACACGAATGTGTCATACATCGATAAAAAGGTTATTGTACGTGCATAATTTCATTACATGGCCGTTAGGCTCTAAACCATGGGGCTCGCAAGATATTTGGCTTCAAAGCACCGAAAAGAACAATACTGCAACTCCGCATTTTGACATTGCTTTGCTACTCAACATCAGTAGGCGTGTTTTATTGGGAAAGCTATCCGCAGCACAGTGAAATTTTATATGAATTACAAAAACAACATCGGCAGCAAAATCGCTGCCGATAAAAGTTAAAGGAGAATCCTGCTGCCGATAAAGTTTTGACGTTTGTTCGAGTATCGAACTCGATTGAATAGGATTTTAATGTGTCGCCATTGGTACTTTAATTTGTCTCGAATTCTCGATGGCTATGTTCGTAGAGTAGAATTATGTTGAATGAATGGCATGTTTAGACTGTAACTTTTCACTTCGTCATGACCATGTTTTTGTAGAAGAAATCAGTGAAGAGAAAATTTCACCCATAAATTCATCGTCATGGTGGCGTAGTGAGCAATTACAGTCTAAACAGGGTCGTTTGTAAGTACATAGTTGTTTTGTTTTAGCTTTTCGACAAAATGAAAAAATTATCCTATCCTATGCTATGCTAAAAAAAAACACTGCCTTAAATTTGTTTAAAGTGCAAAATTCAGCATTTTTATTTATAAGTGACAAACAAGATATATTCTGCGGACTGTCAAACGATAATTCGCAAATCACAACATCAATACGCATTCCACAAGGCATTTTTCTTCACATTTTCTTCTATAGACAACCAAACAAATTACTCAATGGAATGGAAGGTCAAAATTTACGATCATTCTCATTTCAAAATTCACTATTCGCAGCTCAATTGAAAAGCTCTTTTTGTAAACCTTTGGTCTATAAGGACCAGTTCGTATAGACATGGTTCAAATTTTGATCTGATGCTCAGAAATTTAAAGTCACTGCTTGTGGTGGAAAGGCTACTTGTACAAACGTGGTTCAAGCTTTGATGCGTATTTCAATTATTTTAGCTCACTGATTTCGGCAGTTTAACTGAGGTTCAACAATGGTCAAGCTTGAAATTGTTATTACAACATACTGAACCTTGAATCATCGTTGCACTTCAGTATCCGACAAAATCGATGAGTCACAAATGCTGAACTGAAGTTCAAGGAGGGTTCAAGAATATTTGGCTACTAATGTACTTGAACTATCGTTGAACCTCTGTTAATCCGGTAAAATTGGTGAGTTAAAAAATATCCAATGGAAAAAAAGGTAAATGCATTAAAATTAGCCATACAATCATGTCGTTATTGTAATTATTATAAAATTATCGCTAATAAAGTCATCTACACTCCATGTGTATTGAGTCTGCTATTATACGACGACTTTTGAGTCATGACTTTTTTCAAAATTAAATGAGTGCAAATGAGAAAAACTTTCACTTTCACAATATTTAATTTCGAAAAATCTCAACTAAAAAGTCTTCATGTAATAGCAGACTAGATCATGACTTTTTTACTTTGACCATAGTCTACCAACATACCCCTACCCCTTTTCTTTTCTTTTATAGCAGCAAAATGGCAAAGAAAGAAAAAAGGGACAGAAACATTTGATTAAAACCATAAATTATATAAATATATAGTTATATTTCCCATTTTACTTGCAAATAAGTTAGTTTTTGTTAATAGTTTTGGTTTATTTCTACTTTTAACTTTCACAAAATTCACTTTTGTGTCGTGACAGCCGTTCAGGCGTACTATATTGCAAATGCAAAAATATAGGCCGCTGCGGATGCGTTTTTTTGGAAATTTCTCACTGTAGGGGGAAGGGGGGATGGTGTAAACGATTTTCAGATAATTGACTCCAGAACAGTAATGCAGCTATTTATGTCACTTTTTTTTGCAAAGAATTAAAATTTGTAATATTGCCGTTTTATTTGAATTGATTATTTGAAAAAAAAATTAAGTCTTTTTAAAAAATGTTGGCTTTTAAAAAGTTACCGATTTCGTTTACATGTGCCCCTCTAGTGGGGTAAGTGTAAACAAGTCTGAAATTGGTATGGGGTAGGTGTACACACTATCTTTTTTTATGTTTTTTACTAGAGAAAAGTTTTTATCGAATTACAAAATTTGACATATCAACTTCGAAGGCATATCTAGATGCAGCTCGAGATGTCCCGGATTGAATAACTGGACTGGGAAGAACGTCTTTTACATCATTTCTTGAAACGATTGATATATCTTCAATCAATGGATAAAGAAATGTTGTGGTCTTGGATGCGGACTTCCTTAAAAACGTTATATCGAGATCCAATGACCCATGGACTTTTATTATTTTCCCAACATAATATATTGGTCGTCCCTTTTGATCAGTATTGATTAAAACATATTAATTTTCTCTTAGTTCATAGTTATCTAGCAGCTCTTTAGGAAAACTGTTTGAATCATCCGATGACGCATTGTCATAAAAGTTTGAATCTCCAGATAAATCGTTCAAATTAAAACTTATGTATTTCCGGTTCAGATGACTTATTAATATTTCTAAATAAGAAAGACATAGAGAGGTCAACTTGGAGAATTGGAGAATTATTATTTTCAGCAGTGTAGCTTAAATTTGAATTTTCCTGTTGTTTTGGCAGCAACGGATCTTTGAAAATGTAGGTAGTTTAAGATCTGGAACAGGAATAGCGGGTTCTTGATCAATTTGCAGAGGCAAATTTATCATCGTTAAAAATCTGAGTGTTCAGCGGCCATATTCCTGATTTTTGAAGTCCAGATGAAGTATTTCATGTATTAAAAACAATATTCAATGGGACTCGAGAAAGTTCAGCGATGTCATAAATTGTGATAGGGGATCCTGGTTTGCTTGTAAGACGATCTTGGAATGATACTTTTAAAGCGTTTTTAAATGGTCCATATACGGAAACATCAAGAGGTTGTAAACGGTGATTGCAATGGGGTTGAAATGACAAAATTATAATTCCATTGTCACTTGCATAGTCTATTGGCTGGAGTGATGCATGATTAATGTGATCATCAAGAAAAAGAAGAGTATGATTATCCTTGCTGCTCCTTGTATTTGTTAAAGTGTTTAAGCGTTTCCACAAAACTTTCAGTGGTCATCCAACCAGTTTTTGTTGCTATTATTTCAGTGGGGGTAGGTGTAAACGCGTTTACAAGTGCCCCTTTTTTTTCGTTTACACCTACCCCAGTCGAAGTTTTTTTCATAAAAATCTTTTTACAAAATAAAAATATGTTCACTTAAATACTTACCAAATTGATAAGAAAATACAATATTTTAACTTTAATAATATGCACTCGCAATTAAAAGAGGTTAAATATTTTTCGTTTGGCGGACGAACAAACTATTGTTCGGAATTTTACTTTTAGAGTGCCAAAATAGTTTTTTGCGTATAAAATGCCAGCTTAACTTCATAGCTTAACTGTTATTACATAGTGTTGGCGTCTTTGTTTTCCGAAAGTAATGGCAAATACAGTTTGTTTCTAAATAGTAGTGACTAGCTACAATGTGACCTGTTTACAGGTGCCCCGCGTTTACATCATCCCCCCTTCCCCCTACTATATATAAAATCCCAAAAAAAACACGCCTAGTGTGTCGCACATCGCTGGAAAGGTTAAAGCATGTACTTCGTTTTTGTATATGACCGTTAAGATGTAGACCATGAGGTTCAAGAGATATTTGGCAAAAACGCACTACAGAACAATAATGCAATTCCGCATTTGGAGCTGGTCTACCAAGTCAACAATAATGTGTTGTACATCGTTGAAGAGGTTATTGCATGTACTTAATTTTGTTATATAGTCGATAAGCTGTAGACCATGGGGTTCAAGAGATATTTGGCACCAAAAAAAAGGCAAATAGAAAAATAGTGCAATTCTCCATTGGGTGTGGGCCTACCTACTCACCACGAATGTGTCATACATGGACACATGGATGAAAAGGTTAGATATTATGAGAACTTTATTTTATTACAGGTCTAAACCTTGGGTTTCGGGAGTTATTTATGTTACTCTGAAGCTAGATCAGTTAAAAATTGACCCAGTGTGTGATGATCCGGGGCGGCTTGCCTCTTAAAACAAATACCATCCATACTAAGCTTAATAACTTTCGAAACCCATTGTTTAGAGCTAAATGGCCATTCATATTCGAATCCAATGTCAAATCCGTGCTGTTATATGCCTGTGAAAACTGGAAAGTCACGTCTATAATTTCGAAGAAATTGCAGGCTTTTGTGAATCGCTGTCTTCGCCACATCCTAAAGATTCGCTGGCTACAAATAATATCAAATGAGGAATTGTGGCGCATGACAAGGACAAGTCAAGAGCGGCTGGACGTCGACATAAGAAAGCGTAAATGGCGATGGATTAGTCACACACTGAGGAAACCAAACGATGAAATTGCAAAGCAGTCCTTTGAATGAAATCCTCAGGGTGCACGGCGGGTTGGAAGACCAAGAACAACATGGAAATCAACTGTCTTAGCGGAAGCAGAATCCCAGAGAAAGACGTGGCCACATCTTAAGTACCTTGCAGCAGACCGTGAAGGATGGAGACGTTTTGTTGACGCCCTATGCCCCAGCCGGGGTTACAGGACACGATGATGATGATGATGAAATGGCCATATAATAAAATTAAGTTCTCATAATAACCTTTTCAACCATGTATGACCCATTCGTGTGGAGTAGGTAGGCCAGCACCCAATCCAGAATTGCATTATTTTTCTATTTGCCTTTTTCTTGATGCCAAATATCACTCAAACCCCATGGTCTACAGCTTAACGACCATATAACAAAATGAAGTTAATGGAATAACCTTTTCAACGATGTACGACAATGCGGAGTTGCATTATTGTTCTTTTCGGTGCTTTGAAGCCAAATATCTCGCGTGCCCCATGGTTTAGAGCTTAACGGCTACATAATAAAATGATGTACTCACAATAGCCTTTTCAAAGATGTATGAAAACTTCGTGTTGAGTTAGTAGACCTGCGTCCAATGCAGAACTGCATTATTTTTCTGTTCGCGTCCTTTGATGCCAAATATCTCTCCAACCCTTGGTTTACAGTTTAACGGCTATATAACAAAATAAAGCACATGCAATAACCTCTTTAACGATGTAAGACACATTACTGTTGACTTGGTATTCCGGCTTCCAATGCAGAATTGCATTATTTTTTTATAATGCGTTTTTGTCAAATATCTTTCGAACGATACTACTTACACCTTACACCATGAAAAGTGTCGCCGGCCTCGCCGGAAATAAATTGATAAACAATAATGATGAATCGAAGTCCAAACAGCACGTCCGATGCAGAAACATGATACTCCTGATATCCAGACAAAAGCTGACATCAACACATCATATACACATCAAATTAACTCCAATGGTAGGGTAGCTTTAAGAATAAAATTGTATTTCATTTAGTTCAAAATCAGAGATCGTGGTTAACGGTCTCGAATAATCTTTTTAAAAAAATCATTTGACTAAGCATCAAATTAATTTGCGTTTATCTGATTAAAGAGTTGTTTTTTTATGATATACAATTTTTTTATAAGAAAATACGGATATAAGAAAGGAATTCTTTGGATTTTTTGACTGATGGTGATTTTAATGTAGCACAATTTCTCAATTTCGATAGTGAAAGTCGTAAAAGGGTAATATGGATTATCCATAGTGTCGCAAATCGATTTCAATATAATTTTGCTTTCTTACTTAATTATTCGGCCAATCCATGTAGGGTCGCAGCCTGTGACACGGCAGCCTCATTTGTTTCTTCCCTTTTCGAATTCGTAAGAAAGCTAATATGTTTTAAATTTTAGAATTAAATAAGGAAAGAGGAAGAAAATAATTCATTTAAGGGAATTATTTATTCATGAGCTCTAGAAACATGCTACAAACATTATAATATATTAATGTTACGTTGTAACATTTATGTATATTGTCTTAATTGACAGTTATTATAGATAAGAATCCAAAGTTTATAATGGATTATCCAACAAAAAATGGGATGAATCAATTTTTCAGTTATATTTTTCATTCAACATGTTTAAGAATTTTTGAATCAGTTAAATAATTTGTGGGCGGAATGCGATGCTATATTAAATAGCATTGCTTTGATGGCTCCGGTGTTTATTTATCCGCCATGTAAATTCAACAATAAAAGTAATTTAATACAAAATAAAAGTCAAACGGAAAAATATTTTGTCACTTATTTTTTTGAAAAGAATAGACAATGCTTCCTCCATTGGCACCCAACCCTCTATTCCAATCTTTCAAATCCATGAATAAATAGTAAGAATTTTGTTTGTCAATTCTCCAAATTTAAAAGGAGGAAGAACTCCCATATATAACGGTGCTTATCTTTTTGCATGTGGAGCTAAAAAGACTTTTACCGTTCTTGAATTCAAACAGATTTCATGAGACTAATCCCTATAATAAAACTGCTCCATTTCTTTTTCTACTACCAAACATAGCATCACTTAGCTCTTCAAATCTTTTCATTTTATCTTGCGTTAAGCAAATGTACAATCAAAACAAACAGTGAATGGCTTTTACCATTCCTCAGTCTATCTCCTTATATAGTTAACGCATGAATTCGGTTTAAATAGGGCAGACGATATTTTCCTCAATGAACAAATTGAAATGTTGATGAAATGAGTATAGGTTAGGTACAAATGTGTTACATAAAGGCAAGAATGATAGAAAAAAGTAGCTAGTTGAATTCTGAATCGAACTCCTCCAAAACATAATGCATAAATATCTTCTCATAAAACATTTGCATAAGCCTCAAGATCTAGTAACAACATAATCTTCAAACGAAGTTGAATTAAAAGAGGTATTAATATATATTTTTAGATTTATTTTTAAAGAGTATAGATATTTTACTTCAAATAATGTATTTGTAAAATCCTTTTTCTTTTGGTAGGTACCTATTCTTCTTTTACACTCAATATACATTTAAACGGAAAAATATTTCAGCACGTACGAACACCAAGGTCAAATATTTGTATGTTGGATAATGTAGGTTAGGTACATTATCGTGTAATCATTGTATGTAAGGCGTTTTTTATTGGTAACTTATGGATAGTGCAGCAATGCAAGTCCGAATAAAACTTATATTCACTTTTATATCCACTCTTAATTGAAATCTTAAAGTTGGTATCTGTGGCGTTAAAATTGTCAAAATCAGCTGTTATTGAAAAAAAAATAGTATTAGGAAACAAAAATGGATTTTAAATGGTTCCAAATGGCGCTTTGCATTACTGCACCTATGAGAAATGTCTCGCTTAGATAATTTTGTTTCACTTTGTTGCCCTTTTACACTATGATGTATAATAATTAGTTGATTATAATCGAAAACAAACAAATGAAGTCATTCCTATATTCAATTCACTATTGAAAAAGCTAAGGGAAGTGTTGGAAAAGAATTGTTTTTTGTATGTCAAGTTGAATAAAGGGCTATGCACATGAGAATGACTAACGAACGTCGGTTAAACGCACAAAATGGGATTTAAAACATTTATAAACCTAAATCAAAATGGTAGAAATTTTATTAACTTTAATGTTGAGGTACTAAAATTTGCATTTTAATTGCTAAAATAAAAGAAATTTGAGTTAACAAATTGTTCGTCGCGAATTATAATCTCAAAAGGCAAACAGATGTTTACTCGTTTATGCTGGGTTTTAAAAACTGTCCAACCTTATGTCACAAAACTGCTTTTTACGCGATTCCTCTTAAGTCTTAAATATTAAAAGTCAGGTCAAGCAGAGCGCGGTCCAGTGGGACTGTCAATACTTTACTGGGAAATATGTAAATTGTACAATTTAATTTCACAATCGGCAAGTTCCTTATATTTGTGTTTGATTTCTAAATTAAGCCACATTTTTTCTGCCTTTTTAATTGCACACATCGATCTATGCTTTAACCAATAAATTAAGTGAATGTGAATTTGAGCAGTGGAATAGCTTTGATAGAACGGTGGCTTTGAGAAAAGAAAATACGATCAAAAGAAAAAAGCTACATTGAACAAAAAAAAATATCTCATTTAATCGGAAAAAGTCCGTGTAAGCAATTTGAACCTCAATTTATTCAAGATTTTGTGATTAATGAATCAAATGAAAATTTTAGTGAAGAAGAGTTAAATTGGGGCGACTTTCCTTTACGACATCCCTATTTCAAAGTTGATTTTTTTTATGGGTAGGTAGGTATCCCAATAGAAAATTTTTCAAATCTAAAGGTGAGGAAACCCCCCTAAATGCGATTAAAAAATGGTTAAAATTTTGAAAATCGGTTTTTTTTTACCGAATTGCACATTTTACACCAGGAATTTGGAAACGCGGATATCCTCATTCGATAGATTATCATAAGAAAACACTAAATATCACAATTTTAAGGAGAGGAAGCATTTATAAGTATTTTTAATTAATTTTAGAACTTTTTGTTTTGCAAAAACAATGGATGTGAAAATAATACTCCATTTCAATTACAAATCAAAGAAATGTCAAATGGTTTGTATAGTATTGCCAGGCACGTATTTTTTTCACTTTTGTTTTAATTTTGGGAAATTTTGCGGGAAATTTAAAACTCGGTTATGAAAATACAGTACTAACGCCCAGTATTCTGCGTATAAACAGTGAGGTATGTATAGGGGCATCCTGCCCTCCTGCAACTCCCCTGCCTAGGCTCATTATAGGATTTGAGGTGGGGCAAGGTTTGGTGTATGCAAAGTTTCTTTTGCATTTAAAAAACATCTAAATCTCATTTTCAAAATAATTTAACTGTTTTTAATTAAATAAAACAAACAAGAATAAATAAATTGATTTTTTTAATTTTAAAGCATCCTTTGATCGCAATAAACATGCTTAGTTGCATTCAGTAATTCCACAAATGGATCTTTTAGATTTTTCTAATGTTTCTCCGCCATTGGTATTCAACCACCCAATAGGCGAAGTTGTTGTTGTAATTGTCGTTGTAAAACGCATGTTTATCGACACGCCATTGGGACTCGATCCTTTGGGTGTGTGTTCCGTCCTCTGCCACAAACGGATTATCGGGGTCACTATAATTGACTTTTTTGTGAACATAACCATGTTCACTGAGACAATCATAGGCCTCCCAATAATCCGTGTGGATCGTCGTCCCAGGTAGGATGTGCTTTTTATCAAAGGTATAAGCACCTATAAATAAAATAATACTTTATAAAAATTTACGTATTTTAATTTAACACTTTAACCTCGGCACTTCGAATATCATCCGGACGTACCTCAAGCCGCAAGTCTTCAGAGCCATCCTCTATCATACCCAGCACCAAATGGCCATCCACTTGACGGCCTATTATAAGTTCAAATTTATACTTAAATTTAAAATTTTTTAAAATAAAATTCAATAAAAAAAGTATTACCATTATTTAATTTTCTTTTTCCAAATTTACTTTCATCGATTTGGACTACTTGACCAACGCCTCCAACTTTTCCAACAGCCTCCTGTGTGTCCACAATCACTTCATGCGTCGACGAAAAATCTTCTTTACGTACCATTTCGTAAGAAAATTTTCTTGAAACAGTACATGAGGAAGAATATTCGTGAGACTGGTATTCGAGCTTGCTGGAACCAAGTGCCGGAAGCGCGAGCAATCTGCTTCTTCCCCCTGTAGACTCCTTTGTCGCATTGGAAAAATCCAGGTCAACTGTTGGTAGTGTACAGCTGCATGTCACAGCGATGCAGCCTGCATTTTCTGGCCAAAGGCAGGAGGCCTAGCTATTCGACCAATTGCAATGCGGCTGAATGTTCCTGAAAAAAGTCCTTACTTGGTCATAGAGCTTAATCAAGTTCCTGAAAAAGTTATTTTATAAATATATAAAACACTCATAATATTAGATATTTTTAAACTTACCACTTACCACTACCTCAAAAGTGCTCAAAATTGCTTTTGCTGTACCCGTGTTGTTATCAATTTAGGGATTTTCATCCCCAGAACGGGAGCAGCAGAAAACGAAGCACTTGTTCCAGCCATTGTTCACAAATAAAATGCAAATTACATTGCAATTTTGACTTGTCTCTTGCATATTTTACTGTTAAAATTGTACAGTTTCTTTCAATAAACAACTTTGTTTATCATAACTGATCATAACATACCAAAATAAAATGCACGACTGGGTCGCACGTACTTGCTCTTATGTTCAAGACAATGCGAGTTTAAGAAAATTGTATATACAAACATGGAAATTATGAGAGAAAAATGTAGAGAAGCATGAAATACAGCACTTAAATTAGCTAAAACAACTCTTTTGACAGTTTGAGGTGAAAAAAAAGTATGCCATCTTAATTCATGATGGAATATGATTGTATGGGAAAAAACTTTTTAAAATCGTTGGAGCGGTTTTTTTTTAAATTAATTTTTTATATATAAAATTCTTAAAACATTTTTAAGAACAAATTTTGGTATGCAGATTTAAACTATATATGTATGTGTATATGAAAACAAAATTTGAAAAAAAATTGTCAACCCGTTTTTGAGATATCGAATTTTCAAAAAAAAAATTTGAAACTTTTTTTAAAAATCCAAAAACTTTTTTTTGAAAATTTTGATATGCAATATTATTGAGTCTTATCTGAAATTCGTATATAAAAAAATTCATCTAAATCCGTATAGCTGATAACGAGAAAATTCAAAATAAAAAAATACGTTCTATGACAGGTACTGTTAATAGTTTCTAAGTGTAAAATTTTATATTTTTTTGTAGTAGATCATACTAATTTTAGTATATAGAAAAAGTTTTATCAAAATCGTTGGAGCCGTTTTTAAGCAAAAAAATATTTTCTTTTGTGGTTTTTTAACTTTTGTATGGAAGGTACCGTTATTTTTTCATAAATGTAAAATTTTTTCTAAAAATATTTTAGAAAGTACTAAAAAACTCTTAAATATCGAGTTTCAAACAAATCGATCATGTCGTTTTCGAAATATTTGATTTTCAAAAAAAAAACTTGAAACATTTTTTAAAAATCCAATAAACATTTTTTCAAAAATTTTTTTTACACAAAACTATCTATATTTTTTGGAAGCTTCTGTGTAAAAAAAATAATTGAAATCGGTCATACCATTTTGAAGAAAATCAAAAATTAAAAAAATGGTTCTTTGGGAGGTACCATTAATAACCATTTTTGAAAAATGGTTTTCCACCCAAAGAAAGCCTTTACTAAAATAAATTTTTTGAATTTTTTTTAAGAAAAGTTGTCGAGCCGTTTTTGAGAAAAATACGATTATGTAAATTTGCAAAAAAAAAATGTATGACACGTACCGTTATTTTTGGTTCTAAAAAAAAAATGAAAAAAACGTGTCGGCAGAATCACCAAAAACCACTAAGTACCAAGTTTGAAGAAAATCGATCGAGCCGTTTAGGCTGTAGACGAACAGACAGACAGACAGACAGACAGACAGACAGACAGACAGACAGACAGACAGAATTTTGCCACCCACTTTTTTGGTGTTCTCTATCATCGTAATATCATGTTTGATTGTTATCTCAAAATTTTTTTTTTGCACGAATCCAAAACTTGCCTTATAGTACCTATAATCGCAAGTAAAAAGAAGATGATGGAAAATGCAAAAAGTTCCCCAGAATTTATAAATAATTTCCCTAAAAATCAGGCTAAAATCTGAAAATTCTGAAAAAAATCCCATAAATCGCAAAAAAAACATCCCAAAACCAAAGTGTACATCTGGCAATACTTAGCATGCAATGACATTTGGTATATCACTACTGTCACGACAAGTGAAGCTCATTCTTCGCCATCTTTCTTAGATTTGGAATTTCAATATGTGAACGGTAACATTGGATTCGGTGTATTTCATTAGCCTACAAGTACCATGAGAATCATCACAAGTGATTTGTTTTGCCCAATCCAGCATAAAATGGCCCCGTACCACTCGATGGTTCATAGATTGTGTCGTCTACCCTTATCGATATTGAATTTCAAAAAAAAAGTATGAATACATAAAAACAACAGCTCGTGTAAACGGTTTAAGTGAAAAAATGTTTGATAAACTCGCTTATAAACATACGCGAAAAGTGAACAGTTTTAACATGACAACCTTTTTCACACAAACCGTCATAAATCGAAATAAAAGAGTGGCATTGTTTTTTGTACCAGAAATAACCAACAAAATGAAACAAGTGTTCAGTGATCATCAAATAATTTTGGTTTTAATTTTGGTGGGGGCGAAAACCCCCATTTATTCGGCTAAATACAAGCTAATTCTGAATCTAACTTAAAAACTAAGAACTTCAGATAAGTTTCGTGAGGCGATTAGCTGTTCAGAAGTTGTTTTTGAAGTAAAACTTCTTTTGCGGCATGGGGGTCAAAAAATTTTATATGGAGCTGTCAGTGACATGTCAAACCGACACCAAAAAATTGTATGGAGATTTGCAATACCGACAAATCAACGAAAGAAACCTATTTCTGAACAAAAAAAGATAATTCTTTTAATGCAGAACTAATATTGAATATGGGGGAACACTTTTAAAAACATTTCTTCATTAAAAAGTTTATAATTAATTTACTTTTTCAAACGATCAAAATCTCCAAACGAAAAAAAACCTAATCAATAAAAACACACCAAAACATATATTTTATTAACATTTTATTGGTCATAAAATTAAAACACTTTATTTGAATCACATTTATAAACTTTTTTTCTTAAAACGACACTTCTAACAACGCGAATTTACTAAATTATTTTCAACAAATTAAAAAAACCAAAAGTAAACAAAACATTTTCTCGGTAAATGTCAGATTCAGTATTGCCATACACGAATAATCCTAATTTCCTTGTCAAGTTTGGAAGAGCATTGCCATATATTAGTAAGAAGAATCTTAAAGGTTCGAACATAATGGATGTGATAGAGGAAAAGATGTGAGTGTGACGTCATCTCGCTGTTTTTGTTAAATTAGTTTCAAATAATGACGAGAATACTCATAATAAGGCATTTTACGTTGTTACTTTACGTTTAATTTATGGAATAAGTACTTGGAAATTAGTTTTTTTAGGATTATTTTGTTAAATCTCGTCGTGGGATATCTCGTCGCTTTGCGAATTCGGGAACGAATATACATATTATTACAAAAAGCTATCTGTGAGTTATGTCACACCCTCGTCTCGTTTTTTCACGCATAGTGAATCATTCTGTTAAATATCTGCTAAATCTTTTCGTGAAAATATCGTAGCATTTATTAAAAGCAGTGAATTTTAATAGCACAAAGAGCATTTCTTCCTCACTACAATTTTTCTACACGCATATTACAACTGCAATTGCCTGGCAATCAAAAAAATATTTTCTGGTGCAAATTAAATCAGCTTGATAGAAATATTGCTAGTGGAGGCACACTGTAAATCTTGTTTTGATTTCGGAGATTTAACTGAGTTAAATCGGTGATATCAAATCAAAGAGTTAAATTCGGTGAGTTGAAATTTTTAGCAATGGATTAAGATTTGAATCAACGTTGAATGTCCGTTCACTCCCCGAAATCAGTGAATTTATATTTTTGAAGTTCACATCAAAATTTTAACGACGTTGTTAATATATAATTCGTGGTTCAACAATTTTAACTCATCCGCTATTTTATTAATTCATGGAAGTTCAATGCTGGTTCAATTTAATTTGCTACTATAACATATACACTTCACCTTTGAACCTCCGTTCAACCTCAGTGAGTCCAGCCAAATCAGTAAGTTCAATCTATTAAATCATTGATTAAAATTTAAACCACATTTGTGAAACTGATCTTTTGTGTCGGTTTCTGACTAGAAAAATTGCATCGCATTTCACACATTAGATGTTATTTGTTTCTATAGCGCTCCTGTTACCTTTCCGACAGCAAGTAAATACATTATTCTAGCATTACTGATTTATACACACACACTGTAAATCTCGTTTCGATTTCGGTGAGATCAAAACGAAAACATACATTCGGTGAGTTGAAATTTCTTAACCATGGATTAAGATTTGAACCAACGTTGAACGTCCGTTCACTCCCCGTAATCAGTGAATTTATATTTCTGAAATACACATCAAAATTTAAACGACGTTGTAAATATCTAAAGTCCGTGGTTCAGCAATTTTAATTCATCTGCTATTTTATGAATTCATGGAAGTTCAATGCTGGTTTAATTTAATTTGCTACTATAACATATACACTTCACCTTTGAACCTCCGTTCAACCTCAGTGAGTCCAGCCAGATCAGTGAGTTCAATATATTAAATCATTGATTAAAATTTAAACCACATTTGTGAAACTGATCTTTTGTGTCGGTTTCTAACTAGAAAAATTGCATCGCATTTCACACATTAGATGTTATTTGTTTCTATAGCGCTCCTGTTACCTTTCCGACAGCAAGTAAATACATTATTCTAGCATTACTGATTTATACACACACACTGTAAATCTCGTTTCGATTTCGGTGAGATCAAAACGAAAACATACATTCGGTGAGTTGAAATTTCTTAACCATGGATTAAGATTTGAACCAACGTTGAACGTCCGTTCACTCCCCGAAATCAGTGAATTTATATTTCTGAAGTTCACATCAAAATTTTAACGACGTTGTAAATATCTATAGTCCATGGTTCAGCAGTTTTAACTCATCTGCTATTTTATGAATTGATGGAAGTTTAATGATGGTTCAATTTAGTCTGCTATCCTGTTTGTGATAATATGGAATTTTTATTTACTATATTTTTTCATGTGCGTTCTCATATTCTACCCTTTAATTGAAAAATTACAGGCAACCTCATTTGCTTTCTTTCTTTTAATTTATTGCCTCGACGATGGAAATCAATAATTCCATCTTCTAGGAAATATTGGCATTGCCATTGACAAATCATCTCCATTTGCATTATTTAAGGCTATAGCAATGAGTGAAGGCCTAACTGCATTCAATTACTCTGAAAAAGTGCAAAAGTGAAAAATTACAAATTAGCTAGCTAGCGACACCTTTCTGCGAAAATTGGTATGACATTCATGTTGAGTTGAATGCTTTCAAACACGAAAAAGGCTAGTTCAGCAACAATTATCGATGCAAGCGACATCTATGATTCAGCTTTTTATCTGTTTATTTAGAAGAATTATTGAAAAGACAAAAATTTTTGTTCATTTTTGTACAAAAGTGAATTGAATGTAATTATGCCTTGGGTCTATTTATTATTATTATTACATTCTCACACAATTTATTTCTAAAAATTCCTGACGTTGTTTTAAGATTTAACTATACTCGCAACATTTTCAACTAATGTTATAGCGAAACAATACACACATTATTATGCCAGCGACACGTTCATGCGAAACACCGTATTTTTGTTTATTTGAATTCAAAGACCCTGTTAAGATTGGTTCGGTTTACTACGTAGTTGAAACTCATTCCATGTATACGGTTTTAGTTTTTAGACATTTCCTCTGCTTCCAATCTATGTCTTACTACATATCAAGATAGAACCTTTCTGTTTAATGCACAGGCAAATATGAACAGAATGGAATGAAATGAAATTTTGTAGTGTTGAAATTGTTTTGTTTCGATGGGAAATATGAAAATATATAATATACGATTTTACACACGACAACAGTTTGGCAATTAAATACCATCGAAGAACAAAATACTGACAAAAGATAACAAAATAAACGCTGTTGAGATAACCTTCTCGCGTGAAGTTTCTTTGATCACCGTTTATTTTCTTCTTTTTTGGCTCATTTCCATGTCTTATTTTTATCTCACTCACACTTTTTCGAAAGGAGGAGATTAACTAGTAAGGCAAATTTGTGACCAAAGAGAACAAAATAAACGGTGTTTATTTATTTATTGAATTCGTTAAATAACTAACGATAGAAAGCTTATACAACTAGTTTACATTAAATATGAATTAATATAGTCTCTTACAATGATGTATTGAAAAAGATCTCTTTGAATTTACAACTTTTGACATTGTCATTTATACAAGAAAGTACACAATAATATTTATTGAAGACTGAAATCAATTGATTTAAAGGACTATTCACACCATAGTTTGTTCTACTGAAGATCGGACATAAAGGCAACTGTCTTCTTAAGTTTGTCTGACTGTAGCTGAAATTCAAACGACACAGAGCTGATGGAGATACTATTGACCCATTTATCAATTTTATAACGAAGCAAATCTGGATATACTGTCTATGTTTTGAGAGTAAAGGGAGATTAATTAACGTGAGTCTCTGAGCATAAGGAGGTAAAGCATGTCTATGGGACCACGGAAGAAAACGAAGACAGAAGCGCATAAACCTTCTCTGGATACACTCAAGTCTATTTATGTGAACAGTGTAGTAAGGGGCCCATACCACGCATCCATACCAGGGCTGTCGAAGTACTGCAATTGAAGTATTTGTACTGCTTTTTGAATCTCCGTACTGCCGTACTGCTAATACGGCCAAAGTACTGCTTTTTTTGAAAATTTGTTCACAGAACATTTGCAAATCATAATCCTATCCAAAAAGCTTTAAAATAAATTTAAAAAAAAGTCGTAGATTTATTGAACAAAATCTCGCGCTACATTTTTTTACGAGTGCATAGTTTGTAGTTTAGGCATTGCCTGTATATCGCAAGTAAAAAATCCGAAATTCTGGAACTTTTCAGATTTTCTTTTATTATCCGAAAAAAGGAAGTTTATGGACATTTTGAAATGAAATATTCTACACACGCCAAAATATAGTTTTCACCCATGAGCATCAAGCAATGTTAAATTATATTAATACTTTTCTAGCCCAGTAAATTTTGACTTTTATGTTCTTTCACAAAACTCCTACAAAGTTGAATTTTTGTTTTGACTTCCTGTGCAATTTCCAAAACCACCCTAAATTTTGTTTGAAGAATTTTTGGAGAAGTAAAAGAGTGTGAAATTCAGTTTTTTGCTACTTTCACGAAAACTATCAACTTTTTGGTATGATATTTAAGGTAAAATTGTAGCTTATTCAACTAAATTAAAAAAATTACCATGCTTTTTCTTCATACAACCAATAGATTAAAAGTAAATCATGCAGGATTTTTATGGAGTAACAAATTTAGTCAAAAAATTTATTAAAATAGCATTAATCGATCAGCAATATTTTTTGTACTCTGTATATGCGTTTGGTTACGTTTTCTCATTATAAACCAAGTTATTGTGGTGTCCAGGCTAAGTAACGCCACCATCTGGAAAAAGGAGTGGTTTCAATTTATTTAATAACCTTATGGACAAAATGACGAAAATTAACTTTTAGGCAGTAAAATTATCTAAACCTATTAGGTACCTATGTACTAATGAAGTTACAGCGGGTCAAATTTGGTCTATAAAGGAAGTGAAAGAAAAAAAATAATAACAAAAAATATTGTATGTAGCTAATAAAATTCGACCCAAATATATTAACTTTTTTCCTAAACGCAACAGATATTGAGAAAAACGTGCACAAACATAACAAGAGTTTTTTATGTAACGAAAACTCTTTAATACCACCATTGCAGTGCGCTAAAGTTAATAGGTAATGGGTGCGTATGTGATAGTTTTTAATGAACAATATATGCATTTAAACAAAATTAAATGCATTAACAATAATGTTTGTAAATATATATTTTACTGCCGTACTGCTGTGTACTGCTATTTTTTTCCTCGAAGTACTGCTTTCTGAAAAAGTGAAACGACAGCCCTGATCCATACTCTAGTACTGGCCTTACAAAAGATACGTATAGAAACTTTAGAACATATGGGTCCTGGAAATCACGAGAAAATCGTTTTATGAATCCCAGAATTTTATTGGCCTTTTTTACAATATAGTCAAAGTGGTTGACAAAGGTTAATTTTGTGTCAAGAACAATGCCAAGATCAGAAAAAACAGATAATCTACATAAAGAAGAAGAATCTAACATATAATTATAAGTTATCATACTTTTTTTGCGTGTAAAAGTCATTGTTTTACATTTGTCTATATTTAACAGAAGACGGTTTGCATTGCACCATTCCCTAAACCTATTAAGATCATCTTGGAGTGTTGAACAGTCATTTATAGAGGTTATACTTTTAAAAATTTTTATATCATCGGCATATAAAAGAATAGAGGAATTTTTAATAATCGAAGTCAAGTCATTTATGTATAAAATAAATAATAATGGACCTAAATGGCTGCCTTGTGGAACACCAAAGTTAACAATAAAATGATCAGAAAGCTCATTTCGAAAATTCACACTATAACACCTATTCTCCAAATACGACGAGATCCACATTAAAAAATTTTCATTGAACCCTAAAGCCTTCAGTTTATTGGTTAAAGTCTTATGACACAGTGTTTACATTACCTTCTCCGGTCAAGCTTGTTTAAACACCGTTTATTTTCTTCTCTTTCTACTCATTTGCATGTCTTATTTTTATCTCGCTTGGGTTTTTCTCGAAACAAAGAGATAACCACGTGAGGCATATAACTGACAAAAGAGAACAAAGTAAACGGTGTTGACACAAGCTTCTCCCGTGAAGCTTATGTGAAGACCGTTTATTTTGTTTATATTATTTATTTTGGCTAAATGAGAAGCACTTTTTCATGACAAGTATTAAGGCTTAACTACATTCAACTACTTTTTGAAAAAAGTGCAAAAGTGAAAAATTACAAACATATGCTAGCGACATCTTTCTGCAAAAAATGGTATGAAATTCGTGTTGAGTTGAATGCTTTCAAACAAGAAAAATGCTAGTTCAGCAACAATTATCGATGCCAGTGACATCTATGATTCAGCTTTTTATCTGTTTATTTAGATGTAGTAGTGTTTCACTTTTCTACAAAAGTAAAAGTTAGGAACTTTTGTACAAAAGTGAATTGAATGTAGTTAGGCCCTTACTCTTGGAGAATTTGTCAGTTTCTCACAAGAGGCAGTACCTTGGATAAAACATTTATGCTTTTCTTAGGTGGCACGGCTGGGAATCGAGCCCACACCTTTGGCATGACAGTTCTACACACTAACCAACATGCCACGAGGTACAACATAGCCATATACCTGGATCGAAATTTCGATTCGGATTGAATCCGATTATTTGATCCGCTCATGTAAGCGTGGTATTAGATGGTTAAGTGGCGTTGGTAAAAAACTTGAATTTGCCGGCAAATAAGTTCTCTTAACATTGTTTCTTTGAATTTATCATCATTTATGATTATAAATATATGTGAACAGGTAGACAATAATGTAACAACGAAAAATAAAATAGTCATAAAAGGGAACAAAAAACATAAATAACATGAAACTAAACACTCGAAAGTTCTCTAGTGGGTGTAGCGGCAACATGCAAAAGCCATAAGTTTATTTAATTTGGTGGTTAATAATACTCTTAATAGTGAGTACGCTAATTTTCACGAAACTTTTATTATCTACACGTCAATTGATAATGTGTATCATGCTTAACAATTCTTCCTGTCGACAAGAGTGCCATCTGGAGCTGTTCACCATCCATGTTGGTATACCTTGGTTACAAAAAACAACAACAAGATGGAGAAAAAAAAAACACACTAGTAAGATTTGACATTTCTCTGGAGTTGAAAGTTTTGTTCTGCGGTGCTAAACAAATACTCAAAAGTGTTTCTCGTTCGTTTAAATAAATTAAAAACAAATAGGTATATCTCTTAAAAGTTTTTAATTCATCAAATGACAGTGCATACTTAATAAAAAGTGATAAAAATATCAATGAACTTCGATTTAAAGTGTCCAAAGTCGATTAATGATATGAAGCGCGAGCTCGCCGACGCACGCGTCGCGACGTGTTCCTCATTTGATGTGCTTTTGATGGATTTTGTATTGTTTTTTTTTAAACTTTAATGGACGCACAACAATTTTTGTCTATTTCTGCTACTATTCCCGGAAATATATTTGTTTTTAATCGAATTAAATGACGCGTAAATCTGAATGCACTTTTGAGTATTTGTATGCCCATTAATTTGTTTACTTTTTGCCTTCCAAATTTATGTCAATGGCCAACGCACACAATCTCATAAAAAATAGATTTTTTTATAAATTCTTTTCAACCCAAAAAAGAAATCGATCTCCAATGTTTGAAAGATTTCGGGTGTTTTGCATATGATGTCGTCTCCCGTCTCCACTGTGCATGAACTATAGTCGGATTTTTAGCATGTCGAGAAAAAAAAACGAATACGGCTAAAGAAATACATGTTCAAAAAATAGTGAAATATGAAATATCTAGGTATATATCTATTTTATTTTAGTTTCCAAGTTTAAAATTCTGTTCATGTCCAGTGGAGGCGGAAAACATATGAAAAATAGGTGGAGGGAGAGTGTTTAGAAAAGAAAACCACGCATTGGTAGCTGCCAAGATCCGAATATTTTTTTGATATTCGTGTATTTTTTAGATTTTATTAATTTTGAAGATTTATATACGGGGTGTTTTGCATATATGATTTCATCGGTCGGATTTTGAGAAAAAAAAAAAATAGTACGACCAAAGAAATTCATGTTCAAATAGTGACCCAAGCAATCAAGCATATATTTTAGTTTCCAAATTTGATATTTTGTTCATGTCCAGTGGAGGCAGAATATAGATAAGGAAAAAAAGCTACAGGGAGAAGGTTCAGAAAAAATTATCGCATTGGAAGCTGCCAAAATCGTAAAATTTTTGGCATACATATTTTTTATGTTATTCCTTTTTTAATAGATTAAATTAATTTAGAAGATTCTTGTACGGGGTGTTTTGCATATGATTTCGTCTTCACTGTGCAGTTACTAGGTACTTTCGGATTTTGAGTATTCTTAGGAATGAAAATTAATGCGGCCATAGAAATCCATGTTCAAATAGTGACATATCTATATATTTTATTTTGCTAGTTTAATATTTAGTTCAAGCTCAATGGAGGTGGAATATATGTAGGTTGTTAAAAAAGCTACAGGGCGAAGGTTCAGAAAAGAAAAAAATTACCTATCGCATTGGAAACTGCCAAAATCCGAGCATTTTTGGCATACAGAAGTAATGATGAAACTTATTATACACAAAACTATCAGAAATTTGAATCCATGTCTCGTTGCAGGATTATTGCAAGTTCTATGTACAAAGCGCTGTCATTTCAAATAACATACTTCATTAGGATTATTAAAACGGTTCTGAGTTTCCAAATAAGTCCTCTAAGTGCTTCTGAAAAAATTTTCAATTCCTTTAAAACTAATTTTGTAATTTTTCAAGAAACTAATGAATTTTGAAATATTAAATTACAACTAGAAATGGTTTTTAAAAGTTTATTATTTACGAATGCTTCAATCAATAAAATTAAGTAAAATGATTTGTACATGAAAGTTACAAAAATTTCCAAAAAATCTTACGATTTCTTGTAGTGTTATAAACAAAACGCTGTCATTTGAAAACAACTTGAGTGATTTGGATTATTAAAACGGTTCTGTTTTTCAAATTAAGTGCTCTAAGTGGTAGGAACTGTAAAATACTTGCCCTGTTGTCGTGAAAGAAGTTTTACTTCTAGCGCGTGTACATAAGTACGCACACTCTTTTTACTTTCGATATAGGTACTATAGATAGGGCAAGTTTTGGATTCGTGCAAAAAAAAATTCGAGATAACAATCAAACATGACATTACGATGATAGAGAACACGAAAAAAGTGGGTGGCACAATTCTGTCTGTCTGTCTGTCTGTCTGTCTGTCTATCCGTACCTCAGCCTACAGCCTAAACCACTGAAGCGATTTTCTTCAAATTTTGAACTTAAGGTTTTTTTTGTAACTCTCCAGAGGGGAAATTGAAATTTTTTTTTTAGCTCAAAAAATAACGGTGCTTGCCATACAACCGTTAAGGAAAATCTTATTTATCTCAAAAACGGCTCCAACGATTTTGATAAAAAAAATCAGTGTATTATTGTAGACATGGTGTCCTTTTTGGTAAGAAAAAAAAATACCAAAAACATTTATTAACGGTACCTGCCATATAACGGTTTTTTTGATTTTCGGTTTTCTCATTAACCGCTCATCCGATTTCAATAAATTTTTTTGTGCAAAAGCTTTGTTAAAATATTAATAATACTGTATACCAAAATTTTTGAAAAAAATTAATTTTGGATTTTTAAAAAAAGATTCAAAAATTTTGTTTGAAAATTCAATATTTCAAAAACGGGTTGATGAATTGTTTCGAAATTTCAGTTTTAAATGTATATTAATATATACTCAAAATTGGCATACCAAAATTTTTTTTGAAAAATGTTACAAAAATTTTATATATAAAAAATTAATTTTTAAGAAAACGGCTCCAACGATTTAAAATTTTTTTTTTGCATATATTCATATTTTTTCAAGTAATCAGATGGCATACTTTTTTTTTAGCTCTAAGTTATTTATCAGACTGTTTATACAATTAAAAGAACGATTTAAATGCTTTTTATACTTTTTCTATAATAACTTGAATATTTTTTAAAGTTCTTAAGTCCCACACAACTTGAACATAAGAGCAAGTACGTGCGATCCAGTCGTGCATTTTATTTTGTTAAGGAAGGAGTACTTAGGTTAAAGTCGAAGGAGGACATGTTTGAATTAACAGCCCGCAGCATACGAGAGATTGGTTCGTTGGAGCCATAAGAGGTTCGGTGGGTGGGTATATAAAAGAGACGAGGATTACGTGTATTACGAGGGTTAGTATTAAAAGAGACAGAGTTGTAAAGTGATATGCAGTCAACGGAACCAGAGAGAAGTCGATGAATGAAGAGAATGTCTGATATTTCTCTTCGTTCTTCCAACGAATTTAAGTTTATTAGTTTAAGGCGATCTAGATCGGGAGGCAGGATCAGAGGATTGTTCCACGATAGACCTCGAAGTGCAAATCGTAAGAAACGAAGCTGGATGCTCTCAATTCTTGAAATGTGAGTAAGTTGGTAAGGGGACCAAACTTGAGAGGCGTATTCTAGGAGAGGACGAACAAATGATATATATAGACATAGGGATTGAAGAATTCTTTGGACCATCTTTTGACGTAGCCGAGCGCTGAGTTTTCTTTGAGAATGATATCGTCTATCTATCTCACTTTATCTATGTGAGTGAGAAAATTAAACTCTGGGTCACATAAAATGCCAAGGTCGCGAATATTATCAACTATGAGTATGGGTTGATAATGGAGCAAGTAAAGACGGGAAGGAGATTTGTAAAGTTTGCGTGAAAAAGTGATTGATTGGCATTTGGCGACGTTTAATTCCAAGCTATTTTTTAGACACCAAACTGGAAAACTGTCAAGATCCTGTTGAATAAGGGTAGAGTCATGTGATGAGGAAATGGTCTGGAAGAACTTGGTATCATCGGCGTACAGAGAGATAGAAGAATGTTTGATGATCCTTTCAATATCGTTAATAGCAAGAATAAATAAAAGTGGGCCTTGGTGGCTGCCTTGGGGACACCGGAGGTAGCTAAGAAAGGGTAAGAGGTGGCAGATCTGAATCGAACGCTGTAATAACGGTTTTCAAGGTAAGAACAAATCCATTATAACAAAGATGGTTCAAACCCTAGAGTGGATAGTTTGAAAAGAATAAGCTTATGGGAAATTTTGTCGAAGGCTTTGCTGAAATCTGTTGAGATAGCATCAACTTCGTAGCCTTTCTCTAAGGCTGAGAGGGTGTAGGACACAAATTCAACAAGGTTAGTGGTGAGGAGGAGATGAGAGATTTGCAGTGGAAACTAAAGGTTTCATACAAAATACACTCCTCGTCAACTGAATACGCACAAACATTTTTGAATATATTTTATCCATTTTTTCCAAACAGTGATGGTTATTATGCCATCTGTTGATGGTAAAAATTTTCGTAACATATAAATAACAGAATTTCAAAGTTTTATCCAAAAACAACCGTGAGTTTTTCCTTCAACCACTTCCAAAGTGTAACTTATGCAAAGTAGAAGTTTTTTTTTGAGTCAACTAAATAGGTACAAAAATTAAAATTGGTATTGGAATGGAATGAAACAAGTTTTTGTTTAAGTTTAGTAGTGGGTACTTCCACCTTTATTTTTAATTACTTCGTAAATTCGATCCGGCATGGAATCGTATAGCTTTTTAATGTAATTTAACGAAATTTCGCTCCACGCTAATTTGATTGCAGAAATTAAGGTTTCTTTGTCTTCGAACTGACGACCACCCTCATAAACTGCGTACTAACCATCCCCAGACATTTTCTATGATGTTTAGATCAGGTGAGTACGGCGGCCATTGAAGCAACTGCACTTGTTGCTCCTCTATCCATGTTTTTATTATGCGCGCTGAGTGAATAGGCGCATTATCATGTTGGTAGGTCCAGTTTATGGGTCCAAAGATGTTAGAAAATTTAGGAAAATTTCTTCCCAAAATTACTTTATACCCAGCTGCTGTCATTCTTGATGTTACAACCTCGAGCTCAACTGTTCCATAATAACTGACTGCTCCCCATATCAAGACACCTCCTTCACGACTATGATGGCGCTTTAAAATTCTTTTTTCTTTTCTTAAGTCGTGAAAATAGAAGTTGAACCCATCAGGGCCATCGAAATTAAACTTTGTTTCATCTGAAAAAACCACGTGATACCATTCTTTTTTCCAACTCATGTGAAGTCTTGAAAAATCTAATCGCAACATTTTCCGTCTCTCGTCAAGTGGTGGTTTTTTCTTAAGTTTCATTCGTTTAAGATGGCTTGAGTTGTTGATTACTCTTAATACTGTTGAGCAACTTGCGTTTACGCTGACTTTTTGTTTTATTTTTGCCACAGAATCAGAAGAATTTGATGCATATCTTAAAATTCTTCGTCTCAGCTGCTGTTGTTGCTGTTTTCTTACCTCCCTTCATGTTTTTGCCGTATGCATCTTTATTTTTCAAGTAAGAATAAACTACATTAAAACTTCGGCCAACTTTATCAGCTATTGCACGTCCAGTTAGGACTTGGTCTCTAAGTAAATCGATTTTAGCTTTTTCAACACTGTTAAGACACGTAGATCTACCCATTTTTCTTAAAATTTGAAATCAAGAATTAAATTTTACTGAAAACACTAAAATCGTTAATTTAAACTGTCAAGCACTCCAAAAAACTTATAAACAACGAAGAAAATGGCGTTGTACCTATTCAGTTGACTAAAAAAAAAACTCCTACTTTGCATATAAAACACTTTGCAAGTGGTTGAAGAAAAACTCACGGTTGTTTTTGGATAATTCTTTCGGAATTATCTGCTTAACATCTTAAGGGAATAGTTAGCATCAACAGATGGCATAATAACCATCACTGTTTGGAAAAAATGGATAAAGTATATTAAAAAATGTTTGTGCGTATTCAGTTGACGAGGAGTGTACTTTCGAAGAGTTTGGGTATGTGTGAAAGCTAAGAAATGGGGCGATAGTTGTTAACATCGCCTTTTTGTGTACAGGAGTTATGAAAGATGATTTCCATATCTGAGGAAACTGACCTTGATTTAGGAAAAGGCTAAAAAAATTTGAAAGACGGAGAGAGAGGGTGGAAGAGCATTTTTTTTGGTTGTGAAGGTAAGATGTAACAACAGACAACGAAAAGTGACTTTCGGGGTAATGAGATCTTAATTGACACATAATCAAGAATAGGGGAACAGGATATGGCAATAAGGGAAGAGTCTATAGATTTTTGTACAGCAAGAAGGAAACCACGGTTAGGGCAATAATTGGTGGGTCGGCTAGTATCATCATCGCGGTAAACGTAAAATAAATAATGAATGAATAGATATTGTGTACAAAAACGATAAGAAAATAGTAAATTTATTAGGCTCTACCAAAGACAAAACACCATCTTTGAGCAAATCGAATGTGGTGAGTGTAGACAAAAATATTATGGACAAACAAAACGTAGTATCGAGACAAGATTTAAGGAGCATATGGGGTAAAAACACTAGTATCCGGACACTTAACGTGTTTCTTTACTTTGACTTCGACTCATTTTCTTACTATTAATAGTACTACTATTAGTAGTAAATAGTAGTATTTAGTTTCCGGACGCTTTTATTTTAGTATCCGGCCACGTAATTTAAGGCATTTCCGTCGTGAACAAATAAACATTTTTGTTAGGTTTTTGTAAAATATACTTTTATTAACTTTTGTTTCTTTAAATATTAAGACAAAGGTATATTCAGTAGAAAAAAGGTATTTAAAATACTTGCACAATTCAATGCAAGGAACGTAGACTAGTACATGGTTGCACACTTATTTCTAAACAAGTATTTGAAGGTTTCATTAACATAGTGTACTAATGTTTAAATATTAATAAAAAAGATTAAAAAAATAATTTATTTACTGATGTTTGTATGTGTATATAGTACACAAAACGTAATGCATTAAATAATTACGTATAGATATGTAGGTAGTTAGGTACATAAGTATTCAAACACTTATCGTTAAACTAAATTATTTAAATAAATTATTAAATAAGGAAACGTTTAAATATTCAGGTAGGTTTTAAGAAATAAAAGTTTATAAAAAAATATATATTTTTATGAAACAAAATAAAAATTCTTCAATTCAAAATAGAAACATTCTCAGTATTAAGGTAAGTGAGTGTATTGAATATCAACTTTTTGCTATAGGTAGTTAGTAAAAAAAATAAATAAAGTAAGTAGTTATTTAATATTAATTTTGCTCAGCACTTAAATTAGTATTATCACAGCAATAGTTGAACACAAAGTCTTTTATAGAAGCGATTTCATGCTCCAAACTTGCCATTGATGTGCCGCATAGATGAAACCATCTTACACAAGAATCGCATCCAATATTCTTCAGGTTATCATCTTCTACGTCACTCTGGACTTCATCTAAACAATTTTGACACTTTTGTTTCTTTTTTTTGTTTTTCTTTTGTTGTGATGTACGTTTTGGCCTTTTTTGTTCTTGCTTCCTTTTTGCTATGGCTTCAAGTTTGTCTTGTTTTTCTCTTTCTTTTCTGGCATAGATTTCTCGCCAAGCATCTGAAGAAATTGCACTGGGCGCTCTGCATGGGCTGTTCTCCTTATTTATGTATCTTCTTTTTACTATTAAAAAAAGCTATTTTTGGGTAAAACAAATGTTTAGCTTTTATCGATGGTGAGGTTGCTGGGATCGCAATTGACTTGCTTCCGATGGTCCAGCGGAAGGATTTTGAAGGTCAACTGATTTTGTCGGGGGGAGTAAGAGTTCATCGATATCCTTATCAATGGCAGCGATTTCTTGCAGTTCTATTGAAATTTGATGTGCTATGTCTGTGCTCTGGGATTGCGATTGACTTGCTTCCGATGGTACGGGCGGGAGGATTTTGAAGGTCAACTGATTTTGCAGGGGGGAGTAGGAGTTCGTCGATTTCCTTATTGATGGCAGCGATTTCTCGTAGGTCAATTGAAATTTGATCTTGACCAATTATTGTCGATGAATCCAGCTCCATTTCTGACTCATTGCCTTTGGCCTCATTAGCGCCAAGGGACAAAAGTTTTTTTTTGTAAGTGGCTGTCCCAGATTACTTGACTGCCATTCTAGAACTGTTGTTTTCCAGTCCGATTTTGAGGGCTTAAAAACACTGACGTCTGCTGGCTGCATTATGTGGTTGGTATTTGGTGGCAACGCACATAAAATTTTTTGGTTGTGGCTACAAAGCTCGCTCAGTTCCAAAGTTGAATGTGATTTATGTTCATCAACAAATAATATAACTGGCCGTTCGACTTCATCTGCCAGCAAGCGATTGTGCACAAAATTAGCAACGTACTCAAAAAATGTTTCGCTTTTCATCCAGCCACTCTCACTCCGTCCCAAAATCCAGGATTTTGGCATACTTTCAACAATATCTTTTGGTGGACGCATGTATGGAAGCACAACCATTGGGTCAAAGAGTTTTCCGTCAGCTGAAAAAACTATACGGACCGTTAGGCCTGGTTCACACGAGATTGCACCGCACGTTTTTTATCGCATTTGGGTTTTTCCGAACAAATATCGGGGGCCTATTTCTGCGCTACTACATCAATTACATCAACTACATTTTACAGCTTCATCCTTCAACTACACCAGTTACATTTGCAATTAATTAAACTTTTTTATCTTTTATTTCATAACTCCAGTTGTATGTTTGAATCAGACAAAAATAAATGATGTAGTTAAAGGATTTTAATGTACGATGTAGTTGATGTAGCTATGTTGTAGAAGCGCTGAAATAGGCCCCGGGTGTTCACACGATATTTATATTTATTCGTTTAAAAATCGAATAGATGCAGTATAATGAAAATGAATGGAAAAGTTTGAATTTGTGAAGTATTTTATTTTTATCTTTTTAAGGGCAAGGGCTAGAAAGCTGAAATTTGGACGGATGATAGAAAATATTGATTGAAATATGACTTAAAAGAATAAGAGTCCTAGAGTACCGTTGGACGGAGATACTGGCAATATTTGAGCGCTTTCACATATGACCTCATATCTCCTTAGTGCATTGATGAATTTTCTTGTTACTTTTAAATATCACATATGAATAGAATTACGGTTATTTTGATACCTCATTCATTATCCTACGTGGTATATAAACGACACAATCTTGATTTTAAATTGATCGAAAAATCAAAACAATTGCATTGAAATTACCTGCTTGGACCATTGTCCACGGCCATCCACCAGCGAGAAGATCCTGTTATCTACATGGAATTTTTTTATTAAAATTTGATATGGATGGCTTTAAAAAATTATAGCTCCCGTTCTACTGATTGGATCTTCAAGATTAAGGTCTTTAAAGAAAGCTGACATAACGGGCTATGATTTATTAAAAAAATCATTGAGGAGAGGCAAAAATTTTCATACTAAAGGGGTGAATAAAGCCCAATTCAATTCCTTTTATTTTATTCTAGATTCAAATGTTGATGAAAATTTTTAAAATTTTTAAAAACTAAAAACGCAGGTTTATTGCTTCATTTCTCTTCTTTATTTAAAGACCTTAACCTATAAGATCCAATGAGTATCACCGGAGTTATAGTTTGTTTAAACCAACCATATCGGTCGATTAATTTTTATTTTATTATGTACATCGGCTATTCTCTCCACTGAAGCTCATTCGATGCCAACGAACAAATACCCAACGTGGATTTAAACCGTGTGAACGAGACTATATAAAACTATACGCCACTGGACGACGCACATAGAAGTATTTGCCTACAAAACTCGGCCAAAAGTCGATTTTTCAAGTGTCAAAATTGAAAGGGGAACTTTTTCCAGACAATAGCTAAGATCCCATGGAACAATAGGCTAAAATATTTTTTTTATTGCTCAACATATTTTAGCTATGATATTAGTTCAAAGTCTTCGATTAAGAATTTGTCACTTCTTTTTGTAATCAACCTTTTAAAAAATTGAAACATTTTATTAAATTATTTCTTAAAAATTTTGTGTAGTCTGGTGAAATTTTTGGTATATAAAAATCAACTACAGATGTTCACTATTATATTGAGCCATTTTTACGACAAATATTTTAATATTTATAAGGGTATTCATGCAACAGCGTAAAGTCGTCGTAAACATAGTAAAGTTTTAAACTTCTTAAATCTGTCAAATTTTCCATACAAATTGTGACAGAATTACGAAGTTGAAAAGTTTACAACGTTTACGACGACTTTACGCTGTTGTATGAATACCCTTAATATTTTTTTCGAATTTTTGTTCTAAAATTGTAAAAAAAAACACTATTTTTGTTGGTTCTTTTTCATTGGGAAGTAATTTTTTTATAGATGTAGGTGGTATTGGGTTCTCATTTGTATATGGGTGGATAAAATAAACCATCAAGCTTCATTTTCAAAAAGAATCGGCTGCGGATTTTTGCGGATGTAGTTGTTTTTTGTCATATCGTATTCCCACTTTTATGCCCATTCAAACTGACTATTTGTGCTGTTACTTTTCTTTGGGATTTCATTTTTTTTTTTATTTTTTGGAGTTATTTGGTAATTATTTGTATAAAATATGGTTTAGCAAAGCTCCCAGTATTGATTAAAAAAAAATATTGGCTGCAACTTTGATCCTTTTTATCTTTTTTGGTCATATCGTATATCCGATTGTATGCATTTTTTCTTGTTTCCAGTTGAAAAATTTAAAAAAAAAACTTGAAATTTTTTGTTTGTTTTAAAAGAGGGTAAATTTATTAAAAACGGTATTTATTACATGGTTTAATGCTATGTTTCCACCAAAGGTTTATCTCAGATTAGATTTAATAAATCTTTTTGGTGTTTCCACCGCACAAAAAGATTTAAAAAAGATTAAATTTGACAGCACCTTCAAAAATACAAATGGCGTTCCAATTTTTCTTATGAAGTGCGAATGAGACAGAATGTTTGATTCGTGTGAAACAATGAAGAACTGAACGCGAGTCTCGAATGAATCGTTCAGCACCATGTAAAAATAAGTTAGTTCGATTTGTAAAACTATTTGTCCTAGGAAGATTTAACAAGATTAATTTCTAATCTTCAAGATTTACGAAATAAATTTGTATGGTAAATCTACGAGATTTAAATGAGATTTAAGGTTAATCTCATTAAATCTCAGATTAGCACAAAAAATAATTTTGTCCAGTTTTTGCATACAAATACTCCTATGTGCGACGATACGTCGCAGTTCATTCGTTTTTTTTGATAAGTCCGTTGAGTATTCGATAAAACGTACTTAGCTGTACGTTTTCTTGCCGTACGCCACTGCTTATTCGCACGGATTTATACTGCAATAAATCTTGCGGTACAATCTCGTGTGAACCAGGCCTAAAGAGTTTCTTGACAGAATTTATATTCGAGATCACTGCTGTTTTGCATTTCTATGTGGATGGTCGTGTTTTTTATGTGGAAGAAATGTCAGTTAATTTGAACAAGAAATAAAATGCACGACTGGATCGCACGACTGGATCGCACGTACTTGCTCTTATGTTCAGGTTGTGTGGGGCTTAAGAACTTTACAAAATATTTAAGTAATTATAGAAAAAGTATAAAAAGCATTTAAATCGTTCTTTTAATTGTATAAACAGCCTGATAAATAACTTAGAGCAAAAAAAAAGTATGCCATTTGATTACTTGAAAAAATATGTATATATGCAAAAAAAAAATTAAAAATCGTTGGAGCCGTTTTCCTTAAAAATTAATTTTTTGTATATAAAAATTTTGTCACATTTAAAATAAAAAATTTGGTATGCCAAATCTGAGTTTATATTAAATATACATTAAAAAACTGAAATTTCAAAATAATTCATCAACCCGTTTTTGAAATATTGAATTTTGAAAAAAAAAAAATTGAATCTTTTTTTAAAAATCCAAAATTTATTGTTTCAAAAATTTTGGAACGCAGTATTATTTATATTCTTACGAAGCTTTTGTGAAAAAAATTTCATTGAAATCGGATGTGCGGTTAATGAGAAAATCAAAAATCGAAAAAAACCGTTATATGGCAGGTACCGTTAATAAATGTTTTTGGTGATTTTTTCTCTTATTAAAAGGTACATCATATCTACAGTAATACACTGATTTTTTTTTATCAAAATCGTTGGAGCCGTTTTTGAGATAAATAAGCTTTTCCTTAACGGTTGTATGGCAAGTACCGTTAGTTTTTGAGCTAAAAAAAATTTCAATTTCCCCTCTGGAGAGTTACAAAAAAACCTTAAGTTCAAAATTTGAAGAAAATCGCTTCAGTGGTTTAGGCTGTAGGTTGAGGTACGGACAGACAGACAGACAGACAGACAGAATTGTGCCACCCACTTTTTTCGTGTTCTCTATCATCGTAATGTTATGTTTGATTGTTATCTCGAAATTTTTTTTTTGCACGAATCCAAAACTTGCCCTATAGTACCTATATCGCAAGTAAAAATTGAATGGGAATGTGGGAGATCATATAGGGAAAATCGGCAAACTACTCTCTTCAAATTTCCTGCTAACTCCAGTTTGGAGGAGATTTGGAGAGAAAAATGTGGTATTGCTAGACAAGATCCTATTAAAAATCTTTACGTTTGCAATTTGCATTTTTCTGCAGATTGTTTAGGTAAAAAAATTTAAAAAAGAACTCTATACCCACTTTGTTTTTGCCTGTAAGACAATTGATTCAATCAACGGAAGTTGAAGTGGGGCACATGGAGGTGGATGACGATTTCAATGCGAATGACTTAGTTGCTTTAAGGATTCAACCTCAGCAATTTGAAAAGGTGGATGATAATTTCAGCATGAATGATGACTTAGTTCTTTTAAGAATTCCACATCTTCAAGTCAATGAAGTTGAAGATGATTTCAATTTGAATGACTTGGTTCTTTTAAGAACCCCATCTCATCTGAATCAGACTCAGGGTTCGGTAGGTGAAATAGAAGGTTTGTGCAGTTCATGTTTTAAAAACTGTCAGATATATATGAAGAAGAGTGCAAGCTATTCAAAAAAATGTGTTTTTTTGAAAAAAAAACTTATTGCTGTTAAAGCTGAAATAAAAGCTTTAAAAATGCACAAAAAAAGGGTCTCCAATCATTTTAAGAAACCCACCAGCAAAAAAAAACAACAATCGCTTTCTTATGAACGAGATTTATAAATCAAGCATTTCGTTGAATGCAAAAACTATGTGCAGCATGTTGTTGACACAGAAAGGCAATTCTATATGGAGTGAAGACCAAACAACTTAAGCCCAAAATATATTTTATAGGTCACAATCGGCTTATATATTTTTGAGAGTTTGCATCGATGGTCATCAGCAATAAATATGCAACCAGGTTTCAACAATACAGCTCATCAGGAGTTATTTAAACAATTTAGTGGTATGGACACTCAAAGTCGAATCTGTGCAATAGTTTTTGATGAGATTGCTATTAGGAAAGAAATCACCTACAACGGTGCAGTTGATTTGATTGACGGACTGTAAGATAAAGGGTTTATTCGCTCCAATAATATAGGCAAACAGGTTAGCGTTTTTATGTTGCGAGGCCTAATATCAAATTGGAAATGTGTCCTAAATTATTTTATAAGTGAGACAAATATAACAGGTAATATTTTAGAAAAGATTTTAAAACAAAATATTAATATTTCCGAGGATTTAGGCTCAATAGTAAAGGCTGTTATATGTGACCAGGGACCCAATAATAGGAAATGTTTAGGGAACTTGGGCGCCACAACTAAGGAGCCAAACTTTTTTTCGAATAAAAAGAAATTTTTTGCGTTCTATGATATACCGCATATTATTAAAAGTTTAGGAAATACTCTTATAAAGAGTGATTTAAATACACCGGATGGAATAATTATAGTTTTAATCCTATAAGACAATTATACCATATGGAAAAAAATAACACCACGAAGATGTGTACGAAGCTTACACAAAAACATATTGAACCAGCTTCCTTCGAAAAGATGCGGGTTATTTATGCTGTACAAGTGTTCAGCAGGACCTGTGCAGCTGCTTTAATGACAGCTGTGGATACAGGCAATTTTAAAGAAGAAGATAAAAAATCTACAGCAAAATTTATTCAAAGAATTGACAAAATATTCGATTGCTTGAATAGCGGTAGGCCTCTACGATAAAAATTTCTATAAATCGGCACTTAAAATTAATAACCATATCTATGAGTACATAAAGGAATTTATACGTCTGTGAAGTTAGCAGGGCAACTTTCACCCACCCACGCAATTGGGACCTTGACAGGAATTTGCATTTTTTTTGCATTTCTATTCCCGATTTTTCAGTTCGCCAAATAACGGTGTAATTTAGTGACCTGCTAACTTCACAGTGAAGTTAGCAGGTCACATGGTGTATCTCAGGAACCAAGCGTGCTAGGAACTTGTAGTAAGGCTCCAAATTTGCAGTTTTTTGGCATTTTCAACGATAGGCTAGGTCAGAATTTTGAAGTCCTTTTTTTGAAAAAAATTTCATACTGACCTGCTAACTTCACAGTGAAGTTAGCAGGTCACATGGTGTATCTCAGGAACCAAGCATGCTAGGAACTTGCAATAAGGCTCCCAATTTGCAGTTTTTTTGCATTTCAACGAAAGGCTATGTTTTAAATTTGAAGTCCTCAATTTAAAAATTTCCCAAATTTGACTTCAATATGAAGTAAGTAGGTCACATCGTGGATCTCACGAACCAAGCATGCTAGGAATTTGAACTAAGGCTCCAAATTTGCATTTTTTTTTTGCATTTCAAGAATAGGCTAAGTCAGAATTTCGAAGTCCTTTTTTCGAATAAAATTTAATACTGACCTGCTAACTTCACAGGGAAGTAAGCAGGTCACATGGTGTATCTCAGGAACCAAGCATGCTAGGAACTTGCAATAAGGCTCCAAATTTGCAGTTTTTTTGCACTACAACGAAAGGCTATGTTTAAAATTTGAAGTCCTCAAGTTAATAATTTCCCAAATTTGACTTCAATATGAAGTAAGTAGGTCACATCGTGTATCTCACGAACCAAGCATGCTAGGAATTTGAAATAAGGCTCCAAATTTGCATTTTTTTTTGCATTTCAAGAATAGGCTAGGTCAGAATTTTGAAGTCCTTTTTTCGAATAAAATTTCATACTGACCTGCTAACTTCACAGGGAAGTAAGCAGGTCACATGGTGTATCTCAGGAACCAAGCATGCTAGGAACTTGCAATAAGGCTCCAAATTTGCAGTTTATTTTGTTGCAGTTCAACAGGCAGATTGGATATAATAGAACTAGGCCAATTTATTAACGTGTTTCTATTATCCTTTTATTTACATAACAATTGAATAAAACTACACAGTGATAACCAAAAACAATAAAATAAATAAACTAAGAGCCATTTTTTTCACTATTGCTCAACTTGGGGCAAACTCTCAAGTTGACCAACTTGAGAGTTGACTTCAACTCGAGAGTTGAAACGGAAGTTGAAATTCCTTTTTATTCACTCATTTTTTTCTCAACTCCCGAGTTGAAAATCTAAAGTTGTCCAACTTCCGATTTGAAAAAAAATCCCTGGGATATTTGTAAAAATAATTCAAGAACTGTCATTTAATATTTAAATTTGAAGCAATTCGGTCAATAAAACACATTTTTTTCAAGTTTTGTGCGTTATTTTGTGTCAAATTAGATTGTTTGAAGCCATTCGGGCAATAATACTGTTTTTTCCAAGTTTTGTGTATTATTTTGTGTGAAATCCTTTTTCAATCTTTGCCAAGAGCGGACGAAATGGCGGCCCACAAATCGTTTCGAATTAAACAAAAATTAGCTGCGTACCGGAAACACAATTCGCTACAACGGTAAGAAGCGTAACTGGAGGGGTACAAAGTTGAAGTTGTAAGCGGAGATTTTCATTTTCAATGTGGTTAATTAAAAATCCAATAACCACGAGGAACCGAGATCTGCAGGACACTTCTTCAAATTTCATCTAGTTGTGAAAGCTGTTATTACTTATTCAATAAAGATACGTTTTTAAAAGGAAAGGAAATTTGTTTGTCTATGTGTTCGCCACCTCACTTGCACCCAAAAATTCAGATGCAGACTTCCCCAAATTGTTACATATACATATGTACATAAAGCGCTTGAAGACGAACTATCGATCTCGAGCAAAAAACTAATTCTAAGTAATTATTAAATTTGGCTAGGGCTACTATTATAGTGGTGAAGACGAAACGGTAATCTTCTGCCCATCATAATGCATATACACGAGGATACGACCCAACATTTGTATTTTGATAAATGAAGAAAAAACGTTATTTCTATATGAACTCTCAAGTTAACTAATGCCAACTTCTGATTTTTTCGGGAGTTGAGAAAATCAGAAGTTGATCAACTCTAGAGTTGAGAATCGGAAGTTGAAAACGTCAACTTTGAGTGAATAAAAATAAATTCACAAGTTGAAAATAAAAATCCTCAAGTTATGTTCAACTTTGACTGAAAAAAATCACCCTAAATATTCCTGTGAATTTCATTACTTTTGTTTTATTTATTTAATCTCCAAATACCTATCTACTTTTTTTTATACATTTGACAGCATGACAGCTGTTTGCATTGTTCTCTTTCTTGGACATGTTCGATTGCTTGAATCAAATTACGTTCCGGAGAAAGTGTTTAGGTACACTGTTGCAGGTTCTGTAATGATGAAATCTGAAACAAAACACATGAATTTCGATCCATTTTTAAAAGCTTCTCGACGAATTTTGTCGTTGCAAGGGTTATAGAACATAAGCATTGGTTTGCGTTCTTCGAAAGCAAAAGAATTTTGAATTATCAATAAAAGTTTTTCAATTGAAAAGTATGGTGACTTCACTAATTTGGTCTGTTTTGGGATTTGACAGCAAATTCACTGACCAAACTTTGTCGGTACTGCTTGGATCCTTAAAAAATGAGCTCGGATGGTGATTTTATTTATTTCAGCACCTATTTTTTTAGTTTATTTTTATAAGTCGTGCGGTGGAAATCATTTCTTGTTTTAATTCGTTTTGTTGTGAAAACTTAAACACATTTTCAGTTAACAATACAAACTAAATGCATTTGTAATTTGTTTAATCTTTGCAAGTGCAAATAAGTGTGTTTTTGTAAATATTTGTATAGATTCCAAATAAATGTGGCTTGGAAGGAAAAACATTCTTCTTGCTCTTTGATTGTACTTTGTCTGTGTTGCTTGTAGGAAATTTAGAACTCGATAAGGAAATTTTCTCTTCATACCTCTTGGTTTCGGTACTTGCTAAGGACTAGTTTGTTCACACCTTGTCAACGTAAATCAATGATTATTCAAGTTGATTATCATTGAATGCGTTTGTTCGGCAAAATTTGATTTGAGCACTTAATTGGAGAAATCACTAATTCGCCGATTCTGTTTGATTAGCACGATTTGATCAAAGATTTCCTGGAATTTCATTTGTTCATCATTGGTTATTCCTAAAGCGTAGGTATAGAAAAAAGAAACAAAATCTATCAAATTCCTACGAACAAAGAACATGAATAAACAGAAACCATAAGCATTGTCCATATTGCAAGAAAAAATAAACAATTTGATTTGACAGATTGAATTTAAAATGGAAAGATATTGGAAAAACTATGATTTATTAATTGTACTGAATTTGAGTGAACAAACACTCTCTGATTATCACAGATCCATAACTATGGGTTTAACAGAATCAGTGATAATCTATTTGCAGATTTAACCCACTATTAACAAACTGGTCCTAAGTATGGTGAGTTTTGTACCTCACAACGATGTCAAACGGGCAGAGAAATGGCCTTTTCAATTGGCAATTCGGAAGAACTCTCCGATCCGGAACGCCAATAAAACAAACAGGCACATGCAGTTTGATTCTGAAGTTTTCGTATCCCTGTATATGTGCAACTTCACATGCGGATGCCGAAATCTTCACATTTGGAAACTTGGCGGACACAAATATGAACGAGTAGGTATGATAATTTTCAATAAAGAAAATGGGAAAATAATATTCTAAACGGAAAATAATTGTTCTTGGAAACAGTAAAGTGTGTGAAACTCACTTTTTTGATAAAAATTTACTTTTTGCAATATTTGACAACACTTTGACATTCACAAATGTCAAAAAGGTGTTTTTGGTTAGTTTTTGCAAGAACTGTCTCTGTTTAACTGGCTGAACAGAATGCAAGACGCAACTGGAATAGATGTCAAAAAAGCTGCAGTAGATGTCAAAAATGCTGCAGTAAAAGTTAAAAATTGTTCAACTCTTGCAGCTCCGGCTGCAGCATTTTTGACATCTATTCCAGCTCCGTTTTGCATTCTGTTCAGCCAGTTAGTCGTTTTAACTTGATTTTCTTAGGGCAAGTTTTACATCCGGGGTTTAGCAATTTTAACTCGCCGATTTCGGCGGATTAATTGTGGTTCAAGTATATGCTTAAACCATCGTTCGCAGTTATTCCGCCGAAATCAGTGGATTAAAATTTAAAAAAATTGAAACTAAGCTAAAGTTCGTTACCTGTAGAAAAGTTTACAAATTGTGAAGTGGTTTCATAAACATTAATCATCTAGCTACTTAAAGGAAAATGTTCGGGATCTATATTGTTCATTAATTCATAATTAAGGGAAAACCTGCTCAAATTTAGCTCCCGAACCCACTGCTGCTTTTGTTTATAAATAAAAGAGAGAGTTTATGTCCCCGTTCTTGGTGAAGAATTTTCATAGTGTTATTTTAAGGAAACAGAACTTCTATTCTGTCATATTCGTCATTTGTCAACGCCCGAAGCTTGAAGCTTCATTCCGTTTTGCAAATTTAAGATGGTGTTTACATTGTCTTCTTACTGAATGGCATATTTAAGATTTTAAATGCGTTTAAAAGAGAAGGGTAGACTCCCTATCTCTTTTTTATGCATGTAATATCGTAAATATGCCTTTCAGTAAAAAGACAATGTAGACACCGTCTAAGGGTCACGCTTTATGACACAGAATATCGTAAAGTCGATAAAAAGCCCGTCAAAGCGTAACCGACCCAACGCGAGATTGTGATTTGGCCATAAAAGCCTTTGTGTGGAAGCAAATACACAATTTAAATTCCTATGTACTGGAAAAAGCAAACGTACTACGAAAACGAGGCAATAAATTTAGAACAGTGTACCAATGCATTGGAGTTTTGGAAAGTAGCCTCAAAAATAAATGGAAAAAAAAATATGAAATCTGGGCCAGATTCTGTAATAAACGAAACGAAAGCGAAGGTTCGTTTTTCAAAACGAAAGAAATCGTGCGAAAGCGAAAGTTGGCATTCCATATCGCATTTCGTTTAATTTATTTGGTTCGCTCAAGTTTGAGAGCCTCTGTTTTTCATTGCCTACTTTTAGGTGCTTTGAATTTGGTTAGAGATGACATAGATGCAGATGGTGAATAGTCAAACACAGAAAAGTGGTGGAAAAGTATAAATAATATATAATTTAGGATACAAAATTATACATATATCTTGAACGAAAGCCTCTACAATTAATTAAGGAGAATATAAGTATCATTTTTAGCCATAGTCGTCTTGATTGAAAACAAAGTAGTTCTTTTTTTATATAGTGGATTTTCATAAATGGTTAAATGTGGTGAAAAACAAGGCACACATCTCTAGACCTGGGAAAATAAACGAAAAGAATAAATAAAAAAAAATAATTCTGTTGCAATTTGTAGGGAAGTCATAATTTAGCCAAGTAACACTTATCATGGCTTAATTGTTATAAAACTATTGACAAATTATTTCTTCTTGGTGTAAAATCTTTATTTATATATTTCATATTATTTAAGATGGGTATTTAATGATGTTTGATATTAATCTTGATGAATATTTGAGACCGTGAGTGAAGGTGGTTTGTTCATAAACGATTTTTTTTTGTTTTGCTAAAGTGATACATACTTTTATATCTTATTATTGTTCACTCAATGCATCAGAAGCCATCATGATTGTAAATTCGTTAAAGCTTTCCAAAAATATAACTTAATTATTTTTAATCTTAGAAACGTGAATTAAATAGGTGTCGTTTAAGTTCTTTCGCACGCACGATCGAATTCTTTCGTTTTTAACCCATTTCCGCCTAACGTTGCGAAAACGCAACGTCGTACGTGTGGACGTATAGAACATTACTGATGATAAATTTGAATGAGCTGATTAGTGATTTTGAAAGTTAATTTAATTATCTAATCGACCTGTTTTGGATTTTTTCTAAAAATTTGTTTTCATGGTTTTTTTGCAGCTCCAAAATTGGAAATTTTCGAAATTTTTAGGTAAAATTTTTGAACCACTCAAAAATATCTTCAAAATTATAATTTTTCAAAATAAAGTCAACGGCATGTAAGAAGGGTTCAAATTATATTCTAAAATAAAGTTGACGCAATTTATATGAGTTGCCTGCTTTACAGGTGAGGTGAAAGCACTGCGTTGCGTTTTCGCAACGTTCGTCTTATGTAGTAGCATTTGAACCTAAAAACAATATTTGCACTTCGTTGCGTTTTCAAATCAGAATAACGGTTTTTTCTCAGAATATAAAGTTTTTATGATTATATTGCACGAATTTTTGAAATAGTGTCAATTTTTGTTGCATCCTGTCAAACAAAAGGATGCGTATTCTAATTCTGAGAAAAGAAAAAACAATTCAATCAGTGCTATATGGAAAACCCTTTTTACCATCCACGCAACCTTATTCTTAGAAGTAATTAGACAGTAACTCCTGCGTATAGGAAACCTCAAAGCTCAGGTCATTTTTCTAATGGGCGTGGTCCCTATAGAGAACTCTACTGTATTCAGGTGCGGTACTGATGGGAGTGCAAGTGCATATTCCAATTCCCAGACAAAAATTAATCCAATTCATAAACGCGTGCTGTTTTGGAAAACCCCCATCACGTATATAAGTTTTTGGCATTCCATTTATTTTTTACTTACATATAAGCTGTGAGTTGTGCGGTCAAGTTGTATAGTTAAAAAATATATCTGTGTTAAAAAAAAGTGCAAAATTATGCATCGCAGAAAGTTTTTATCAGCTAGAGAACTCGAAGAGTTATCGATGAACCCGAGTTCTGACGAAGAAGACGAATTTAATTTGAATTTAGATGCAGCAGTTGAAACAAATGTTATAATTTTGCCTCCAAAAATTGATGCTATAAGCGATAATGAGGAGATTGATGATAATGTGCAGCTTTTGGACTATAGAAACGTGTTCCCAAATGAATTAGCGGTGAAACTGAGATTGAATGTACATTCGACGATTTGAATTCTCCAAAAAAATACCACGAACCGGAAGTCGAAGTTGTATCAAATGATTTGAGCAATTCATCAACATCCCAAAACATCGCTTCAACATCCAATAAATCATCAACATCTCTCCATTACGGACTTGCCAAAGTGGTCAAAAAGCCATCGAGTTGGTTTTTCAAAGACTCCAGTAGACGTATCAAGTGAAAAAAATACGAAAAATTTATGAAAAAATTGGTAAGTTTATAATATACTATTATTCAGAATATATCCTTTCTTGAAAGAGTATAAGAGATGACCCTTTCTTTTCTTCTCTAGGAAATTTGAATCCTCTGCAAATGTTGGAATTATTTCTTGATAATGACATAATTAATTTTATTGTTGAAAGTACAAATGTGTATGCTAATGTGGACAAAAATAATACCACATTCAAAACTGATTGGAACGAAATTCGTAGATTCATTGGAATATTGTCTTTTTCTGGTATGCATACAGTGCCTCAGTTGCATTTGTATTGGTCTAACAGTCCAATATTCCGATGCGATATAGTAAAAGATGCAATGAGTCGAGATCGTTTCAAAGTTATCAAATCGTATTTACATGTTTGTAATAACAGTACAATCGATCCCAGCGAGAAGTTCGCGAAAGTTACAATGCTCAACGATATGCTCAATGAAAGATTTATGCAGTTTGGAGTATTATACCACCATCTTTCAATAGATGAGCAAATGATACCCTACTACGGACGTCATTCCGCTAAAATGTTCATTAGAGGAAAACCCATTCGTTTTGGATATAAGTATTGGAACTTGTGCTCACATGATGGATACTTGTTTCAATTTATTCCTTTTATTCTGAGTTCGGTTTGGGAGAAAATGTTGTACTGAGATTACTTTCGAAAATCGATATACCAAGCCAACACACGGTTACTTTCGACAACTTTTTTACGTTGCACAAATTTATCTATCGTCTTTCAAAATTGAATTACTTCGCAACTGGTAATTTTATTTATTCTTAGTCAAATGTTCAACATGTGCAACGAAGGGAAGGAAACCCCAATGAAGTGGTTCGTTTCGATGACATCAAGCATACAGTCACCAAAACAGAAAAGCGTCTTCGATGTCGCAAGTGCTCCAGCCAAACCGATTTTCCTGCAAGAAATGTATATCCCGCTTCATCCAAAATGCTTCGACGCATACCACACAAAAACCAAGTCTTTATAAGCATATCTTGATATAGTGTATACTTTCTTATAAACTTCTTCATTGTAACTTATTTATACCTATTTATTACATTTTTCATAAAATTCTCAAATAAATTTCATTCATGTTCCATCTTAAAAAAAAAAAAATAGTATAATTTTGCTACCCCTTCCGCCGAACGTTGCGAAAACACAACGTGAATTTTCCGGGAAACTATAAGCATTTCCAAAAATTGAATGTCACCCCTGCCAAGGTCTGGACTCTGGACGCCAGTCTACTATCTACTTACTTCAATGAACTTCTGGACCCATCGATCAGTACGAACACGTTTCAACTCGCTTCGCCTGGATTCATTGATAGTTTGCTGGATGGCCCTATATCACTGCAGAAAAAAATTAAAAAAATGGAAAAGCCCCCGGTTATGATCGAATACCATCTGAATTTTATAAATATGGATCAACGGAATAAATCAATGAAGTTACTTGACTTTTTGATAATGTATTTGAGTATGGTATGATACCACAGCAGTTCAAATTCAGAATCAATTTACAGATCAGTGTATAGTAAACTGCGATATAACATGATGGAAGGAAATTATTCAAAGATGAGCTAAAACAGAGGCAATATCGATGATGTTCAAGCCTTAGGGTGGAATTTCTTCATATAAATAATATCCCACATCGTGAAGATCTGCCTATTTTATGCAATATATGCAATTTAAAGGAAAGAGAATATGTTTTTTCATATTGTCGGAAGATGTACAACGTTGCGAGAACTAGGCGTTTTTATTTCGACAGCGATTTTATATCAACGGAACAAGTTTTAAACCTTTTGAATGAGATGAATGTGTCAAAATTATTTAGCTACAGTAAAAAAGCCCTAGACTATCGGGAAAGAATCATAAATGCTGCTTTTTGAATAGCTTAACAAAAAATCAAATTTTATTCATTTGCTTATTTAAATTATAACAGAAATTATATTTATATATGTATGTAGGCTTAACTAACAACTTAAATTGTTTTAAAGTCAATCGGCAGACGGCAATGCCATGTCATTATAAGATTTTGTTTATCATTTTTTTATTATTTATTTAATTTATTCAAAATTGTTTACTTTTGTACAAATAAAATCTTTCTAATTCTAATTCTTCTACTTAGGCGTAAAATTCTATGTATCTCAAGGCAAAAGCTTCTTGAAACTCACGAAATTCAATTTGTCTTTTAGTGCTGTGAACAAAATAAAAATAAACATCTTGTAAGAATATTTCAATTTGATATTCAATTTTTTGTATTGTGGCTGATGCACATAAATGCAGTGAGTGACAGGCACAACCTAGATAAAATATATCTTTTTTTATTGCCTGAAGTCTAGTTTTTACCCCCGTGAGCTCTCCCCTCATCACAGAAGCGTTGTCTGTGGCCAGGCCGATAAGATTTTCCAAAGGAATCTGGTTTCCCTTCAGAAAATTTATAATTTCATTGAATATATTTTCAGCATAAGACTGCTCCAGTCTATATCTAGAAGTTAAAAGTTTATCAACTATCTTAGATGTACTTTGCTCATAATAACGAACTTATAACACCTTAACATGTTTGCGTAGAGACATCTGTTGTTTCATCAAAAATAATTGAAATTTTCTTGTTCGCAATATGAAACATGTTTCTTGTAGAACAAATGGAGCGATAACCTGTTTAATCATGGACTGTGCCTTAAATCTTCCACATTTAATTGATTGAACATGGGGCTCATTACATATACATAGATTTCAAAAGTTTTGGCAACGTTTCCATTGTGGAAATAGGAAGAAAGTTTTTTGCCAGATAAAATTATGCATTTTTGTTCTCATATAATTTTTTTTTGTCGATGTGCTACTTTCAAAGTTCTTGGTTATGAAATTGCCGTATATCGAATGTTACCTGATCTTCTTCAAGCCATTTCTTATGAAGCGGTGACGGTGACGACGAGTGCCGGTCAAAAGAATTACATTATTTTATAATGTTTTATTGCACAGCTTACAATAAGCCAATCCTATTTGTTCTTCAGCATGGACGATCAATTTTCCAGTTTTTTTTTTGTATTTTTGAAAATACCCCTGGATTTACTAGGACCTTGCTTTTCTTTGGAAGCAGGTAACGTTGTAGGTTTTGGCGTATGTGATAACGACAACGGTGGTGGTGGCAACGGTGAAGGTGGTGGCAAAGGTGAAGGTGGTGGCAAAGGTGACGGTGGCGGCAGCAATGTTGATGTTGGTGGCGATGGTTGAAATGGCTGTTGTGCTTTTGATGCTGGTTTCGTTTGAGAAGTTTCATTTCTTAAGTAAAAACTCAAATGATTGTTTAATTTTGGTAATAATTTTTTCTTTCCTACTTACGTTCTTTTTGTTTAATCAGATACTTTTCCATTTTTGCTCATTTGCTGTTGCTGACAAACTTTCATTGGTTCACCTCGTGAAAATAAA